>CAMZMU010000020.1:5893447-6633020 GCA_947311845.1 Poa pratensis | reverse complement strand
ATTTTTTGTGACATGTGCAAAAATGACAAAATAATTTGTTGGGCGTCAGGATTTGTCTTTTTTGCACAGGTCACAAAAAAAGATCTTTTCTTCGCGATTTTTTTATGCTAACATCGGATATTTTAGTTGGTTTAAGGTTTCGAAATGTGCAACAAGGTATATATATGCTCAAGAATACGCTATGCAACTTAGTTGACTTAAAATTAATTAACTAGTACATAAAAATAGCATTGAAAATTGGGTGGGTATTGGACAAGTTCGATTGTTCGTGGAGTAATCCATGCAGAATGCTTGAGTGTGTATATGTACCTATTCGTCGGAGACATGGAGTAAACTAAGTTGGATTGATTTTGCAACTTTGGGAGCCCTGTAGACTATCTGCTATTGCAGAATCCATCCCATCGAGTTAGTCTTGAAGAACGATACCTGGGCGAAATGTGTTGCATACGGACGTGGGTGAAGTAGGAAAAACACCAATCGAGTTGTCTTGAAGACCTACCTTAAGAGTTTTGGTTTGTTCTGAGTTACCTGTTGGTGAAGACACGAACTGAACCTAGGACAATCTGAATATCGTGACCTGGATGAAGTGGAACCTAGAAAATTTCGAGCTTTGTGGGGCGCTCTCACGCGGCGGGGCAGCCGGACAAACGGAAAAGAGGTCTTGAGGAGGAGGCTGTGGGGAAAAACAAAACAGGCGGAGCAAAATCTAAACGGCCCCCAAAACGAAAGACGGGCATTGTTTTTTCTGCCAACAGTTTTATGGATACATGCATCTTCCGGCTGCTGGCTGCCAAAGCCAAACACGTACTCAGTAGATGCATCTCCCCGGCTCTTGATATGTGCAAGATGAGCAAGTTGGCATGTGCAGTTCGTCGGCTAGCTCAAAACCGGTCGAAGCTAGGGCTATATATAAGTAGTAACCTTTTGTACTTGTTGCTATATATCCACATCGATCCCAGCAGCATTCTGAGCTGACCGAGCTTTCAAGTTTCAAGAGTGAAAATGTACGTGACGAGGCCACTGTCGCGGTACCTGGCCGACCCCAAGGCGGCGGCTCCGCCGCCGCCCGAAGGCCCGGGCTCAGGGTTCTGGTGGTGGTGGACGAGGCGGGGGAGACGGCCAGCACACGCTGCTGGGGCCTGTGCCTGGACAGGGAGATGCGCGGTCTCCCTTCCCGCAGAACCGGCTGCTCGCCTGCGGCAGAGCAGCAGCCCCGACCCTCTGGAGTCATGTGCAATGGGTGTTGATTTTCTCGGCGAGATCGTAGGTAACCTGTTCGACTTCAAATCCGGCAGGCCGCCAGGCAGCAAGGCGCCCAAGCTCCCCGACTATGCCATGTTCGTGCCCGTCATCGGCCAGCCGCTGTGTCCGGCCGCTACTACGTCATCCGCGCCGACGGCAAACACAGGGGGTGAGCAGATCGATCCGTGTCGCTTTCCTTCTTTGTGATCTTTCTCGGCCGGAGCTCACTGTCCGAGTGACACGCGTGCAGGATGGTGTCGGCGTGCTCCAGGGAGGAGGACAAGACGGCCTGCTGCTTCGGCTCCTTCGTCAACGACGTGAAGCCAAGGACCTTCGACCGCGGCGACGTCTACCAGCAGGTGGAGGTGCAGCGGCTTCCGTCGGGGGGCAAGGGCTTCAGGGCAGTGGCGGTCGCCACGGACGGCATCCCGCCGCACAACCTGAGGAAGAAGGGCTGGGAGGTGAACACCATGGCGTGCCCGAAGTACGACATCGCCTGCGACGCGCAAGGGGTGGACTCCGCTCTCCGCCGCCGGATGCCAGACCTCGACAGGCCTCCACATCGCGGAGAGGAGCTCGCCTCCCGTCGTCGTCGGCAGGTGGTACGTCCCTTTCATGTTCGTCAAGGCTGACGGGAAGCGCAGCCTCGAGGACCAGTTCCGCCGGTGCACTTTCTACGAGATGACGATGGTGCAGAGCTGGAGCAGATATACAGCCGCGAGGCCGAGGGCACCCACCACTCAGGGAGCGAACTGGCCATGGCGGAGGTCGTGGTGACCGCGACGGTGCGCGGTCGACGGCGCTGCTGGATGGCACCAGCGTGGTGCAAGAGGGTGGGCCCCAGGCGGACTGCGGCACGGTGTGTGGTTCCGACCCGCTGCGGCGGCGGCGGCGACGAGGGCCACCGTGGGGCTGGACATGGTCTTGTGGGAGAGGATAGAGGTGGGAGCTGGAGAGGGGAGGGTGGTGGCTCCTGCAATGGCGACGAGGAGAGGATAGAGCGGGTGGAGAGGCGTGACGGCCTGGGGCAGTGGCACAAGTTTGGATGCTATGTGCTGGTGGAGACGTTTCTGCTCAAGAGGATGGATGGCAGCGTCGCACTCACATGTGAGTTCAGGCATACTGACAAGATTAAAACAAAGTGGCTATGATTTTCTGTTCTTAATTATACTCTTTCAAATCAGCCTACTACGACTGGAATGATTGGCCAAGACCACGGTAGAGACCGCCAATAAAAAGTTGATTTGCACAAGCTGTTTCTTTAAGAGACTGCTACTACATATAAAGGACTTTTACCATACCCGGGTACCCCATAACCCATGAGCTGGAGTACGAGAAAGATACGAGTACGCGCGCGATGCGGCTCCGCGTGGTTTGATGGTTAACTGGATACTCATTCAGTGCACTAGACTAAAAATGTTGCTAACGGGGGAAATGATCCCTCCCTTGGTCATACTTTGGTAGTAGGTGAGATACCCGGTTTATTCGAGCACACATAGCTGGGACTCGATTTTCTCGAGCACGCGCGGCTGGGACTCGAACCCGGTCAGCTGGGCGCACACTCGCTGCCCTGCCACTGAGCTAGCACTCAGTTCTCAGTGCACTAGACTACAATGCAGAGCGGAATGCTTTTCCGTCCCGCATAGTGTACCAAAGAAAAAAAATCGTGCTATAGCAAAACTAGCGCAGGTCCTAAAATAAGCTATTTAAAATACACTATTAGCATGTTATGCAGCGCAATTAGCGAGACATTATATAAATTTATTTAACGAGATAATTCTCAAAACGTGGTTTTTCAATGGGTGTAACCATAGAGGACATCCGAACTCACACTGGGGACATGTTGGCACCAATGAAAAATTTGACCCAAATTCAAAATCTAATCACGAAAATTAAAAATAATCAGCATGTCATGCTAGACATTATCACGTCATGATAAAAAAAACGTCATGACACCCTGTTGGCCACACTCGGGACCAACTTAGTTTACATGGGGCCTTAGGCTGGGATGTCATTACTAGCACGCCCCGAGCCTAGAGCGCCATGCAATCATTTTTTTAATATAAATTCTCCGGATCCCCATACTGTTCTGGATTGGGATGATCCAAAGAAACAATTTGTCGATCAAGAACTTTTCAATTTTGACTTCTTCATTTGAGACAATCTTGAGGGAGGTTTGGTGCAAACAAGCACTAGTTGTCAACACAAGATTTCTCATAATTTTGTTGTAAACTCTCACATCCGAGATCCGATATGAGTCATCTTCATATCTATCTTGATCTTCTGATAATGAAAGAGCTATCCAGTGGTGGAGGTTTAATCTTTAATTGATTCCATGAAGCTCATGGCATCTTATGTATTAATCTAACTCGTCCCCGACTTTGGGGTGCAAACACATGCCCATGTTTTGGTTAATACACGCCGAAAAAATAACTTGCACATTCTTGTTCGAGGAACAATGTCAACACTTTGTTGGCCTTTTTAGGCACACGCTTAGGGTGGTAGTTATATTTTGGGTATCATATGTTCTCACTGGTTGCCATTTGGTGGTGAATTGCTTCAGATAATTGCCTTGAGAGTAACCACTTCATTTTGATAATTGAAAGATACCACGATGTGATGCCAATTTTTTGGTGGCTATTTAATTTTTCTTTTTCCAACTATCACGGAATGCCGGTATTGAAAATAAAGAAGTGGATCGCACTTTTTAGCTTGTATTT
Source organism: Poa pratensis (assembly GCA_947311845.1). Classification (NCBI taxonomy): domain Eukaryota; kingdom Viridiplantae; phylum Streptophyta; class Magnoliopsida; order Poales; family Poaceae; genus Poa; species Poa pratensis. The sequence continues at coordinate 6,629,058 of CAMZMU010000020.1, read as the reverse complement.
GTGATTTTATTATAGTTTTTACCGTATTTTAATTGATGTGTCACTTTTGCGGCGAATTTGTCACATCCTGTCAAAAAATAACACATTTAATAATTTACCGCAAATTATGACTGGTCGGGCCTACTTCTTCGCTTGCTAGTGGGCCGGATGCAAACTTGAAAGTGTCAACGGGTTTCTTCTCTATATGATGCGAGCCGGTCTACTTCTCGACCTTCATTCTACATCCATGCTTGCATCCTCGCTCACGCCCACAGAATCCAATTGTTCTTCACTTGTCTCACTTTGCTCTCTTTTAACCGATTTTGCTTGAGCTTGGTAGAGGGAAAACACCTAGGTTGCTATCTTTTCAGATTCGAAAAAGGTTTAAACTCAAAAAATATTTAGATTTAAAAAAATTACACAATTGGAACATTTTCAAAAAAGTCAGAAATTATGAAAAGTTAAGAATTGAAAATTGTTCAAATTTTAAAAATATTCAGATTCAAAAATATTCAGATTCAATAATGTTCAAATTCGAAAATGTTCAAGCTCAAAAAATGTTCGGATTATAAAATGGTCATAATTGGAACATTTTTTAAAATATATAAAAAGATTTGAAAATTGTTCAAATATAAAAATGTTCAAATTTGAAAAAATAAATCTCAATTTTTCAAAATTGAAAATGTTGAGATTTTTAAAAACGTTCAAATAGGAGCACCAATTAAATAAATGGAAATAAACAGAAAAAGGGAAACAGAGAAAAAAAGTGAAACGCGAATTAGATGAGGAACACCAATTAAATGGGCCGGCCCAGTAAAATAGGAGCTCCCAGTGAAACATAGTGCTTGCGAGTTCGCGTCATGCCCGCCTCCAAGGCTCACAAAAAAAACTCGAATCAGTTCACAATTTTGAACTTTCCCATACGTGACATACCGCCCGTAGTAGTAAGTAGTTACGTGCCCGCTAATCAATCCCAACCGATAACAGGGATCGCCCCGCAGAGATCGAGCGACGAGAGAACTTGCCTGTGGCAAGATGGTTAGGAGGGTGGTTCTACCCCCAGCCCACCGGAGTTCAAATCATAGATTTGACATTGATGTTTCTCATTTAGGCGGAATATTCTTCAGTGGGAGGCGACGTTCCCGTCGATAGCGAGGCGCTTGTGGTGACTTCGTCAATCTCAAGACCCGACCGCCGGTTCAGTCTTTCGGAGGTGCTCATAGGGGTAGGGTGTGCGTGCGTGCGTTCATAGAGGTGAGTGTGTGCTTGTGTATGTGAGCGTTCATAGAGGACGACGGCGACATCCATGGAAACAACTAACAGCTGTGAGATCATGCGCCTGTCAGAGGATCTCTCTCGGTGATCGTTCCCTCACGCACTAGTAGAAAAACCACCTTCGGTTCGGCCCTTTTTTCCGACCAACATTATGAACCGAGACAAATGGGTTAGTGCAGGGTCGTTAGGAACCTTTGGTCCCTGTTCATGTTACGAACCGGACGAAAGGAACCCCTTTTGTCCCGGTTCGTAACACGAACCGGGACCGAAGGTTCCCCTATATCATCTTCTTCCACCCCCGGCTCCTCTCCGTTTCTCCTTGCTCGAAACTTCACCATTTTTCTCCTCCATTTCCTCTCCCTCACTCAAGTTAATCCCCTTTTTTTCACCATTTGTGAAGATTGAAGGCACCCATCTATTTAAGGGTTAGCAACTTCATCATTTCTTTCGGCGTTACTACTTTAGTTCATTTCATTGCTAGTTTAGCTCATTTCAATTTGTAGTGCTAGCTAGGTGTTTGATGAAATGCCTAAGTTAGGGAGTTCATTTTTTATATGCATTTTTAGCTCAAATTAATTTATGATTTGTGGGTTTTAGTGTCGTTCCATCCCCGTCCTCACCGCCGTCGATAGCCCGCGCCGTCCCGTCACCGGCACCACCTCGGTGAGCCTCTTTTTTTAAGAAAAATACTTGTATGATTTAAATGCATAGTTATTTCTTGTATAATTTTCTTATGTTTATTTATATGTATAGTGTCATGGTTTTGATATCCGCCCCCGTCGGCCCTCGTCCGGTCTATGATTCGGATGTGGTATATTTTTATAACTATTTGTTTCATTTTGTGTTTATAACAATTATACCTACCAACTTGACATAGACGCTTTTATCTAGGAGGTAGTTGAACCGGAAATTCCAACCGATCCTATTGTCGAGGTTTTTGTAAAAGAAAACAATGATTTGAAAGCAAAATTGAAAAGAAGTGAAGATCTTCGTCTCCAATGCCTAGAAGAGAAGATGAAATTGGAGTTAAAGCTTGCCGACATCGTCGATGAGCACGAGTTCAAGCTTGCCGACGTCGTCGATGCTCACGAGATCAAGATGGATGCAATACGCTTGAAGATTAAAAAGATTAGAAAATATGCCATTAGTCAAGAGGCTTGGTATCATTATGCTGTTGGTTCAATAATTGCCTTAGTTGCGATTTTGATCGCATTTGTTGTTAGATTTAAATTCTTTAGATAGTTGTATGTTAGTTTCAATTAATGTATGTTTTATGAGAACTATGTATTACATTTGGGCACTACTCTACTTTGCTTTTAATGTGATAACTTGTATTAAATTAATTTGGTCACTATTATATATTCATGATGTAGTGTAATGGTTTTTGATATATTTATATAATGCAGATGAGCCGCAATGGATGTACAGTGATCGACGATGTCCCGACTATATTAATGGCATGCATAGTTTTCTCCGTGTGGCTGAGAAAAACAAGCGGTCGAATGGTTTTATTTCTTGTCCATGTAGTGTCTGCAAGAATACGCAGGATTACTCTACCTCAAAAACCATTCACGTCCACCTGTTGCAGTTCGGTTTCATGTCCGATTATAATTGTTGGACCAAGCATGGAGAAAGAGGGGTTATAATAGAAGAAAATGAAGAAAAAGAGGATATGACAACTATCCTACGTTCACTGAAGACGGTGATACTACAATGGGGGAAGACGAAGCTGAAGAAGAGCCCATTGTTGATGAGCCCGATGATGATTTTGGTTGGGCCATTCTTGATGCACAGATAAATAGCGGAAGTGAAAACGAGAGGTTGAAGTTGGAGAGCATGTTAGAGGATCACAAAAAATTGTTGTACCCAACTTGCGAAGATGGCCAGAAAAAGCTTGGTACCACACTGGAATTGTTGTAATGGAAGGCAGAGAATGGTACATCTGATAGGGGATTTGAAAATTTGCTGAAAATAATAAAGAAGATGCTTCCAGGGATAACGTATTACCCCCCAGTACGTACGAAGCAAAGAAAGTTGTCTGCCCTCTAGGATTAGAGGTGCAGAAGATACATGCATGCATCAATGACTGCATCCTCTACCGCGGTGAGAAGTACGAGAATTTGAATGCATGCCCGGTATGCGGTGCATTGCGGTATAAGATAAGGCGAGATGACCCTGGTGATGTTGAGGGCGAGCCGTGCCCCAGGAAGAGGGTTCCTGGCAAGGTGATGTGGTATGCTCCTATAATACCACGGTTGAAACGTTTGTTCAAAACAAAGAGCATGCAAAGTTGCTATGATGGCACAAAGAAGACCGTAAGAAAGACCTGATGCTGAAACACCCCGCTGATGGGTCGCAGTGGAGAAAAATCGACAGGGAGTTACGGACATTTGCAGCTGACGCAAGGAACTTAAGATTTGGTCTAAGTATAGATGGCTTTAATCCTTTCGGGGAGCAGAGCTCCAGTCATAGCACCTGGGCTGTGACTCTATGTATGTATAACCTTCCTCCTTGGTTGTGCATGAAGCGGAAGTTCATTATGATGCCAGTGCTCATCCAAGGTCCGAAGCAACCCGGCAACGACATTGATGTGTACCTAAGGCCTTTGGTTGAAGAACTTTTACAGTTTGGCGTGACGAAGGTGTACCTGTGTGGGATGAGCACGAACAAAAGGAATTTGACCTACGCGCGTTGTTGTTTGTAACCATCAATAATTGGCCTGCTCTTAGTAACATTTCAGGACAGTCAAATAAGGGATACAATGCATGCACGCACTGTTTAGATAAGACTGAAAGTATATATTTAGGTAACAAGAATGTGTACCCGGGTCACCGTCGATTTCTTCCAAGTCAGCATCCCGTAAGAAAGAAAGGCAAGCATTTCAAAGATGAGACAGATCACCGAACGAAGCCTACCTGCCCACATGGTGATGTTATATATGACATGGTCAAGGATTTAGAAGTAATCTTTGGAAAGGGTCCTGGCAGTCTATCTGTTACGAATGACGCTGACAACCACGTACCCATGTGGAAGAAGTGCTCTATTTTGGGAGCTACCCTATTGGAAAATCCTAGAGGTTCGCTCTGCAATCGACGTGATGCACGTGACGAAAAATCTTTGCGTGAACCTGCTAAGCTTCTTGGGCGTGTATGGGAAGACGAAAGATACACCGGATGCACGGCAGGACCAGCAACGTATGCACGAACGAGACAACCACCTGAATCCAGAGAAGTATCAAGGTCATGCCAGCTACGCTCTTACCAAAGAAGAGAAGAAGATCTTTTTTGAAGTCCTGAACAGTATCAAGGTCCCGTCTGGCTTCTCGTCAAATATAAAGGGAATAATAAACGTGACAGAGAAAAAGTTACAAAACATAAAGTCTCATGACTGCCACGTGATTATGACACAATTACTTCCGGTTGCATTGAGGGGGTTTCTACCGGAAAATGTTCGAGTACACATTGTGAAGCTATGTGCATTTCTCAATGCAATTTCTCAGAAGGTGATCAATCCGTTAACTCTACCAATTTCCGGTTGCATTGAGGAGGCTTCCGAGCTGGCTTGGGCGCTGAAAGACTCATCCTCCATGGCTTGTGCCCTCCGCCGCAAACATGCGCGCGAGAACCAGGCGGCCACGAACGGGGCTGGCTCCTCCCGGCGCCGTTCCCCTAATCCTACGGCCTCCGAGCCAGCAAGTCCGTTCATGTAGAAATGTAGGTGTGTTATGAAACCTTTTATTTTACTGTGTGGGGATGTTGTTAAGATGTTTTTAAAATAAACAGATAATTATTACAAATTTTTAGACAATTAAAATCAATAGATAAAAGAAATAAGAAAAAGATATGATTTTCAGAAATATTGAAACATTTAAATTAAATATATATAAAAAAGAAACTAGAGCAAAAAATTCAAAAAGCATGTAAATCAAAGTATATAAAAGTAACAGAAAAAGAAAACAGAAAAAGAAACTAGGAAAAAAAATTAAAAAGCCTTTAGTCGCGGTTCGTGGCTGGAACCGCGACTAAGGGCCGCTGCGGCCCATGGGCTTCGCGCGCAAATATTTCGCGGCCCAGACGGACCTTTAGTCGCGGTTCGCTGGAACCGCGACTAAAGGGTCTTTCGTCCCGGTTCCAGCCAGGAACCAGGACGAAAGGTTTGTCCAGCAGTTTTAGATCTCCCGATCGACCAATTCCTCTTCATCCTCTTCATTCTCACACCGACGTCGCCCGTGCTCGCCCCTCCCCGACGCCACCGTCGCGCATGAGGCTGCCCCCACGGTGCTGCTCCACCCCTCCGCCCGCCCGCCCGAGAGGTGCTGCCCGCCGTTGAGGTACCACCGCCGCCGAGGTGCTGCCTCCTCCGCCCGCGCACGAGGTGCTACGCCGCCGTCATCGAGGTTCTGCCGCCGTGGCCCGAGGTGCTGCCGCGCTGCCGCCGGAGGTGCTGCACCGTCGTCGAGGTGCTGTCGCTGCTTGATACGTCTCAAACGTATCTATAATTTTTGATGTTACATGCTTGTTTTATACCAATTGCTACATGTTTTGCATCTACTTATATCACTTTTATACATTTTTTGGGACTAACCTATTAACAAGATGCCGAAGTGCCAGTTCCTGTTTTCTGCTGTTTTTGTATACCAAAAAAGCTAGTCTGGAAATATTCTCGGAATTGGACGAAACTTCAAGGGGGTCCCTATTTTACCAGAACACGCCTGACGGAGCAAAGGAGCAACAGAGGAGGCCACCAGGGCCCCACACACACCTAGGGCGCGGGGCCCCTCTGCCGTGCCCTAGGGTGGTGTGGCCCCCTCGGGGGTCGTCAGCCACCGCTCTTTCGCCTACTTATTCCCCCCGACACGAAAACCCTAAGTGCCTGAGCAAATATCCACGAAAAGTTCCAGAGACGCCGCCGCCGTCAACGCTAGCTCGGGAGGGTTCAGAACCTCTTCCCGGCACCCTGCCGGAGAGGGGAATCGTCACCGGATGCTTCTACATCGCCATGCCTGCCTCCGGAGTGATGCGTGAGTAGTTCATCCTTGGACTACGGGTCCATAGCAGTAGCTAGATGGTTGTCTCTCCACTTTGTGCCATCATGTTTAGATCTTGTGAGCTGCCCTACATGATCAAGATCATATTATTGTAATGCTACATGTTGTGTTTGCTGGGATCCGATGAATATTGAATACTATGTCAAGCTGATTATCAATCTATCTTATATGTTATTTAAGAACTTGCATTCTTTCCGTTACTCGTAGATGCTTTGGCCAAGTAGATGCTTGTAACTCCAAGAGAGAGTATTTATGCTAGATAGTGGGTTCATGCCTCCGTTTAATCTGGGACAGTGACAGAAAGTTCTAAGGTTGTGGATGTGCTGTTGCCACTAGGGATAACCTAACGATGCTATGTCCACGGGCATATGTGTTTGTTTATATTACGCGCTTTACTTAATGCGATTATCCGTTGCTTCCAACTTATACCAACGGGGGACTTGGATGACAACCTGTCGGTGGATTATTAGTCATAGATGCTGTTGGATAACGGTCTATGTATCTTGTCGTAATGCCCAATTAAATATCATAGTAGTCATCATGTCATGTATATGCATTGTCATGCGCTCACTATTTGTCAATTTCCCAGCTGTAATTTGTTCACCCAACATGTTAGTTATCTTTTATGGAGAGACACTACTAGTGAACTGTGGACCCCGGTCCATTATTTTACACTTATTAAACAACCACAAACTGCAAACTGTTCCTTTTTCATTCTCTGCAATTAAACATCATTTTCCACACCATACGTTTAATCCTTTGTTTTCAGCAAGCCGGTGAGATTGACAACCTCACTGTTTCGTTGGGGCAAAGTAGTTTGATTGTGTTGTGTGCAGGTTCCGCGTTGGTGATCGAGTAACGGTGCCACCAACAACCTTCTGAAGAGTTGCTGCTCCTACTGGTTCGATAACCTTGGTTTCTTTCTGAGGGAAAACTTGCTGCTGAACTGCATCATACCTTTCTCTTGGGGTCTCCCAACGAGCGTGTGATTCACGCCATCAATCTCTTTTTCTGGCGCCGTTGCCGGGGAGACAGCAGTCTTCTGCAAGTGGAGTTTCACGCTTCCAATCTCTTTACTTTGTTTTTGTCTTGCTTAGGTTATTTTATTTTATCTTGTTTGCTTTCAATTATCAAAAACACAAAAAAATTAGTTACTTGTATCTAGTTTACTTCAAGTTATTTTCTGTACTGTTTTTATTTCTGCTAAAATGAGTACTCCTGAGAACACTAAGTTGTGTGATTTCACTAGCACGAACAACAATGATTTCATATGCACACCTATTGCTCCACCTGCTGCTTCTGCAGAATTTTATGAAATTAAACCTGCACTTTTAAATCTTGTTATGAAGAGCAATTTTCTGGTGTTAGTTCTGATGATGCTGCTGTTCACCTTAATAACTTTGTTGAACTTTGTGAAATGCAAAAGCTCAAGGAAGTAGATGGTGATTATTAAACTGAAACTTTTTCCTTTCTACTTGAGAGGACGTGCTAAAGAATGGTTGCTATCTTTGCCTAGAAACAGTATTGATTCATGGACTAAATGCAAAGATGCTTTTATTGGAAAATATTATCCTCCTGCTAAGATTATTTCTTTGAGAAGTAGTTGTGGCTCTAAGTTGACGAGGGAATATCTCCCGGCAACTGTGCCAGAAACAATGCTTGTACGTCACACGTCAGTTGGGAACCCCAAGAGGAAGGTATGATGAGTGCAGCAGCAAGTTTTCCCTCAGTATGAAACCAAGGTTTAATCGAACCAGTAGGAAAACGAGGTTTGCTTCGAAGGTGTTGGTGAAGGAGTGTAGTGCGGCGCAACACCAGGGATTCCGGTGCCAACGTGGAACCTGCACAACACAATCAAATTACTTTGCCCCAACTTAACAGTGAGGTTGTCAATCTCACCGGCTTGCTGAAAACAAAGGGTTAAACGTATCGAATGGAAGATGATGTTTGTTTGCATAAAACAGTAGAGAACAATGATTGCAGTAGATTGTATTTCAGATGTAAAAGAATGGACCGGGGTCCACAGTTCACTAGTGGTGTCTCTCCAATAAGATAACTAACATGCTGGGTAAACAAATTACAGCTGGGCAATTGACAATTGATAAGTGCATATAACATGCATGTGTGAGCTGTGGTGTCTACTATGAGATTCATTTGGGCATTACGACAAAGTACATAGACCGCTATCCAGCATGCATCTATGCCTAAATAGTCCACTTTCCGGTTAACATCCGTACCCCTTCCAGTATTAAGTTGCAAGCAACAGACAATTGCATTAAGTAATGTGCGTAATGTAAACAATACATTCATCCTTGAATAAAGCATTGCTGTTTTACCCCTAGTGGCAACAACACATCTACAACCTTAGAACTTGCTGTCACTATCCCAGGTTAAATAGAGGTTGAACCCAACTATCATGCATAAATACCCCCTCTTGGAGTACAAGTATTCACTTGGCCAAGGCTTCAACAAGTAACGGAGAGCATGCAAGATCACAAATGACATAGACATGATAATATAATATTCAGCTCCACATAGGTATCAATATAAGTCAGATCCCAGCAAACACAACATGTAGCATTACAATAAGATGATCTTGATCATGATAGGCAGCTCACAAGATCTAAACATGATGGCACAAGTGGAGAAGACAACCATCTAGCTACTGCTATGGACCCATAGTCCAAGGATGAACTACTCACGCATCACTCCGGAGGCGGGCATGGCGATGTAGAGCCCTCCGGTGATGATTCCCCTCTCCGGCAGGGTGCCGGGAAGAGCTTCAGAACCCCCCGAGTTAGGGTTGACGACGGCGGCGGCAGCGAATATGTTCTGGATGAAAGGCTCGGTGTTTTAGGGTTTTCACGTCTCGGGGAATAAATAGGCGAAGGGGCGATGTCGGCGGACCCCCGAGGGGCCCAAACCACCAGGGGCGCGGCTGGGCCCACTGCCGCGCCGCCTGTGGTTTGGCCACCTCGTGGCTCTCTTCGTCTCTCCTTCGGACTCCGTGTACGTGCTGGAAAAATAGGGACTGGCCTTTTGTTTCGTGCAATTCCGAGAATATTTCCAGAAGTAACTTTCTGAAACCAAAAACAGCAGAAAACAGGGAACTGGCACTGTGGCATCTTGTTAATAGGTTAGTCCCAGAAAATGCATAAAAGTGATACGAAGTGTATATAAAACATGTAGCAAATGGTATAATATAAGCATGGAACAGCAGAAATTATGGATACGTTGGAGACGTATCAAGCATCCCCAAGCTTAGTTCTACTCGTCCTCGAGTAGGTAAAACGATAACAACAAATAATTTCTGAGGAGACATGCTTTCACACAATCTTGATCAATATATTGCAAGGCTCATGTCATGAATGAAGTGACTCAAAGCAATGATCTATAGTTTGCTAACAAATAGATAAAGAGTAAACAATGAATCATATAAGCAAAAACTTTTCATGAATAGTACTTTCAAGACAAGCATCAAAAAGTTTTGCATAAGAGGTAACTCATAAAGCAATAGATTCAAAGTAAAAGGCATTGAAGCAACACAAAGGATGATTAAGTTTCAGCATTTGCTTTCAACTTGTAACATGTATATCTCATGGATAGTTGTCAACATAAAGCAATATAACAAGTGCAATAAGTAAATATGTAAGAATCAATGCACACAAAGTTGACACAAGTGTTTGCTTCTAAGATAGAAAGGAGTAGGTAAACTGACTCAACATAAAGTAAAAGATAGGCCCTTCGCAGAGGGAAGCAGGGATTAAATCATGTGCTAGAGCTTTTTAAGTTTTCGAAAGCATATAGAGAGCACAAAATAAGTATTTGAGAGGTGTTTGTTGTTGTCAACGAATGGTAGTGGGCACTCTAACCCCCTTGTCAACCAGACTTTCAAGAGCGGCTCCCATGAAGGACGTTATCTCTACCAGCAAGGTAGATCATCCCTCTTCTCTTTTGTTTACACATGTATTTTAGTTTCTTTATAGATGACACTCCTCCCAACCTTTTGCTTACACAAGCCATGGCTAACCGAATCCTCGGGTGCCTTCCAACATTCACATACCATGGAGGAGTGTCTATTGCAAAATTAAGTTGCTTACTGATAAATCAGGGCAAAACATGTGAAGAGAATTATTAATGAAAGTTGTAATTAATTGGGGCTGGGCACCCCGTTGCCAGCTCTTTTTGCAAATTATTGGATAAGCGGATGTATATGCCACTAGTCCATTGGTGAAAGTCTGTCAGAAGTAAATGACAAGATTGAAAGATAAAACACCACATACTTCCTCATGAGCTATAAAACATTGACACAAATAAGGAGTAATAAAGTTTTGAATAGTTTAAAGGTAGCACATGAAATATTTACTTGGAATGGCAGGAAATACCACATAGTAGGTAGGTATGGTGGACACAAATGGCATGGGTTTTGGCTCAAGTTTTGGATGCACGAGAAGCATTCCCTCTCAGTACAGAGTTTAGGCTAGCAAGGTTGTTTGAAGTATAAACCGGTACAGCAAGAATCACATAAAAACATATTGCAAGTATTATAAGACTCTACACTGTCTTCCTTGTTGCTCAAACATTTTACCAGAAAATATCTAGACCTTAGAGAGAACAAATATGCATCCCAAGTCTCAACAAGCTCTACGGTAGTTCTCCACTACTAGGCTTTAACTACATGATGCAAGAGCTTAAACATGATCTACTTGAGAGCTCAAAACAATTGCAAAGCATCAAATCAAACAAGACAATGATCTACAAGAATGCATATGTCTTTTCCAATACCAACTACTACATGTAGCATTTTCTTTCTTCCAAACAAACACCAATCAATTTATTTAAACATAAACTCTCCAAATGATAATATAATGCAGCAAGAGAGTATTTATAAACAAGTGCTAACAGCTCGAAGAGATGCATGAAAAACAGGAGCTAAAAGCACTGCAGTAGCTAGTTAAGAATACTCAACAAATATAAGTGAAGAACATGAGTATTCACATGAAAAAGCGGAGCGTGTCTCTCTCCCACACAAGGATTGCTAGGATCCGAATTTATTCAAACAAAAACAAAAATAAAAACACACAGACGCTCCAAGTAAAGCGCATAAGATGTGAAAGAATTAAAATATAGTTTCACTAGAGATGACCTGATAAGTTTGTTGATGAAGAAGGGGATGCCTTGGGCATCCCCAAGCTTAGACGCTTGAGTCTCTCTGAATATGGTTGGGATGAACCACGGGGGCATCCCCAAGCTTAGGCTTTTCACTCTTCTTGATCACATAATATCACCCTTCTCGCTTGATCCTTGAAAACTTCCTTCACACCAAACTCAAGACAGTTCTCATTAGAGGGTTAGTGCATAATCAAAAATTCTCATATTCTGTAATGATACAATCAATCCCAAAGCTTCTGGACATTAGCTACAGCCACCAATGCTTTGTGGAGCAAAGAAATCCACACAAACACAGTAAAAGAGCGAATGCAAAACAAAAGGCAGAATCTGTCAAAAACAGAACAGTCTGGAATGACGAATTTTTTCGAGGCACTTAAGTTGCTCAGATGGATCTGGCCTAAAATAATGAAAGTTGCGTACATATCTCAGGAATATGCGTGATTTTTCTCAGAATTTTTGAATTTTCTACAGGGAGATAAGCTCAAATCCGTGACAGCTAAAAATCTGTCACTGCGCAGAAATCCAAATCTTGCATCAACTTTCAATATAGAACTTTACTTGGCACAACATTGCGATAAAATAAAGATACAAAGGAGTTGCTACAGAAGTAACAAAACTCCTTGACTCAAAGAAAACAAAAATAACAGCAAATAAAAACGATGGGTTGTCTCCCATAAGCGCTTTTCTTTAACGCCTTTCAGCTAGGCGCAGAAAGTGAAAATCAAGTGTTGTCAAGAGAAGAAGCATCAACATCATAACTTGCTCTAACAATAGAGTCAAAAGGTAACTTCATTCTCTTCCTAGGGAAGTGTTCCATACCTTTCTTGAGAGGAAATTGGTACCTTATATTACCTTCTTTCATATCAATGATGGCACCAACAGTTCGAAGAAAAGGTCTTCCCAAAACAATAGGACAAGATGCATTGCATTCAATATCCATAACAATAAAATCAACGGGGACAAGGTTATTGTTTACTGTAATAAAAACATCATTAACTCGCCCCAAAGGTTTCTTCATAGCATTATCAGCGAGAAAAACATCCAAATAACAATGTTCCAAAGGTGGCAAATCAAGAATATCATAAAGCTTCTTGGGCAAAACCGAAATACTTGCACCAAGATCACACAAGGCATTGCAATCAAAATCATTCACCTTTACCTTAATGATGGGTTCCCAACCATCTTCTAATTTCCTAGGAATAGAAGCTTTAAGTTTCAACTTCTCCTCCCTAGCTTGCAAAAGAGCATTTGTAATATGCTTTGTAAAAGCCAAATTAATAGTAGCATTGGGACTTCTAGCTAATTTTTGCAAGAACATAATAACTTCAGAGATGTTACAATCATCAAAATCAAAATCATTATTGTCAATGGTGGTGGAACCATTGTCTCCAATAGTTTGAAAAATTTCAGCACTTTTATCAGAAAAAGTTTCAGCAGTTTTAGGCAATTTCAAACGCTTTGCAGAAGTAGTAGAGACATTACCAACACCAATAACATTACCATCAATAGTAGGAGGCTTACTAGCATGTGAAACATTAGCATTACTAGTGGTGGTGATAGTACAAACTCTAACTATACTATTCTCTTTTTCAAGTTCTTCCTCTTTTTCCCACCTAGCATGCAATTCAGCCAACATCCTAATATTATTATCAATTCGAACTTGGATGGCATTTGCTGTAGCAAATGACTTAGTATCTTTAACTTCATTAGGCATAACTTTCAGTTTTAGAATTTCAACATCATGAGCAAGACTATCAACTTTAGAAGCAAGATCATCAATTTTTTCAAACTTTTCCTCAACAGTTTTATTGAAAGCTTTTTGTGTGCTAATAAATTCTTTAAGCATAGCTTCAAGATCAGAGGACACACTTCTATTGTTGCTGTAGGAATTACCATAAGAATTGCCATAACCATTTGAAGGATAAGGCTTATAGTTGTTGCTACCAAAATTATTCCTATAAGCATTGTTGTTGAAGTTGTTGTTTTTAATGAAGTTTACATCAACATGCTCTTCTTGAGCAACCAATGAAGCTAAAGGAACATTATTAGGATCAACATGAGATCTACCATTCACAAGCATAGACATAATAGCATCAATCTTATCACTCAAAGAGGAGGTTTCTTCAACAGAATTTACCTTCTTACCTTGAGGAGCTCTTTCGGTGTGCCATTCGGAATAGTTGATCATCATATCATCAAGTAGCTTTGTTGCTGCACCTAAAGTGATGGACATAAAGGTTCCTCCAGAGGCTGAATCCAATAAGTTCCTTGAGGAAAAATTTAATCCTGCATAAAAGGGTTTCTAAAACAAAATCCTTCTTTTCCCCCTCTTCCATATCATGAAGTCTAAGAAACATATGCTGCATTATAGGGTTAAGGTTAACAACCTAGCTTCAAGCATGTGGACTAAGGAGGCAGCAGCAATTTCATAATTAGGGGCAAGTTCTACCAAGGATCTATCTTCAAAATCTTTCAGCTTGCTAACGTGACTAAAAAATTCTTCAATGTTGTCTTTTCCAATGATAGACCCACTACCCACAGATATTTCTTTTAAAGTGTACTTAGGGAGAAGCATGATGAAATAATAAAAACTAAACAGAAAATAAACTAGATGCAAGTAACTAATTTTTTTGTGTGTTTTTGATAAAGAGAGCAAACAAGACTAAATAAAAATAAACTAAGCAAGACAAATAACAAAGTAAAGAGATTGGGTGTGAGAGACTCCCCTTGCAGAAGCAATTCGGTTTTCCCCGGCAACGGCGCCAGAAAACGTGTTGGTGGCTCTAAGTTGACGAGGAAATATCTCCCCGGCAACAGTGCCAGAAACAATGCTTGTACGTCACACGTCAGTTGGGAACCCCAAGAGGAAGGTATGATGAGTGCAGCAGCAAGTTTTCCTCAGTATGAAACCAAGGTTTAATCGAACCAGTAGGAAAACGAGGTTTGCTTCGAAGGTGTTGGTGAAGGATTGTAGTGCGGCGCAACACCAGGGATTCCGGTGCCAACGTGGAACCTGCACAACAAAATCAAATTACTTTGCCCCAACTTAACAGTGAGGTTGTCAATCTCACCGGCTTGCTGAAAACAAAGGGTTAAACGTATCGAATGGAAGATGATGTTTGTTTGCATAAAACAATAGAGAACAAAGATTGCAGTAGATTGTATTTCAGATGTAAAGAATGGACCGGGGTCCACAGTTCACTAGTGGTGTCTCTCCAATTAGATAACTAACATGCTAGGTAAACAAATTACAGCTGGGCAATTGACAATTGATAAGTGCATATAACATGCATGTGTGAGCTGTGGTATCTACTATGAGATTCATTTGGGCATTACGACAAAGTACATAGACCGCTATCCAGCATGCATCTATGCCTAAATAGTCCACTTTCCGGTTAACATCCGTACCCCTTCCAGTATTAAGTTGCAAGCAACAGACAATTACATTAAGTAATGTGCGTAATGTAAACAATACATTCATCCTTGAATAAAGCATTGCTGTTTTACCCCTAGTGGCAACAACACATCTACAACCTTAGAACTTGCTGTCACTATCCCAGGTTAAATAGAGGTTGAACCAACTATCATGCATAAATACCCCCTCTTGGAGTCACAAGCATTCACTTGGCCAAGGCTTCAACAAGTAACGGAGAGCATGCAAGATCACAAATGACATAGACATGATAATATAATATTCAGCTCCACATAGGTATCAATATAAGTCAGATCCAGCAAACACAACATGTAGCATTACAATAAGATGATCTTGATCATGATAGGCAGCTCACAAGATCTAAACATGATGGCACAAGTGGAGAAGACAACCATCTAGCTACTGGTATGGACCCATAGTCCAAGGATGAACTACTCACGCATCACTCCGGAGGCGGGCATGGCGATGTAGAGCCCTCCGGTGATGATTCCCCTCTCGGCAGGGTGCCAGGAAGAGCTTCAGAAACCCCCCGAGTTAGGGTTGACGACGGCGGCGGCAGCGAATATGTTCTGGATGAAAGGCTCGGTGCTTTAGGGTTTTCACGCTCGGGGAATAAATAGGCGAAGGGGCGATGTCGGCGGACCCCCGAGGGGCCCAAACCACCAGGTGGCGCGGCTGGGCCCACTGCCGCGCCAGCCTATGGTTTGGCCACCTCCTGGCTCCTCTTCGTTTCTCCTTCAGACTCCGTGTACGTGTTGGAAAAATAGGGACTTGGCCTTTTGTTTCGTGCAATTCCGAGAATATTTCCAGAAGTAACTTTCTGAAACCAAAAACAGCAGAAAACAGGGAACTGGCACTGTGGCATCTTGTTAATAGGTTAGTCCCAGAAAATGCAAAAGTGATATGAAGTGTATATAAAACATGTAGCAAATGGTAAAATATAAGCATGGAACAGCAGAAATTATGGATACGTTGGAGACGTATCAAGTAGCATAATGAATTTTAAGCAATTTGATAATGAACATGTTGCTCAAGCATGGGAGAGAATGAAATCATTGGTTAAAAATTGTCCCACTCATGGACTGACTACTTGGATGATCATCCAAACCTTCTATGCAGGATTAAATTTTTCTTCAAGGAATTTATTGGATTCGGCCGCTGGAGGTACCTTTATGTCCATCACTTTGGGTGCTGCAACAAAGCTTCTAGATGATATGATGATTAATTATTCTGAGTGGCACACCGAGAGAGCTCCAACAGGTAAGAAGGTAAATTCTGTTGAGGAAACCTCTTCCTTGAGTGCCAAAATTGATACTATTATGTCTATGCTTGCAAATGGTCAAACACATGTTGATCCAAATAATGTTCCTTTAGCTTCTTTGGTTGCTCAAGAAGAGCATGTTGATGTGAACTTCATTAAAAATAATAACTTCAACAACAATGCTTATAGGAATAATTTTGGTAATAGCAATTATAGGCCCTATCCTTCTAATAGTGGCAATGGTTATGGAAATTCCTATAGTAACTCCTAACAATAATAAGAGTGTACCCTCGATCTTGAAGTTATGCTTAAGGATTTTATTAGTACACAAACTGCTTTCAATAAAACTGTTGAGGAGAAATTTGGGAAAATTGATGTGCTTTCCTCTAAAGTTGATAGTCTTGCTCTTGATGTTGACTTGTTGAAACTAAAGAACATGCCTCATGATGTTAAAGAGAGCAAAACTCTCAATGCTATACAAGTTAAAATTGATAACAATGTGAGGATGTTAGCTGAATTGCATGCTAGATGGGAAAGAGAGGATGAAATTGCTAGAAAGAATAATATTGCTAGAGTTTATACTATTACTACTTCTGAAAATGCTTCAAACTCAAGTGTTACAAACCTCCTACCATTAATGGCAATATATTGGTGTTGGTAATGTTTCCACTTCTATTGCAAAATGTCCTAAATTGCCTGATAACTCTGAAACTGTCCTTGATAAAGATGCTGAAATTTCTAGCAATAAGGAAGATAATAACTCCATTACTTTTGATAATAATGACTTTGATTTTGATGGTTGCAATATTTCTGAAGTAATTAAGTTCTTGCAAAAGCTAGCTAGAAGTCCTAATGCTAGTGCTATAAACATGGCTTTTACTAAACATATTACTAATGCTCTCATGCAAGTTAGGGAAGAAAATTAAAACATGAAGCTTCTATCCCTAGGAAGTTAGAAGATGGTTGGGAGCCCATCATTAAATGAAATTGAATGACTTTGATTGCAATGCTTTGTGTGACCTTGGTGCTAGTATTTCTGTTATGCCTAAAAGATTATATGATATGCTTGATTTAGCACCTTTGGAAAATTGTTACTTGGATGTTCACCTTGTTGATTCTACATTAAAAAACCTTTGGGAAGAATTGATGATGTTCTTATCATGGTTAACAACAATTATGTCCCCGTTGATTTTATTGTCTTGGATATTGATGCAATCCATCATGCCCTATTGTGCTGGGAAGACCTTTTCTTAGACTGTAGGTGCTATTATTGATATGAAAGAAGGGAATATAAAATATCAATTTCCTCTCAAGAAAGGTATGGAACACTTTCCTAGGAAGAAGATTAAGCCACCTTATGATTCTATTGTTCGAACAAATTACAATGTTGATGCTTCTTCACTTGGTAATACTTGATGCATGCTTTGTGCCTAGCTAAAAGGCGTTAAAGAAAAGCGCTTATGGGAGGCAACCCATTATTTTTTTCTGCAATTTTTCTTTTATTGAGTCAAGGAGTTTGTTTACTTCTGTAGCAACTCCTTTGTATCTTTATTTTCTCGCATTGTTGTGCCAAGAGTAGCCTCTAATGTTAAGATGATGCTTAATTTTGATTGCTGCGCAGAAACAGATTTTTGCTGTTCACTGTACGAAATTCCTAAAATCACCAGATTGTTAATTAAATCTAAATTTTTGTGCGTAATCTTTATGAATGTCTGAACTTTCATTAGTTCAGAGTTTCTCGATCTGAGCGTCGTAAGTGCCTCGAAAAAATTCGTCTTTGCGGACTGTTCTGTTTTAGACAGATTATGCCTTTTTATTTTGCATTCTCTCTTTTACTAGTGTTGAGTGAAATTCTTTTTTGGGTGGAAGAGCTTCACATAACATCAGTGGCTGTAGCTAATGTTTAAAGTAACAAATCATATTGCGTCTTTATAGAACATGTGATTTTTGATTATGCACTAACCCTCTAATGAGATCTACTTTGAGTTTGGTGTGACGGAAGTTTTCAAGGGTCAAGAGAGAAGGATGATATAATAGGATCAAGAAGAGTGAAGAGCTTAAGCTTGGGGAGGCTCCCATGGATCTCCCCAGCATATTTCAAGAAGACTCAAGCGTCTAAGCTTGGGGATGCCCAAGGCATCCCCTTCTTCATCGTCAAAATTATCAGGTCATCTCTAGTGAAACTATATTTTAATTCTTTCACATCATATGTGCTTTTCTTGGAGCGTCTGTGTGCTTTTATTTTCAGTATTGCACTTTTATTTTCAATAAAGCTTGACTGGACCCTAGCATTCTTGATTGGGAGAGAGACACGCTCCGCTTTTTCATGAGAATACTCCTATTCTTCACTTATATTTGTTGAGTATTCATATCTAGCGCTGTTCAGCTTTTAGCTCTTGTTTTCATGTATCTCTTGTCAGAGCTATTAGCTTTCTTTTGTAGAAAGTACTCTCTTGCTTCACTTATATTTGTTTGGAGAGTTGATAAATAAATTGATTGGTGTTTGGTTGGTTCAGAAAATGTTGCATGTGGTAATTGGTATAAGGAAAAACTTGCTTAATCTTGTAGATCACTAATGGATAACTTGATGCTTGTCAATTGTTTTGAGTTAACAAGTAGATCATGATTAAATTGTGCATCACATGAGTTAAGCCTATTAGTGAAGAACTACCGTAAAGCTTGTTGAAAATTTGGTTTGCATCGGTGGTATCTCTAAGGTCTAGATATTTTCTAATAACAGGGTTTGGTTAACAAGGAAGACGGTATGAAGTCTTATAACGTTTGCAATATGTTTGTCATATAAAACTTGGTGTACGGGTTGATATTCTTGTTTGCTTACATAACCTTGCTAGCCTAAACTCTGTACTGAGAGGGAATGCTTCTCGTGCATCCAAATCCTTGAGCCAAAATCCATGCCATTTGTGTCCACCATAACTACCTATATGTGGTATTTCCTTGCCACTCCAAGTAAATTTTTCATGTGCTACCTTTAAATTATTCAAAATGTTATTATTCCCTTTTTGTGTCAATGTTTACTAGCTCATGAGGAATTAGTGTGGTTATTCTTTATTCTATTTGTGATGGACTTTTACACCTGGACTAGTGGCATATACATCCGCTTATCCAATAACTTGCAAAAAGAGCTGGCAACGGGGTGCCCAGTCCCAATTAATTACAACTTTAACCAATTAATTCTCTTCACACTTTTGCCCTGATTCATCAGTAAGCAATGACAAACAGTGAAATACCTGAATGTGTGTAAACCAAAGAGAAAGAGGGATGATCTGCCTTGCTGGTAGAAATAACGTCCTTCATGGGAGCCGCTCTTAAAAGTCCGTTGACAGGTAGAATACTGTTCTCACCCGCTACCATTCGTTGACAATTAACAAACACCTCTCAAAAATAGATACTCCTCCATGGTATGTGATTGATGGAAGGCACCCGAGGATTCGGTTAGCCATGGCTTGTGTTAGCAAGGTTGGGAGGAGTATCAAATATTTTATGCAATCTCTATATGCTTTCAAAAACCTAAAAGCTCTAGCACATGATTTAATCCCTGCTTCCCTCTGCGAAGGGCCTTTCTTTTACTTTTATGTTGAGTCAGTTTTCCTATTCTTTCTGTCTTCCACAAGCAAACACTAGTGTCAACTTTGTTACAACATGCGTTATATGCAATGTATTGGACTTGTTATACTACTTTGTGTTGACAATATCCATGAGATAAATATGTTGAAAGTTGAAGCAAATGCTGAAACTAAATTCTTCCTTTGTGTTGATTAAATACCTTTTATTAGAAACTATTGCTTTATGAGTTAACACTTATGCAAAACTGTTTGATGCTTGTCTCGAAAGTACTATTCATGAAAACGTTTAGCTTGTGTGATTCATTGTTTACTCATTATCTATTTGGTAGCAAATTATAGACCATTGACTTGGATCACTTCATTCATTTACATGTGCCTTGCAATATTATATGATCAAGATTATGAGTAGCATGTCACCTCAAAAATTATTTTGTTTTTATCGTTTACCTACTCGAGGACGAGTAGGAACTAAGCTTGGGGATGCTGATACGTCTCAAACGTATCTATAATTTTTGATGTTCCATGCTTGTTTTATACCAATTGC
This sequence comes from Poa pratensis, assembly GCA_947311845.1. Lineage (NCBI taxonomy): Eukaryota > Viridiplantae > Streptophyta > Magnoliopsida > Poales > Poaceae > Poa > Poa pratensis. The sequence continues at coordinate 6,608,763 of CAMZMU010000020.1, read as the reverse complement.
TACATGTTTTGCATCTACTTTATATCACTTTTATACATTTTTTGGGACTAACCTATTAACAAGATGCCGAAGTGCCAGTTCCTGTTTTCTGCTGTTTTTGTATTCCAGAAAAGCTAGTCTGGAAATATTCTCGGAATTGGACGAAACTACACGGGGTCCCTATTTTTCCAGAACACGCCTGACGGAGCGAAGGAGCAAGAGGAGGGCCACCAGGGCCACACGCACCTAGGGCGCGGGCCCCCCTCTGCCGCGCCCTAGGGTGGTGTGGGCCCCTCGGGGGTCGCAGCCGCCGCCCTTTCGCCTACTTATTCCCCCCGACGCGAAAACCCTAAGTACCTGAGCAAATATCCACGAAAAGTTCCAGAGACGCCGCCGTCGTCAACCCTAGCTCGGGAGGGTTCAGAACCTCTTCCCGGCACCCTGCCGGAGAGGGGAATCGTCACCGGAGGCTTCTACATCGCCATGCCTGCCTCCGGAGTGATGCGTGAGTAGTTCATCCTTGGACTACGGGTCCATAGCAGTAGCTAGATGGTTGTCTCTCCACTTTGTGCCATCATGTTTAGATCTTGTGAGCTGCCCTACATGATCAAGATCATATTATTGTAATGCTACATGTTGTGTTTGCTGGGATCCGATGAATATTGAATACTATGTCAAGTTGATTATCAATCTATCTTATATGTTATTTAAGATCTTGCATGCTTTCCGTTACTCGTAGATGCTTTGGCCAAGTAGATGCTTGTAACTCCAAGAGAGAGTATTTATGCTAGATAGTGGGTTCATGCCTCCGTTTAACCTGGGACAGTGACAGAAAGTTCTAAGGTTGTGGATGTGCTGTTGCCACTAGGGATAACCTAACGATGCTATGTCCACGGGCATATGTGTTTGTTTACATTACGCACTTTACTTAATGCAATTATCCGTTGCTTGCAACTTAATACCAACGGGGGACTCGGATGACAACCCGGCGGTGGATTATTAGTCATAGATGCTGTTGGATAACGGTCTATGTATTTGTCGTAATGCCCAATTAAATATCATAGTAGTCACATGTCATGTATATGCATTGTCATGCGCTCACTATTTGTCAATTGCCCAGCTGTAATTTGTTCACCCAACATGTTAGTTATCTTTTATGGAGAGACACCACTAGTGAACTGTGGACCCCGGTCCATTCTTTTACACTGATTAAACAACCACAAACTGCAAACTGTTCCTTTTTCATTCTCTGCAATTTAATACTCATTTTCCACACCATACGTTTAATCCTTTGTTTTCAGCAAGCCGGTGAGATTGACAACCTCACTGTTTCGTTGGGGCAAAGTAGTTTGATTGTGTTGTGTGCAGGTTCCGCGTTGGTGATCGAGTACGGCGCCACCAACAACCTTCTGAAGAGTTGCTGCTCCTACTGGTTCGATAACCTTGGTTTCTTTCTGAGGGAAAACTTGCTGCTGAACTGCATCATACCTTCCTCTTGGGGTCTCCCAACGAGCGTGTGATTCACGCCATCACTGCTGCTCGAGGTGCTGCCGCCGTTGCCTCCCCTCCCCACGCGCCCGAGGTGCTGCCATTTTTCATGCCCAATTTCTTGTCCAAATTTTAGTCATTTTGTGTAGCAATTTTAGTAAGTTTCGCGTAGCAATTTTTGTGTAGCAATTATGATAGCAAACATTGAAATTTGATAGCAATTTTGATAGCAAACATTCAAATTTTGATAGCAAACATTCAAATTTATAGCAATTTTGATAGTAAGTTTTGTATAGTAATTTTTGTGTAGCAATTTTGATAGCAAACATTCAAATTTGATAGCAATTTTGAATGCAAACATTCAAATTTTTTATAGCAAACATTCAAATTTTGATAGCAAACATTCAAATTTGATAGCAAACATTCAAATTTTGATAGCAAACATTCAAATTTGATAGCAATTTTGATAGTAAGTTTTGTATAGTAATTTTTGTGTAGCAATTTTGATAGCAAACATTCAAATTTGATAGCAATTTTGAATGCAAACATTCAAATTTTGATAGCAAGCATTCAAATTTTGATAGCAAACATTCAAATTTGATAGCAAACATTCAAATTTTGATAGCAAACATTCAAATTTGATAGCAATTTTGATAGTAAGTTTTGTATAGTAATTTTTGTGTAGCAATTTTGATAGCAAACATTCAAATTTGATAGCAATTTTGAATGCAAACATTGCTAAGTAGTTGCTATAAATTAACATTCACATTTTGCTAAGATGCAAATTTTGATATTCATATTCTTGTTACAAAATTGATTGCAAGGACATTGAGCTATGGATCCAAATTGTCCGGACGCCTTCGGCAGAGACGAGGAGCATGAAGAGCAAATGGATCCAACTTGTCCGGACGTCGCCGCCAGAGACGAGGAGCGTGAAATGTGAATGCTTCAGATTATAGCAGGACGTGCAGCCGTGCCTGTCGGTGAAGAAGATGGGGTAACTGGAGAAGATTACGGCTCCCAATTTCTGAACGACTCCGGTGAGGGAGTTGAGCAAGAAGAAATTTGTAGAGAGGAGGAAGTGCCCTTAACAAAATCCGGCGAGGTATATTAAGCCTCTGTTTATCGATCACACTAGATGTATATTTGAGTTGTATTGCAGTTATTAACGAATCATTTTTTTTCTTTAGCCCTCCGGATCGAGCAAATCATCCACAGCTAAAGGTCGAAAGGGTCTAAAGCAGTGTCGAAACGAGGCCCGACGAAGCCGGTGAAGGAGGGCCAAAGGATAGTGATCGACCGAGTTAGTGATAGTGGCGAACCGCTGGAACCCTTACAGTGTCGCCGTAAATTTATAAATCAATGCGGAGTTGTTGTTAGGGACTTGGTCCCGATCACCCTTGAAGAATGGCATAAGCCGAAGGACGACAACAAGCCAACTACTTATGTCGACGTGAGAATAAAAGATTTGTATTGGGACACGCTCTTGACAAAGGTCAACCTACCGCCAGGTCTACCCCTGCCGTTGAAGGCGAAAGTCAAGCAGTGGACTCTTATGAAGATGGCCGAACAATTCCGGACCTGGAAGAAAAATTTATGGAAAACTTATGTAGATGCGGAGGAACAAGATCCAGAATTCACTGGACCACTAGTGAAGATACAACAGCGTGGCCCACATTTGTGAAGCAAAGAAAATCGGAGGCCGCTGTGGCCCGATCGAAAACAAATAAGTTAAATGCTGGGAAGAAGGAATATCACCACACTTTGGGGGCAGGTGGCTACAAGGCTACCGTGTCTAAGTGGGAAGCCTTTGAAGCAAAACTGCTTGATAACGGGATCATTCCACAGACAGCGGACTGGCCCGAGAGGTCGAAGTTTTGGTTGTTCGCGCATGGGGCAAGGTTGGACCCAGTGACAGGGCTGATTGTTGCTCAGGGAAGATAGAAGGAAAAAATTGAGTATATAACCAAAGAACTTGTCGACGCAATAGATAAAGTTCGAAGAGAGGAGTGTACGTGGTCGACAGAGAGAAAGACGAGCTGTCACTCGCACTCGGGAATCCTGAAAAAGTTGGACGAGTATGAGGCTATGGACCCGGAGTTTCGTGGAAGCAAGGTTTTCCGGAAGACGCTGATACTTATAGAAGTCATCAGAGAAAGAAGAAGCAGGATTCAGACCGGTTATCGGCATTGGAACGCAAGGTGCAGCAGCAGCAGGACCAACTAGACTCAATTAGTCAGCAAAGGGCATCTCAGCAGCAGCTAGTAGGTCCTGAAGTCGAAGCCGCCCCATCTGATCAGCGGAAAAGCAGCGTGGGTTCCACGCAGCTAGAACATTTTGAACTCGAACCGCCGGCGGCTCACTACCCTGCGGATGATATCACGGAGAAGACAGACTGTGAGCTACATATGGCAATGAAGAACATGTCCTTCAAGGTGGCGGTCGGCTATGCTTTACCAAATCAATCTGGAGCAAGCTACCATCTCGGCGGGATTCCAGCTGGCTATGCTCGCGTCGGGTGGATGAAGTTGTGCCGTTATATGCTAATATGGAACTTGATATTCCTGGAGGTGACGGCGAGAAGACACTAGGAGAAGCCGGCAAGGTGATGCATGTAAAATACATACATGAACTTTGCATTCTATTACTTATATTTCAATCATATTTGCATCATATAAGGGTTATATCATTGTTTTATATTGATTTTGGGAATATTTCATTGTTTCCCAATTTTTCTGGAATTAACCTTGCACGGGCAGAAAACCCTATTTTCTATATTTTGATGTTTCAGGGACCCAAAGGACGTCCAAATGACCTAATAATTTACGGGGATCAGTTTTGGGAAGGAACAAAGCGTGGGAGCGAAGGAAGCGAACAAACGGAGACCCGAGGGCCAAGTTGAGTGGGCCCACACGGCCAGATTCCTTGGCCACGTGGGACCCATCAACCTGGCCTCGAGGCTCCGTTGCCGTCGATCTTTTTTCCCGAGGCTCCGTATTGACCTAAAAACGACTATAAAAATATTCCCCGACGCCCTTCGGAAAGGAGCGCCGCAGAAACACAAAACCACGAGACAGAAGACCTGGAGCTGCAGATTGGATGGGAAAAACTCCGGCGGGGCGCTGCCAGGGTGGTCTCCATCTTCTCCAACATCTCCACCATCATCACCATGATGAAGGGGGAGTAGTCCACCCCCTGGACTTTGGGTTTGTGGTGGTAACTTGATCTAATCTCTCTATGTATGATCATTGTTGAAGTCCATATGATGTGCCTTGCATAAGTATGGATCTATCTATGTAATTCCTATGGTGGATATTGTGGTATGAGATGATATTTGTTATGCATTTACCGTTGTGTTGGATCTTTTATGACTTGTCATACTTTGGAGATATTCTATGATGCATGTGATGGTTCGATTTATGCATAATGCCTTGTTTATCCATGTCATGAGGTGATTGACACCACCAAGTGTAGATAGATGAGAGAGATGTGGTCATGCACACGAAATATGAATCATTGCACTAGTGTTTAGAATATTGTCCATTATGAAGTATGATGTATGTAGGTACGGGATGGCCGATGTGACAACGGCATATGTATTGAGTGACACAATACAGCCCAACATCCTTTATCTGGGGGTAAAAAGGAAGAAGTATGATGTGGGAGTGACAACAAACCACGCTAGCCTTACGAGGGTGACCTAGCAACACAAATGATTATTTTCTTTCAACTATGTGTTTTAGGACATGTAGCCGTCATAGAAGTTTACCATTAAAGCATGACAATTGTGTGTACTTTTTATCTATAACATGATAATCACCATAGATGGGAGAGAGGATTGAGTGAACCCATGAACCCATGTCCATTGTTCCTATAAGAGAAAACTTTGTCTTGTCCTCTTGCATTGAAGAGGATTGGGACACTTTTACATTCTTGTTTTGTTACATTAAACTTCCATCCATTAAATCAACCATCTTGTTCTTTAAACTTGTTTAGTGCATAATCAACTAAAACTTGTGACACTTTAGTTGTAGGGAATAGATAACTTTTCCTTCTTGCTCCTGCGGATCGATACCCTACTTCCACATTGAGAGGTGCTACAGTGATCCCCTGCTCTTGGGGGTTATCAAGTACTTTTCTGGCGCCGTTGCCGGGGAGCGTAGCGCTAAAGTTTTTATTCTCGTGTGTGCTAGTCATTAGATTTATTTTCAGTTCTGCATTTCTTTTTGTTTGTTTTACATCTTGCAATCATCTAAGCTTGGGGAGGTTTTCCTCTTTAACTTGTTTGGTTGTGAGTTTTTCTTAGATTTACTTTCAGCTTTGCATTCACTTTATCCATATATCAAAAACCCAAAAAAATTAGAAAATGGAAAACTATTATGAAAACGCCATGATAGCTGCTGAATTTAGAAAATCAAATGAAGGGAAAAGATTAGGAGGCTACATAGAGCTTCTAAATAAAATTGCTAGTGGGCTGCTTAATTATCATGAGGAAGAAATTTGTTGCTCTGAATACTTTAGACACTTTGAATTCCAATGCCCTTCCAATAAAGAACATGTTATTGCAACTTATCATACATGGAATTATGCTCACTTAGGGATGGAAGAAGTAGAGCAATTTTTATTTTTATGGCAGCCTATGAATTATACACCTTCATTGATGAACATGAAACCTGCCCTATAGCTTCTCAATTTAAAGTTTTGATTGCCACTATCCTTGATCTCTGCATAGTTGAATTTAATGAAAATATCTATGTTGTTGACACAAGGAAGAGAGCTGCCCAAGAAAGCTCTAATATTTTGCAGGAAGAAGATGACAAAAGCCTAAGCTTGGGGATGCCCATGCAGCCCCAAGAGGAGGACAATGAAGAGCAAAAGGATGAAGGAAATGATGAACTAGAGGAGGAAGCAAATGAGGCGCCACCTCCATCATCCACATATGAGGTTGAAAATCAAACTCAAACTTTTATTGATGATGATATTTATGATAGACTTTCTTTTTATGATTCTGATGATGATGAGGAAGATCAACCTATGCTTAATGAGAACATCATTGATAATGATTTTAAAGATAATGAGGAATATGGGTTGGATATGTTTTATGATAAATCATTAGATGACCCACCTTGTGACATAATACTACCTGTGGAAGGGGTTGATGAAATTAGAATTGCTAATAATAATGAACCTTATGATGAATCTACATTTAAACAAGATATCAATATGCACACTTCTTTTAATGATTCACATAATGGCTGGGTGCAAAACGCCTTAGGAGAAGATGATTCTACTATTGCTCCTACTATACCCAATTCACTATATGATAGTACTCTAGATGATGGTCCTAATTTACTTGATAAATCTCCACACTTAGAAATAGTTACTACTTTATGTGGGAACACAAATAGTGATGGGGTAATCTCTAGTTGTAATGACACTCCTATTCATGCTAGTCCTACATTTTTCTTGAGCTCTCCCATTCACACCTTAGAGGAGAAGTTTTCATATGTTGAAAAATACTTATGTGGGCTGAAATCATCTTGCACTAATAACCATTACACCCACAACAATAATGTTTATGATGTTTCTTGCAATTATTTTGAAAGAGGAAAGCATGCTAATGAATTCCATAACAAAATCAATGACCCTCTTTATGTGCCTAAAGTATCTAAGTTGCATGATCCACATAGTTATATTGATGAATTTGCTTCTAGTGATTGCAACTACTATGAAAGAGGAGGTGACAAGTGCCCTCCTTATGCTTGTGAAAATTATAGGTTGTACACATCAACTGGTAATATGCGTGGTTATACTTTTGTGTGCTGTGATTCATTCATCTATAAAATGCCCATGCATAGGAAGAAAGTGAGACTTCGTTGCCATTGTTTCCATATCTTGTGTTGCTTTTTGCCATGCTTTGACTTGATCATTATCTTGATTGGCATGAGCACACCTTGGGACCTTGGTATTTAGTTGCCATTTTACTCCATAGTAATAAAGTTTTCATCTTAGTGTTTAATAGAGTCTAAATAAAGTGCCAAGTTTTACCGTTTTGGTTTGAAAAGGTTGCTATTTGTATTCGGAGATTTTATTCCAGCACGAATCTGTGCACGGTATGATTTTTCATTTCTATTCTGTAACTCCGAATGAGCTGAAATTTGAACTGTAGTTGCAACTTTTCATCCTCTGTAAGCGTGAATTTTTCAGATTTTTTCGACATATTTAAGTAGGGTAAAAAATGCGTTTTGCTGCTGTTTTTCTGGACAGATTCTGTCCCATTTTGTTTGATGCATTCTTTGAACTTTTAACTTGAATCTTTTTTATCCAATTGAGTTTATAAGTAGGCATACAACATTATACACTTTCTGGACATTCATATGAATTTTTGTTTAAGGATTTTATGCAGCAAGCAATTCATTTGTCTATCACTACTAATGTCACCCCACAGAAAAGAATGGGAGAAACGGTGTTTTGAAGTTTTTTCACAGGGATTAGAGGAGATGCACCAAGAGCTATCCAAGGATGGTGAAGACCATAAGCTTGGGGATGTGAAGACAACCCCATTGGACCAACACACTCTCGGTTTGCACACGTCTAACTTCTGTTTTTCGATCAATGCACTTTATCGCATAAACTTGGAGCGTCTTTTATTTTTGTTATTTCGGTTTTTTTTTTATTTGTGAGACCACCACTATCATTTATATATGAGAGAGCTACTGGAAATTTGGGTTGAATTAAGTTGGATGCTATTAAAAAGATTGGGAAAGGGATGTTTGAGTTGATTCAAAAGATACATATAGTTGCATGATTCATGTGCTTTTTAATGAGTATTAATTTGCAAGTGTTTTATCAAGAGCTATCTTTTATTCATGTTTTGATGCTGAATGTTACTTTACTTTGTTTAACATGGATTGATTAGTTCTATGGACACTTATGCATGCATTTAGACGGTCAACTTTCTCCCTCTTGCTAGCCCAAAAATTCCAACAAGTAAAAACTTGTTTTCCAACACCTTCAACCAAAGTTTTCCAGTGAGTCCACCATATCTACCTATTAGCTTTATGCTATTCCGAGTATGTTTATCATGTTATTTGTATTATCTATACTTCTGAATTAAAATGCTTATGTTATTGATTGTTATGGGAAAAGTTGGTTAAAAAGCTCTCACGAACTTGATGCACACTTTACTTTTATTGCACTTAATAAACATGAACCATTGTGATTAAAATTATGAAGTTGTGAGCTTGACAAGAGTCTTGGTTGGGAGTTAGCTCATATGTGCTGTCACATGGCAAGCTTTCAACGTGCTCTTATATTTTAGTTGATATCATGTACTTTTGTTTATGGATGCTTATCATGGTGCCAAATAAATGCGGAAACTTAGTAAGTTTGAGGAGTTTGTATAAATGGCTAGAGAGACGCCTGGGCCGCTAACCTAAGCCATGCATCATTCATGGTGGAAATTTACTTACATGCAGTGAACATTCAGTGATGCACACATAAAAAGCTATACAAATAGTAAATAAAAGAGTGTGAGATTGTTCATTGTTGTTTGTCTTGTCATTTTGACATGGGCTAGTTCCATGTCCTGGGACAAGAGGTACCCCAGTTGACGCTCTTGATGACGCTATTATATTACTTACAATGACTTTAACTTGAACTTGCTTTGTGCCCGAGTTGAGTAACACCGTGGTGTAGGTACTCGTATTCACGGGGCATGAGGCATTCAACCCATACTTTGTCAAGCACACTACTCATATTTGCTTTCACTTTAAACTTTAACCATTCAAGATGCTATGATAGGGGTAATGAGAGCTCCACACCAATGATACCACATTGCAAACATTAACTTAAGTAGAAGCATTTGGAAGTTAGATGAAACTTATTCATGTTTTACCTCTACTTATTTATATATCTTTCCAAAGTGTCCACCTTTTATATTCAGATTTACAAGAATACTCTATGACCATTATAGGATGTTTTTACTTTTCATTATGCATACATTTGGTCCATAGTACTTTCTTCTATGTTACACTTTGTGAATTATCATTGAACATCCTTACATTGAATATTTGATATCACTTCATAATCTATCTTGTATATTGCTATTCCTTTGAAGAATGAATCATTTGACTCTATGTAGCAATAGTAATCATCTTTGATATCCATTGATAGTATTAAAAGCAAAGTCCATGTTAGTTTTATCACCTTCATACTCGAGGACGAGTATAGGTTAAGCTTGGGGATGTTGATGCATGTAAAATGCATACATGAACTTTGCATTATATTACTTATATTTCAATCATATTTGCATCATATAAGGGTTATATCATTGTTTTATATTGATTTTGGGAATATTTCAGTTTCCCTATTTTTCTGGAATTAACCCTGCATGGCAGAAAACCCTATTTTCTATATTTTGATGTTTCAAGGACCTAATAATTTACGGGGATCAGTTTTTGGAAGGAACAAAGCGTGGAGCGAAGAAGCGAACAAACGGAGACCCGAGGGCCAAAAGAGTGGGCCCACGGCCAGATTCCTTGGCCGCGTGGGACCCATACCTGGGCCTCGAGCCTCGATGCCGTCGATCTTTCCCCGAGCCTCGTCTTGACCTAAAAACGACTATAAAAATAGTCCCCCGACGCTTCGGAAGGAGCGCCGCAGAAACACAAAACCACGAAACAGAAGACCTGGAGCTGCAGATTGGAGGGGGAAAACTCCGGCGGGGCGCTGCCGGGGTGGTCTCCATCTTCTCCAACATCTCCACCATCATCACCATGATGAAGGGGGAGTAGTCCACCCCCTGGACTTTGGGTTTGTGGTGGTAACTTGATCTAATCTCTCTATGTATGATCATTGTTGAAGTCCATATGATGTGCCTTGCATAAGTATGGATCTATCTATGTAATTCCTATGGTGGATATTGTGGTATGAGATGATATTTGTTATGCATTTACCGTTGTGTTGGATCTTTTATGACTTGTCATACTTTGGAGATATTCTATGATGCATGTGATGGTTCGATTTATGCATAATGCCTTGTTTATCCATGTCATGAGGTGATTGACACCACCAAGTGTAGATAGATGAGAGAGATGTGGTCATGCACACGAAATATGAATCATTGCACTAGTGTTTAGAATATTGTCCATTATGAAGTATGATGTATGTAGGTACGGGATGGCGATGTGATAACGGCATATGTATTGAGTGACACAATACAGCCCAACATCCTTTATCTGGGGGTAAAAAGGAAGAAGTATGATGTGGGAGTGACAACAAACCACGCTAGCCTTACGAGGTGACCTAGCAACACAAATGATTATTTTCTTTCAACTATGTGTTTTAGGACATGTTGCCGTCATAGAAGTTTACCATTAAAGCATGACAATTGTGTGTACTTTTTATCTATAACATGATAATTTTTTGAGAGCAACTATAACATGATAATCACCATAGATGGAAGAGAGGATTGAGTGAACCCATGAACCCATGTCCATTGCACCTATAAGAGAAAACCTTTGTCTTGTCCTCTTGCATTGAAGAGGATTGGGACACTTTTATATTCTTGTTTTGTTACATTAAACTTCCATCCATTAAATCAACCATCTTGTTTACATTAAACTTCCATCTATTAAATCAACCATCTTGTTCTTTAAACTTGTTTAGTGCATAATCAACTAAAACTTGTGGCACTTTAGTTGTAGGGAATAGATAAGTTTTCCTTCTTACTCCTGCGGATCGATACCCTACTTCCACATTGAGAGGTGCTACAGTGATCTCCTGCTCTTGGGGGTTATCACAAGGCCATCGTTCTCTGGAAGAAGGAACACATCGTGTCTCCAAACTTGGCGCCAAGGCCACCAATTCCTCCAAGTAGCAGTCCACCACCTCAAGATCCATCCCCCCACCTCAAGATCCATCCCTCGATGCCGGTTGGGAGCCCAGCGCGAGTCCATCGCCCGCGACGTCCCGTCCGTCGATTGCGCCCACTGCTAAGTCCTTCTCGTTAAAGCGGAAACTAAACTTCCCGTCGACGAGCTGAAGTGCAGATAAGTTAACTCGAGAGGAACGCGAGTTGCTAAAGCCTCTTCCAAAGAGAAGTTACGACTTGACTCAAGAGGAAATCGACAAGGCAGTGCAAGCAGATGTGAAAAGACAAATAGGACCGAAACGGCCCTCGCTTAAAGAGATAATACCAGCTGAAAAAGTTGATTATTGAAAAATCTATCGTGTGGACCGACACAGCCGCCTAAATTGCCAGATGACTATGATCGTGTTATTCAGAAGACAATTAGTCAAGAGAAGCAGGAGAAGGAGGCGGCATGTCGCCTAAAGAGGGAGCAGATGCAGACGGCAAAATCCGGGAAACAAGTGGCCCTGCTCGGAGAACAGGCAAATCAGTCCACCCCCCCGCTCAAGGTGATGCCCGATAAGGAAGTACACCACGACACTGGCACCATAGGCGACCCCATAGAGTATCAGTATGCATGGACATATGTCTATGGGAGGTCCCTGGTCAGACCTGAGCAGGTCGATTCTCTGACAACACAATTGCGTCGATTGCATCAGTCGTACGAGAAAGCCGCAAAGGCCGGGCATGATGTCTTATGGGTGTCATATAAGAAAGAGCATTACTTCACGGATGACGCGATGTATGTTCCGTTTTCTGAAATTTTTCAGTTATTCAATCAAGACGCCCTCGACAAAGCCCTCGTCAGTTGCTATTGTTTGTAAGTGATTTATTTCTGCAATTTAATTAAGTCACTAGCTCAGTTCGTTCATTGCCTGTAATTATCTCACTATATTCTTTTGTACGCTATTATGCAGAATGAAGATTGTCGAATGCAGAGAACGCCGCATCTATGACACTGGGTTCATTGACCCATATTATATTCATGAAGTGACCGTAAATAACCATCCCGCGGACACAGAGAAAAACTTGCTCCAGTTTTTAGTGAAACAAAATATCTGCGCAGAAATACTTTTTCCTTACGCATTCAAGTGAGTGTTACTGTACCTTCTACATATTCTATTTTGCTTACTCGATGTTTACTGTAATCGATGAGTCATGGACATATAAACGTGCGCAGATTCCACTAGATTCTGCTAATCATTAGAGTTGACCAAGGAGTCGTTCAATTCATGGACTCGTTAAGAAAAGATATGGACGAGTACATCAGCTTGCAAGATATGCTCCAGAGGTAATTTCAATCATTATCGCTCTATATCGACCTTTTTCATTCATTATCTGATATCAAGTAATTAATAACTCTTTTAATCATTTTCTTTTTCCGGACAGGGTTTGGAAACGGTTCATCGTGAAGGTTCCAGGGGGTTGGAAACCGGAGCTGTATTTTTATACCACCAAGGTAAGTAGTACTATAAATATAGGTCCGCGCAACTCTTTAATTCTGCTTTCAATAACATTATCATGCTTGATTATTATTTAATTAAATTCTATTTTTTGTAAATTGGTGTCTGAGGCAGCCACAAGGGACTAATTTATGTGCATACTACGTTTTCGAGTACATGCGCTCTTTTGTCAGTGAGCGGAATAGAGATGTCAGAACAGCTGAAGTATGTATACACTATTCGCAATTTTTTATTACCATATTGTGTTGAGTTCCATTCATAAATTATTTTATGATAATTTCATATATATATATATATATGAACAACTCACATATTCATATTGATCTAGATGGATCGAATGCGGGACCAGCTCATACCAACGAAGCGCCTAAAAGCAATTCAAGAGGAATTGGCGAGATTTTTGAACTCGGCGGTCCTGAAGAAAACCAGAGAATTTTATCAGCCTAGTAATTATTTTTTGCCTCCAATGTAATTGACGTGATCTCGACATGAGAATCGCATTAAAGCAACTTGTATGTGTGTACGTGATCTCGATGTAGTAAAACTTTATGTATACGACTTGTTTTTTTGCGTAACGTGATCTCCATACAAAAAGAATTAAATGGAAAACACAAAATCGAAACCCCTAAAAAATAAATAAATAGAAAACAAAAACCCTAAATCTTTAGTCCGGCTTGGTAACACCAACCGGGACTAAAGCGTCCCCGCCATGCGCGCCCCTCCTTTGCCACGTGGATGCCCATCCGTCGCGGTTCGTGGACAACCGGGACGAAAGCCCCCCCCCCCCCCTTTAGTCCCGGTTGGAAAACCGGGAAGAAAGACCCTCTGGAACCGGGACGGATGGGCCGTTTTCTACTAGTGACGTCGCCGCTGGACGCCTGCCGCGCTGCCGCTGTCTCCGGGTCTTCCGCGTGGCCACGGACTGGTCCGGCTTCATACCCCGCGATCTCACGCCGTTAGACGATGCCGTCGCCGAGCTCTCCCTGGTCACGACGCCGGCATCGAAAAAGGCCCGTTTCATGCGTCTGTCCGACCATCCCACCCTTCTCCCGTGCAAGCTCATGGTACGTACAAAACCTCAATATATGCATCGTCGAGTACCTAGGGCTGCTTCTTTGTTCAAGATCGAAATAGGCTAATTGATCTAACTTGGTGCAAGCAGAGCGTGTGGTTACTGGTTAGACAGTGCTACCGGCGGCAAGTGCTACACGCTCTCGGCCAGGGCTCTGCATATTTCTTGGGGCGATACTCCGCAGTATTGGCGCTGGATACATGTGGATGTTCTGCATGACATCAAAACAGGCAAAAGGTCTCGGCCCACACGTACACTCTTGATTTGATTTGCTGCAAAACAGAAAAACTGATCATGTATGCTAAGTTGCTAACCTAACCTAACCAATCTTATGCTTGCATTCAGTACCTCGTTTGAAGCCGCTCGACTCGAGCTAGTTTTCTGGCTGGAGATCCGTGGCAAGATTCAGAGGAAGATGCTATCCAAAAACTCTACCTACGCGGCCTACATGGTGTTCAAGATCCTGGAAAAACACGCTGGTGGGCTGCCTTACCCGTACCAGGAGGCATTTGTTCGTGCAGGACGAAGAGATCTAGTCAACCCGCAGAGCTTGCCTGGATGCCTACGACAATGACGGTGCCGGCGGCGTGGTGCTTGGGAAGCACGTCGGAAGACATTTTCGGGATGGGATGCGCCTTGTTCCTATCGGAGATGACGTGCTTCTTCCCCGGAAAAGAGCCGATGGCTGGATGGAGCTAGAGCTGGGTGGGTTTTACAACAAGAATGATCCTGAGGGAGAGGTGTGCTTCGCGTTGACCGAGACTAAACATTCGAATCAAAAGATTTGTCTTGTTGTGCGGAGCATCGAGGTTAGAATCGTTTAAGAAACAATAATGCAGCGTGTCCTAACAATAGGTTAAGGCCCGAACACTATCACAGAACACCACATTCTAATTTGCATTCCTTGGTTTGTTGATGTCCTTTCAAAAAAACGTGGCGCAGTGGCATCAGGTTTTCGCCCCATGGCGCTCGTTTTCGGCGCAGTGGGCTTCCTGATGCATGCCCTAGCTCGCTTCTAGTTCTCCTACTCCCCTTTCTTTCCATACTTGTATTGAACAACTGTTATTTCCGTTATTAGTAATGGAAAGGGGTGAGAAGCCCGGTTGAAAAAAAGTTCAAAAAAAAATCGAATGCACTGTGATGGCAATTCTTTGGTGACTATTTAACTTTTGTTTTGCCAGTTATCACCGGAGTCTTTGCACTGGCCGAAATTAAAACAAAAAAGTGGATTGCACTTTTTACCTTCTACAGAGTATTTCTGATTTTTTTTTTGTAGTATTTACCTTATTTTAAGTGTGTGCCACCTTTGGCACTTAATTTGTCACATCCTATGAAATAATAACCCATTTAATAATTTACCGCAACTCTGACTGGTCGGGTCCACTTGTTACTCTTGCTAGTGGCCGGGATGCAAACTCGAAAGCGCCAATGGATGTCTTCTCTCTATGACGCGATCCGGTCTACTTCTCGACCCTCGTCTACATCCATTCTTCCATCACGCCAACGGAATCCGATTGTTCCTCACTTGTCTCTCTTTTCACCGATTTGCTTGAGGTTGTTAGAGGAAAAACACCTTAGGTTGTTTATACTTCCTAGTTGGTCTCCAAAGCCACCTCCAAACTAGGCTTGACAAGTCGTTCCAATCCCTCCGAATAGGTGGAAGATTGCTAAAGAGGGTAAATTTCACATAGTGGAATATGTTCAGGATAAAATGTGGCGGTAATTTCAAATTTGGCAAACAGTCATAAATTCTCACAATTTATGAAATCTTCTACAGTAATTTAAACTCTCGATGCACCTGGTGACCGCACAGGGTGCTAGGCAGCGTGGCGAACGTGTTTCCGACTCAAATGCTCGTTGTTTTGCCAAACGAAAAAAAATATGTTCGTCGCAAAATGAAATGGCTTTCAGGTGCTTCGTGGCTAAGCTTCTCCGTTGCGTTGTCCACCCGGAGTATAAAAAATATGCTGAGCGATGTAATTTTCATCCCGGCGCCGGCGCCGCACGGCCTGGTGCCCGGATGGTGGCCAAACCAGATGAGAATCGGCAGCTCGTGGTGACCCAGGTGAACTTCGGCGGTTTCGACAACAGCTCCTCACGCGAACTCACTGAATTTCTCGAGTACGACGCCGGTTAGGTCTGGCGATTTTCCCAATCCCACCACGCCCCGCCGCTTCCGCGCCGCCGGCCTGCCGTCGCGTGGGCACGCACGCGTTCGTTCATGTTCGTCCACTCCCTTACAACGAGTACACAACTTGAGCGCGCTTTTCTTTGGGCGGCCACCGACAAGGTTTCGGGTGGGAAATGCAAGGTTAATTGGGAGGCGGTATGTCGGTCTACTCATCTTGGAGGGATTGGCATTCTTCATTTGGACAAGTTCGCGAGGGCTCTTCGTTTGCAGTGGCCTTGGCTTCAATGGATGGATTCCAACAAGATTTGGGCCGGTTTGCGAAGCCCTTGCACTCGTGAGGACATGGACCTCTTCTATGCATCCACCTTGATCACCATCGGCAACGGTATGAAGACGTCATTTTGGGATGCCCCTTGGGTGCATGGGCTCAAACCGAGGGACATTGCCCCCCTAATCTACAAGATCTCTTCAAGGAAAAATTGGAGTATTCATGACGCCTTGATCAACAATGCTTGGTTTCAAAAAATTAAAATGGATGAAGAGTTCTCAATGCAACATCTCCAACAATTTGTCAATCTTTGGGTGCAAATTCATGATTTCCAACTCGACAACGACTTAGAAGACACCATCACTTGGACAATTTCGGCCAATGGAGAGTACTCGGCCAAGTCGGCCTACCGTGCCCAATTTCAAGGCATCAACCACACCGACATGAATAGTCTTATTTGGAAAGTTTGGGCTCCTCCTAAGATCAAGTTCTTCGCTTGGCTTGCGCTTCAAAATAGGGTTTGGACGGCGGATCGTCTAGCTCGGAGGGGTAGGCCAAATTGTGGCTTGTGCCCCCTTTGTAAGAGAGCCCCCGAGACAATTGGGCACCTCCTTGTGCATTGTCGGTTTACTACTAGGCTATGGGGGATGATCAAAAGTTGGCTTGGCCTCCACGCTCTTGACACTTCCGGATGGATGGGCCTATCAACTTTGGAGTGGTGGCGGCAAATGACTATGGGAGGAGTGCCCAATCACAAGGCCTTGGCTTCTATCACGCTACTCGCCTCGTGGGAGATTTGGAATGAGCGCAACGCTCGCGTCTTCCGCAACAAGCATGCGTCGCTGCCTTCCATCTTTGCCAAGATCAAGTTCGAAGCCAACCTTTGGGTGCTCGCGGGTGCGAGGCGTTTGGGTGTTTTAATTCCGGGAGAGTAGTGGCCCTTGTTTCGTCGTGGCGTTGTTGTTGTAACTTTGGACTTTCCAAGTCTAAACATTCCCTCTTAATTAATAATAATGGGGCAAATCTTTTGCCCCACTAGTTTCAAAAAAAAAAAAGTACACCGTATCCACTTCAGCGTTTTCAGGTGACCATCTACAGATGTCGGACAGCCTGAACTGTCCAAATGGGGGCCCATTTTCCTATATCCACCTCAAGGTTAGTCGGACAGCCTTAACTGTGCAAATGGGGCCCCCATTTAATTATTTGTCAGATTAAATGGGGGCCCAAATGAGATGATATAGGAACTGTGAACCAGACTAAAGGAGATCCCCTAAGTTTTTTTTTTTCTCCACTCAAAAAGTTTTTTTATTCAGTTTTAGGTTGGCTGAGAAATTTCGTATGCGCGGGCAATGGTGGGAAGCCGATAGACTATGCAGGCAATATGTGTTAACTTTTTCCTTGCTGTAGGTTAGTCTTTTTTGTAGCCCATGTTGAGAGCGACTCTGAATTTGCGGGCTTAATTTTGTATCTCAGCTATCTTATTTCCTTTAGAAGTATCGCTCCTAGCCATCCTTAGAAGCAGGGATACACACGGTTAGGAACTTTATAGATTATTCACTGGATCACAATGATTTTTCACAACATTGGTCAAGATTTTAAAAAGTATTGGCTACACCGACGATGTGATAAGCCGTAACATATGATGTAAGGCTATACTAAATATAAATAATGCCTTGGGTAGATGAATGTTTTCATGTTTGGAAATCTTTTGTTTTCAATGTTCGTGATTTAAGTTGCATTAGCCAACACGTGCATTGCACGGGCCTAACTACTAGTTTAAACAAAAGTCAAAAACAATATATAGACGTTCAATTTTTTTGGGGTGTATTCAGTGATGCGTCTATAATCATGCAACCTAACAATGCAAAACGATTTGCATTATGGGCTACAGAGAAATGAAAAAATCTTATCATTTAAGTCCACATATTCATCATTTTTTTGTGTAGCTCGGAATATAAAGTATTTCAAATTGAGGTTTTGCACTCTTGTGGGATACATATTGACAACATGTAATATTTTTTCTCTTTTAAAAACTTGTAAATGTGAATTTTGATTTTTTTTATTAAAAGGATCACTAGATCCCAAGAGACATAAATTTCTACTCGATAGACAATGTGTTACATACAATGTCTCATATTTCCACATGTGTTTTGTCACACTAAGGCAAAGATCATGCTCGCAAAGGTTGAAGGAAGGGACCGTTGAAGCACTGGCGGAGTTTCCGCTGGGCCAACCTGGACCATACCCCCCTAGCAAAAAAGAAAGTTCACGATTAGGCATTAGTTATTTACGAAATATGGCCGATTCTATCTCCGTCTCGCAGCCACAAGCCTGTTTCCATAGGCCTGGAACACGGCAAACCCTATATTCCGCGTACCGCGGATGCTACAAACGTCCGCGTACCCCCCCCCCCCCCCACAACAACGATGAATGGGCCGGCCCAGTAGAGCTTCAAGCGGTTTGTTTTTTCATTTTTCTTCTCTGTTTTACTTTTTTCTTTTTCTTTTTCTTTTCATTTTTCTTTCTTTTCACATTTTAAAAAAATGTTTCAGATTTGAAAAATCTTCAAAATTTTAAAAAAATAATTTGAAAATTATTCATTTTAAAAAATGTTTAGATTTGAAATTTGTTCCGATTTAAAAAAATTCAGATATGAGAATTGTCAAATTTGAAAAATGTTTAGATTTTAAAATTGTTCAAATATGAAAATTGTTTAGATTTGAAAATTGTTCATTGTGAAATTGTTCAAGTTTTAAAATTGTTCATTTAAAAAAATGTTCAGATTTGAAAATTATTCAGATTTGAAAAATGTTCAGATTTATAAATTGTTCATTTTGAAAATTGTTTATTTAAAAACAGAAAAATAAAGTAAAAAATGAAAAGTAAAACTTACCTGTTACCGGGAACTGGGTCTGCCCCAATAGCGCCGGCCGTCCGCGTACCGGGCGATATAGTAGCTCCCTGCAACACGACCAGCCTCCCTTCTTTTGGCAGAGCCCATGTCCCATACTATTTACTAGGCCTGAGATTCAACCATTCTCTAGAATGGCTTGTGAATTCTTTACGATAACTTAAAAAATATACAGGGTCCATGCAGCCGTAGGCAGCGAAGATGGTTTTCCTAGCAAGCACCTTGTTTTTATGCACTGATCTAATTTAGTGTGCATATTTGCCTCCAAAAAAATTCCACATATCATGCAAAAAATTATCTTAAATACACGTGGGTAATCCGCTTCGCCGCTTGGTTTTTGTTCAAGCTCTGCCACTGCGTTGAAGAAGATGGTGTTGTCGTTGACTACGTCCAAGGAGCAACGCCTACACACAACCCATCGTTCATGAAGACCAGTATGGACAAAAACTCACAAGCTTCTCGGCAACACGAGACCAAGCAACATCCACGTTGCAGAACCTCCATTTCGCGAGATAATACCAACATCGATCACCGTCCAGGTTGTACTAAATCTAAAGAATGCACTCACAACATCTGACTACTCCTTCTCACCAATTGGTACTTTGATCAGTGACATCAAATTCAGGCTTAGAATGAATTTAATTGAGTCTCGAGTGTTATATACACCACGTATTTGTAATAGGCCAGTCCATGAGCTTGCCGCTAGGGGTGCGGGTGACGCGTACGGTGACCACATTTGGACAACAAACTTCCCCGTTGATGTAACCCGTTGGGTGTCCGACGATTATGTCGTGTCTTAATGGAATACAAGTGTTCCATGTCAAAAAAAACATCAACGTCCAGGTTGCAGACCTTTTTATTGGAGACAATATCACCATCACAGTGCAAGCAACCGCCAAAACCAAATCAAAAAAATTACTACTACACACGAGACGAGATACAAGAATCCACTCTCCTCTGCCCCACGCCGGAGTAGCAAATGCATGTTATGAAATGCTGTGTTTATAATTCGCAAAAAAAAAATGCTGTGTTTTATATATTTTTAACAAATAATAATGAAATTTTCAACAGTAATTTAAACTCCCAACGCGGCTGGTCACCTTTTCACAGGGTGCTTTGTTTTTCAGCGTGGCGAACGTGTGATCGACTCAAATGCTCGTCGTCTTTGCCTAGAGAATACAGAAATGTTCCTGCCCGAGTTGCTTCGTCACTAAACTAAATCAAACCGCTTCTAGGTAGGTGCTTAGTCGCTAAGCATCTCACACTCCGCTGGATCCCTCTCACCGACTCTAGGTTCGTTCGTTCGCTCGCTCCTATCCTGATGCAGATTGTCCATATTAGTATCTAGCTCGTGTTGATCCAGATTCTGCTAATTGTATATAGCGTGTGTGCCTGTATGCTGGTGGGCTGTGATCGTATTCGCGTCCAATTGCTGCTGCAGTTGGTTTGATTATGCTGTTGCGCTGTGGTGGTCTCACTTTTCCTGCCGTCCAGTGGCAACTGAATTGAAGGTTAATACTAGTTGCGACTTGTAAGTTTAAGTTGTAGTACGTTGGTAGATGAAACCACCCTCTGAAGTCTGAACCAAGACCCAGGATATGTTCTTTGGCATGGTTCCGACTAGCAAATCCTAGGATAAGAACATGCTTGAAATCAGTTCTGATGGTACTGAAAGAGGCCAAGTTGAAGTCAATTTCATTTGGAAAACGGAATACTCACTGGAGTCACTGTACATGTTAAGCCCCCGTTGCTTCACACATATCAGAAGTCGGTGTTATGTTTATTTTCCTTACTTTCAAGAGAAAAGTGCAAGCCCTTGGCAACTCTGTTTTTATAAACTATGGGCAGCACATAAATGACACTTTGCATACAGAATGCGACTCTTTGATGTACCGTCTTCACAGCAGAGTTCTTCGAGTTATGCCCTTATTCCAGCCAACTACACTTAGATATGTGTAGACTGGTCATGGAAAACGTGGTTAATACTAAGTTACAGAGTTCTGCTGCCATCCTAGATGGTTTTCCGCAACTTATGGTGTTGTTTGGCTGTCATCTGCATTACAAATTCTACCCTATGTTTATGGAATTTATCTGCGATGCTAGATGTTTTTCTTGCAACTTATGAGATATTGATTCGTTTTCGTTACAATTCTAACACTGGTTTTGCGACAGGTTCTCAGAAGGTGCTCAACTCCTGCATGTTTGCTGGTTCGAACTCCGTGGAAGTATACCTAGTAAGATGCTGTCGCAAGATACTATCTATGCCGCCTACATAGTGTTTAAGGTGAACGATCGTTTCGGTGGGTTTGATTCTCGGGTCCAGGAGGCATCGGTCAGCGTTGGAGAAACCAACTTGACCCGCAATGTCTCCCTCGTAAGCAATGACGACGAGGATGAGTCTGCTGCGTTGCCTTCGAACTATTGGCCCATGAGGCCATTCCCGCAACGAAGAACCAGGAGAAGGCACGGCCGTGCAGTTCCTCGCGGAGCGAACGTGGGGCTCCCGCAGGAAAGATCGGACGGCTGGATGGAGCTGGAGCTGGGCGAGTTCTTCAACAAGGGGGGCGATGAAGATAGCGAGGTGTCCTTCAGCCTGATTGAGATCAAAGCGGGGAACTGGAAGAGTGGTCTCATCGTTCAGGGCATCGAGATCAGACGCAAGAAATCGGGCTGAGTATCGAGCTTCTGGGACTCAAACGGATATCTGGGGTTAAGTACATAAACATGGGAATGATCATAGCTGAATGTGTTTTTGAGCACCTGCTTTTTTCTGCTTATGTTGTGCGGAACTACAAGCCTGTTGTTTCGTTCTTGATGGCCAACAAAATTTTCTGTACATATCCTTTGACCTCTCTGTAAGTACCTGTTGTACATACTTTTTTACTTTGGAAAATCAATAAAATTAAAAATGCAGTGGGGAAACCCACTGTTTCGCTTCAAAAAAAAAATTCTGTACAAATCTATGCAACCTGGATCGATGTGTATGCCTGATGAGCGACACAATTTGGTTTGGAAGTGTAAGTAGGGGCAGTAGCTCCCGTTCTAGGTATTTGTTCTGCTGTGCGTCTTCTTAGGTTGAGATCCTATAACAAGTTTTAAGTTGCTGACGGAGCTTGCCACTCTTGTGGACCTGTTGCTGGCTACTTTGCATCTGGTTTCCTTCGGCAATATGCGAAAGGATTTTGTGCCTGTCAAGAAAAAAGTTAGAATCCAAAAAGTCATTTTGGCTCCAATGCTCCAGTGATCTCTCTATCTAAAAAAAAAAATATTTACAAGTTTAAAAAAAGAAATCTGAACAAACTTCTGGGTGTACTCAATGATGCACCTACAATCATGCAACCTCAAAATGCAAAACGATTTGTATTATGGGCTACATAAAAATGAAAATTCTTAAGTATTTTGGAGATGTGAAAGCCTGTACATTTAGGTTCACATATTCCTCACATTCCGTGTAGCTCAAAATATTTACTATTTCAAATTGATATTTTGCAATCTTGTTGGATACATCATTGAGAACATTTAATTTTCTATTATTCTTAAAAACTTATAAATACGATTTTTTTATTTCTTTTTATAAAGGGATCAGTGGGCGCCGTGAGTCGGAAATTTCTACTTAATAGACAATGTGTCATATTTCCCCACGTGCATCACCACACCAAGCCAAAGACCTTGCTCGCAAAGGTCGAAAGAAGGGGCCGTTGAATAAGATGAAGTTGTCGTGGACTATGACACAACCCGTTGTCCATAAAGACTGGCATGGAAAAAAAAAGCTCACAAGCTTCTCGTCAACACCAGACCAAGCAACACCGAGATTATGTGGGAGGTGCAGAACTTCTATTTCCAGGCAATACCAACATCACTATCCAGGTACCTCAAAACAAAAACAAAACAAAAATCACCGTCCAGGTTTTATTCAAGACAATATCACCATCACCGTCCAAGCAACCGCCAAAACCAAGTCGACCCAACAAATTACTACGCGCGAGACGAGATATTAGAATCCGCTCTCCTCTGCCCCCACGCCGGAGTAGCAAATGCATGTCATGAAATGCCGTGTTTCCTATATTTTTAAACAAAGAATAATGAATTTTTCAACAGCAATTTAAACTCCCAACGCGGCTGGTGACCTCTTCCTCTTCGCAGGGTGGTTTGTTTTCAGCGTGGCGAACGTGTCGTCGACTCAAATGCTCATCGTCTTTGCCCATAGAATACATAAATATTTGTCACCTGTTGCTTCATCTCGTCACCAAACTAAATAAAACCGCTTCATCTCACACTCCTGCCGAAGTATAAAACATGGGGATTCGTTCGAAATGTCAAACCAATCCATCTCCCCTACCGATCTCACATTCTTCTCCGTCTGGGCCTGCTTCCTGCCCCACGGCGCCCTCCCGCCGCTCGCCGACGGGGAGCTGCCGGCCACCACGCCCCCGCCGCCGCCGTGCAGCAAGAAGGATCTCTTCCTCCGCTCCCGCAGCCCCGTCCTCCTCCAGGACAAACGCGTGGTACGTAGTGTCTGTGCGGGCGGATCCCCCAACCATTTTGGTTCCTCGCCAATCGATCGGTCGTGGTTTCTCGGTTGATAGCTGATCAATTTCTCGGCGCGCAGAGTTTGTGGCTGGACAGGGAGACCGGCGCCAGGTGCTACATGCTGTCCGCGAGGGACCTGCACATCGTGTGGGGCGACACGCCGGAGAACTGGAGCTGGATCCCTCGCACCGACTCTAGGTTCGCTCGCTCTCTCCTTGCTATTCCGGTTCAGATTGCTCGAATTATTCCGGTTTATTCGCGTCCAGTTTGCGAATGCGATTGGTTCTACGACTGTGCTACCGCGCTGTGGTCATTTGTCCCATCGCAGTTGAATTCAAGGTTTATAAGTTGGTACTAGGTTGGTAGATCAAGCTGCCCTGTGAACCAAAACCCAGGATGGGGGTTTGCTCCGACTACCAAATTTTGTAATACAGCCATAGCTGCAACCAGTTTTGGTGATATTGAAACAGGCCAAGTCGAAGTCCATTTCATCTGGAAATTGGAATACCCACTGTGCATGCTAAATCCATGCTGCTCCACACATATGCAGAACAATAAAGGGCGACTTTTATTTTCCTCTCTTCCAAGGTTCTTGGTTGATGTAATTTCTTCTGTCTTCGCAAAAAAAAAGAGAAAAGTGCATGCCCTGTACAGCTCAGTTTTTTTAATAAACTGTAGGCAGCACACTGCACATAAATGGCACTTTGCATGAAGGATGTGGCTCTATGATCTACCTTGTTTACAGTAGAGTTCATTGAGTATTTTGTGCCCTTATTCCGTCCAACTAGAATTAGCTATGTAAAAAATAGTCATGCAAAACGTGGTTACTGCCAAGTTACGCAGTTTTGCTGTAATGCTAGATGGTTTTCAGCGACTTATGCTATTGATGGTTTTCCGTCTTCGTTGCAAACTCTGACCCAATGCTTGCGACAGGTTCTCTGAAGGCGCTGAACTCATGGGTGTTGACTGGTTCGAAATCCGTGGAAAGATACCTCGAAAGATGCTGTCGTGAGACACAATCTATGCCGCTTACATAGTGTTTAAGGTGAACTCGTGGACCCATGGGCTGGATTCTC
Source organism: Poa pratensis (assembly GCA_947311845.1). Taxonomy (NCBI): domain Eukaryota; kingdom Viridiplantae; phylum Streptophyta; class Magnoliopsida; order Poales; family Poaceae; genus Poa; species Poa pratensis. The sequence continues at coordinate 6,583,932 of CAMZMU010000020.1, read as the reverse complement.
CTCCCCATGAGGCGTCGATTAGCGTTGGAGAAACCAATGTAACCCGCAAGGTTGGCTTCCTGCGACAAATAAGAACCTTGAGAACATACATCAGTGCAGTTCCTTATGGAGAGCCGGAGAAAAGAGCCGACGGCTGGATGGAGGTGGAGCTGGGCGAGTTCTTCAACGCACGAGATGATGAAGACGGCGAGGTGTCATTCAGCGTGATGGAGACGACGGACGGGAACTTTAAGTGTGGTCTCATCGTCCAGGGCATCGAGATCAGACGGAAATCGGGCTGACGATCGAGCTTCTAGGATCGAACGGACACCCGGGACAAAGGACATAAACAAGGGAATGTCATAGCTGTTATGTGTGCTGTTGAGGACCCGCTTTTTGCTGCTAATGATGTGCGGAACTACAAGTGTTGAAGTGTGTTGTTTCGTTCTTGATGGCCAACAAAAAATTATGTTCAGAACTATGCTTACCTAGATCGATGTGTATGCCTGATGAGACACCATTTGGTTTGGAAAGGTGTAAATAGGGGCAGTTGCTGCCATTCTAGGTCTTGGTTGGTTAAGTTGGAAATGTAAGCCCCTTGCCTGTCGACACTCAAGCTGCTTGTTGGACTGCTGATCCATCGTCTGTTCTCATTGTTCGTGCTGTGGATACAAGGGAGGATTGTTGGTTTCGATCAGGTTCGGTGCCTCTCGCGTGCAACTGAAGACAATGATTCTTCAACGGGACCAAGCGAGCTTCTTATGTTTAGTATGTTTAGTGTTTGATTTAGTTTTGCTTGTTTCCCGTATCTCTTGTGGTCTTCTGGTTGTACTTTGAGCTTGTATCTCTAGCTGGCAACCCAACGTGCAGCTGTAACACTTGTAACTCCTGACTGGTTATTGGCTTCATTAATTCAAAACCGGGTTCATTTTAAACCTTTCGTCTAAAAAAATGTAGTTAAGAGGTTGCAGCTTTGCATCTTGTTAGGTTGATGAGATCCTTGTGGACCTGTGGCTTGCTACTTTGCATCTGGTTCATTTTTCGGCAATATGCAAATATGTTTTGTGGCTATCAAGAAAAATATAGATAACGTGTTGCGCATATAATGTCCAATATACACCCGGGTGCCAAAGTGGATTTCTGGCATACAATGTCCAATATTATCACTAGCCTATGGTTCCCTTTCTCCGAGAATGTACAAATGGGCTTGGGATATTGAAGGAATAGATCACATCTCGAAAGATCTCTAAGTATACTTACTTTTCGGAGAGATTAGCAATTACTGGTGCCAATATATCTGCAAGGGCACCACACCGATCTTGGCAGGCATCCACACGTACATCGCCACATCAAAGCCAGATACCTTGCTCACAAAGGTCGAAAGAAGGGGCCGCTCAAGAGAGATGTGTTTTGGGGATCTCGACACTTTCTACATCTAGAAATTTTCTCGCGATTTGTGAAAACTAAAAAGTACCAATTTTGAATGTTGAAAAAAAGGGCTACATGGAGCTCGTGCTCCATTTGAACCTTCGGTCGTTCAAGAAGATGGCGTTGTCACTGTTTTCGTTGATAATGTCCAAGGATCCACGCCAACGCACAGCCCGCACTCGATTATGTACACCACTATGGACAAATACTCACAAGTTTCTCGTCAACGACAGACCAAGCAACACCGAGATTATATTGGAGTTGCATAATTTTTTTCTGAGACATTTTTTTTTGATTAGTCACCGGGGGTGCATGAAGGCGCCCACCTGATTTTTTCATTTCATCATAAGATTGGGTGAAATCCCTCAGAGCAAAGTACAAAGTGAAGGGGAAGAACATTTTGATACAATATCAGTTCATGTTATAGATCTTTTATTCGAGACAAGACCAACACTCACCGTCCAAGCGACACCGCCAAAACCCAATCGATGAATTACTACACACGAGACGAGAAACACAGATCCACTCTCCTCTGCCCCACGCCGGAGTTGCAAATGCATATTATGAAATGTCGCGGTTTGAATTTTTTAACAATAATTTTGAATTTTTTTACAATAAATTTGAATTTTTTTACATGATAATAATGAAGTTTTCAACAATAATATAAACTCCCAATGCACATAGTGACCTCGCAGGGTGTTTTTTTAGCGTGGCGAACGTGTCACCGACTCAAATGCTCGTTGTCTTTGCCAAGAGAATAGAGAAATGGTCGGTGCCTCTAACCCCTGTTCGCCACGTGTTGCTTCGTCACCAAACAAAATCAAAACGCTTCCAGGTGCTTCGTCGCTAAGCCTCTCCGCCCGAATATAAAACGTGGCGGATCCATTCGGGTCACACAACTGAACCAATCCCAGCTCCGGCCAAATCCCACACACTCTCCTCCAAATCGAATCGAATCAAATCAAGCAAGCGGCGGCGGAGGAACCGATGACGGCACCGGGCTGCGAGATCGGGCGGCTGCCGGAGGAGCTCCTCTCGGCGGCGCTGGCCCGCACCTCCCCGCGCGACGCCTGCCGCGCCGCCGCGGTCTCCCCGTCCTTCCGCGCCGCGGCTGACTCCGACGCCGTCTGGGCCTGCTTCCTGCCCCGCGGCGCCCTCCCGCCGCTCGCCGACGGGGAGCTGCTGGCCCCCGCGCCTCGCAAGAAGGACCTCTTCCTCTGCCTCTCCGACGGCCCCGTCCTCCTCCAGGACAAACTCGTGGTACGTATACACTGATCCCCAAACCCATAAAACATGTTTGGTTTCTCGCTAATTGATTGCGGTTTCTCGGTTGATCGCTGATGAATTGGTTGGTGGTCGTGCGATATGTGCAGAGTATGTGGCTGGACAGGGAGAACGGCGCCAGGTGCTACATGCTGTCTGCGAGGAACCTGAGCATCGTGTGGGGCGACACGCCGCAGTACTGGCGCTGGATCCCTCTTGCTGACTCTAGGTTTGTTCGCTCTCTCCTAGCAATTCCGATGCAGATTGTTCCAGTTATTATCTAGCTTGTCTTGTTGCAGATTGTAGTGTCAATTATTAGTGTATATATAACTCGGGCCTCTGAATCTTGTTGCGTTTGATCTTACTCGCGTTCAATCGCTGTCACAATTTGTTTGATCATGCTATTGGGCCGTGGTCACTAGTACTGTAGTACAATTGCTATTGCAACTAAATGAGTTGCAAGTTGTAACCAAGTCTAAGTGGTAGATTGGTACTGTAGATGAATCTAACCTCTGAAGCAAAACCCAGAACAGGGGCTTTGGCATGGTTCCGGTTAGCAAACCTTAGGATAAGAACATACCTGAAATCAGTCCCGGTGGTACTGAAAGAGGCCAAGTTGAAGTCAATTTCATTTGCAAATCCGACTAGCCGCGGTACATGCTAAGTCTCTGTTGCTTCACACATATGCAGAACTAAGGGCTACTTTATTTTCCTTACTCTCGAGAGCAAAGTGCAGGCTCTTTACAACTATGTTTCTATAAACTATAGGCAGCACATAAATGACACTTTGCATAAAGAAAATGAGACTCTATAATATACCTTGTTCACTGCAGAGTTCTTTTTAGTATTTGTGCCCTTATTCAGTTATTCCAGCCAACTACAATGATATATGTATAAAGTAGTCATGGAAATTTTTGTTGATACCAAGTTAAGAGTCTTACTGCAATGCTAGTAAAACTTATGCTACTGTTTGGCTTTCATCTTCTTTAGAAATTCTACTAAACCCTATGCTTATGGAATTTCGCTGCATTGCTAGATGTTCCTCTTGCAACTTACGCTATTGATTGTTTTTCGTTACAAAATTCTAACACTGATTTTGTGACAGGTTCTTAGAAGGTGCTCAACTCATGCAGGTTTGCTGGTTCGACATCAGTGGAAGGATACCTCGCAAGATGCTGTCGCAAGACACGATCTATGCCGCCTACATAGTCTTCAGGGTGAACGAGCATTTCCTCGGGCTGGACTACCCTGTCCAGGAGGCATCGATCAGCATCGGAGAAACCAACTTAACCCGCACGGTCTGCCTCCAGAGCAACGACGAGGAGGGCGAGTCCAGTGCGTTGCCCTCGAACTACTGGCCGATGAGGCCATTCCCGCAACTAAGAACCAGGAGAAGGAACGGCCGTGCAGTTCCTCACGGGGAGAACGTGGCGCTCCCCCAGAAAAGGGAGGACGGCTGGATGGAGCTGGAGCTGGGTGAGTTCTTCAACGAGGAGGGGGATGATGAAGACGGTGAGGTGTCCTTCAGCCTGATGGAGATCAAAGGTGGGAACTGGAAGAGTGGTCTCATCGTGCAGGGGATTGAGATCAGACGCAAGAAATTGGGCTAAGGGGTTTCCAGGATCAATCGGACGCCTGGGGTTAAGTACATAAATAAGGGAATGATCATAGCTGTAATGTGTGTTTTGGAACGCCTGGTTTTTGCTGCTAATGCTGTGCGGAACTACAAAGCGTGTTATTTCGTTCTTGATGATGGCAAACTGACATTTCTGTACAGAACTATGCTACCGAGATGTATGTGTTTGATGAGAGATGCCATTTGGTTTGGAAAATGCAGTTATTAGAGGTTGCAGCTTTGCATCTTTTTAGGTTGAGATCCTTGTGGACCTGTGGATACTTTATATATGGTTTCCTTTTTCGGCAATATGTGGAATGTCTTGTGCCTATCAAGAAAAGATAGATACTGTGTTACAGTGTCCCATATTATCACTGGCATCTGGTTCTGGTTCCTTTTCTCCGAGAATATGCAAAAGGGGCTTGCGGTGTCTCTAAGGATCAGATCACAAGTTACTAAGGTCATACACTACTTTTCTCAAAAAGAAAAGGTCGCACACTTTTACTAGCAAAACAAACTAGAAACTAGCTAGTAGAATATCTAAAAAACAAGCAGGCACCGCAACAGAAATACGGTTACAGCTCTCCGTAGCAAACCAGGGGCGTGCATATCTATATCTTCGTTGCAAAGAGAACTAGAGTAGCAAATGCCTCAGCCTCAAGCCATGTGAAGTGAAGCCCTGCAAGAAAATACTACTCCATCTGTGAAGAATTTCTGCAAGAAACATTACAGAGAAGTAGAATTTCTGCAGGAAACAACAAGTAGAAAGAAGTCAAGAAAAGTTGGGGTGAGAGAGGCTCGAAACCTCATGATGACTCACTCTAGAAGCTTGTGAGGCCTGGGCAACAAACGGGAGGGCACCAAGCCTCTTCGACCCCGCCCCACGATCACTCGCATTTAGCTATGAGATCTACGCGCTAGCCAACTGCGCCACCACCCCTTTGGTGTCCAAGAGGTAGATCTGCTGGAATTATTCACTAGTTACCGTACCACACGTTTGTAGATTGTAATTTGTAAAGATCGTGCGATAGAAGATGGGGAAATGGTCCTTTGTGATTTTTGTATATGGCAAATAACCTTCACAGCAAGTTGGCTCCTAGAGTACATGCCCAAATACCAACACTATCGTACGACGCCGCTTCTCCGCGTTCACCGCTTCAACCAATCGGGTGCACAAACGGCGCCGCTTCTCCGTGCGAACGGCGGAGCGCAGTGACTTCTCCCGGATGCCCTCTATCAACACGTCGTCATCGGTGATTGCGGCGAGCTCCTCAGCATCGTCATCGGTGGAGTTGGAGTATGTGTCGTCGTCGTTGGTGTACTCGTGTCGGAGGAATCAGAGTACTCCAAGACCGGGAGCAATGACCCTGCTAGCGCACCTTTGAGCTCGGCATCAACCGGAGGAGGCGCACCGCCGAGATCCGCACCACCCGGAAGAAGCACACCGCCGAGGCCGATGAATCAGTGCTCCATTTTGTGGCGGATGGCAGAAATTTCTCGCTGGAGGTTGTCGATTTCGCGGCGCAGGGATCCGGGGGCTAACCCTAAACCCCCTACGTACCCTTGATACAGTAGCAGGGGTTCGATATGCGGTTCCCCCGAAATTTTTATCCAAAGCGAACGATATGTGGTGCCTGTTCAGGCGAGAAAAGGCCTAAAACCACATATAGGCTGGAATTATGAAAACTCACCACAAAGTTTCGGGAATTAAAATCCGGCAGATATGCAGTCTTGAGCCTTTATCTGGCTCGAACAAACACTTGAGTGGCTGGAATTTTGGGCCGATATACGGAATCAGCTAGAGATGCTCAAAGTGCACCATAGAAAAAAAAAGGATTTAGATCTGGCGTGCGACAATAATTATGTAGACAATCTTAAGAATACAATCCAACAAAATTAATTTAGATTTCAAAGTCTAACGCAGCTGATTCGATATTAAAGTGCACGGTAAAGGTTGACTATATTTCCTGTTTGTCTGCATAACTGATCGAAGCAGAGAGATCTATACGAATAAGACACTAATCTTATAAGCACCCTAGCTATTCCATCTAGGAACTAACCAGCAGTGACGAAAATGCACAGAAGGCGATTCAATGAAGACTCGCGGGACCAGCGACTAGAGCACACACGAAGCAGCTTCATGGCATGATGGAGACGCTCGTCATCGAGTTGTAGCGTGATATCAGATGATGTTAGCATCCATAGATCATCCTGTTTGAGGCGAGGAAGGGCGAGGAGACCACGGATGATACGACTGCACGGAAATGACTAGGCTTGGCGGAGATCAGGTATGATCAGACCTGAAGTCGCTATCGTTAATCTAATGGTCATAGTTGTAATCTTAACTGATGTATGCTGGTTGATGTTTTTTTTTATAGGATTACCGTGATAGCTCATAGCGAGTCTCAAATTGCTAAATATAAGATCGTTATTTGTGGTTGATAAATCCAATGGTATAGTCGGAGGGGGCTGGAACATAAAACACTGAACTATTTATACTAAGCGCTTTTACTTATTTTTTAGCTTATTCTATCAATACATTAATAACATATGAAGCTTCATTATACAATTTTAGCCGGTATCTTTCCTAAGTATCCAATATCATTCGCCACACATATGTGTTAGTAAACACTGTAAATATGTTTTTATAGTTACATAATTCTATAATGTATTCAATATTGATTTTCAAATTTTAGTTCAACACAATAATATTAATATTTTGCTTAACTGCAATTCCATGTAAAAAATAAAAATCACATTAAACCACATATTAAAGAAGTATTGATATGTATTATAGTGTTTTGCTAATTTTAGTACCTTTAAATATCTTAGTATGTGGTTTTTGTATGAACAAATCTAATTTGATATTACCATTGAGCTTCGGACGGTAGAATGTCTAGTGTGTATGAGGTGTCGACCAGTGCTCCGCTCTCGAGTCCGTGGCGACTCTATTGTTCTTATTTCATTTTGCTTCATCTGGATAGACGTGAGGTTTTCTCCTATTATCTTGCAATTTCGTAACTTTCTGTTTTGTACTCCTATTTCTTTTGGATGCAATCAGACATGCCACTCACCAGAAAACCGGTGTTAACATGATAAAATGTTAAAATTATGACATACTTGCATGTTTGTAAGCGAAATCATGCATGAGTATTCTGATTAGTTAGGACATGCAACACGCATAACACGGACGTTTATACTCTGGTTGATTCTTTACTTATCGTTTCTTATATCGAGAATTTCATTTTTTTTTAGGTATTCTTCTCAGAAGTGTGACGAACTACCTCTTGTCCAATGCATCTAGCCGTCCCTATAGACCCCCGTGAAGGTATAGCTTGTAGAGGGTCTCTTTTGATCACAGGATTATAAACCGTAGAAATAGGAAAAGCACAAGAGTCCCTCAGAATTGCGTGTCCAAAGAATAGAGAATTATGAAACACAGGAAAACAGCTGGAATAGTCGTTTGGATAATTTACAAGAAAAATCATAAGAAAATTGTCTTGATCCCACACACTTGAGTCTAAAAATGGTTGAAGTGAATGCTCAAATTTCTATGAAATTGAGGCATATGCTCTAAGTGCACCTATGACCTATCACACAAGTTGTATGACAGCAGCGCCCTTTACTCCTAAGAATTAGATTCCATGTTACAAGGATCTTTTTTTTTCGAAATAAAAAGTCGTGCACTTGTAGTACCAAAACAAGTTTGCTACAACCTCCGATCTATATTAATGGCGTGTGTTTAGACTAGATACATCCGTATCTAAACAATGTTGAGACCATTAATATGGATCGGAGGGAGTAGTAGAATGTCCAGAAAACGACCACACCTCTCGTGCATGTCTTGCCGAATGAGTTTGATATAGGTCTCAGACAACAGCTTGGAATCTCTGGATGCCAACGTACAGTATTTCATTCGGGCCGACCGTGAAGGTTAGAAGAATGTAGAATTGGTGATGATGCAAAGAACGTCTTTCTTTAACAATATACAGAGACGATAAATAAAAGATGGGGTGAGAGAGGCTCGAACTCTCGACCTCAGGATCACTCAAGTTAGCTATGAGACCTACGCGCTAGCCAACTGCGCCACCACCCCTTTGTTGTGCATCTGCCAAATCAGTGTTGTCATTACTACAAATCGATCGTCATACCATAAGCTTCTACCGAACAGCATCACAGCCTCACAGGTGAACTGCTAGTAGGCTGTAAAGAATAACTAGAAAGAGATGCAGCTTTGGCAGGGTTGCCCTTTCAGTATCTTCACTGGAGGCAGTGTAGCTAGCATAGCATTGCTTGGCCAGTTGAGTTCACGGCCGAATGGTCTGCAACACTGCATGATTCCTCAATCCGCACTATCTCTACACGGCACCACATCGCGGGAGACACGTGTGGTATGCCGGTGGCCATTCTACGCAACTTGTGGCCCAATTAAAAGACGAAAAAAAATACCGAAAGAGAAGGGCCAGCTAGATGACACAACCCATCCAGCTCTGGCCCCGTCACTGGTGTTTGCGCCATGAATGGGCCACATGGACGATCATCCGTCTCAGCTTCTCCAGCCCATCTACCACCTTGTCGGTTATTGTCACCTTCAAACAGGAAAAAAAAAACTGCCAGCTTCTCTTGAAAATAAAAAGGAAAGGGAATAAAGTTATCAGCTGTCCAGGTGTCTAGATTCATCGAACGGAGCTTCGCACCGGGCCGAACAAGTGGCGCAGCCCGCAACTCGCAGCAAGCCAGAGAGAATGCTAGACCAAATTGGTCGTCTTGAGCGTTCAGTCAGCAGCGAGCGAGGCCATTGGATGGTGACATTTTCCTAGGGAAAAGTCTATTTTACACCACAAACTCGTTGAGGTTCAGCGGATCGAACCCTAAAGTCTGAAATGCATTTCGCTTGGACCCTGAATTATTAAATCTCGGCGGAAAAAAGAGCATTCCGGACGGGAATGCAGGCTAACTACTCTCGCAGACGCTTGGATCTACATGTCATATTCATTTTCTTCCCCAACCGATCCTCTTTTCTAATTTATCTCGGTACATGTCGACATGCTGCCATCGCCGCGCGCTCTAGCTTGCCGCTATCCCGCCTTGTGGGCAAGTAGCCCGCCGCCGCCAAGTGCTCCGCCCCTCTCTTCCGATTCCTGGCGTCGCCGTTACTAGAGGTGAAGACGGACTTGGATGAATCCTCGTGCACACCTGTCAGGAGGAGAGACGGAGTCCAGCGACCGATGGGGTCCATGCGTCGTGCTACACGAGAGACGGAGTCCAGTGTTTCACGCTCGCACGCTTGATAGCGTGAAAAAGTCAGGAGGAGGTGGCTGCTCTTTGGTTAGCTCCGAGCAAACGAGAGGAGTTCAGGCCTCATATTTGTACTTTTTTTTGGGAACCAACTCATTAGCTCCATATCCACAAATATAGGATACTTCTCTCTCCAAAAGCTCAACCTCCGAAATAATTTAGCGGCATCACGGTCTCACCGATGGAGACTCATCTGCATGTGCGCGCCGGTTCCTTCCTCAGTTATCGTTGCAATCCGCAGCCACGCCAACAACAGTGCCCGCGCGTGAGACACTATACTCACCGCATGTTGCATGCCGAACCGCAACATCGCCGCACTAGCGTGGCGGAGTGGATGACCGCCTTGAACCACATGTGCTACCACGCCGCCTAAATTGTCCGGGGGAGGGGGGGGGGGGTTTAAAATAGTGCACGACACCAGATTTCGCCGAGGCGGATGCCAGTGGCGATCGGGAATTGCGGGTGTCGAGAACAGTGAGGGAAGAAGAAATATATGATAAGTGTCGGCGAGATTAATTTATAATTTTATTTTTCTCTACAAAACTGGTCGAGTGTTTTATGCTAGAACATAATTCACGGCACGGAAGACTAGGATTTCGATTTCAGAGTTAGATTCGCCCGATCTCTACCATTAAAATGGACCTTTTTCCTTTTCGTAGCCCCTTCGCTCTAAGATTGGTCGTCTCATCCTGTGATTAGCTCCAGGACGAGAAGCGTATAAAATTACGAACGAATCCTCTGTTGAAACTCACGTGAGTGAGAATCACTTCAAATAATATTGTGTTGAAAAACCAAGATTCGGTTCGAGTGCACGAATTGGATCGGCTCACTCACTGGCCGTCTCGTGTGAAAGCACAGGAGATTCGAGGGAAGTGTCACTGCTGATGCACACTGCCCACGGTTCATTTGACTTTTAATACTGACAGATGCTAACTGTGGCCTGATTATGTTAACGAAGCTCGTGGACCCGTGGAGGACCAAGACTAGAGGTAGGCGAGCGCCGTGACGCCAAGCGGCTCCACGTCCCGCTCCCGCTGCCCGATTCTTTCTTCTTCCTCTCGATATAGATAGATAGATCCATCCATCCATCCAATCTCCGATCAGCAGCCTCTGCAGCCCGCTCTGCTCCCAAAGGTGCGATCAATTTCCCTCAGATTCGCTTCCCACTAAATTAATCAGCCAGTGGCCGGCGGCTTCCGGGCGCGATTATAAGATTCATTGTTTGAAACCTCGCCGCTAATCTGCGAATGTTCTTCCGACCCAGGTCAGGGCGCCGTCTTAGGGTTCCGGCGGTGACATGGCGAGGAAGATGCTCAAGGACGGGAGGTGGCCGTCGCCGACGGCGGCGAGGAGAGCTACGACTACGACCTGTTCGTCATCGGCGCGGGCAGCGGCGGCGTCCGCGGCTCCCGCACCTCCGCGGGCTTCGGGCCAAGGTTCGCTCCTCCTCCTCCTCCACTGTTCCCCTTCTTCTTCATCCTGTCGCGTGTTTGTTGATGATGCTGGGCGTATTCATCTGAGATTCGGCTTCGTTGTGCAGGTCGCGATCTGCGAGCTCCCGTTCCACCCCATCAGCTCCGACTGGCTGGGAGGCCACGGCGGCACGTAAGCAGCTCTATTATCCCCGACTGCGTCTCTGCATTTTTCTACTTGGCGTTTGCTACCTGAACGTCTAGCTACCTAGCCTACCCTGTCTCCGATGCTCTTTTCTGTGTTCTGATGAATCTGCGTGCTCACTGTGTGTGATCTGTCTGTCTACTCACCTAGGTGCGTGATTCGTGGCTGCGTCCCGAAGAAGATTCTGGTCTACGGGGCATCCTTCCGGGGCGAGTTTGAGGCAAGTGCTCTTTGCTGTCTTATGCAAGATAACTGTTGTATTGTTGCTGCTGTTGCTGCCAAAAATGGGTTGGAAGCATACGTGTTTCGGGCCTCTGAATAATAATCCAGTCTTACAAAAAGCATCAGTGCTCCTTTCTTAATCTACCAAACTTGCTAATCATTGCTGCACAACCTCCATACAGCTAGTCGACTATTGTAGCTTTTATTTATTTCGAACTGAGGCAAATGGTCTCACTGTCTTATGCAAGCTGAACTGATATTGGTGTTGCCAAAATCACCCGTGTTTAGGTCCTGTGAGTATCGTTGTGTTACCGAACAGTTTTCCTTTCTAAGGGCACCAAACCTGCTAATCTTTGCTGCACAACCTCCATCCCTAAGCTAGTCAACTATTGCAGCTTTTTAGTTTCAAACTAGGGTTATTCCCCTTTCCATTTCCTAGAGCTTGTGTGTCAAAACTACACTTCCAAGCGATGTTCCGGTGTGCTTATTTTCATTGCTCGTGTTACGGGTGCAGGATGCAAGTAATTTCGGGTGGGAAATCAATGGGGACATCAACTACAACTGGAAGAAGTTGCTGGAAAATAAGGTCAGAGCCTAACCTGTAGTTGAGCACATTCATCGTTATTATTCAGCACAAGTATGGACGCCTATAAGGCTATAACCCAATCGTGATTCTTTATCCTGCAGACTCAAGAGATTGTTAGGCTAAATGGAATATACAAGAGAATCCTTGCTAATTCCGGTGTGACGAGTATCGAAGGGGCAGGAAGTATTGTTGATGCCCACACGGTTGAGGTTGCCCAACCTGATGGTACAAAGCAGAGGTACACGGCGAAACACATACTGATTGCAACTGGTAGCCGATCGCACATGGTTGACATCCCTGGAAAGGTTTGTGAAGTTCCACATGTGATTTTTTTTAAATTACTTGTATTACTGTGTGAGGGTAGCGCTAATATGTTTCCTTAGCTCCTTTGTGTTCTTCCCCTGTACCTCTTTGATTTCAGAATTTTATATTTCTGCCATCGGATTTACTCATGTGTTGTATTGACTTAGTGCTGCCCATGAATAGTTCTGGATAATTCAGTGAATACTCAATATAATTAAAATTTGAAAGCCACCGCGTTTGGCATCTTTCATCTCCCTTTGGGTTGTCAAGGAAACAGAACATTACAATCATTATATTTTCTTTGTTCTTTTGGATTGTTCTGACCTACACCAATGGGAATATTCATTTGCAGGAGCTGGCTATTACTTCAGATGAGGCTTTAAGTTTGGAGGAGCTACCGAAGCGTGCCGTGATTCTTGGTGGCGGGTATATTTCTAGATATGTCCTGTACCATGCTATTATTCCTTATTACCAATTCCTTCTAACCTAACTTTTTTTCACGTGTCATGTCATTGCAGATACATTGCTGTTGAATTTGCTTCTATCTGGAGAGGTTTGGGTGCTGAAGTAGACTTGTTCTATAGAAAAGAACTTCCTCTAAGGTATGTAGTTTAATCTGCTTTCAGCATGCACACTGCATGAAATCTCTGGTCCCTTACCCAAATAATATAATGCACAATTTCAGAAAAATATTCAATGTAGTTTGTGCTGTTGGAGATGTTGTGTCAAGCTATGTACGTGAAGTTGCTAGTATCTGTTTTTTACTTAAGTGCCACTTGTTCTTGCGGTACCCAGTTTAGTTCCAATGACCATCATGATCTTCCACTTGCACATGCAAATAAAAATCCACCTCAAGCAATGTATTTGTGTGGCTTTGCTATTATACTGACAAGTGGATGGTATTTGTTTTAGCTTAGGTTCTCCCGTAAGCAGTGATCGACCTTGTCCAAAAAAAGTTTGGATCCTGTTATGTGCACGATAGCAATACAAAGTATCCAGATAGAAATGGAATATTGTTTAATATAGGAATTATCTTTTTAAATAGGAAACGATTAGATTTAGAGATCGGATTGATATCTTTCAAGTTATTACTCAGGGGTCAATCAAGCAATAAGTGAACGGTTTATTAATTTATTATCTCCCTCGTCCGTCCTCCCAAACTTATGCTTTACCCAGTCCCCTGTGTCATATGCCATCCGGCCATCTTCATGATGGTAGTCAGTAGTCACTCTGTTTGTTATAAACTCTAGAACCTGGCCTGGGACTCTGAATATAAGTTCATAACACGTCTGCGTAGAAACAGAAATTCCGTCATTGGCATTTTGTATTCTAAAATTTCTACACATTTCAAGTTGTAGAATCTTTTAAACATTAGTGTCTGAAAAGATGAATGTAAGTATGTAACAATACACTGACACTTGCAGAGGTTTCGATGATGAGATGAGAACAGTTGTTGCAAGTAACCTTGAGGGAAGGGGAATCAGATTGCATCCGGGGACGAATTTAACTGAGGTGATTCACGCTAATTTCATAAAGTTCAGTTCACTTTCCTCATGTGCAGCCTGCAGTTTGTATTGACCAACTTCATTGATGTAAACCAGTTGAGTAAAACGGCCGATGGCATTAAAGTTGTGACGGATAAAGGGGATGAGCTCATTGCAGATGTTGTTCTGTTTGCTACAGGTATTTACCATGCCTGTTTGTTTGTTTTGACACTTTTTATCTGTCCGTTTAAGCATTTGTTCACATTCTGCAAGCATGGGACAACATGGGCACCTCTTGGCTGTTTGTGTCTAGAGAAAAAGTTTATTGTATTCTGAAACTTGTACTGAATTATGTTTGAAACCGATAACAAGCTACTTATTTCTTATCGCGTTTTAATCTCTTTCGGTTGTATGCTAAAGAATCAGACACTTCTGGTTTCCTTATTTTGCTTAGAATGTAATATATTTCATAAGTTCTTTTTTCATTGAAATGTGCAACTTTACTCATTATTCTTGTGCCTGGTTTATAATTTGTGCAGGTCGCACGCCGAACTCGAATAGGCTGAACTTGGAAGCTGTTGGTGTTGAGGTTGATCAACTAGGAGCCATCAAGGTTTATCTTCTATCCTTATTTGTCCTTTCTGTACCTGTTAGTTGATATATAGTCTTTATACTGGAATTTACTTCTCATATTTCTGTTTCTACCCTGACAAACCTCTCTGTCCATATTATGCCCTGGTTCACTTTAATTTCTGGATCGTGTACTTCTGACTCTCTGAATAATATATTTTATTAATATTGACTTGACGTCTGTTTAGGTTGATGAATACTCCCGTACATCAGTTCCAAGTATATGGGCTGTGGGTGATGTAACAAATCGAATTAATCTCACACCTGTTGCTCTCATGGAGGCTACTTGCTTTGCTGTAAGTGTTGGCCATAGTTTGTAATTCTTTTCTGGTTGTTCTGCTAATTATCTTTCTGTGTGTTTAATCAGCACTATTTATCCTTGTCTTTTCATTACAGAAAACTGTGTTTGGTGGCCAGACAGTTAAGCCTGATTACAGAGATGTTCCATGTGCTGTTTTCACGTAAGCATATACATTGATTTCTTCAAAATGACTATTTTGTACATAGGATATCATCAGTTAGTTTCCAATGTTATAATGTCACTAGAATTAGAGAGTAGAATGAAAAGACAGCTCCTTCTGCGTCAACGAAAGCTGCTCTTACCCTTAAACCTCTGCCAGACTCCCACTACTTCTGTGTTTATTCAAATGTAGTTTATTCTGTTACACTATATCAATCCCTCATTGTTATAACACGAGATTACGTTTTGTCAAATTAGCATTCCACCACTATCTGTGGTGGGTCTCAGCGAACAAGAAGCTTTGGAGGAAGCCAAAAATGACCTTCTTATTTACACATCAAGTTTCAACCCAATGAAGAACAGCATATCCAAGTAAGTATCACGGGATCATCAAGAGATATTTCGGTGTTTTCACTGGTTGTGCACCACTGCAGTCTATCTGCATTGTTTGCTATTAAGTTCTCATGCGGAAGCTCTCTAATTTTGTTTCTATTTTTATTAAGACGGCAGGAGAAGTCTGTGATGAAACTGGTGGTCGATGCTGAAACCGACAAAGTTCTTGGTGCATCCATGTGTGGACCAGATGCAGCTGAAATTATGCAGGTACTCGTTTGAAGTTCACGTGTTCTCTTAAAATAACAGCATGATCTTTTTTTAGTATTCATTTGAATCATATTATTTACCTGACCTTCTACACACAAAAATGCAGGGCCTCGCTGTCGCACTCAAGGCTGGAGCTACCAAAGCCACATTTGACAGCACCGTGAGTTGAAAAGCATTTAGCCCTCACATTACAACACACGCTCAGACCTCGGTTCTTTTCAGGTTCTAACCATACCGGTTGTTGGCTTTGCAGGTTGGGATCCACCCTTCTGCCGCGGAGGAGTTCGTGACGATGCGAACCTTGACCAGGCGCGTGAGCCCAGCATCCAAGCCGAAGACAAACCTGTGAGCAAGATGCGTGATGTTTTGGACCAAAAAGATATACCTTATGTTTGAACCGATGTGTCCGAAGGGAACGACATAGGCTTCTGTTTCAGTTTGATAGCCCCGCACGCTTGGCATTTGACCTGAAAAGGGTAAAAAGGGTATACTGTGTATTTGATAGAAATAAGGTTTGCGGAACAATCTGTAGGGGAAATCGTGGGATTGTCACGATTTTCTGATCCAAATAAGGTCTTAAAACTTTTCTCGTCTATTTTTTTGAGTCATCTCAATGCATTTTACTAGTCACACCCTGTAAAACCATTGCTTCCAACATTTTCCCCAAAATTCGATCTCAGAGCTGCTGGGAAAAGTTTGTTCCAGCGGCCTTGGGCCCTTTTTCGGAACGAGCCATGGTGGCCAATAACAACTACACCTCTTCGAAGGCCCACTGCAATTTCAGTGAAAAAAAGGTCTATTTTCCGCAGAACCCGAGAAAAATCCCCATGCATGTTCCAGCAACGATTACCATCTCACAGAACTTGCCAAAACGAAGACAGTATTCAGGCCAGCCAGCATCATCTTGTCGCAGTATCTTATCTGTCCACGTACGAATGGTCCTTTATTTATTTTTTTTTTCTTTCCAAGAACGATATATACGTGGTCCTTGTGAATAAGAATGGTCCCTCCTGCTCTCTTGCTTTTTTTTTTTGGAATTGAGGAGCCTCGCTCCCGATTTCATTTCATAGAAAAGAAACCAATAATACATTGTTCATAAATTCAAACCACTCCAGCCTCGAAATCAGCTACCTCAAAGCTCCCCCTCTTGCTGAAAACTTATTACAAACTGTTCCTTCACAGACTAAACAAACTTAGCGTTGAAGCTCTAACAAAGATCAGAACCCGAAAGCTACTCACTAAACTACTACAACCTCTTCCCAAACTTTTCTTTTACCAAACGCCACCTGCTCTTTCAGAGTTCTTTTCCTCCTTTAGCCTTCTATCCTCAACACCATAGGAGCCCAGCCGCTTCGCTTGCTGAAGATTTCAGCTGCCACTTGCAACAGCGCCTTTGCTCCTTTGCGCTGCAAACCTCGTCGCCCTCTGATCTGAAGAGGTACCCAAAAATTCAACCAGTGTGCCGCTTTAGCAATTACACAAGTAGGATCATATGGGAAAACTTTATCAAAGCAAGCTGCATTTCTAGTTTTCCACAACGCCCAAATAACAACCGCTACACCAACTGCTACTATGCCCCTCATACTTCCAGGGAAACTATATACCCAACTGATCAAATCTGAAACTGAACTAAATTCTGTACGAACATCAAAAGCACATTGCACCACCCCCCAAGCATATCTAGCCATTGGACAATTAATAAAGAGGTGGTCAATACTCTCTTCCTTGCTACAAAACAAACATTTAGTATTACCCTCCCACCCACTTTTTTTAAGTACATCTCTAGTCAGAATACTTTTCTTAAACACTAGCCATAGAAAAACCTTAATCTTTAGCGGAATTTTAATGAACCAAAGCTTCTTAAAAGGGCAGCTAACTTGATTTATTTTCAAAGCATTGTATAAAGATTTAACAGTAAATTTTCCAGTCTTATCAAGTAACCAGATGCACTTATCTCTGTGATCCTCACAGATAATCACTCCTTCACACATATTTCTAAGTTCTGTAAACATATCATCAGTAACCCCATGTAAAGCTCTTCTAAAACGTAGACTAGTCCACCCTTCCGTGAAAACTTTCGTAACTAAAATGCCAGTACTGAAAGTTAAATTGTAAAGACGTCTAAACTTTATCATTAACGATACTTCTCCCAGCCAAAGATCTTCCCAAAACCAAGTATTCTTACCATCCCCCACCTTTTTTCTACGGTACTTATAAAATTCATCTCTGACCCCTAAAATGCCATGAAAAAAATGTGACTGTCCAGGTTTCTTCTTTACTGCTACAAGAATATCTCTACTACAATACTTCCTAAGTATAAGGCTCTGCCAAATTCCTTCCTCATTTTCCAATTTCCACAACCATTTACAAAGAAGACAAATATTCATTACTCTTAAATCTATTACCCCTAGCCCCCCTTGGTCTGTCGGTTGGCACACGGTTTCCCAATTAACTAAATGATACTTGTTCTCTTTATCATTATCATTCCAAAGCATACGCTTCCTAGGTATATTTAGCCTTTTCTCTACTCCTTTAGGTAAAGGGAATAACGACATCATAAAGAAGGAGGTTACCCCTAATTTTATTGATATTCGCATCAACGAGCATAGCGAGGCGGGATGGCGTCTTACTGGCTTGTACGGTGAACCGAGTGGGGACAGGAAGCATTTGACGTGGGACTACATAAGAAGCTTGCAGGCGGCGGTTGATCTTCCTTGGATTATGGCCGGTGATTTTAACGAAATCCTTT
Organism: Poa pratensis; assembly: GCA_947311845.1. NCBI lineage: Eukaryota > Viridiplantae > Streptophyta > Magnoliopsida > Poales > Poaceae > Poa > Poa pratensis. The sequence goes on along the minus strand of CAMZMU010000020.1, from coordinate 6,565,695 downwards.
ACTCTAATGAGAAGGAGGGAGGGGCAATTCGACCTCAAAGATGTATGCAAGCATTCAGGGACACGTTGAATGAGTGTGATCTAGAGGATATGGGGTATACTGGTGATATATTTACGTGGAGGAGAGGGATGATTCGAGAGAGACTCGACCGCTCCGTTTGTGATCCGAGATGGGCTGCTATGTTCCCACTTGCTGCGGTAATTCATGATGACTTTGGGAAATCTGATCACAGACCGATCGTGATTAACACTGAATATAATCTGGGCCTCCATGATGTTCGAGTGCGTGGTCCTTTAAAGTTTGAAGCCAGGTGGTTATGTGAGAGCTCGGTAGAACAAATAATTCAGACAGCATGGGAAAAGGCAAAACAGATGCATGCACATGAATCGTTGAGTGCCCACACGAAAGAGGTGCATGAGGCGTTGCATGCCTGGGACAAAAACGTACTCCAAGGTCCGAGGAAGAGGCTGAGAGAGCTACAGAGGGAGCTCAATAAAATCATGGCGGGTCCTCTCTCTGACGAAGCAACGGCAAAACAAACAGAGGTCCAGCTAAAAATTGAGGATCTACTCGAGCAGGAAGAGCTGTACTGGCTTCAACGTGGGAGGGTTAACTGGCTCCAACACGGTGATCAAAACACTGCTTTTTTCCACCGCTCAGCGACAGCTAGGAGGAAGAAGAATTTTATAAAATCCTTGAAAAACGATAATGGGGATGTGATTGTAGATAATGAGCAGATTAAGACCATGGCATCGACCTACTTTGATCACCTCTTTTCTGCCGAGGTACAGGACCCAAACGCTGAGGTTCTGGGAAAAGTTGAGCCATGTGTTACAAGTGAGATGAATACTGAACTACTGGCGACGTATACACGTGAAGAGGTTAAAAAGGCTATGTTCAATATCGGGGATCTCAAGGCCCCAGGTCCGGACGGGTTGCACGCTGTGTTCTATAAAAGATTCTGGCATATAATCGGCGAAGACCTTACTGATGAGGTTCTGCAAGCGGTGAATTCTAGAATAATTCCTGAAGGCTGGAACAATACTACAATTGTTCTTATTCCGAAGGTGGAAAACCCTGAATCTATAACCCAGTTTCGGCCTATAAGTTTGTGCAACGTTGTCTACAAGGTGATTTCGAAGCTAATTGCAAACAGGCTCAAGCGCATTCTCCCGGATGTTATATCACCAACACAAAGTGCTTTTGTACCGGGGAGGCTTATCACGGACAATGTTCTAGTTGCGTATGAATCTTACCATTACATCAAGAACAAGAAGGTGGGAAAATATGGCACATGTGCGGTAAAACTTGACATGCACAAAGCTTACGATAGGGTGGAGTGGAGTTTCCTGGAGAAAATTCTTTTGCGATTGGGTTTCGACCCGGGATGGGTCGAGCTGATCATGGCGTGTGTTTCTTCGGTGAGGTATCAGGTTCGTGTTAATAACGAACTTTCAGATTATATCTTTCCATCTCGGGGACTCCGTCAAGGGGATCCCCTCTCGCCTTATTTGTTTCTTTTATGTGCCGAGGGATTGACAAGTTTGCTGAAATTCGAAGAAAGGGCTGATAACTTGTTGGGAGTTAAAGTTTGCAGAGGGGCTCCGGCGGTCTCGCATCTGTTGTTTGCGGATGACTCGCTAATTCTAATGAGAGCGGATGCTGCTAATGCTACGTGCTTGCGACGTGTGCTGGATGACTACTGTGCCGTGTCGGGTCAGTTGGTTAGTGTTGCTAAATCCAGTATTTTCTTTAGCCCGTGCACATCTGTTGAAGTTAGAGTGGAGGTATGTTCGATCCTTAATATCATGACAGAAGCTATCACGGATAAGTACCTTGGGTTGCCTCCATTGGTGGGGGTGGACAGATCGGATTGTTTTCAACATCTTATTGATAGAATTTGCAAGCTGTTGAGTGGATGGAAGGAAAAGAACATGTCTTTTGGAGGTAAAGAAGTTTTACTAAAAGCCGTCATTCAAGCTATTCCTGCTTATGCGATGTCAGTTTTCAAGCTGCCCAAACAGATTTTAAAAGGGATAATTACTGCTATGTCCCAATTCTGGTGGGGAGATGATGATCAACAGAAGCATATGCACTGGTTTGAGTGGTGGAAAATGTGTATTCCCAAGAGACAAGGAGGTATGGGTTTCCGAGATCTCCAATGTTTTAATCTTGCAATGCTTGCAAAACAATGCTGGAGGCTTATTGCTGAGCCTAATTCCTTGTGTGCATCCGTCCTCCGAGCGAAATATTTCCCATCTGGAGATTTATTGAATTGTCAGCTTAAAAAAGGTAGCTCGTATACCTGGCAAAGCATATGGGCTGGCATCCAAACTTTCAAGAAAGGACACATGTGGAGAGTCGGTGATGGCACAAAAATTGATATATGGAATGATCCCTGGGTGACGGACAGTCCTAATAGGAAAATTATGACAAGAAGAGGAAATATATTATTTACAAAAGTATCCGAGTTGATTAATTCTGAGACGGGTACGTGGGACGAGCAGCTGATCCGAGAAACCTTTTGGTCTATTGATGCTCAACGTATTCTGAATATTCCTTTGGCCCGAAATTTGATGGAAGACTTCGTTGGTTGGCACTACAACAAATCTGGGGTCTTCTCTGTTCGATCTTGTTATCACATGGAGTGGGAGTACCAACACGGTCAGAAGCTGAGAAGGACAAGCGGGTTTGATTCTTCCTCCACTCTTCCGGTTTGGAAAATACTATGGTCACTAAATGTCCCGGCAAAGGTCAAAATACATTGTTGGAGATCACTTTTGGGTGCTATTCCATGCAATGGCGTGCTCGCTAATAGACATATACAACCCAATGCACAATGTCCTCTCTGTAACGTTGATTGTGAGAGCATCTGCCATGCATTCTTTGAGTGTCCAAGGGTGCGAGATATATGGAAGACCTTGGGTATGGAGGAAACAATAGCTGAAGTTTGTACTGTTGAAGTGGAAGGTACTTCTACCTTGGAATTCCTTTTACGTGACAAGGCTGCAAAAGCCCCTCTACTTCTCGATGTTGATCGCAATGATCTTGTGGCGGTGGCGGTTTGGTACATCTGGTGGGAGCGGAGGAAGGCTACGCACGGGGAGGTAATTCAAACTCCGGCGAGATCAGCACATGCAATATCAGTGTTGGTTTTGAATTATTCTAGGGCCAAGAAGAAAAAGATGCCAAGATCATCAATTGGATGGACAAAACCTAGAGATGAATATGTGAAGCTGAATGTTGACGCTGGCTTCGACGTTGATTCGGGACTGGAAGCACGGGTGCGATTCTCCGGGACGATCGCGGCAACTTTTTATCGGCGAGTTGCAGGGGCATTCCATTTGTTTCCGATTCGGCAACGGCTGAGGCGCATGCTCTGCGTGATGGACTCATACTTGCGGGTCAGGTCGGGTGCAATAGATTGGAGGTGAATTCTGACAGCATGGAGGTGATTGACGTGATGTTAAATGGCGGGAATTCACTAGGCCCGGCAGCTGCTATTTATGAAGAGTGTTCGATGTTGTGTCGTAGTTTTACGAGAGTAGCGTTCGCTCATAGTCCTAGAGAAGCTAATTTGGCTGCACATATTTTAGCTAGAAATGCGGAGGCCTCTTTGTCATTTGTCTGGCATGAGGATCCTCCTGATTATCTTGTAAGCACTCTAGCGAACGATGTAACTGTGATTGATGCTTAGAGGCGGCAAGTTCCAGACGCACTCTTTCCCTAACCAGGGTACCGAAAGGGACTGGCAGGGTTTTAATGAGGCGGCTTGCTGACCTAATATATGTGGAAAAGTTTCAAAAAAAAAAAAAAAAAAAAAAAAAAAATACCCCCATATGAAAACAAAGCGGCTGGTAGGCCAAAAAAACCTCTCTCGCTGGACAGGATAGAACACGGCTGTGCATTCGTTCGGCGCCGCCTTCAATTCCACCTGCCGTTCAGCAGTATGACAGAGTCTTGCTGACCTCTGGTCTCCCGGCTTGCTGCGAGGCTGGCAACCTGGAACGAATGAATGCGCTGCCGCCTGCTTGCGGTGGCGCCAGCCAGCCAGACCCACGCCGGCCGGCCGGCCAATCCCTGGGCCTCCTCTCCCTCGTCAACTTGCCACGAGCGAGATGAAACCAGCCATGGATGGGAAAGAATAGCAATTCCAACGCCTGCATCTGCACTGCGCCGTACTGCCGGTTAGGAGTGAAACCTCACGCGGTTTCGGTGCAACCTCCGGCAGGGGCGGACCTACGTATAGCTGAGTGGGGGCAGTGGCCCCCACTCAGTTTTTGAAATTCTAGTGTATTTTGTTCATATTTGAAGCGAAAAAATCACAAAAATTATATTTGTACTACAATTGCCCCCACTCGTCCGATTTGCCCCCACTGAAGTTTTCTTCTGGGTCCGCCACTGACCTCCGGTCATCTCTCTCTTCTCTGGTGGGCTGGTATCGCATAGTACTCTCGCTGGGTTTGTTGGCTTGGTTCCATATGCATCTACTACCCCAGGCACAAGTCACTTCGTTTGCATCAAATGCAGAGTGCATGTACAGAGGGCGCATTTATCGTGATCTTGATCGGCGGCAAATTAGTCAAGCAAGCACGACGAGGGCGATTGTCGTAGTAGGAGTACGTGCTAACGTCGCCCCCGCATGTTCGAAAACAAGTGTGGCGGAGCTTTGAATTCTCGTGAAAATTAAGCAGAAGAATGAGAATTAATCCAATGTGGCCCAGACCTAGCCTAGCATGTGTCTTCCCTCTTCCAGCGGTTTGCTGTCATTAACCATCGTGATCGAATCGTAAGGCAATGCGGGTCCTTGGCTAGCTTAGGCTTGCCGACAGAGGAGTCAACCAGCGTTAATAAGGTGGAGATTAGATGAAACATCCAATAACTAGGTAGTCACGCTTCTCCTTTACAGCGACGTACGGATTCGATGATCGATCGATCCACAAGCTTAAGGTAAGAAGAAAACATCCACGACAGGTTAGTTAACAGCTCTGCTACACGCTCACTAGGTAGCTACTACAGATGGGCATGATGAACAGACACTCAGACAGAGAAACAAAGAGACAGGCGCAAGCAATGCAACTAGCTCTAGCTAACACTTGAATGCACGCGTGCCAATACATATGTGGAGTGCTATACTATGAGAGGGTGTGTTTGGTAGCCTATGTGGGCTTAGAAATTCCCACCTCAGCCCAATTTCGGGTGTTTGGTAGCCCGTATTTGTCATCTCAGTCCTGCCCACCTCATGCGAAAAACGCCTCTCAGCCCCTGCCCACGAGAGAAGCTCGTCCTCAGCCCGGGCGAGCTCATCTCGAAATTAATCCCACGCGTGGGCCCGAAAATTTCCTCGCGTCCGGCCACGAGCGAATCCCCGAGTCATTCGTCTCTGCTCTCTCAGCCCTCGCCTCCTCTCGTGAATCGCCAGGAACCGCCACCGAGCGCCGCCAGCTCACGGCCGCCGCCTTGCGCCCACGCCGCCCCCCAGCTGTGCTCACCGCCGCCCAGCACAGCACCCACCGCCGCCGCCCAGCACAGCACCCTCCGCCGCCGCCCAGTACAGCACGTGCCGCCGCCGCCCAGCATAGCACCCGCCCGCAGCCGACAACACAGCACCCGCCGCCGCCGCCTCCCCAAGCCACAACCGACGAGCACCGCCACCCAGAGACTCACTAAGCCAAGATGGGGTGGCCTACGAGCTGCTGCCCAAGCCACGGCCGACGAGAGCCGCTGACGAGCACGCCATGACGCCAAGCCACAGTGGGGACCTGATTGCTTTTTCTTATTTCTGCTCAGGGACCTTCGTGTAACTGTTTTGGACCTATTTGTAATTTTGAATACTGGACTTGGAGGACCTATTAGTAGAAACTGTGAAATATTTTTTTTATTCTAAGACCGGTTTTAGGTTATAAATTAAGCTAATCAAATCACATAATGCAAGAATTTTGGGATATTATTTAGACACGGTTGAGATGATCGAAATGATCACTCTAGTCTGGGCATGTCCCAATACATGCAACCCACCAAACAATATCTCATCTCAACCCGTCTCAACACATACAACCCACCAAACAAACAACAATATCTCATCTGAGCCTGTATGAGGGCAGCTTGTCTCTGTTGAGAAAGCCATGCCGAGGTGACACGGGCTACCAAACACACCCTGAGTGTATATGACCATGCATGCGTTTCGATCCGGCTGGCCCTGTGTCTCGCCTCCTTCTCCCGTGGATGGATCGACCGGCGCGTCGATCTCATCAATGCGCGCGCTGGAGCACCTAGCGCCCGACTACCTGCCCCAGCCCAAATTGGAAGGGGATCACAAGTACGGAGTACAAGTGAAGGGCATGGAGCGAGGAGAATTAGAGAAGTGGGAAAAGGGCGCTTAGCTTAGGCATGCAGGGCGCGCAACCGCCGGTTGGCCGGCTCGACAGGTCAGGGAAACAGCGATCGCCGCCCTTTTTGGGGCTCCCTTTCCCGCTTGGTGTCCACGCTGAGCTTTCGTCGCCAACAGCCGGCATTGATCACGGCCAGAAGGGGAGCCGAGGACGGTTCGGGGGATCGGTCGGGCGGCTTTCCGCGCGAAGCAACGCGCCAACTTTGGCATGCAAATCCGCGGCCAGCCAGTGCAAAACCAGGGCGTTTCACGCGACTCCGATATCTCCGTGGTACCGCCGATGCATGCACGCGGCGGCTGAACCGATCGGCCGGCCGGCCGGCCACTTGCAGCAACTAGGGCCGGGGCTACCGGTTCTGGCTGGGCCATCAATCTCACCTGCAAGGACCCCGTGCAGGCAGCCGCAGCGGATCGTAAATGCATTCTCGCCCAAACTTATCCATGAACGCCTGCATACCGTGATCGACCGGCTCCGCTCGCCGCCCCTCGTCGAGGAAATTTTCCCCGAAACCGTCGCATCCCATGAAGTTCCTGGCCGAATTACCCCGTGTTCCGGAACGGGAGCTTCAGAGTTCAGACCAGCTCGCAGTACATGAGCATATTCGGCACCTCTCCAACCTGTCTGTACTGCAAGGAGGAAGAAGGTCACGAGGCACTCGCGGCATTGGCACCTTGCCACCCACCGCACTTCCTCTGCGGCCGGCAATTTGGACACCGTTGACCTCTGGACGAAACTATAACACAAAATGAATCTCGGGCGAAACTATTTCACGCTTCTGACCTTTTACTGCGCCCGATCGTTAGGCGCTACACAGTGTAGTAGTGTAGCGCCCGATCGTGAGGCGCTACCCAAAAAGGTCAGAAGCGTGAAATAGTTTCGTCCGAGATTCATTTTGTGTTAAACATTCGCCCATAGGTCGACAGTGTCGATTTTGTCTCTGCGGCCATTTTCGATTCAAATTTGGTTCTACTCCTACGGCGCCTGGTGTGCGTGCTAGCTGTTGTTGGGCGCAGTTATGGGGACGCAGCCCCAACATGCTCCAGCTGACAGCTAGGCTTGCAGAGAATTGAACGTGTTTAGCCAAAAGGCCGCATTCAACGCCAACCAATCCGTGCTGGTACTGCTCCGCGTGCAACATGGCCTGCCTGCCGAAAACATCTGATAACTGAACCAAACTACCCATGCTGATCAAACTGGGACAAAAAATGTGGCTAAAACAAATTGTATTTTATGAAGTAGGAGTATATACACACGTTTTGGTAGGGTACCAAAGGGTTCCTCAAAAGAAAAAAAAGACCACGGCCAATAAATTTTGGCGATCTTTTAGACATGCGAAGATTTGTGTCCAAAATTCTTTTAGAACAGAACAACATCCTTTGGTTTTATTAATTGTATTATAATAGAAATTAAGTCAACATTACATTTGTAGACCATGTGTGAGTGTCCAAAACATAATTTTATTAAGACTAGAGAGAGTATCAAATGTACATGTGGGATAATCAAACGAAAAAAGTAGCTCATTCAAGAACATTCACGACATATATCTATCGTCTTGCATTTGTCTCAATTACCGAATGTACAATGCATCATGTGTCAACTATATAAACTATGCCTATGGAAATAGATAACCCCAATTTAGTAACTTCTTTAGTTAGTTTGTTGAATAATGTAAACGTAACCATTTTCAAGAATTAATATGGCATGCCCAAATTTCATGCAATTTCAAGTTAGCAAAAAATATAACTTCGGGTTCTCGGAGATAATGATCGTGCTTACAATGGACTATATCACCTTTTATGATTTGAATTTTGGAAATAAATTTGAATACATGGCTTCACCATATTATCGCGGTGTTATCCAAATTTATGGAGATAACAAATTTGATGAATCTGCATATTTTTATAAGTAGTACGCTTGTATTACATGATTAAAAGTTAAATTAAAGCATAACTTGAAACATGCTATAAAGAGTAACTAAAATGGTTTGTTAGTGATTAAAAATAATAGTTAACATATAATTATATGAGCTGATTAATGAGTACGTAGTACCCATCTGAGAACCCATAGGTTTTCGTTTTAATTCTCCATGTAGTATGGGTTCGTAGGCCATAATTATTAGCAGCTACTACTTTACAAATAGTTTTGCAATATAATGTTTTTTATTTATTTTACTGTAAACCAAAGTGTACAAGAAATCAAATTCCGAAAGACTGAAGTGAGTATGAAATGTACATACGGCATAAGCGCATGAAAAAAGTATCTTATTCAAGAACATTTATGACACACATATATATATATATATCATATTGTATTTTCTCAACTAGCAGTTGTGTATAATGTATGTTGTGTCAACGATATAAACTATGTCTCCATAATCAAAACCAAACTCTTTTTCTTGAATAATGCGAACTCAACTTATAAAACAATACCATACCCACCAAAATTTTGTTACAACTGAAGTTAGCACATATGCTAACTCTAGGCTCTTGGAGTTCATGATCGTGGTTACAATAGATTAGATCACTTTTTAGTATTTGGATTTTGTAACAGAATTAGAAGACGTTTCTTAAACTATTATCTCGAAATCTTATCCAATTTTATGGACATCAAATACTCGGATTATCATGAAATAAACTCTTCCATAAACACTATGTTTCTATGGGGATAAATACTATGATTTGTTAGAGCATTAAATGTTAATTAAAATATAACTGAAAAGGAGATGGTATAAACAGTGCATAATATTGTTCTATTAGATATTAAATAGGAACTTAATGTATAATTATACAAGGTGATTGGATGAGAAAAAGTTTTGGGTCATATCTTGTGCTTCATCCCCAATTTTTCTAGAACCCATTAGTTGTACTAACAATGTCAGAATTTGTGCGGGGATAATTGTCCCTCAACAAGTAGAATGCATAACCAAACATGTATACAATACTTGGTACCTGAATAGTTATAGACGTAAACGTTTTTCCAATATAAGAGTGCTAGTCAAACAATTCAGTAATTTAAAAGCCACACATGGAAGAGGATTTGTCTCTTTTAGTTTTGACATCTAGACACTCCAAATTTGGTTGCAATGTGCAAAACATATACCAGACTATTGTTAACTGGATGCAACACAATTGAGGGCAATAATAAAACCGTAGAAATATTGATCGCTTTTGCAGGCTAACTAAGGTAGAAAATTTGAAAATAGTGCATATAATTAAACCTATATGCAATTTTTGTAACTCGGGGGCACAACTCACCTTATAGATATAACTTGCATTACTCACCCGTCACGCTTGGTATGCTTTTATATAATAAAATTGTAGCATAGTGTAAACAAACATATACAAGAGTATTGGAATATTGTGCGAATTTTAGTGTTGATCAAAAATTGTTAGCATCTACTAGTCTGCCAAGATTTTACAGACAATTGCAATCCTTCTAGAAGAACGATCGACGGCTGTAGTTCAGCGCTAGGGTTAGATCGACGGTCATTGTTCGGCGAGGTTTGGGACGGGGTTTGGAGGCAGTCAACAGGGTTTTGAAAAGTTTGAAAGTTTCATTTTGTAGTGACTAAGAAGGATCCAGGCTTAGTTTTGCATTTTCATGTTTTAAACTTGTTTAAATGTTGGTCAAAGTTAGGTTTGACCGATATTTGAAATGAGCATAAAAAATTCAAAATACATCAAAAAAAGGAAAAACCTGCGCACATAGTCTTCTTATGTCATATACTAACGATTCAAGTTGATAAACAAGGTCTATATACATTCAAACGGAAAATTCATGTATCTATTGTGATATCTCAAGCTATGTCGGTGCTTCAATGTTTATTGTGTGTTGGATGTTTATTTATTTTGCCAAATGTGGTACAGTATTACGGTGCCACTATCCGGATATATTTCTTTACAAATAAACAACTTAGAATTCAAAAAGAAAGTATATACATGTTGGCCAAATGGGTAGGTAGCCCTTAATCCCTCATAATTAAGACATGGTGGTGAGATGAGTAGCTACATTGTGAAATTATGATGATTATTACCCAAGTGACCATTTTCGTACTATACATGTGAGCAAATACTCAATGAACAACTTGACAGGCCGTGAGCGCGTAATTTTCACTTATACGAATACAGACCCCCTCCCCGAGTTATGTTTGTAAGTGTCACTAACACTATTAAAGATTCACCCGTTATGTTACGAGCGTAAGTGTCTCTAACACTAATAAGACCCTTCAGTTGTGATGGTTGGTTCTAGTCTCGCTTTTCGCGCTTTAGATAAAATATTAGTTGCCCTCTTTGTATCACCTCTAGGTCTTATATATCGAGTCAAATGCAAGAGGGGTGTTGAAATATATGTGATTGCCAAACCTTGTCCATCAGTTTGGACCTTTGGTTCACTGGTTGGTGTAAGAAACTGAATATGGTATCAGGGCAAAGGTCTTTTCGTATTTTTTTTTTCTATTTCCCACTTTTTGTGGATTGCCCGCCGTTTTTCCATACATGCCGCGCCCCCATTGTCTTCCTGTCTACCAGGATCTTCATCATATGCTGATAATTTTATAGTGCTCAAAAGAAGAGTTGGAGATGGCTTACACCTCTAAATTCCAGTCCTGGTTAGAAGATAAGAATCATACTTCTCTTATGTTAATAGTAGCCCCTTTTTGAGAGCACCATTTTGATTCCTAAGCCCACTTGCTCCCGCCCATTTTTGAAATTCAGAATTATTTGAAAACATTTCAAAAATGAGCACTGGTTTTATTTGTTTGGCACAGAGCACCCCACATGTCGTTCCACTAGCAAATTTTGCACATAGTAAGACCACTAGCATATGTTTGTTGCCCCCTTTTCAGTTTTTTTAATGTGTTTTCATTGAGCACGTGAGTTCATGAGTCAAATGGGATTTTCATCCATTTTTTTGTCTTCTTTAGTTTTATTTGTAAGAAGAAACACAAATATCCTAGATCCTTGAATGCAAAACAAGAAATCAAATCTTTTTAACAATGCTTACACACTTGCGTTGGACATTTCATCGGTTGCACATGCGAGCAAAATACTCAATGAACATTAGCGGGTAAGTGTCACTTATGCTATTAAAGAGCCCTTGCTTAAGCTACGAGCCGAATTGTCACGTAGGCTATTACAGATATGTACGATTCGATTACACACAGTTTGAGCACATCCTTCCCCGATTTGAACAAATTTCCTCCACACAGAAGCCCTAGCCACTGCCTAAACATATTGATCTATATAGTTGTTAGTTGATGACTGCCCTTGTCCATGTCTCCTTCTTGACTCTTTGGTAGCCACTATCAGATCAACTTCATATGCCATCTAATCTAAGCTTCTCGCTGGCTTCCAATAGATTCTTATAGACGAGTCACCTTCTGCATTAGTCTTTCATGATTTCACCAGCCCATTATGTAATAATTATTAGCATGCCTAGTCCGACCCACTTGATTGTCATATTGAGGCTCGCACTCAGTTTGACATTGATGTGCTTAACAATTTCGTATTTGGAGCTGATATGATTGTTTTGTTAAAACCTATATTGGTCAACCACACAAAAGTATCCCTTCGGAATGTAAGATATATCCTTAGGTCTTATTATTTATGTTATAGTGGGAGTTAAGTACATATTACATTTTGAAGACCGTGTCAGCGTCCAAAACATCGATATTTAGAGACTAGAGAGATTATCGAATCTAGATGTCGAATAAGCAAAGAAAAGAGTAGTTTATTCAAGAACATTCACGGCTGTGCACCGTGTAGTATGTGCCAACTATATAAACTATGCCTCTAGAAGTACAAAACCACCACTTTCGTAACTTCTTTAGTTTTTTGTTGAATAATGTAAACCTAACCATTTTCATAAATAATACGGCGTACCCAAATTTCATACAATTTCAGGTTAGCGAAAATTATAACTTTGGGTTCTTGAAGTGGATGACCGTGCACACAAATGGATTAGTTCACTTCTAAGGATTTGAATTTTGCAAATATATTTGAAAACAATGCTTCACACATTATCTCAGCGTTTCATCCAAAATCATGGACATCAAAGATTCGATGGTTCTTCACATTTTTATAAGTAGTATGCTTGTATGGCATGATTAAATCTGAAATTAAAGCATAATTGAAGAAATGCCATAAAGAGTAACTAAATTTGTTTGTTAGCGATTAAATATGTAGTTAATATGTAATTATATGAGCCGACTGGAGGAAGGAGTAATACGAGGTCATCTCTTTTAATGACAACAATGCAAGACTCTAAGAGGTAAACTCCGTGTCGGTCTTGGATGGTGGCTTGGGCCCTTCCATAAACTCGATCATTCCGAGATGAGATGGAGTGTGGCTTCCACGCGGCGTAGGGGGATCCAGGCCGTAAGAATGGTTTCCTACAGCGCCTAGAATGCAATTATCCTAAGAGAAATGCTAATATCCTAAATCTTTGTACGATCGCTATTAATTAAAGAAAATTACTCGATCATGCGACCATTGATCAACATCGGCGTACGTGCGCGTTTGATCTGCCAGTTTGCTCTCCTCTGCTCGCATCGTACATGCATTAACCACGTTCTGATCGAAATCTGAACAGTGCACGCAGCACCGATACGCGTTACAGTAGTTAGATCTGGGAGAAAAGTCGACTCGATTCGATCGGATTCATCAGTGCAATGGCGCTCACGGAGAGTACGTGTGCGGTGGCGTACTACGGCAGGGACCGGAGAAGGTCCCAAATTCATCATAGCATAGTACTCTACACCTAGTTTTTTTTTGTTCGAATGGTTTGGTATCTCATCTATGGAAACTCACTCGACCCGGCTACGCTGCTCTTGGTACCAATGGAAAGAGTTTTTTTTTTTTTTTTGCATTTTCCATACTAGTATTCATACGAAGAGGACAATTACAGAGCCAAATACACGAGGAAAAAGAAAGAGGATACAGAGGCAACACTGCCGAGTCTCGCCGTCAACCGCAACGAGGAAGCCCAGCCAGCACGAACTCCACCACCGGAGGCGACGAAGAACGCGGCAGCCCGGCAACCTGCACCCTGGAGCGGAGGAACTTCTAGCCCGGAGGCGTCTGAGAGCCGCTACAAGCACCAGCTCCGCAGAGCTAGATCCAATGTCGATGAACGCCCGTCGGCCGGGGCCACAGACCCCGAGCTCCACCCGCGCCAGATCTGGGGCCAGCACCGCCCCACCTCCACCGGAGGTGGCCAGATCCACCGCCTGCACGCCGCTACCCCACACCGCAGCCACCTCGCACCTCCTCCACCGGATCCGCCGCCAGCGCGGAGACCGCGTCGCTGGAACTGGCGAAGGATCTACGCACGGCGCGGATCCACCGATCCGCCGCCGCCAGAGAAGCAAGCGCGCCACCACGGCGCTCCAACGAGCACCGCCGCCGGAGAGGACGCGAGCCTGCAGCAAAAACAACACCGGCGACCCCCCCGCCTCCACGGCGCCGCCGGCTGGAGCCCCAACAGAACCTACCCTATGTACAACCGAGAGGCGGGGATCCCCCACCCTCCCGCCGCCGGAGCGGCCGCCGGAGGGCGAGGGATCCGGCGGATCCGCGGTGCGAAGGTGGATCTGAGGAGGAGATCTAAAAATCGCCTCTCACCGCTACAGTGAAACGGGAGGGAGACGTCCAGGATACGTCTGTTACAGTAGAAAGAGTTTGACCGTTCAGGAAACGACTCTGCCACATTCGAGCAGTGACAATACTCGTTTCTGCATATCAACTATCATCACAATCGGGGACGACGCATGTATGTTGAAGGCAAAGGCGGAGTTGGAGCTGCTAACTCTTTGTTTCGCGGAAAATTCTAACAGTGGAGAATCTAGCAATCCACAATTGGCTGCATGGCCCATTGTGCCAACTTTGATTCAGCGATGTCGAGACAATGTTCCATGTTCACATGGATTGTCCTTTCACTCGAACGGTTTAGGACATGATAGCCTTATGTCTAAACCTCCCTTATCATAGGTTAGCTCCGCTACCTCATCGTTAACCTATGGTGGGAGGACACTCTCACCTTGCACCTGGAGGTCGCTCGCCGAGACATAAGTGAACAATTGATCTATCTAACGTGGAATGTTCAGAAGGAGGGGCAATTCACCGTAATGTGGTAGACCTTTGTTGAGATGGAAGGCTTCATCCTCGCGGACATCCGACCCATAGCAAATTGTAAAACTTTCTTTTTTGGTAGTAACCTGTTTTTGTTGTGTTTGCTCGCTGTAAATCTCCTCCTTAAAAGGAAAGGCAGTGTTCCACCTTCCTTGGAAAAAAGAAGCTCACTTCACATACTGACCTGCAAATTACGGATTGGTATGCTACATTTAGGAATGTAAACGGAACGGAAACTTTCTGACTTTTTCACGGAAACACGGAAACGGAATGGAAAATACGAAAATAGATTTTTTTGGAGCGAAAACGGAAACGAAAAAGAACAACGTATTCCGGCGGAACAACCACGAAAACGGAAATTCTGTTTTCGATAATAAGCAACTTCCTTTTTTTGCTACACGGTTCTTTCTGAACCAACAGGCCCAACAATTCTAATGGGAGCATCCAGGCATAACCCAATATCTGAATAAAAAAAAGAAAATACCCGAAGGGACCATATTTAGACCCATGTACTCGCATATCATCCCTCTCTCGAGTCCTTCCGAGTTTTCCGTATCAATAGTGCACTAGGATTAGGAACGATAGTACGTATTTCTAATGTTGCCAAACTTGATGACTTATGCACACTATATATTACTCCCTCTGTCCCAAAATAAGTGCCTCAAGTTTGCTCAAAAGTGGATGTATCTAGACATGTTTCATGTATAGATACATCCATTTCTGTACAAACTTGAGACACTTATTTTTGGACGGAGTGAGTATATAGTTATGACATCTCCTTGTAACTTTTCATCTTAGAAACCTGAGAAGTTTGTTGATTTGTTTGAATTTTCTGCACTATTTCAGTGGCCTCTTGGTTCCGTCGAACATCTGTTTTTTTGTGTTGTGTCTGCACCGTATTCGGTCTGTATCTGTTTCCGACAGTATTTGTTTTCGGGTTTCTGTATTCGTTTCCGGTTTCCCCAAAAAATATGAAAACGAATGTGACAACACTCAGTTCCGTCCGTATCCGCTCCGATTTCATCATAGCTACAATGAACTAATCGTAGAGGGTGTCAACTCACTTCACGTATATTTTCCAACAATTTTACTTTACTACACGAAGCCGTTCCATGGGTTAATTACTGGAAATCTTCCTGTGGCCCCGACGACATATCTTGTTTCTCAGTCACCCATTGGCTAGCCGGCCTGACGGAACGCGCGGCGTGAAATGACAGGCCTAAGAGCATCTCCAGTCGGAGCCCCCAAAATCGGCTCCCAAACTGTCCGCGGACACGTCCGGACGGGTCCGCGGACAGTGACCGGACCACCCCCAAAAGTGGTCTCCTCCAACCATGTACCTCAAAGTCTTCTCAAATTGTGGGGTCATTTCCATGTGATTGATGGAGAAAGAGAGAAGAGAACAAACAAAGGACAAAAGAAAGAAAAAAGAAAGGGAAAAGGTGGTCCAACATGCGCGCGGACATGCGCCCGGACGTGTTAATTCTCCACAAACTCTCCCAACATATGGGGTGAGTTTGGGGTGTGGCAGACCGCCCGGCTGTATGGGAAGTGTTTGGGGACATGGTTGGGTACACAAATTTACTCTCTCTCATGTCCGGGCTGTGTCTGGGCTGTCCGCCCGTACGTTTGGGCAGACTATGGAGACCTCGCTTGGAGATGCTCTAAACAAGCTAGCTTTGCCTCGATCGTCGGCCGGATGGAGTTGGCCGCCCCACCGGAGGCGCGCCAGATCGAGCTGACCGGCCGGCCGGATCGCATTAAACCCCACCTCACCGCCGCGAGACGGCCATGTTCGCCACCCCACCACCACCACCGGTGTAGTTGAGCCTCATCGCTTGCGTGCGCCTACGCCCACGTACCCACGCCCACGTACACCGTTGCACCACCAACCGCGTGTTCGTCCTCGTCCTGGCTATATATCACCACTCGCCACCACCCAGGCCGTCACGCCAACCCACACCCACGCACGCTCGCCGCTCGCCACACCGATCTCGCCGACCATGGAGCTGCTGCCCCTCCTCACGGTGCTGCTCCTGGCGCACGCGGCGGCGTACCTGGCGTGGCAGGCCCTGGCGCGGCGCCGCCGCGAGCGCTGCTACCTGCTCGACTACGCGTGCCACAAGCCCTCCGACGACCGCAAGGTCACCACCGAGATGGCCGGCGCCGTCATCGAGCGCAACAAGCGCCTCGGCCTCCCCGACTACAGCTTCCTCCTCAAGGTCATCGTCAACTCCGGCATCGGCGAGCACACCTACTCCCCGCGCAACGTGCTCGACGGCCGCGAGGAGTGCGCCACCCACGACGACGCGCTCGACGAGATGGACGCCTTCTTCGACGACGCCGTCCGGGGCGTCCTCGCCAAGACGGGAATCTCCCCGCGCGACGTCGACCTGCTCGTGCTCAATGTCGGCTCCTTCTCGCCGGAGCCGTCGCTGGCCGCTAGGATCGTCAGCCGGTTCGGGATGCGGGAGGACGTCATGGCGTACAACCTCTCCGGCATGGGCTGCAGCGCCGGGCTCATCTCCGTCGACCTCGCACGCCGCGTCATGCTCACACGCCCGCGCACCATGGCGCTCGTCGTCACCTCAGAGTCCATCGCGCCCAACTGGTACAACGGCACCGACAAGTCCATGATGCTCGGCAACTGCCTCTTCCGCTGCGGCGGCGCCGCCGCACTGCTCACGAACGATCCGGCTTACAGATCCCGGGCCAAGATGGAGCTCAAGTGCCTCGTGCGCGCGCACATCGGCGCCTACGACGACGCGCACGCTTGCGCCGTGCACCGCGAGGACGCCGACGGTCGCCTCGGGGTCTGCCTCAGCAAGAACCTCCCCAAGGCCGCCGTGCGCGCCTTCAGCGAGAACCTCCAGCGCCTCGCCCCGCGCATCCTGCCCGCCGCCGAGCTCGCGCGCTTCACCGTGCGCCTCCTGGCCCGCAAGCTCCTTCGTCGGAAGCTCAAGTTCGAGGGCCCCAAGATCAACTTCAAGACAGGGGTCGACCACTTCTGCCTCCACCCCGGCGGGACGGCGGTGATCGAGGCGGTGAAAAAGAACCTGGGCCTCAGCAGCTACGACGTGGAGCCGGCGACCATGACGCTGCACCGGTGGGGGAACACGTCGGCGAGCAGCCTGTGGTACGTGCTGTCCTACATGGAGGCCAAGCGGCGGCTCAAGGCAGGGGACAGGGTGCTCATGGTCACCTTCGGCCAGGTTCAAGTGCAACAGCTGCTACTGGGAGGTGAGCAAGGACCTCGACGACGCCGGCGCCTGGGAGGACTGCATTGACGACTACCCGCCGGCGACCATGGTAAATCCGTACACGGAGAAGTTCGGATGGGTCAACGACCTGCAGGGCGGGGGAGGCGTCCTCCCGTTCTAACCTCTGCGACATGGGTTTTTTACCTTCAGAAAAATTGATTTCTTCAGAACTAGAAGCTCATAAAAACTATTTTTTATTCAGCGATGATGTGTATGGTGGTATTTTTTTTTCTTTTTCGTGCACAGTTTTCTGTCCGTTCGTCCTGCTGATACGAATTTATATACTTGTAAAAATAGTTAGTTCGTACATGAAGTGTTGTTGTTCCAGTGGTAGGAAACAAAAACTATAAAACCGGATGTGTAGATCAAAAATCAACAAGGGCATTGGTGTATGCATATATGAAATTCTTATGGCAGTTGCTTCACATGGATGCTCACCGCTTGAGCTTGGAGAACGATAAAAGGATGGACAGAGGAGAGTCACTTTGTCCAATTTCTGACACTGACCATTGTTTATTACCCTTTTTTTGCTATTCTCGGTTGCCTAATTTTTTTTGAAACCTACTTCGGCAAAACATTTCACTGTTTAAACCACACAGTTTTTGTGTGAAGTTAGTCCAATTTTTAGCCCATAGGCTATATATGAAGTGTCTTCCATTTTCTCATGTCAATGCAATAATAGAAGCAATTTATCCTAGACATTCCCCACAAATAGCTATCGTCTTGCAGTTTTTTTAAACCTAGCAAACCTAAACGTTCAATGAGCCTTGTGTCCACAATATAAATTATGTCCCATATAATATAGTGGTACAAAATCTGCATCCCTTTTAAGCTTTATTTTTAAACATATTGTTAACTTGGCACATGTCTTAATAATATTGTTGACAAAATGTGAGATCCATCGAATTTCAGATGAATCTCAAGCTAACGCAAGATCAAACTTCTTGCTCTTAGAATTGATGAACCTGGTTGAGAAATTTACCAAATAACTTTAGTGTTAATATTTTATTTTTATAATTCAAAGATGGATGGTTGTCACTCAATTCACACTTATATTTGAAGCATGATGTTATTAGGAGATTAAATAAGCAATAAAACATTCCATAAAATGATTCGTAAAATGAAAATTAATATGACGATATTATTTAACATTCCATCGGTAGGCATTATTCAACATTACATCGATATGCATGATAACTTCATCGAAACAAGAGTGTGTCATCAATCATCACTAAAGAACATATCTAAGCCCTAAATGGCGACTCGCCTTTTTTCACGACATGTCTATAACCCGTGCGATGACTCTCCATTGACCTCCAAGCGAGTAAAGAACCACGTGGTTGGAGAAACAAGAGGAAATTGGAGAAGTCTTTGCAAAATAGATAGATCTAACTACTGATCTTAACATGAGAGGCTTCCCTAGATAGAGCTAAACAGGATGATCTCAAGATAAGGAGATAGGACGAAGAAAGAACCCAAATTTAAATACTCATGACAATATTTTCCATAGACTAATATATTAAACCATTAATTAGCTTAATGTCGCGTGGGTTCTAACCTTGGATGTATGGTTATGTTAACAAAATTGACTACTTATATTCAAAGTTTGTCAGCAAATTTTAATATTGATGGATGTAGTGAATTTTATTTCTTCTTACAAATGTCTATTCATCTTTACAGTGTGCATTCATATGCTCAACTCAAGAAATTCATTGGTTTTCTTACTAGGACTGAAAAATCGTACAAATAACTCTTTTGAGTAAGGGATTATGGTGGTTTTCTATTTTTTCGATTCATAATTGTTTCGTTCATCTTGTTGATGATGTACAATTGTAAATGTTTAGGTGGCATATAGATGCACCTAGAGTTCTAGATTTCTCGATTATACATGCGTGTTGTTATAGAAACAGACTTGATCTCATTGCCTTGAATTTGTAGGAAAAAATGACATGTATTTGAAAATCAAAAAGGGATTTACTAAGGCTTGCAAATCTGGATGCATCAATCAACCCAGAGGCTGGGATCGTCCTCTTTTCATAAAATACCCAAATTTATAGTTTTTTGTCTAATCTCACTGCAAAAAAATTGGTAAATCAATAGTTGCACCGTTCAAAGTTTATATTTCTAGTTCAGTGTTAGTGTACTTTTAATTCATTCATATATGAAATAATAAGGTTATGCTTGGCTGCTTGGTTTTTGTAAAATCAAAGTTTTGTAGAACCACGACACTTCAGTGCGTAGGCAAGAGATACTATAGTTTTCATAGAACCATAGATTTTTGAAAAAAAAAGTGATTGAGAACTGTTTCTTTACTCTGTAAAAATACCTCAGTTTTTGGAATACCATGATTTCAAAATCATGGTATTTAGTGTAGCCAAACACCTTTATGTATTCAAAACAATGGAATTTTTTGAAATTTTACTATCTCGATCCAAATAACAGAAAAGGTGAACTCCCAAACAGGCCCTAAGATGGGTTGTTGATCCAAAGGCTTAGAAACATAGATATAAAATCATTTTGAACAACTTGCGAATGGGAAATCCAAATTGTTACTAAGAACAACCATCTAGCTAAACATATGATAAAGATCTCATCTATAGAAT
This sequence comes from Poa pratensis, assembly GCA_947311845.1. NCBI lineage: Eukaryota > Viridiplantae > Streptophyta > Magnoliopsida > Poales > Poaceae > Poa > Poa pratensis. Next base: position 6,545,314 of record CAMZMU010000020.1, on the reverse strand, counting down.
ATGCATGCACTATCGGAACATATGAAACTTAAAGTAACTATTTTTGTGGGATAAGGTAAAGTACTTTATTCTAGAGCACTGGCAGTAAATATTTACAGTGGTAAGTCACCTATCGTAGACACCCATGTAATGCTCATTGTACAAACTATATAAAGTACTTGCCCTATATATGGCATCACAAGAGGATCATAACTTTATACAGTTTTGTTTTGAAATATTGTGATCTTGGCACTTCACAATAATATTATAACAGTAATACAACATCCACAAATAGTAATAAGCTATAAAAAACTAAATATTAGCTCATAGAATTGATAAAGATGGTTGACAAAGTGCTTGGATTTTTGTCCTAGAAAAAAATAACAAACATTGATTCGACTATAATGGAAATATAAGATTAGATAGTTCTTACAAAATTTGCATTTCTTTAAGTACTATGATGTTTTTTCAAGAAAGGGAGATTTATGTAAGCATTACACCTAGCCTCTGCATAAGTACTATGATGTTGGCAGGGATTAAATATATGACTAAGAAAAAATTAAAACATGGTGTTACTAATAGTAACTAATATGTGGTTATTATAAGATTAAATATGCAATTAATATACAATTTTAAAAGTTCTCATCTAGAGACGATCATTTCCGACAACTTATATATCCATGGTTCGGTGTCTGATTTATCTAGCTTTGCACGGTTTCTGTTTGTGCAATACATCTCACTGGGCACGACAACGTTAGCAATGTATATGTGTGCCAACAAAAGGAAACATCTATGTTCACGGAGCAACCGCGTGATATAGCCATGTGAGTTCCTACAGAGTTGCTAAAACGGGCTACGGGGAGTTCCTTCAAAATTTATGATGCACATTCTCGTTGTATGGACAAACCTATATTAGGATTTTGGCTATGCATGAATAAAGTTGTGCTTAACAAAAATAAGTTTCCCCTCCAATTCAGATTATTTACTCGTGTAAGCTGCAACAAAGATATCTTCATGTCTGCATGTATCCAGGTGTAACTCTTGCTTGTATCATATTGATGTGAAATTTTGAAATAATGAAAGCCTCCTTTTATTATTAAAAGATATGTCAGACAATCGATATATGTTTTCACATACCCAACTTGGGATTAATTCACTGTCCAAAATAAACTTGAGAATAATTCTAGAAATCTTAAATCAGCAAGCAAGAACATGTCCGTGATCATTGGGAATATTTGGCCTTCGTGCTTTAGGGTACATAGAGCGAGTAAAATTATTTGCAACAATTGTTTAGTAGTTGCGTATAATGGTTTTTCTTAGCGAAAACTGCAAATGACTCCCGAGTTACATGGAGCTCGTTTAAAGAAAATCAAAAGCGACACTTCTGATTTTTCAAAAACCGGGAAAAAATTCTCGGATGAAGATACTGCCGAGATCTACAAACGTGCAAAATTTGAACTCAAAATGCATTATATTTTGGGCTGCACAAAAAAGACAAATCGGGAACAATTTCAAGTTTTTGAAAGTCTGTACTATTCACCATCCATTTGTCATTTTTACCCAGCCCACAGTACAATGTATTTCGATTTAAAAAGTTTGCACACTTATATATCTCGATATTACCTACATCTGAGAATTTGTGCTCGATTTTTGGAAACTCAAAAGTGCCGATTGGTTTTTTTTATTTAAATGAGCTCCATGTAGCTCGGGAGTCATTAGTCCACTCTCCTTTTCTTAGTGTTATCTTCAATAATTAATGTTTTCGTGTTCTTATATTATTCATGATCTAAATTAAACTAGAAAACGTGTGACCAACACAAGAAATTTCATACAAAAGTGAAAAATATCTTATATTTTCCACTAAGACATCATGTCTTAGGTAAGATAGCACCATTGTGTAGATCAGACCACCATCAACGTAGTTATTAATAATAAGAAGAATGGACCGTCGAAGTAGCAATAGTAATAGAACGGAAATGGTCTGTTAGCTTTCAGGACCTAATCAGAAAGTGTCTCCTAAAACGCACTTAATTTTCAATGGACAAATGCAACATGGACAGCTACAGGAAATCGACGTACCAACATGAGTACTTAGGTACAGTTGCAGCTACCCGTACGCCATTGAGACTGAATTGAAGTGTGTTTCTCCAGGCGATCGAGCATGTGTGGCCAGCTCACAGGTATAGCTAGCATAACAGTTACACTCCAGAACATGATTGATCGATGGAACTGAGATTGGGTTATAATCTTGCTTCGGTGGCTGCACACTGCACCCATACAATACCTTGAGATTGGGTTTACTGATCATCTTTGTTTTCCTGTTTCTCTGCCTGCCCTCGAAATAGTTGAGAAGGTCCCGGCTGAGATATTTGAAGGCGACAGTGACTAATAACTGTGGCGCAGGCGCAGCCGATCGATCGGCAGCAGTGGCCAGCAGGGAAGGCAACGAGTTGGTGGAACCTACTGTGCATATCCTGAAAAAGGAAAAGCAATATCCCCTTTCTCTGCTCTCCCCTCGCTACAGTAGGTTTGAGAGTCGCCTCGTGATTTCCGGGCCGATCTGTCCTCTCCGCCGGAGTAGCTGGCCGGAGCTGGTGCTGGTGAGGTGCCGGTGAGTTGTATATAGTAGATCTAGGTTTAGCTTCAGTGTTTGCCTCCTTGGCGTTTGGCGCTATGCCGGATTGGAGCTTGCGGGCGGCTCTTCCGGGCGGCGCTTGGTTGCTAGCGGCGATGATATCTCCGGTGATGGTCGCATGGGGCGACGGAAGCTTGGAGGTGCCGGAGCCGGAGTCTCCTTTAAATAAGCTCGGGTGCTGGTACTACCTTGCTGCTTGCGGAGGTGTTCAAGCGGAGCTCCTTCTGGCCGGCCGTGGAGGCGAGGAGATGGAGCGGTGCTTGTGTCTCGGCCGCGGATGCAGAGGTGGTGCTGTGGGGTGCGAGTTGCCGGAGGTTCCGAGCCACTCCTGGCTAACTGCAGAGAAGATGAAGCAGCTTGGCAAGCTCCAGAGGAAGGAGGAGTCGATCTGCATCGTCAACTCGGCGCCCTTGTCGGTAAATGAGTTCGGATTTTTGCTGCTTCTCAAGATCTTTTCTTGTTGCCGAGGTGGAAGAAGAAGGGATCTGGGGGAGTGGTTGGATCTGGGCCGGCAGAAATTTCTGTTTTTGCTGTTCCTGGAGCTCTGTTCTTGCGGGTTTGCCTGGAAGTGCTCGGCGACCCGACGGCCGGATTGGAGCGGAGCGTTGCTCCCGTCGATGTTTCATCTCGCAGTTTGCAAGATCCTGGCGTCCGCGCTAGGTGGAAGTTGCGGCGATCTCAACGAGGATTACTCCTCTATAGTTCCATGCCAGCTACACAGCTGTTGTGGTTCTTCTTCCTCTCCGGCGTTCTGTCGGCGGAGTGACGAACAGCGGCGGATTGCTCCGTGCAGAAAAGCTGAGGACCTTGGTGTAATTTTCATGTTAGATAGGGTCCTTTTTGTTATTTGGGGACAGCTGCCCCGTATCTGGATGTATTCTGGTTGTATTTTGATCTTTAAATAATATATCCAGGTATTTGCCCTTCAAAAAAAAAAAAAACCTACTGTGCATGAAGTTGATCGTCCCACGCGGCCGCCAACTTGTCCTACACTACACAGAGGCGAAGGAGCTGCTCAAGGCAAAGTGCTCATGTGACCTTAAGTCAAGGTTCAAGTGCAACAACTGCCACTGGGAGGCGTCTTATTATTCTAACATTTGCATCGCTGGTCTTCCTTCAGGAAATTGACCTCTTGAGAATCGAAAATTCATAAAAAGTGTTGTATAATGGATTGTGTGTACCCTGGTTTTCCGTTTATAGTTTTTCTATTCATCATGTTGATATGAAATTATACCTGTAGATGTACTCTCGAAAGAAATTATACCTGTAGATAAAAAGTTCATACCCCCGCAAACAAAATAAAAAATAGTTCATACATGCATGTCTACTTGGATCAGACATGAGGTGCTGCTGCCGCTGTTGTTCTAGAAACAGGCTATTGTTTATTATACCATTTTTGTTAATTCTTGGTTGCCTAAATTGTTTATAAATCTGGGTTGGCTGAGATCACACACTAGCTGGCCGAACTATTCGCCTTCTAAAATGTGCACTTTTAGTCAACGAAAAAAATAGCACGCTATTTCCCGGTTAATAGCACGATATAGCGTATTTGGAGAGGCTACGCTATATTTAGCCTAAAGTTGACGCTACGGCGCTATTTTCGTCTTATACGCTCGAAACCACACTAAACGTGGTAACGTTATAGCTACGCTAACAAAAAATCTGGAAATAACGTTAGGTGATGATGATGGCGGGCAATCCGGTGGTTCTTCTAGTTATTCTGAAGATGATGTCAATGATTCTGATTAAAGTTTAAAATATTAATCTTTTAGTTTATTACTTTTTCATGGTTTTAAGCCTCATATTTGTATTCGTGCCATGGATTTGGCCTTGACATTTGAATATGTGAATATGGTTACCTGGTTATGCATGTATTGTTTCTGGAAAAAAAATTAGTGCTGAAATCCTTAATATTTGGGCTATTTCTTACAACTTTTTCATCACGCTATTTTATATGTAACTTCGCTATATCACGCTATATCTTGTATAGCTTTTGGAGGAGGGCCACGCTATTTTTGATAGCACGCTATTTTTTTCCTTGCTTTTAGTGTGATGTTAGACCAGTATTTGCTCCATGTGTTATATATGAAGAGAGAGGACACAACAATAACTACATGTGAATCCAATGGTTATATTAAGTATTGAAAAGTTGATCTCATCAATTAAGTATAATTTGCAATGCACAAAGTAATGATGAATGGCAACTAATTTATTCTAGGAATGCATTCATGTCAAATATCTATTGTATTGTATTTTTCTCATCTAGCTATGTAGAACATTCAAGAAAAATATATGTTATTTTGCAATTTTTGGGACCAACTAACCTACACGTGCAATACGTGTTGTGTCCACTATATAAAACTAAGCTTCCTAAATAGAAAATCTCCAAATTCGTAACATTGTGTATATTTCTTTTCCAACTATTGTAAACTCGACATATTTTAATACATCCACAAAGTTTCAAAACACTTCAAAGGTAGCACAAGTTCTAACTTTTTCAGATGTTATAATCATTTGACTTTTTTATGCGAGAAATAGAGTAGAAGGCATGTTTAAAACAAGGAAAAAGTCCATTTTAAACCTTGAACTTCTAGAGGTTAGACAAATCGAACCCTAAACTTGAAATCCCGGTCGTTGGCACCCTAAACTTATAAATCCTGGTCTATTTTGAACCTTAGACCAGTTTTCCACTACGGAAAAGAAATTCTCAAACTAAATAGTTTGCTACTCTCACTTACTAAGATGACCCACATGTCATATGCTTCTTCTACCTAAGAAATTACCAGATGGGCCAGCAACCAACAGCAGCAGGTCAGCGCTTGCAGGTCGTCCGTCGTCGTCCGGTGGCGTGACAGACGGCCAGGCAATACTGTTCGTTGAGGAGCTGTTCATGTTTTTACCAGCGTCTTCTAGTGGAACGGAGAAAGAGCTGCTAGTTCTATTTCTACTTGAGGTTCTGATGTTATTAAATCAGGGGTAGTTGCCTGGTGGATGCTGCCAAACGTGGACGTTGTACTCTGCTTTGCACAGGCTAGTAAAGCCAGACGAGGGCGGCAGCGTGGGCACTGAAGGGCAGCCAGCGACAGAGGAGCTTGACTAGAAACAGATGGCGGTAGTGTGGGACGGCGGAGCACAGAAGTCCGGCCGCCGGTCGAGATGAGCAGGCAGTAGTTCGTTCGCGTGCAGCAGGGGTGAGACCCGATCCAATTGCCGATTCTGATCCAATCGAAAAGCGCGCCACCAGCTCTGGACGCGTTGTATCCGAAGGGTAACTTGCTGCGGATGAATCAAGGCGGCATGTAGATCGGGAGCAACAACAGATTGAAAAAAACTCGAATTCAGAGTAGCCTGCCAATGAAGAGCAAGATTGGGAAGAAAGGTCTTACAACTAAACTAGGGTCCACATGTCAGTGAGAGCATCCTACAATCCCGGTCGGGATCTTCGAATTCCCGGTGCACCAAACATGTATAGGGTTCGATTTAGACCGGGATTTATAAGTTTAGGGTGCCAACGACCGGGATTTCAAGTTTGGGGTTCGATTTGTCTAACCTCTACAAGTTTAAGGTTTAAAATGGACTTTTTCCAAACTTTAACAATGATAATCGGTTGTCCGATTATTATGGACAACGAAGATTTGTTGGTTACCACAAAGACACATTTTTATAACAAGTACTATGATGTTATTACAAAATTAAATGGCATAAGAAATAATTTAAAATTAAAGGACATGTCATATAGAGTAATTAATTTGTTATTATTAGAGAATAAATTGTGCAAATAAGCTATAGTTTAGCAAGATGCTCAAGAGTATGTCTTTATCGATGCAATATGTGCAAATTTTGATAGATTACAAACCGGATGTGCTATTGTTTTTCACGAAAACCCTAATTATCGGAAGTCTGATCCAAATCATCGCTGGAACGTGTCCATATGTACATGCAAAACTTGTATTATTCCCCAAGATGACAGGCAATGCAATATTAAAAAATGGCACTGGTATTTTGGTGTAGCGAACAGTTTTGGATCGAGAGTTTAAGAAAATGTGCGAGACAGGCAAACAAAACTTAACGGGATTCAACTCGTGAATTCTCCTTCTTCAGCGGGCCGGAGGATGCGCTTGCAGATGAACCTGAAGTAAGAATTGGAACTTCATGACCTCCAGCGATGATCGGAGGAAGCAACTTCCTATGAATAGTCAACCTGCACAATGATGCTAACGACGAAGGCAACTTTTCGATAAGGATGCTTTTAGGAAGATGATGCAGAGCGAAGTTCCACCAGCTTCCAAGGCACCATCGTTGTCGTTTGCATCACATCAACATACTCGCCTCCGTCCTCCCTCAATGTTTGCCAGCCGAACAAGCGTGTCGTTGCCATTCATGTTGCTGTAGGAGTAAAACTTATATTTTAACATTTTTACCAAGGTTGTTACATGCTCCCGTTAGTTCTCATATTAGTTTCAATTTGAGCATGATTTGGTACACCGACCAACAATCATGCTTCAATGATATTCACTTATTCTATGATACAGTAGTTAACTTTTGCTAGTTAACTTTTGCTTCTATCACTACATGGTCTTATTCTTTCATTACTCATATAAATTGCACTCGCATTAGTGTTTTCATTTGTTTTGACAGCAATGCTTAGTTTCCAAAAACAATTATGACCCCATCACTCATACATCATAAATATGTGATGGGGTAATTCTTGAATCAAACATTTGTCACTAGTGGAAGAAAATTATGTTATTGATGGAAACATGGATGAATCCAAATTAAAGTTCATATTTGACATTATTTTTTGTTGGATCAAAACAAATATTACTTGCAATTAAATCACATTCACTAGTTGACAAAATAAATTATAGATGCATAGGAAAGAAAAAATGTATATATCTGGAAAATTATTTATTTTAGATCAAAAAAAAGTAGAGAAAGGTTGGAAGCAAACTGCTATACCATTGAAAATAAAATAGCATTTACCATCTAAGCATTTCTCTGGTCGACGGAAATAAATTTTACTTTCACCGGAAGCAAAGTCTTTTATCGATCGAAGCAGAATTTGTTTCTCCATTGGAAACAAAATGAACAGCCATATTTGACACATAATTTGATAGATAAAAACAATAGTTGCACATAAAGACAATTCTCTAGTCAACAAAGCCAAATAATACAAATTTATGTCTCATTAAACAAATGTGAGATGATATGAAGCAAATTTTAGTATCATTTAAAACGAAATTTTGTTCAATAGAATTTTCGCAAAATAAGAAACTATCAAATAAAAAAGTGAGAGATAAAAGGAATCACATCCATATCATGGAGTTATTTTTTAGAAACAACTCGTAATAGTCGAAGTACTAGACGGAAACTGGCAAGAGAATACATACCGAAAAGAAAAGAATGTAATTTTAGTTCTGATCTGCTATTGCTAGTCCTACATGTGCTTATGGATGATCATTTGTCGGATCCCTAGCAGCGCCCATAGTTTTATACCATTACATAACCCACTTTATAATTTCGCCTGCAAAGAAGGACAACATGAATGACAAGTACATATGTCCTTGATTTGTATGCCAGATTCCCTGGGACGCGATATTGCTCACCATTAGCCTCAGAGAGGGGTAGAGAACCACATAAAAGATAACTGTGAGAAGAGGATGTTTTACCCAAATAAGATTTCTCTTACTCTTTTCTACAAAACACACCTCTTATACACACCTCTTATGTTAAATTGGGTTGTAATAACTATAAAAAGAATTCATAGCCTAATTGTGTGTATGTTAAATTACCACGAGAAAAATGTTGATACAACTAAAAAAAAGTTGATTATATTGCGTTAGCCCCTACGAGTCGCCTGGAGGAGACGACTCGAGGGGTCCAACTTCGGATGGCCTTCGAGGATAAAACCGCATATTCTAGATTTGGGGGAGATTTTCACTTGTATATGAGAAAAAAGATTTGATTCTTAATCAATCGGCTGCAAAAGAAACATATTCATTTGATTTATTTTACTTGTATATTTTGTTTTACAAACTTTGTTTGGTATATTGTATTTTAATCATACACTAGTTGCGCATATTGGTGCAACTTGTGTACTTGTAATTTGCAACTGTTTTTTATACCTTAATTTGTGTTTGATTGACTGATCTTTCTAGTTCTCACACGCAAAAGAAAATGCATGACGTTACTCATAACTTCTAGTCTCGTTCCTAAAAATTATAGACATGCTGGTGACATCTTGGGACCTAGAGGTAGCTCAACATACAGTAAAATGATCTGATCTCTTGGCCCCCAAGAGTCAACACGCACAGCGAAGGTCACACATCAGTACATGGTTTGGTGTCAAGGCGATGCGCCATTAATTAGGCCTACTGCCTTGAGTTATCTACCTTCTGAATGCATAGTTCTAGGTTCGAGCAATGGATAGTTCACCGGTCTGCCTCAACAACGCCAGCCGTACACATGGCCTCAACGTACGCCATATGTGTGCATGGATCGATCTTCTTTCCGTTGTCAATGAAAATGGTGACGTTTCTACTGTTCACAGATTTAGTGTCTCTTGCCACATCTCGATCGCTGTATGCCCAGGTCAATGCAAGCGGCGATTAAATTCTTTGAAAGCAACAAGAAACAAGAACTCCTGGCTCTGACGTGATCGTTGGAAAATTAAGGCTTTGCCTTACACGTATGTGTGTGTACTGTGTACAGTTTATTCTGCTTTATATAGAGGGATGGCAATCATCAGGGTAGTCAAATTTCCCTACGGAGAAGAACGAGACATTTTTTTCTTCCAAAAAGGGCGAGCCCCCGCCTCTGCATCGATAAATGCATGCGGGCTTAGATGAATGAGACATTAACTCGTAAAAAGAATCGGCCAGTGAACTAGTAATACTCGTAAGAGAACGGTATTACAAACGGCTGCTGCTGCTCGAAGCCTAATTTACATGAACACTAGCTACATAGCAAAACAAACTGAAAAATGATCACATCTCTTGGTCTCAAGACAACCTATCAAGAGTCAATACAACGAAAGTCGCACATCATGATTACATGCATACCTCATATCGATCCACATCCGTGTGGTTCGGCGTCACTGAGAGGCGCCATAAATTCTACCTGCCGGCTTGAGCTACTACCTAGTATTTCATGGTTTCAGTTCGTTCAATCAACTATAGTTCACGTCTATGCCCATGGATCGATCCTCATCTTCTTTCCGTCGACAATGCTGACGCTTTCCCGATCGATCGTCATTATCGGGATCCACATGTCAAGGCCAGACGATCGACGCTTCCGGGCTGGCAAATCGAGATTAATTATAGAAAGCAACAGGTAGAATAAAGCTTAAAAGAAATTGCTCTTACATTGGGCCGGACAAATGCAACATCAACAGCTACACGACAGCGACATTATCCATGCATACCAGCTATACTTGCTAGCATGGACAAACCGATTTTTTTTATAAAGAACAATTTATTACTAAAAATATCACGAGGATAAAAACTATTACACCCGGCTCTGTATAGCATTGATGCACACATCTAAAAAAATTAACATAAAACGTAAACATGGTGTAGTACAAGAATAATTTTACTTTCAATCCGATGATTACATTGCCACCCATGTGGCATAAATATCCCTCACAACATTTTCCAACCGAGCGGACAACTACGTAAACAGATTGCGAAACTTCACACCTTGTAGAGACAGCCGTAAACGAAACAGATGTGTACAACGGTATATGGCCTACATTAGGGATGAAAACGGAGCGGATATGGTCGAATAGTAGTGAAACCATATCCGTAGCCGTATTTTTTCCGAATTCGGAGTCGGAGCGGATAGTGTGCGGATACGAATACGGAATCAGAGCCTCCCGGTTACGAAAAAATACCGAATACAGGACGGATAAGGTTCGGTTGCGGATAAACATTTTCTCGGATGTCGCTTAAAAAATATGACTGACATAAAACACATGTTATGGATCAACTTATTCAAAATTAGCTTTATGTATTGGGATATTTTAAGATAGAGAATAAAATAACTCATACTTCCATGTCCAAGTGGTTACTTAGTTTTCCTCTAGTTTTACATGTTACCGGTTCTATGGTTGGAGTTGGAGGTATTAGTTACCGGATATTTAACGAAAATCATCGGATATAACCGTGAAATACGGTAAATCTTCGGATACGGACGGATATTAGTAAAACCACATCCTTTTCCGTATCCGTAATTTACTATCCGCATCCATGACCGTACGACCGAATCCGTATTTTCCTTCCATAAGCCTCCGGTCGAGCGGTCGGTCGGAAATAATCCGTACCGTTTTCACCCTAGCATGCATAAGAGAGATTTTCTTATCATTAAAAATCTTGTCATTCGTACATAGCCAAAGAGACCATATTACGGTGACCGCCCTCACCCTAATAAGAACTCTAAACTTGTGATGAACTGATCATATAGAGTGGGCAAAAGAGCATTGCAAGAACAAATGTTTTATTTTCTCATCATGATGACAAAAGAGAAAAGACGCATTTAGTATTTCCTTACCTGTTGCGCTTTACAAGGTTGTCTTTTTAGTAAGGATCCCCCCCTACGAATTTACCATCCACGTATTTTTATATTAAGTGAAACGTTCATTTTCAAAAATTTCTTATAATCATCGACTATCACATCTTGATAAACAAGTGCTCTAGACATAGATTCTACAGAGAATTTCCCATTCGTGTGTAAATTCGAACAAATACATCAGACCCATGTGCTAATTAAACCATAGCCAGTCGTCCTAACAGGGCATTCCATGCCAAAGCTTGTGTTGATTAAATCTGAGCGACACATTTGGTGGGATGTCTCTAAAACTATAGCGACTGTATTACTCTTATGACAAACAATAGTATATAGAGGTATATATTGTTTCTGGAGTGTGATATTTTGTAACCATTTATCATCCCAGAATCTAATATGAGAGCCGTCGTTAATGGAAAAATAAAAAAAGTGAAAGAAACATTTGTTTCTTGCCATAAGACCAGCCCAAAAATAAGTATCACCCGGTTTCCAATAAACATATGACAAAACATTTGAGTCTATGTATCTCCCTTCTTAGGAGAGTCTATGGCATCTTCGATAAAAAAGGTTAAATATCCATTTACCTAAGAGAGCTCTGTTTTTAACCTGAAATCATGGCCACCCAGCCTCCCAAGTCCTTACTCCGTAGGTCGGCAACGCAATCCCAACGATTCAGTCAATACTTCTTTTTTTCACTATCACTTTTTCAAAACAATCTTGACCGGAAGAATCCATGTGCAAACATCAATACGGGCCAACCAGACAGGTCATATACAAGTGATTATCAGTGGTACCTCCATTACATAATTGATCGATGGAACTGGGGTTCGGTTAGGTTTCGCTTCATTGGTCGCACCATCTGGTTCCATTAGGCATATGAATTAGGGCTATCACAATCTGTTCATAAGGACCCTAATTAAAGCATGCATGTTCGTAAAGCGCACTTATCTTGCAACATGCATGGACAGCTACAGGGAATCGACGTACTTAAGAGTACAGTGCTGGCCACCGGTACGTATACGTCCTTCACAGACGGAATTGTAGCGCTGGACGGCTGGAGCAAGCGATCACCGCGCGTCTGCGTAATTGCGTACGTACCCGGCGGCGACAGTGAGCGATAACTCTGGCGCCGGGCACAGCCGCAGGCGATGGATGGATGGATCGATGTGCAGCAAGTTGGTGGAACCTTGCTACAGAGCAGCCCACGCGAGTATCTCACGGACTCCAAAGCTGCATCGCTGGAAACGTCTAAATCGAGCGTTCTTATCAGGCCTGCCCCAAGGATGCTTTAAGCAACGTGTCATGCAGGAACGTGGAAACGCGTGGGCAACCAAACGGGTCGAAAAAGGCTATTTTGAGCTCGCCAGAGCCTGGTTGGGCTTTCCGTGACCTACCAAACACGCCCATAGTGTATCTACCCTGCCTTGCTTGATAAGATGATGATGGCCTCCTTCGCGCTGGCCTGGTCGTTCTTGGTTAGCAGGATATGTCTTTGTCCTCGATGTTTCCTCCCTGATGTCCCATGACCTCCTTGTTCTCGCGTGTGTTGTCGTTGTTGTTGCTCTCCTCTCTCGTCTCTTGAGAGGTTAGTAAATATGCTGCCTTCTCGCCTCAGCTTTGAGCCTTTTGTACTCGTTTATTCCTTTTAATGAATATAAAAACAGCGTTGATGCTGCTGTTCGTCAAAACGGGCTTCTTCCTACCTGCGACGACCCTCTCACATGCACATGCATGGGGTTGGTTAATTTGGGAATTCGCATAGAAAAGAGAATTAGATCCTATTGAAGAAGGCGCCATCATCATCGAGCGCGTACACATGGTCATTACGGCGTCCTACAGATTAGGCTAGCTGTGAGCATTGACGACGGCTTTCCTCGTAGACGCAACAGCGTCCGTGCCAAGTTGGCCCGTGGAGTCCGGATCGACATGTAATCGCAGTTAAGTTGTCGGCAGTAATGCTTGGGATTCGATTCAATTCGCGTTTAATTTCGACTAGGCTAGCTGCTGCTCCGTAGATGCGCCGACCGATACGTGAGACTAGGCTAGTGGACGTGGTAGACAGTGATGCGCCTGCTTTTCTACTGTATACTTACCGTCGGATTTCAGAGAGTTCTCCACCCGTCACCAACACCAAACATTTGCCGACCGGGCTACACGGCCTGATATCTGCCTGGCCGATTCCACGCGCGAGGCCCTCAAACAAAACGGGCCACAGCCCGTAACGGAGCGGCCTAGGTGCTGGTGGACAACGTCATCCGACTCAACATCTGGGTAATTTCACTTAACAATTCAGAAAAAAAACATACTTCTTCGTTGATCTTTCTAGACTAAACCTTCATCACGGAATATGCATGTTTGTTGACAGGAACAAATATTGGGCAGCCACATGCATGCTTATACAGATAGATCGATCGACACTAAATCAAAATATTATTTGCCCGAAAGAAATAGAGACATATATCCCATATCGAGATCGGATTCAGAGTAGTGGGGGTGGGGTGTCGGCGGGAATGGGGCAGCAGCAGCGAAAATGCGTTTCTAGCGGCGCCGTGAGCTCCCGGTGTACTTCCAACCAACCATTAGCTGCCACCTATCTTTGTATACTTATACCAGGCAGCAATAGCATCTCACGAGAGGCAGACGCTCTTGTTGAGAGTGGTGGAAGAAATGATGAACTCCCCGCTGAGATACATCAGTTCCCCATCGACCCTATCCATGATCCTCTCGTCGATCTGTTGGGCAGTGAGGGTGAAGGGATGATCTGACGCCTGCATGTTGCACATCACACATGTCGTCACTCTGCACCTACTACTACCCGATATATCTGAATCACTTCACAGTTCCAAATCAACGAACAAGGTGCCTTACCATGACCCAGCCCCAGGTGTCGGCAAAGGATGGTATGTGCGCGGTATACGCTTTGACATCTGTAATCAACACCATGCATATATATATATATATATATATATATATATATGTGTGTGTGTGTGTGTTAGCACAGGAAGAATTGTTGGTGCAGAGCTGTAGATCATGAGAAACAAGGCAAGGAACTGTGGACAAAGAAGTGAGAGGAGTGGGATTTACAGGTGCTTACACTTGAAGACATGCCTGAGGGTGTTGTAGATGGAAGAGAAGACCTGCTTGTGCGTCAGAACGCCGGCTGGCCCAGCCTATAGTGTAGGCACGACCAACAAATTAACCACGGTTTGATCTGAAATTGATCGGCCGGAAGCTGCCTGCAGGTCGCGCGCTTGCCTGTGTGACGAAGATTCCTCGGTCGTGGAGCTTGGGCTTGAGCAGAGTCTCGTAGAAGCCCCTGGTGTAGAGCTGGTAGCAGGGGCCTCCCTCCAGGGGATCCGCAAGGTCTCCCACTATCACGTCGAATTTCTCCGGGCTCTTCTCCAGCTCAGCCCTGTGCACAGCAGAATACTCACTATAGTATATACTGGATTCATATCCTTGGAAACAGCTGAATACATATCAATGCATGTAAATTTATACCCAGCGTCGTTGATGACGAGACAGAGCTTGTCGCTGGCAAACGCGTCACAGTTCACGCTTTGGTATGTCCGGCAGAAGTCCACCACCTCCTGCTCGGTCGCCGATCGACGTGCTTGTTTAGAAATTGTGGCATGATCGAGTTTAAGGAACGATCATCTGCTCGTGTTCGTGTCCGTGGTACGCACCTCGTCTATGTCACACATGACCACCCTCTGCACGGTCTTGTGAAATGCATGGAACTATCAGATCAATCGCATTCACTTATCGGCAACGTAATCCGGAGTAGTCATCGGAAACGTTTGATGTTGCCACCCTATCTGGTTTTTCGAACAGAGGATTGCTCACTTGGGATGGAAGAGAAGTGGCGGGTGTATGAGAGACTCGTGATAGATGAACTCATCCACTTCCGTACTCTACATCTTCCCGTCGATTATCAGAGCCTGGAGGATGAGAGAGAGAACATGATCACGTTCAAGCCAAAAAAGGAAAATAAATGAATTCCATATAGTATGTTACTACTGTCCTATATCACACAGAAGGCGAGGAAGAACAAAAAAAAAGGGATGCGTGTTTACAGACCTTCCCGAAATGCTTGGTATCAATCAGAGCTATCTCCTGGTACTTGCTTGACCCTCGGTGCAGAACGCTTGCAAGCACGAAAAGATCAGTGCCCTTAGCATAAAAATCATTTTACTCGGTACATGTCCTTCTGATGAACCCATCGCTTATGCAACAACACATCTGCACGCAGCTAGCTCGCGTCAATATTTACCTGTTAAAGGCGTAGCAGAGCTTGAGGTCTTCAGCGATCTCCTCCTCGTACCACTTGATCTCCTCGTGATCTCCACTCTGCAGCTGCAGCTGCCTCTCCTCAGCCGCCATCTTGTCGCCAACTATACCTTCCTGCGCAGCTTCGACCATCTTGCACAGGAAGCTAAACCACAAGATGGCAGCGCCAGAACAGTCAAATTAACTGGCTCTATTGATACACGAATTGACAGAGTGAGCCGAGGAACAAGAAGAGGTGTGAGGCGAGCCACCGTTATTGGGACCCAACTGGATGCCTTCATCGTTGTGTCCTCCCTTGTAATTATATTTTCGAGAAACCAACAATCAAGTTGACACCTACGGCAACAATCACACGGGCCACCACGCATCCCGGCCGCGAGTAGATGATCAATGGCCTCGTCATGTTGGTCGCAGAAGGGGCAGGCTGTGGGGTCTGGTGGCAGGCCACAGCGGTCCGCTGGGTGATCATTCATTAATTCCTGTCCTTGCTACTGAAACTAGACATAGCCAAGGCTTTTGATACAGGGCTTGGCAATTTCTGCTCGAAATTCTCCGAAAGAAAGGTTTTGGTCGCAATTGGATTTCATGTATCACCTTGCTGCTGTCCTCCGCGTCCACCAGCATTTTGCTCAATGGAAATCCTGGCCCCACCATTTGGCATGCTCGTGGATTACGGCAAGGTGATGCTCTCTCGCCAATGCTATTCATCCTCGTAATGGATGCCCTCAGCATGCTGTTCTTGAAAGCTGAAGAAGAAGGACTTCTCTCTCCGGTGCATGCGAGGCAAGATATTCCGCAGCAGCTCTCGGTGTACGCGGATGATACCCTAAAATATCCCTACTTTTTATGAACCCTTCCACGCAAGAGGCAAATACGATCAAATTTCTGCTAGAGGCTTTTGGTGGCGTTTCTGGATTGCGCCGCAACATGTCCAAGAGCAGCATCACTCCCATTACTTGTGACTCGGAACGGGTGAATGAAATCAGCTCCATTCTTGCTTGCAAGGTCGAGTCCCTGCCCATACAATATTTGGGACTGCCACTTCACTTCAAGAAAGTCCGGAAAGAAGATTTTCACAACCTACTTGACAGGATCAAAGATCAAAAGAAGACTTGGCGCTTGAAAACTCACATGTTGACTCAAGGTGGAAGACTAATTCTAGTCCAATCAGTGTTGTCGGCTATGGCAATATTCCACCTCATGTCGCTAAATCCTCCTCCGTTGTTCTTCAAAGCCATAGATAAAATTCGCAGGGCCTTTTTGTGGAAGGGAACAGAAACTGTAAGTGGAGGACATTGCTTGGTCGCTTGGCCCTCGGTGTGCAGACCGAAGCCAAAAGGAGGGCTCGGAATCATGACTCTCGAAATCATGCATTCCGCTCTTAAAGTAAGCTGGGCATGGAACGCTAGAACCGCGGATAAGACTTGGAGCCCTCTGATGACACCCGTTGATGATAAAATTAGACATCTCTTCAATGCTTCAGCTCTGGTTGATTTGGGAAATGGAGAAAAAACATTCTTTTGGACGGATAAGTGGATTCTTGGTCGCTCGGTAGAGAATATTGCTCTGGAGGTTTATCTTGCTGTACACCCAACGATCAGAGCTTCTAGAACGGTCGCGGAGGGGCTACCGGAGTGCAATTGGATCAAAGACATAAAGAAGGCGATTAATATACAAACCTTCCTACAGGCGGTCGCTCTTTGGGAAGAAACAAGGTCGCTGGAGCTAAACCCCAACTCCGAAGACGTCTGGACTTGGACTTGGGAACTTAGTGATATATACTGCAAAATCTGTTTACGCTGCCCAATTCGCCACCAGCACCAATTGTGAGGCGGCCAAGGCAATTTGGGAGTCCAGAGCTCCGCTCAAGCTAAAGTTCTTCGCGTGGTTACTCTACAGAAGACGTATTTGGACCGCTGATAGGCTGGCTAAGAGAGGCCTGCCGCATAATCCGAGATGTGTTTTCTGCAACACGGAAGAAGAGAACGCCAAACACCTGTTCTTGAAGTGCGCAGTGATCAACATCCTATGGTGCAATGTCCTGGGATGGTCCGGTCTCATTAAGATCACGCCACGGGCGAGGTCTTCGCTAAACAATTGGTGGTTGAACTACGAAAAAAAACTGCACGGTAAGGACAGGAAAAAATTCCTCGCCATCGTCATGCTAGTTACCTGGACGATCTGGTGCGAAAGGAAGAAGAGGGTGTTCGATAAAGTGTCCAAACCAATGCACATTTTAATCGAAAACATCAAGAATGAACCACTCCAATGGGCGCTAGTCAGCAAGGGTCGTCTAACCTTTCAGTAGATGAGTAGCCAAGGCTCTCTGGTCGCAGTTTTTACTTTTGCCTTATTGTTTCCTCTCCTCACCTCTCTTTCTGGTTTGTTATTTTTGTTTTGTTTTTGGTCGCTGTACTTAGGTCTTTTATGACCTGAACCTCCTTCTTCTTAATATATTACATGCAGTTCTTCTGCATGGTTCTAAAAGTTTAATTCCTGTCCTTGTTGATCGATATTCAGCATGCCTCTGAATTTCTAGAGTAGGTGTAAACATTGAAGGCGCAGGGCTAGAGTGGCCGTAAACATTAACATCGGATGTCCTTGTGGAGGCAGCAGCTGTGCCAAGTTGTTACTCCTTAGAAGTATAATAAGGTACAGTCAGCAGGCTATACGAATTTAAATAATATATTCATTCTTACAAGGAACAGAGAGAAGAGGAGAGAGAAGGGAAGCGGGCTCTCATGTAAGAGTCAGCTACAGCGCGTGCTCCTAGACACTATGTGAGAGTGTATGGTGTGTCATGTTTTGATAAAGTAGTACATGCTGATGGCCCTTCACGTAGTTACCTGCGTGAAAAGTAAATGGGTTAGGTTGAGACTCCAAGTGCAGAGTGTGTAGTAAGTGGAAGACGTGTTTTCCCCACGAGGGGTGACTCGAGGGTTTAATATCGAACTCTCGGGGAATCAGTAGTGAAGATTTATCTTTCCTATCCTTCTTTTGGTTACCTACAAAACAAAGTAAATGTTTTGGTCCTCAACCTCACCTAGTGGTTGTCAAGCACAAGGTGTGAGAATGATATCAAGATAATATGCAATGCAAACAAGAAATAAATATGCAATGGTGGTAAATAAATATGCAAGGATGGTGGTAGCAATGATAAATGATATTTTTGGGTTTTATATGATGAATGCAAGATGTAAAAGTGTTTTTGTATTTTCGGATTTTTAAATGGCAGAAAATGGAAAAGTGGTAAAAGTGGTTGGAAAGGTGTTTCTTATGATTAAAAATGGACCGGGGTTCATGGTTTCACAAATGCACTCTCTCTTTAATAAAGTGGTAGACAATGGAACACTAGAGTTGACATATGAGATTGCAACACAACAGTTTAATGACAAGTTATAATTATATGGGCATCACGTCCTAACATAGAGACCTTTTGGTTATTAGTCTCTCTTATACTCCACCAAGATGCGAACTAAATCATAACACCTCAGTAATTAAGATAACTCAGAGTATAGCAATAAGTATCATGACATGAAGTTAAAATAAGAACATGCTAGATCTAGTCATGGAGAAGTGGCAATGGTCACACCCACATCTCCGGTAGCATGGTATTTCTTTTTATCCCTAGTGAGGCAACAAAGTAAGGTAAATACCCAAGTGGATCGCAGAACTTTCTCTCACGTTCACTGCACTAGCCACCCCCCGTTACTCCAACTAATGCACACGTTCCCCCTCACACGCTCTCATAAACATGCTTGATCATGACAAGTAAATAAGAACGGGGTACATAATATGCATCTACTTTCATAACTGAAACAAAACCATTGCAATCTCAAACATATATTAACTCATAAAAAGATCCACCACAAAGGTATTACATAGATGACCGTAATCATGTTCAGCAGCTCATACGGTACTAATTAGTGAAGCTCAAGAGAGAGAGATACATAAGTTACTTCCACAAACCCATAGTCCAGAGGTGGACTACTCCCTCTTCATCATGGAGACGGTGGAGAAGTCGTTGGAGAAGATGGAGACCACGCCGGCAGCGCCCCGCCGGAGTTTTCCCCCTCCAATCTGCAGCTCCAGGTCTCTGTTTCGGTGTTTCTGTGGCGCTCCTTCCAGAGAACGTCGGGGGCTATTTTTATAGGCGGTTTTAGGTCAAAACGAGTCGGTGGAGGAAAGATCGACGGCAACGGAGCTCCGAGGCCAAAAGGGGGGTCCCACGCGGCCAGGTACCTGGCCGCGTGGGCCCACCTTTTGGCCCTCGGGCTCCGCTTGTTTGCTTCCTTCGCTCCCAAGTCTTCTTCCTTCCAAAATGACGCTCGTAAATTTCAGGTCATTTGGACGTCGTTTGGGTCCCTGAAACATTAAAATATAGAAATAGGGTTTTCTGCCTGCGCAGGGTTAATTCCATAAAAATAGGAAACATATCAAATATTCCCAAAATCATTATAAAACAGTGATATAACCCTTATATGATGCAAATATGACTGGAATATAAGTAAAATAATGCAAAGTTCATGTATGCATTTTACATGCATCAACATCCCCAAGCTTAACCTATACTCGTCCTCGAGTATGAAGGTGATAAAACTAACATGGACTTTGCAATTTAATACTAACAATGGATATCAAAGATGATTACTATTGCTACATAGAGTCAAATGATTCATTCTTAAAAGGAGTAGCAATATGCAAGATAGTTTATGAAGTGATATCAAGTATTCAATGCAAGGATGTTCAATGATAATTCACAAAGTGTAACATAAAGAAAGTACTATGGACCACATGTATGCATAATGAAAGTAAGAACATCCTATAATGGTCATAGAGTATTGATGAAAATCTGAATATAAAAGGTGGACACTTTGGAAAGATATATATGAGTAGAGGTAAAGCATGAATAAATTTCATCTAACTTCTGAACTTCTCTACTTAAGTTAATGATTGTAATGTGGTAATCCTTGGTGTCAAGCTCTCATTCCCCTATCATAGCATCTTGAATGATTAAGTTTAAAGTGAAAGCAAATATGAGTAGTGTGCTTGACAAAGTACAGGTTGAAAGTCTCATGCCCCTTGAATACAAGTACCTACTCCATGTGTTACTCAACTTGGAAACAAAGCAAGTTCAAGTTAAATATCATTGTAAGTAATAATAGTATCATTAAGAGCGTCAACTGGGGTACCTCTTGTCCCAGGATATGGAACAAGCCCATATCAAAATGACAAGACAAACAAACACAATGAACAATCTCAACACCCTTTTTATTTACCATTAGATAGCTTTTTATTGTAAGGTGTATCACAGAAGGTTCACCATAGCATGTAAGTAAATTTCCACCATGAATGATGCATGGCTTAGATTAGCGGCCCAGGCGTCTCTCTAACCATTTATACAAACTCATTTAAACTCACTTCATTTCCACATTTATTTCACCCATGGTAAGCATCCATAAACAAAAGTACATGATATCAACTAAATGAATGAAGTGCATGTTGAAAGCTTGCCATGTGACAGCACATATGAGCTAACTCTCAACCAAAGACATTTGTCAAGCCACAACATCATAATTTTAATCACAATGGGTCATGTTTTATTTATGCAATGAAAGTAAAGTGTGCATCAAGTTCGAGAGAGCTCTATAACCAACTTTTCCCATAACAATCAACAACATAAGCATTTTCATTCAGAGGTATAGATAACACAAATATCATGATAAACATACTCGGAATAGCATAAAGCTAATAGGTAGATATGGTGGACTCACTGGAAAAACTTTGGTTGAAGGTGTTGGAAACAAGTTTTTGCTTGTTGGAATTTTTGGGCTAGCAAGAGGGAGAAAGTTGACCATCTAAATGCATGCATGAGTGTCCATAGAACTAACTAATCCATGTTAAACAAGTAAATAACATTCAGCATCAAAACATGAATAAAAGATAGCTCTTGATAAAATACTTGCAAATTATTACTCATTAACAAGCTCATGAATCATGCAACTATATGTATCTTTTAAAATCAACTCAACATCCCTTTTCCCAATCTTATAATAGCATCCAACATAATTCAACCCAAATTTCCAGTAGCTCTCTCATATATAAATGATAGTGTGGTGGTCTCACAAAATAAAAATCAAACCAAAACAAACAAAAAGACGCTCCAAGTTTATGCGATAAAGTGTTTCGATCGAAAAACAGAAGTTAGACGTGTGCAAACCGAGAGTGTGTAGGTCCAGTGGGGTTGTCTTCACATCCCCAAGCTTATGGTCTTCACCATCCTTGGATAGCTCTTGGTGCATCTCCTCTAATCCCTGTGAAAAAACTTCAAAACACCGTTTCTCCCATTTCTTTTCTGTGGGGTGCATTAGTAGTGATAAACAAATAGATTTCTTGCTGCATATAATCCTTGAACAAAAATTCATATGAATGTCCAGAAAGTGTATAATGTTGTATGCCTACTCATAAACTCAATTGGATAAAAAATTCAAGTTAAAAGTTCAAAGCATGCATCAAACAAAATGGGACAGAATCTGTCCAGAAAAACAGCAGCAGCAAAACGTATTTTTCTACCCTACTTAACTTTGTCGAAAAATTCCGAAAAATTCATGCATACAGAGGATGAAAAGTTGCAACTACAGTTCAAATATGAGCTCATTCGGAGTTACAGAATAAGAATTAAAAATCATACCGTGCACAGATTCGTGCAGGAATAAAATCTCCGAACGCTATAAGCAACTTTTCAAACCAAAATGAGTAAAACTTGGCACTTTATTAAAAATTCCAGAAACTAAACTATAAACAAAGTCTCTTGTTACAGCAAGAGGACACAAAGAAAATCACAAATAAAAACAACCGGGTTGCCTCCCGTAAAGCGCTTTCTTTATAGCCATATAGCTAGGCTTCTTACTTGATGTTTATTGTGGACGAAGCTCATGAGGGAGCTTGAACTTTGGTGTCCCTCTTCCTTGGGAAGTGTTCCATGCACTTCTTGTGTGGAAACTGAAACTTCACATTCCCTTCTTTTGAATCAATGATAGCACCTGTAGTACGAAGAAAAGGTCTTCCAAGAATAATTGGACTAGAGGTTTTATTCCCCATATCCATGATTAGAAAATCAACAGGCACAAATGTCATATGTAACTCTACCATAACATCACTTACTTTTCCTAAAGCATGTTTAATGGAATCATCAGCAAGTGCAAGTTCAATAGAGCATTTTTCAAGATTTTTCAATTCAAGTACTTCATATAGTTCTTTAGATAAAACAGAGACACTAGATCCTAGATCAAGTATAGCATGGTGTGTCTCTTTTCCAATGGTTACTAGTACTTTGGGAATCCATATATCCCCAAGCTTAGGTGGTATCATAGCCTCTTGGTTGTACCTAGCAATCTTTTCTTTCAAGACATGATTAGCAATATAAGAACCAAAACCAGCTTGGTTAGAGTTGATGGAAGGATCACTTGCAAATTTTTGTAAGATAGATATTAATTCATGCAAGCTACAATTCTCTAAGTCAAGCAATGGTCCTTGACTTCACTAAGCATTTTAACTTCTTCAACTTTCTTCTCTTTCATTACCATAATAGTTTCCTTAGCAATTCTCTCTTGCTCATGAATATGTTCCCAAGTTCATTACCATAATAGTTTCCTTAGCAATTCTCTCTTGCTCATGAATATGTTCCCAAGATTTATTTATAACCTCTTGACAATATTTAATTGTTTCCTCATGTTTTTGAGCTATAATGGTGTTCTTTAATGAGGGAACTTACTTAGTGAGCTGATCTACCCTTTCAAACAAAGAGTCTTGTTTTTCAAACTTAGATGTAAATTCCTTATTAAGCTCCTTTTGAGTAGATATAAATGATCTAATGGTGTTCTCCAAATCACTAGAAACATTACCACTGGTGGTATATTTGTTTGGCACATATGGGGGGTTTATTATAGGAGTTATAATTGTTGTTACCATACCCATTATTACCATAGTTCCTAATGAAGTTAACATCAACATTTTCAGGATTATTACCAACTAATTCTTGCAAAGGCACATTTTCAATATTTTGTTTATTAATGAAAGCAAGAATAGTATCCATTTTAGATGACAAATCATTTGTTTCTTCTATGGAGTTCACTTTCTTAGAAGAATTAGGTGCTCTATCAGTATGCCATTGACTATAGTTTTGCAAAATACTTTCCAATATGTTCTTAGTTTCTACTATAGTTTTTCCCATAAAAGCCCCTCCAGCAGCAGAATCAAGAATATTTCTAGACATGTAATTTAGACCATTGTAAAAAGAGTGTAGTATGGTCCATTCGTTGACCCCATGTGATGGACAAGTTCTAAGCATAAGTTTTATCCTATCCCAGGTCATGGCAACATGTTCATTTTCATTTTGCCTAAAAGAAAGAATATTGTTTCTATTTTGCAAATTTTTAACAGGAGGATAATATTTATTAATGAAAGCTTCTTTTAGATCATCCCAAGAATTAATGCTACCAGTGGGTAATGAATGCAACCACTCTTTAGCTTTTCCTCTAAGTGAGAAAGGAAATAAATTCAGTTTTAGAATATCACTTTCCACATTTTTAAACTTTTGCATGTCACATATTTCAACAAAATCATGAAGATGCATAGAGACATCCTCTACAGCATTACCGCCAAATTGTTCCTAGTTATCAAGTTCAACAAACTAGGAATTACTTCATAACTATCAGCATATATCTCAGGTGTGGCAATGGGCCTAGCAATAAATTGATCATTTGGAGTGTTTGTGTAATCACACAACTTAGTTCTTTCTCCCATTTTAGCAAGTTTTTATGTGTTTTTTAATTTTTTATGCAAAACTGAAAATAAAATGACACTAAATGATGCAAACCGAAATAACAAATGCAACACAAAATGCAAAACTGAAAATAAATATGCAAACCGAACTTAAAAATACAAGACAATGACAAAACAAGATAAATTGCTTTGAAGGTAAAGATGGATAAGATGATGCTCACGTAGGTGCAACCTCCCCAAGCTTAGGTGTTAGCACAAGTTGGTGATGAAGTTGACTTGGTGAGATATCCTTGGATAAACCCGGCGCCAGAAAACAGAGCTAGTGCAGGGGACCCTTGGATAAACCTTTCAGCAATGATTCCCCGGCAACGGCGCCAGAAAACAGTCTTGATGGCCCTTCACGTAGTTACCTGCGTGAAAAGTAAATGGGTTAGGTTGATACTCCAAGTGCAGAGTGTGTAGTAAGTGGAAGACGTGTTTTCCCCACGAGGGGTGACTCGAGGGTTTAATATCGAACTCTCGGGGAATCAGTAGTGAAGATTTATCTTTCCTATCCTTCTTTTGGTTACCTACAAAACAAAGTAAATGTTTTGGTCCTCAACCTCACCTAGTGGTTGCTCAAGCACAAGGTGTGAGAATGATATCAAGATAATATGCAATGCAAACAAGAAATAAATATGCAATGGTGTTAAATAAATATGCAAGGATGGTGGTAGCAATGATAAATGATATTTTTGGGTTTTATATGATGAATGCAAGATGTAAAAGTGTTTTTGTTTTTGGATTTTTAAATGGCAGAAAATGGTAAATGGATAAAAGTGGTTGGAAAGGTGTTTCTTATGATTAAAAATAGACTGGGGTTCATGGTTTCACAAATGCACTCTCTCTTTAATAAAGTGGTAGACAATGGAACACTAGTGTTGACATATGAGATTCCAACACAACAGTTTAATGACAAGTTATAATTATATGGGCATCACGTCCTAACATAGAGACCTTTTGGTTATTAGTCTCTCTTATACTCCACCAAGATGCGAACTAAATCATAACACCTTAGTAATTAAGATAAGTCAGAGCATAGCATTAAGTATCATGACATGAAGTGAAAATAAGAACATGCTAGATCTAGTCATGGAGGAAGTGGTAATGGTCACACCCACACCTCCGGTAGCATGGTATTTCTTTTTATCCCTAGTGAGGCAACAAAGTAAGGTAGAGATACCCAAGTGGATCGCAGAACTTTCTCTCACGTTCACTGCACTAGCCACCCCCCGTTACTCCAACTAATGCACACGTTCCCTCACACGCTCTCATAAACATGCTTGATCATGACAAGTAAATAAGAACGGGGTACATAATATGCATCTACTTTCATAACTGAAACAAAACCATTGCAATCTCAAACATATATTAACTCATAAAAAGATCCACCACAAAGGTATTACATAGATGACCGTAATCATGTTCAGCAGCTCATACGGTACTAATTAGTGAAGCTCAAGAGAGGAGAGATACATAAGTTACTTCACAAACCCATAATCCAGAGGTGGACTACTCCCTCTTCATCATGGAGACGGTGGAGAAGTCGTTGGAGAAGATGGAGATCACGCCGGCAGCGCCCCGCCGGAGTTTCCCCCTCCAATCTGCAGCTCCAGGTCTCTGTTTCGGTGTTTCTGTGTTTCTGCGGCGCTCCTTCCAGAGAACGTCGGGGGCTATTTTTATAGGCGGTTTTAGGTCAAAACCGAGTCGGTGGAGGAAAGATCGACGACAACGGAGCTCCGAGGCCCAAAAGGAGAGGTCCCACGCGGCCCATGTACCTGGCCGCGTGGGCCCACCTATATTGGCCCTCGGGTCTCCGCTTGTTTGCTTCCTTCGCTCCCAAGTCTTTTTCCTTCCAAAAATTGACGCTCGTAAATTTACAGGTCATTTGGACGTCGTTTGGGTCCCTGAAACATTAAAATATAGAAATAGGGTTTTCTGCCTGTGCAGGGTTAATTCCATAAAAATAGGAAACATACCAAATATTCCCTAAATCATTATAAAACAGTGATATAACCCTTATATGATGCAAATATGGCTGGAATATAAGTAAATAATGCAAAGTTCATGTATGCATTTTACATGCATCACATGCATATAGCAACTATTATACATGATGGCTATAAGCTAGTTATAAGTGACATGACAATGTTATATAGCCAGCAGCGGGCTGTATTATTAACCGTGATCTTATGTCCCTAGATGCGTCGACCGATATGTGACTGTGCGAACGTGGTAAACGTGATGGGCCGGCTTTCCTACTGCCACTTGATTCTGCCTGTCCAATCCAAGCTCACCACGGTTGTCAGTGGCGCATCCGGCTTTGCAATCACCCACACCTAGCTAGCTAGCCATCCTGTAGTGGTTAGGAATTATGAGTTAAATCAAGGTATAATTGTTTAATAATGAACTGACAAACACAAAATGCAATGGCCATGCTCTAGAGTTGTTTAATAATGAACATAATGCATTAAAAAGTATAAACACTTCTTTTAAGTCTCAGAGCTTGAAGGAACCGTTTTGATGAGCAAGTTCGCACAATCATCCCTGCTTAAACCCTATAGCCTTAACCAAGTTTATGTGGTCTAACATGTTTTGTGCAAACTCTGATTAAATGTACAATGTAAAATCCATATAATTGTCAAAGGTAGAATTCAGATAAATATATAAGTATACCATGTAAAATTCAAATGATTCAACAATCTGGCTTGTATGACATGAACGGGGGTGAACAATAGCAACAGTCCAAAACATGGACATATTGAATTATGGGTGATCACCCTAGTCCCGAATGGTGCTGATGCAGACATAATTCAAAAGTATAGACCGATTTGTCTATCAAATGTTGTCTTTAAAATCATCACCAAAATGCTTGTGAATCGACTGGATCCTGTTATTTCTAAAGTGGTTAAAATCACTTAGACCGCTTTTATTAAAAACAGGTTTATTATGGAGGGGGTTGTTGTGCTTCATGAAGTTTGCATGTTTAAAAAAGCTTGGAATCCTCTTCAAGATTGACTTTGAGAAGGCTTTTGATAAGATCAAGTAGCCTTTCTTACTTCAAGTGCTTGAGATGAAGGGATTTCCCAGCAAATTAAGTGACCCAGTGATGAAAATAGTTTCTGGTGATAAAGTCGGTATAAAAGTAAACGGGGAAACGAGACCTTATTTTAACACCCTCCAAGGGCTCAGGCAGGGGGACCCTCTCCACCCCTTGTGGTTTGGCTTCCGGGAGATGTGCTCTCGGTAATGATTGAGAGGGATGTGAATTCTGGTTTAATATATGGTTTGTCATGTCACCTAATAGATAAAGGGGTGTTGATCTTGCAGTATGCGGACGATACTATCTTTCTACTTCAAAATAATTCCGATCAAGCTAGGAACTTGAAGTTCATTTTATGTCCTTTGAACAATTGTCAGGGCTCAAAATAAACTTCCACAAGAGCGAAGTTTACTGCCTTGGTATAGATCAAAGAGATGAACAAACATTTGAACAACTTGTCACTTGTCAGGTTGAAAACCTGCTTTTGAAATATCTTGGGGTACCCATTGATGAGATCAGGTTAAAAAAAGTGATTGTGACCACACAAGGGAGAAATTGTTGAAAATTTGGGGTGTTGGAATGGAAAAAATCTCTATATATGGGGGAGAACTTTGCTTATCAACACTTCTCTTTCCAGTAGCCTTCTCTACAGGTTCTCCTTTTAAGGGTTCTGTTGAGAAAAGGAAAAACTTTGATAAGCTCATATCGGGGTTCCTGTGGAGTGACAAGGTTGAGAAAAAGAAATACCACCTAGTAAACTGGAAAAGAGTCTATCCTGCGAAAGGCCAGGTAGATAGAACATTATTTTTCGTATGCATGTACCTTTTATTTATGATATAGACAATTATTGCTTAAATGAATATTTTATTTAGTTATAAACAAAAACATGTATAGCTGATGAAATTTTGTTAGATATGTGTGAATATTTACTTTAGATGTATGTTGTTTTTCTATGTTGCATAATAATTTATTAATAAAAATACTTTACAAAATAAATCTTGATTTGGAAAATTTACCTGTTAATGAGCCTGCTGGATAGGCTCATATAAGAAATCCTTCATGTGGACATTGTCATATAACTTTGTTCGGTCGCATATTTCTTTTAATACAAGGGTTTCAGTCGATTTCATTTAACGAAACTGAAGCTACATAGTATCAGCCTTACACAAACACTACAACCTAGAGCATGAAAGTTAACCTTATCCGTGTTGCTTCTTTTTGTCTACGGCAACAAGTAGAAGAGCTTGATTAAAACTTCTGAGAGCAAGGAGTTAACGAATAGACCAGACACAAATACCTATGTTCGATCTCATGTAGTTTACTTACTAATCAATACTGTCGAATCTTGTTGCCAAAAAAGTTGATCGACACTTTTACAAGTTCGTATTGTTGGTTCGATTATACAAAAAATTTCATGCTGATTTAAAACATATTCACTATGTTGTAATATTGTTTTTTATCTAGTGCAAAAGAAAGCATTGTTTTTAGTCAACTGGTAAATAAGAGTTTATACAGATCTTTCGTATTAATCATTGTGTGTGTAATAACTTGATCATCTAGTGTAAATATATAGTATTTCTTTCGAAAGTTCATTAAATGGATAATTTTCACCCGATGTCATCACAAAATTAGCAAACTTGTATATGATCTGCGACAGAAAAAGCTTTATTGTGGAATAACTTTTTTTTGATAGTGTAAATATAGAGAATTTTTCAAAGGTGTATAAGATGGAGAACATTTTCAGCGGATCTCATCATCAAATTAGCGAAATTGTATATGATCTGCCAGAGATAAAAATTTATTGTTGGTATGCATCGTGCCTACCTTTAAGCCGCGCTTTATTGCTGACAATTAAAGTTTATTTTTTTCGCATTTGGTTGAGCTCTGATGTTTTCAAACTTTTGTGTAGAAGTAGTAGCAACTTAGTATAAAAGGTAGGAATACACTTATTCGTGGACGGATGGGGCGCATCCTTTTTTTTTACAATCGGATGGGGTGCATCCTTGTTCCTGTCGAATTAGCAAAACCATATATTTTCTGCCAGAGAAAATCTTTTATTGCTGGCACACACATCATCGCTGCCTTCAGATCACTCTTATTGTACACCATGTCCGTAAATTTCTATGGAATCATTCGCCTAGCCGTAGATAGTGATACGCATGAAGAGCTAGCTAGCTAGCTAGCTTTGCTGAACTAAACTTGTTTGGCGGAGGAGGAGATTGGGATCATGGTGGCGGCGGCCGGGGGCGAGTCGGGGCAGCAGCATTCGAATGCCAGGTTGTAGAAGCTGCAGAAGCCCTCCTTCGTGCCCACCAGCTTGTGGGTGACGCAGTACTCGTTGCACTTGTCCACGGTGCACTGCGGCATCCACACGCACTTGGCCCGGTCCGTCGACTGAATCACCGCCTTCTTCTCCTCCTTCATCTCATCACCTTCACACATACAGCACACAACTGCAACGTCAAGATCGACCACACAAGAAAGAAAACATCGACCCCAGAAGATCGTAAGTCATAAGAAAACACAGTAAAAATATATCCAGAGATCCGGGGCTACAAGCGTGCCTGTGGCGAGTACTGCAGATCGTGATGCGTAGCAGCACGAGACCAGCAGAGCGGCTGCGAGGAGGAGGAGAAGAGCAGCCTTGGGACTGGCCATTTTGCATGCGAGGACGATGGGAATGAAAATGGATTTTTCGCTGGAAAAAGTGCTCCATTTGGGTGGATTCGCTCTTATATATAGGCGGATAAAAATATCATGCGTGTTGATCTGCTTGCGATTCGCTTACTAAATCTGCTGATTGGGTTTGCTCGGCATATTAATGCAGCGATTTCCTCTTCTTTTTTCCCCTACCTTCAAACGAAATTTTTATGTGTGCTGGCAGCCTGGCACTACAATGTGGCCAAAAAAATGTCCTGGCACTAGAAAAAATCCATACAGTTTCTATTTATCGTTCATCCAACCGATATATGTTCTGCTCACAAGAGAAACAAAAAAGGGAAAAATAACTTTATTGTGGATGCTACTCCTACGTGTGAACAAAGAGCTACGAGGAGATGACTGGGGGCTGGGACGGCTACGGGGCAGCAGCAGTAGAACTGCAGGCCATGGAAGGTGCAGAAGCCCTTCTGGTTGACCAGGCCGATGAGGTAGCAGCAGTAGTCGGTGCCCATCGCGGGGGTGCACCGCTTCATCTCTGAGCACTTGGGGTCCGTCGTGCGCCCCATGCATGGTCGCCGCCGGCAGACACACTAAAATTGCACGTCAAGATTGACCACATATACGAGAGAGAGAAAACGTGTAGATGAATGCTAGCTGCAGCAGCAGCTAAAGAGCAACCGGAGTTCCAGAGAGACGGTGGATGTTAGGATGTACCTGCGGGCTGCGGTGGCGCGAACTGGCCATTTTGGGTGCACGGATGGGATGTGAGTCGGAGACGAAAATTCGCATCCTGTGTCTGTCCGGTGTTACTCCTGTTTTAGATCGTGATGATCGTTTGATTTGAGTGTCATCTAGCTAGGTGCAGGCCGCAGTTATGAATAGGCGACTAAAATTTAGTGCGTGGGCTGATGATCTGCATGTGATCGGCTTGGTAAATGCCGGGATTGATTCTCCTCGATCTCTTGATAATTTTGTGAATGACGCACAGGTGGTAGAATCAGACGAATAACCCGCATGATCTCTTTCTCATATTACGGGGAGTACGTTGCGAAATACGGCCGGACAAATAGTGCAACCAAAATGTGACCCTACCAGTTTTAGCGAAATTAACGCATTTCAAAGCTGTGTCCTAGTATGGATCTCGAGACAGGAAAACATAACAGTCTATACCAGAGAAGAGAAAGAAAGATTACCTTACGACACATGGTGATTTATTGGCAAACATGAAATCGTGCATGCAACAAATATTCCTACACCTACACGGATCACATAGTTATTTGCAAACTACATCTACACGGATCACCTAGTTATTTGGAGATTTTTACATTTTACTTTCAGCATTACTTCTCCAACTAGCGTTTCAAATATGTTTGGGAGCTGGTTAAATGGGGTGGATAATATAACGAAAGGACAAATGCTATAGGTGTGTCGGCTGCCGAAGTTTCTCATTTTTTGCAGGTTGTCAACAAAGGCACATATTGATACACTTATGGGCATTCCTCATACCTGCAAGCCAGGGTGTTGGATTCAGAATTTATTCAGCTTATCGAGATCCTTTGGTCTATCTTCTATCAGGGTGTTGGCGAAATCTGAAGAGACTAGATGTCTAGAATATCCAGTCTTTTGTTGGCTGATTCTTATCTACACTTTCGGTGATCGGTGAGTTGTCATAATTTTGTACTCTGCTACTAGTTAAACTCAAAATTGGCAATAAAATGAAACGGAAGTGTCACCATTTTAATGCAGAGGGCGCAGGGGCGATGCTCCCATTTCGAAAAAAGGAAACCGTGCAAGCAGCATCATCCGACCCTGATATTTGTCGCAACTTCTTTTCTCTCTTTCGCATGGAGCATATTGGTGGCTATTCCAGCATCATCTATGGGTCCTAGTGTACTACCCAACGGCAAAATGTAACCTCACATTGCGACTATATTACTGCATTCCTTGTAGACTGACTAGAAATCGAGAGGGGGAAGCCAAATCCCACGTTCAGGGCTACACGATCCCCCGGGCGCGTACTTGAACATCTGCAAGCCATCGCCTCTGTCATGCAAGTAAAAAATGCCGCCAACATAGTTGCTCGAGTTTATCAAGAAAACCAGGTGATTGGTGTAGATGTAGTTTCTTTGCACCACATCACACCCACCTGTTGGCACGTACACCGCTTAGACCACGTGCGACCGAAAAATAGAGCATAGTCACCCAAACTCGTCACCTCCACCCACCTATAGGCGCATGTCGTAATCGCTCCGCAGGCAAGCTCAAACACCTTGCACAAATTACCGTATGCAGATGTGGCCCTCACCATTAGCACCATCTTGCCGCGTAACTCAACGATGTAACTCATTAATGGCAAGGGGTCTTCGTGAACTTGTGATGTCAGCTGTTGGGCGTCGCCAATGACAACTGGTGCTCCATCTTTGTTTGTGCCAACTTTAAACTTGACAAGCACCTTGTTTTGCATGAGACCGTAGAGCTCTCCGTTGGAGAAGGCGATGTCTAGGAGAGGTGCCCCGCGAAGGCTTTTTGTTGTCCATCCAATGTCTGGGCAGCCAACCCTGCAGAGTGCGAGGCCACACGAGTTGGTGGTGGCAGCGAGGATGCAGCTTCCCGAGGTTGGCGGCTCGGAGAAGATGATCTTTCGGATGACGCATGGGGGGTGAAGGTGGTTCCCGCAAAAGGTATTCCCTTTTGTTTTGCAGAGAGCGCTATCTCCGTGCCGCCGCAGTCAGAGAAGTTCACGATCCTGATCTGCCGATCATGCCCTGTCGCGGCGGCAACCCAGCCACCATCGTGGCATCCTACGAACTCGTCGCCGGACACGTTGGTAAGAAGAGGGACCGTCAAGACCGAGCGGTACTCCGGGCAGTACAGGCGGTGCTTCTCCGTGTAGTAATTGTTGTAGACGAACCACGGAAGGGAAGGCGGCGCGAGGTGCCTTGACGCGGTCGCCGCGGCTCGCCATGGCCTGCACGCGGCAGCGAAGCGGACGCGGTCGAAGGAGGCGGCGAGTTTGGAGTAGACGGTGCCCAGGAGATCGCCCGGGAGGTCAGGCCAGAGGCCGCCGCCGGTGGCCATCCAACTCACGAGGATATGCTTGTGTGTGTCGATCACGACAAGTGCGTGTTTGGATTACACACGGATCCGATCTGTAACATATACGGATCGGGTACATCAGTTTTCTTGTATGATTCCACGAGCACACACATAGATGAAAAAAACATAAACGGAAAGACGTATAGCAAGAACGTACACCTGATAAGTGAGATGTACGTGCACTACGGCAAGCCAAAACACGCTGAAAAATCACTGCAAAACCATGGCGTAGCTAGCATATGTACGTGCACTCTCCTGGGCCGCATTTGGTAGCCTACACCTACTCTCGTGCCCCGCCAGAATAGGCTGTGGAGGGCTTGGTCTGGCGAGAGCCGTGAGATCAACCTCGGGCCATGTCATGCGTGTTGTTTGGCAGCCTGCATCGCATGGCTAGCATAGATTGTGCACTTTCTTTGGTAGGCTGCACCTTCGCAAAAAAGGAAGCATCGATGCAATGTTAGCTTTTTGGTTGCGTCCGATATTGATTGTGCTCACCCCTTTTTGCTAATGGCGAGCTTACCATACCAAATAGATGGAAATAGCAGTTAATCGAATCCTAACTACTACGAATGGCAGTTCAAGAGTATGTCCCTAACTATTACGAATGGCAGTTTATGAAATGGTGGGGGATAAGTTTTTCTTCTTCTTCTTCTTCTTCTTCTTCTTCTTCTTCTTATGGCAGTGCTGAACCTCATATCCCGGCGGCACCTCTATCGTCACACATTGCCTGAGCCCACTCCATCGTTTTGGCCATCCAAGCTTCTGTATCTCCTGTGGGGAAACCATGGCCACCCAGCTCTTGATCGACAGGCATCACACCTTACTCTGACGGGAATTGTTCATCCACACCCCACCCCAAGATCCAATTGTGTAGAATGCAACAAGCAAGAATTAGCTTAACCTGGGTATCGAAAGGATGGAATGGCTTCTGGTCAAGTATCTTAAATCTGTTTTTCAGCGCATCAAATGCTCTTTCTATGGTGACTCTAAGGCTAGAGTGACGGAGATTGAACAATTCTTTGATATTCTGCAGACCATTCCTTACAATAAACTCGTTTAGATGGTACCTGGTCTTTCAGAACGGAGACAGAATTCCAGCCGACAAGCATATCCAGCATCTCCAAGAACTAATTAAATCAGCCTCTGGATTCTATAGCCTTCCAATTTCACTTAATTCATTTTCATAACTTCTAGAAGAGAGTCTCCTTTGTGGCATTTTCGGGTAGTTGTATTTACCCCGGAGCACAACAGTTCAAAAAGTTACTAAGAACGATGTCATCACACAAAGTGCAACTGGAAAAAAGATAAATTAGGAGAATGGATGACACGTTCCTCCACATCAACATTAGTTCTCTTCTCACCCGTCAGCAATTTTGCAGAGGTAGTCCCGCTGATCATCTCGCAATGGTACATTGGTAAAATCTGAAGAGGAGAAAAGAAAGAGAACAATATGTTCCGGTGATGCCATGAGAAAAAAGAATCAAATTAAATTACAGAAAATCCTATCCAACTCTTTGCTCTCACTGAACTGAAGTTGTTCAAAAGAAAAATTGCTCCTTTGGATCTGGAATGCAGGCAAGAAAATCCCATCCAACGTACTAGCACAAGAAGTTTAAGATGTCTTAATATGGAATTGTATCACACTTTATTCTAAATCCATATATGTTAGCAAGTGGAGAGACTAGAGATAACAAGCGGCGCTGCATGTCCCGTATATGTTAGAACCTTTGAAAGACGTGTTCCCTGTCACCAGTGCCCCTTCCTGTCACCAGTGCCCCTTCCAGGTTCGAATTCGTCAAATTTACGTGCAGATTTGCAGAGTAAAATTTACCTCCAAATCACAAGATTGATGTAAAGCCACATCACATCATTATAGATCTAGGACAATATATCTTAATTTTACTATAGTTCTTCTCCAGTTTGACAGCCGCAATTGGCGTCTCTGAGATATGATCATCAGAGAGATGGACTGATGGTCACTGAACCAGCACAAGCATGTTTTGTTACTGATTATTCTGAAGCTAAACGGCTATGATATGCGTGCTGTCCTGTCCAGGTACTAATATACCTTCGTCACATTTGCCAGCGAGAAGTCGCCGTTTCTAAGGTTGGCGTCAGAGAGATCGACACCTGAATTCACCACCAAACAGCCAGTAACATGTATCACTCATTTTTTTAGAACTTGACACTGAGAGGATGAAGAACAGATGCAAATCAGTGTGCTACCTGTGAGGTCCGCGTCGAAGAAGATGTCGCCGAGCAGGTTTGCGCCTTTGAAGCAGGCCCGGGTGCCAAAGTGAATTTCTGTAAAAAAACCTTGATCGATACTTTTACATGTTGGTATTGCTGGGTCGATTATACAAATTTGTTCATGCTGATTTAAAACATATCCACTGTGTTGTAATATTGTTTTATCTAGTGCAAAAGAAAACAATAGCAAATAAGAGTTTATACAAATCTTTAGATATTAATTATGGTGTAATATCTTGATCATCGAGTGTAAATACATAGTATTTGTTTAGAAAGTTCATTAAATAGAGAATTTTCAACCGATATCATCTCAGAATTTGCAAAATTGTATATGATATACCAGAGAAAAAACTTTATTGTCGGTATACATCGCGCCTGCCTTGGAATCGCTCTTTATTGCTGATGAAGTTTATTTTTCGTGTTTGGTTGAGCCTTGATGTTTTAAAACCTTTGTGTAGAAGTACTGAAGTAGTAGCAACTTATATAATATAAAAGGTAGAAATACACTTACTCGTGAACGGATGGGTACATCAGTGTTGCTCGAATTAGCAAAACTATGTATTTTCCAGCCAGAGAAAATCTTTTATCGCTGGCATACATCATCGCCTGCCTTCAGATCGCTCTTAATTTACACCATGCCTGTAAATATATATGGAATCATTCGCCTAGCCGTAGGTACGCATGAAGAGCTAGCGAGCTAGCTTGCTGAATTAAGCTTGTTAGGCGGAGGAGAGTGGGATCTTGGTGGCGGCCGGTGGGAAGTGGGAACGGGATGGGGCAGCAGCATTCGAACTGCAAGTCGTAGAAGCTGCAGAAGCCCTTGTCCCCCAGTCGGATGCCAACGCATTGCTCTGTGCACTTTTTTTTTTGGAGGCTGAACAGTGGGTTTCCCCACTGTATATTTTTTATTTTTATTGATAATAAACAAAAAGAGTCGGTATGTACAAAATTAGTAGACCTTAAGCCTCCAAACTACAGTTATACAAAGCTACGGACCCAATCTTCAAGTCCCTTGTAGGCTTTCCTAGTGGAGCACTAGGGAGCTTTTGCAAAGAAAGATTTTTTTCATGCCCTCATATCTCTGTGTTATGTGCAATGGAGCGGTATTTGAATCTCGGACTCACCTATTTTTTGAGTGCCCCTTTGCTGTTATGTGCTGGAAGTATCTACTCCCTCCATTCCAAAATACTCTACATCCTGGCTCCATGTTAAGTTCCAAAATACTCTACATCTTGGCTGGGTCCCACGTAGTACTAATTAAGAAGAGAGAGAATTTTGGGTAATCAACCACGCACACACCATCTTCATCCCCAATTCTCCACCCGTGATTGGTACAACATTAATTAAATTATGGGTAATTGGTACAAACGCTTTGTTTACTGTGATCAATTAATGCACTGCATGCTTGGTGCATGGCTAAGTAGCAGTAATAAATGTTTCGCTAATTTGTCTGAATTTTTTAGAATGTAGAGTATTTTGGAATGGAGGGAGTATGTCCTAATTGGGATTTGGCGGCAGTCCTGCATCTGCCCATTGAAGAGCTCATCTCAAGTCTTAGAACTGAAATTGCTCACCCTTTTTATATGGACATTGTCATTCTGGTGGCTTGGGCGATTTGGGCAACAAGGAATGATTTCATCTTCAAGAAGATTGACCCAAGTATATACAGATGCAGGAAAAGGTTTAAGGATGCGATGTCTCTCCTTATCCATAAAGCCACTAGCTCTGTGCACTTCTCGATTACTGCATGGCACCATCCGCTCGCACTTGGCCGGGTCCGACTGAATCACCGCCTTCTCCTCCTTCATCTCACCACCTGGACTCCGGATGGCAATGGGTACCCGCAAACCCGATACCCGACGGGTACCCGCCTTAAATGGGGAGGGTATGGTATAGAAAAAAACCCACGGGGTAGTTAGCAGGAAAATTCCATACCCATCGAGTATAGCGGGTGCGGGTATGGGGGTGCCAAACCCATACCCGCCAACCCGCACACCCGACAAGAATTCGTGGACCCCACGTGTCATTGTCTTACTCTCACACACACCATCACTTTTCTTTTTCATCCCCACGTCCCCACCCCACGCGGCCACAGATCTTTTTTTTTTGAATTTTCCATACTTGTATTCATACGAAGGGGAAGATTACGAGGCCAAGCTTATCTCCACGTACAGAAACAGAATAGATCAATCCAAGTATCCAACCTTATCTCCACGTACAGAAACAGAATAGATCGTAACTTCCTCTAGCTCCTTCCTCCCGCTGCCGACCAAGCGGCCAAGTCCTCTGCCTGCGCCGCCCTTCCTCCGCCGGTTCTCCTGCGCCGCGCCTCCATGGCTCCGCCGCCCCTCCTGCACCGCGCCTCCGTGGCTCCGCCGCCCCTCCTCCAACGCTCCTCTGCCGCCCTTCCTCGGCCGCGGTTCTGTCGTCCTTCCTCCGCCGCTCCTCGCCCGCGGCTCTGCCGCCCTTCCGCGGCCGTGGCTCGGGCGCTCCTCCGCCGCCCTTCCTCGGGCGCTCCTCTGCCGCTCCTCCTACGACCGCCTCTCCTGTGCTGTGTCGCGGGTACCCGTCGGGTCTCGTGAACCCGGCGGGTGGCGGGTATGGTTGAGGTATGTACCCGCCGGCGGGTATGGGGGCGGGTATGGGGACGGGGAGGAGAGCCGGGTGCGGGTATGGGGGTGCCAAACCCGGCCCCGAACCCGGCGGGTGCCATCCGTAACCTGGACACACATACAGCTAGCACACGTCAAGATCAAATCAACCACACAAGAAAGAAAACATGCGTAATATGATTATGAGTTTTGTACGCAGCAGAGGGTAAATATAGCCAGAGATCCGGAACTACGAACGTGCCTGTGGCCAGTGGAGATCGTGATGCATGGCAACACGAGAGCAGGAGAGCGGCTGCGAGGACGAGAAGTGCAGCCTTGGGACTGGCCATGGCCATTTTCGGCGAAGAACGGACGAGTGGGGAATGAGAATGGAATTGTTGCTGCAAAAAAATGATCCTTCGTTGTCCTTCCTGGGTTTTTTTTTTTTTTTGAGGGAAAGTTTCTAATCGTCAGTGTCATGCATTCGGGTGGATTTCGCATTAATATATATGCGGATAAAATTAGCAGGCGGGTTGTTGATCTGCTTGTGATTCGCTTGGGTAAATCAGCTTGGGATTTGCTTAATTAGTACTGTATATTATTGCAGGGATTCTCTCTCTTCTCCACCTTCAAGAAAAACCTTCTAATTAATTTGCATTTCGCATGCCCAGATTTTACAGCATAACAACGAGTAAAAGCACATGTTCCTTTTTTCTTAACAAAAAACGAGATGCAACCAAACATCACTGCACCATTAACAACTTTGAGATAAAATTTCTGTGCATTTTTTCATGACTAAAATGGAATGTGTATCCTTTTCTTTTCTCCTCAAACAAAAAAGAAAGATTACTACGATTTCTCCTTTCTTCTCCTACGAGGCCAATACTTCTCTCTGTCTCAAGGTTTTGGATACCGGTTCAAAAAAAATCTGGTGGGGGCCGATTTTTCCGGTAACCGGGGTTACCGGAAAATACCGGCCAGTTACCGGCCCGAAACTCTTCGAAATTTTTTACGCTTTAAACTTAGAACGTCGAAATTTTTTGAAATTCAAATTTTCCGAGCATGAATTCGGTTCAAATTTGACTAATCCGGGATTTTTCATCCGATATACACAAATTCCGCGAGGGGGGGGGGGGGGGGGCGATAAATCCGGTTACCGCGAAATATCGGCCGGTAACCGAAACCTTGCTCTGTCTCCAGCTGCCATTTAGGCGCGGGGAGACAAAGGGAACTGAGTTCTCCGACCAATGTGTTGAGGAATTGGCACAGTTATCACTCATGTACTAACTCAAAAAAATCGTTGCTCAATCACAAAAGGAAACATATGTATCCGGGATATTAGAGACACGGCGATTTGGCTCATGGGTGCATCTGCACCCATTATGTAATTCTTTTTTAGTTTTTTTCAGAATGTCAAAAAATTCCGGAAAAATATCCGGGTGTACATTACAACATGATGTGTTAGCACAAAAAAAGGCATGGTTAAATTTATTTTTGCGATCTGTACAAAAAAGAGAAAAAACTGACACGTATATATACGTTTCGGTGTGTCCGGATTTGTCTTTTTTGCACAGGTTGCAAAAAAACTTTTTTCTTCACGTAAATTTTTGTGTCAACATGAAATGTCATGAACTGCATGCAAAAAATTTATTTAGAATTTTTTGACATTTCGAAAAATGTTTTCTGGGTAGTGGGTGCATCTGCACCCACTACCCATATTGAATATCCGGATATTAGATCATATATGGAGATGTTAGATCCAACATGAACCTAGGAGAAGTCCTAAGTTCAAACAACAACCAGGTAGTAAAAGAGCTGGTCGGGGAATTTTCCTTGAGATGAGTCTAGGGTTAGGATGCGTGAGAGCCGAGAGATAGAGAGCCAACTCGCAATTTTCGCTCCAGGCGCACTAAATCCAAAAACCCGCGCTAAATTTCTTCGTACCATGCCATAATGTGCCGACGGCGGCAGCTCTGCTGCCGTAACCGACTTGTGCCGTCAGTGTGGTTGCCTCCGTGTGGCTGGATTGTTACCGGCAGTTGACCGCCGGGGCTCCCTAGTTTTTGCCGGCTTCAAATGAGCCCTTAGAGCAAGTAAAATAGTAGAGCTAACAGCCGGCTATATGAAATTGTCATGTCATCAAAAGTTGGCCTTACAGTTAGCTCATACAATAGAGTTGGCTATAAGGTTGGCTAGTAGGTTAGTATGTTTCCCACTTTGTGTCTTTATCTCTCCTCTCATTTAATGTTTTTGCCTAGGAGCACGCATAGAGGTTGACTCTTACATGAGAGCTCACTCCATCAGTTTTTCCTTATCTCTCTCCTCCACATAGACAAAAATGACACCTAGGCAGGCTATAAGCCCACTATTGTACTTGCTCTTAGTAATCTTGGTGGGCAGTTCACTCGTGTCGGCAGTTCAGTTGCCTCCATTGGTGAATTTTTGGTGGCCCCCAAATTTGGTCCATGGTGTAGTGATAGTACAAATAAGCATTAACACGGAGACGCCGAATTTTACGTGCAAACCCCCTCAGCTTTAAGGGGAAAAATAACGGGTGAAGCCACGCGGGATAAAATCATACAATAAGTTATTTGCAAAATTTAACCTCGCATGGGGGGATTCGATCGCAATGGTTGGTTTTTATCTCAACAACTAACTCGCCTGCTATTGACTATTGAGACCGTCAAGTTTTTCTTTAGATGGACATCATCACGTTTCACTTATGTAGTTTGTATGTTTAAGTTGATCGACCGGCGTATATATGTCGTTCTGGCACAAAAATGTCAAAAAATGTTCCAGCGCTAAAGAAAACACCATACAGGGTCCTTCTTTATCGTTCACCCAGCCGATATATATATATGTTCTGCTCACAAAAAAAAATAACTTTATTGTGGATACTACATGTGGCGCCAGGTGCCTTTCGGTCTCGTTTGAAGAAACTACGAGGAGATGAGTGGGACGGCGTCACGTCGGAACGGGATGGGGCAGCAGCAGTAGAAGTGCAGGCCGTTGAACTGGAAGGTGCAGAAGCCCGTCTGGTTGACCAGCCCGATGATTTTGCAGTACTGCGTGCACATACTGGGGACGCACCGCGTCATCTGCGAGCACTTGGGGTCCGTCGTCCGCCCCATGGTCGCCGCCTTCTCGCCGCCGGCAGACACTGCACAGAATTGCACACGTCAAGGTCGACCATATATATACGAGAGAGAAAAAGTGTAGATGTATGCAGCAGACAAGAGCAACCGGAGTTCGAGAGAGACGGTGGACTTGCCTGCGGTGGCGCGTGAGGTCGCGTGGCAGGACAAGACCAGGAGAGCGGCGGCGACGAGGAGGAGGAGAGCAGCCGGGAGACACGCCGTCCTGCAGGGGCTGGCCATTTTCGATGATCGATCGGATGGGATGTGAGTGGATTTTCTCTCCCGTGTAAGTGTACTCCTGCTTTGTTAGATCGTGATCGTCTGAGTGTCATCTGGGTGGATGATGCAGTTATATATAGGCGGGTCAAATTGGTGCGCGTCTGGGTTGATGATCTGCATGTGATTCGCTTGGTAAATGCAGGGATTCTCCTCTCTCTTAATGATTTTGTGAATGATGCAGGGGTAGCATCAGGATGAGTAACGACACATGATCTCTTTCTTATAGTCCGGGGAAACAGTATATGTCTCGGTCGGCATATAATTTTTCATAATTAGGTGTAATAAGTTGCCATACTCCGTCCGACAAATAGTGCAACATCTCAAGTTTTAGTGAAATTAACTAATGTATATGTGACGAACAAATCTTGCGCGAAGCTTCAGAGAACTAAAGCTCCATCTCCAGTTAAGGCAGGCGTTCTGCCATGCAATTACTAGAAGAATAGAAAGGTTATTTACATAGTGACCAAGAGAACAGGACCCAGGGTCGGAAGGAGCCGACAAGTCATAGCCGTAAAAAAGAAGCAACAAACTACCCTTCACGGTCTCCGTGATCTCTCGTATTTGACCAAGTGATCAACTTGATATCTCAATGATGTGTCCTACTATACGATGATGGATCTCGAGACAGCAAAACCTAACAGTTCGGAGTACGCGCTGCAAGTGTCGCTAACATCAGTGTACCACTTATCCAGATCAAAATTCAAATACGAAAAATTCAAAAAACAGAAATTCAAATACGAGCAACAGTAACAACTAAGCAGTAGCTTACTTCACATGTGTAGCTCTCCAGACCCGGCGATTTCACAACCGTCCGAGGCTAACTGCAGTGAGTTCCGGATAAGCACCAGAATGTTACATTTTACAACTGATATAAGTACTACTAACATGGAACATGCAAGGCAACTTCAGGCCTTTCTTCTTTCCTTTTGTTCTTTTTCAGGCTACACACACCTATAACGAGATAAGAGTACAGTTCCTTCCGCAAACTCACCGCAATCTGCACTAAACAGCTCAGCCGCAACAGGCGGCAACCACCAGCTACACTTCCTTATTTCGCCTTGGGAGTACAACACAATCGATAGCGACGCCGAGCTCAACTCATTCTATGCCTCGGCTGAAGAAACATCAATTATCTGGAAAAGAAAAAGAAACTATCTAGGTGGCATCGCTTATTATTACTGTTACTTCCACAACTTGACAGAATTGTCATGGCTCGCGGATGCCACCATCCCAGTTACTGGTGATTGCGCCAACGACGCGATCAGACCTTCGTGAGCCTGTACCGTCATGCTTTGGTTCTTTACCATGTTCCATAGCTCCATAGACTGCACCGATAGAATGTCAATGAGAAACTATGGTATACGATAACAAAACCCAGACATTACAAAACATGTCAACATAGTTTCTGCTAGCATATGATTATTAAATAGGAAATTCCTAGTTGTATGTATGTTATAAATTAGAGTAATTTCTTGTCAACAGAGAAGATAAAATAACTAAAGAATGCTGAGTTTGAGGCCTTTAGACAGAATTCAAATACAAACCATTAGAAGGTTAAACTAAACAGAAGAGCAAGTACTACCTGGTAGCCTCCAATCACCAAGAGATTGGTATAACTTGGGTGGAACACACAAGAATGGAACTTATTCCCATTTGAGCTGACCTCATGAATACACTCTCCTGATGATACTGACCAAACCTTAACTAGATCCTGGCTGACAGACGCAATGTACTCCCCAGTGTTGTCCCAGCACACTGACTGCACGGCTGTGTTATGGCCCTGAGATTAAAATCAAATGCTTTAGTTTCATGATTACTTTGGGCAATCAGACTGATTATAGGCACAACTTCATTACAAAAATCTGCCAATGACGGAATATTAAATGTGCATGTGCAGAGGCAATAACAGAAGAAAAGATTGTGAGGGACTTCTCAGTGAAAGAAATGAAACATTGACGCGTTCGTGTTTGACGACAAACCTGCAGGGTGTACTTTTTGGTATGTGTTTCAACATCAAATATAGAAACAACATTTTCAGAAGCAGCTGCGAGAAATTGTCCGGTGTTAGGTTGAAAAC
This sequence comes from Poa pratensis, assembly GCA_947311845.1. Lineage (NCBI taxonomy): Eukaryota > Viridiplantae > Streptophyta > Magnoliopsida > Poales > Poaceae > Poa > Poa pratensis. The sequence continues at coordinate 6,501,891 of CAMZMU010000020.1, read as the reverse complement.
GAACTTGAGCAGTACCGCCCTGTCCGAGGAAAGAAGTCAAACTTTAGAAATGGAAAATTATTCAATCATATATTTTCTGTTTATTATAGGAAGATTTTAAGGGGCCAGAAAGAAGGGTACTAACCTTTATAACACGAACACAGGTAAGCTGAGTCACGTTCCAGTATCGGATTTCACCATTGCCATCGCAAGAGCACAAAAGGTCTGTTTTCTTTGGATGAAAATCTAGAGATGTGACCTGGTAACTATGCCCAGCGAATGTATGCTGAGAGTATCCAGGCTGCCAAACAAGAAAATCAAGTTTCAAGCTATATACAAAATGCAGGCACACATACAGCCAGTTATAAATGCAGGTGTATGACGGTGTACAGTTAAACAATGACAACAGAGTGGACATACTGAACTCTGATATTCCTAATAGCACATCTATATTTTCCTCTAATTTATTTTACAATGATTAGGCCTCATTATAATCTGAGTCATGAATAATATGGATAAATGTTAATATGTACTGTGACACGGAGTGCATGAGCATAAAACTGCTATAGGAGGCAGTGAGACACAACACTTTCCCCAGTTTCTTGAATGGTTGCTAAAAAAGAAAAATCTGAACTACACCAACACATAAGCTAGCCTAGTGGCAAAGCTTGTTTACTGTAAGTCCCATATTTGCCCAGCCTGTTTTTCTATTTGTTTATTGGATGTGTTGTCTCACAGCTTAAGAGCGTGAAAACAGAAATGCCTTGCATGGGAGTCGAACAGAGTGGGGTCTTGCCACTAGGCTAGATGCATTCAATAGATACCAATGTGGTTCAGTTCCATTAATATACCAAAATAATTGAAACAGCATTCAAGTTCGATTAACAAAATTCGAATGAAATTTTCTGAACATCGAGAAATCTCAGTCTTGTTTTTAACAGATATTTTTTCCTGGCACACACATAAACTGACAAGCATAACTTACATCCGCAGCGTTCCATAGTTTAATTGTTCTGTCAAAAGACGATGTTGCCAGCTGTGTAGAGATAGGTCTGAAACGGACATCGTGATAATGAGAGTGTGCTCTTCTGGTAAATACTGTGTCTGGAAAGTGTCCATGTTCCAAAGTACAGCCTGAGAGGAACAAAAATCAAGGAACCATGCTCATAAACACCAAAGGTGCAAAAGGGTTCCACTCTTAATAGGAAAAGGTTCATCATAGTATGGCAGTTACGTGTACCTTCTTTTCATGTCCAGCACTAGCCAAGATCTTGCCGTCGTAAGAAAAGTTGCAGCAGACGACCTTGCTGTTGCTTGTTCGCCAACAATTAACCTCACTGAAGGTAAAACCTAAGGAAAAAGAGCATGCCATACAATGTTAGAAGGGCTTGTCTGACAAGGGAGTTTTTTCTCCGTATGTGGAAGATACGACGGTTTCTGAAAATACTATGGTTTGAAATACTTCGAGTTGTTTGGCTACAATAAAATACCACAGTTTTGAAACCGTTGTATTCCAAAAACAGAGGTATTTTACACTACAGAAGAAAGAGGTCTGGGCCTCGTTTTTCCAAAACCGTGGTTTTCTAAAAACTGTAGTATTCCATGCCCAGGCGCTGAAATACCATGGTTTCAGAATACTTTGGTTTTACGAGAAAACCAAGCGGCCAAATAGAGCTGAAAAACATCAGAATACTACCTTTTGAAGCTGCCGGGTTAGGCTCTGTGGGGCTTCTTTTATTAAGTGCAGCAAAAATATCCCTTGCATCTCCATCATCATTGGACAAGAAAGATTCCACATTATCATCCAATGAGCCAACATCACCAAAAGCTTCAAGATCATCCTGTTAGAAACAACAGACCAAACATATTAGTATGACATAGAATAATCATTAGATACATCCAAGAAAAACATATTAGATGGAAAAGGTAAATGAGCTACCATTTGATTTGAAGAGGATGCAAGTCCAGTTCCATCCACACCATACATCATTACATTTTTCGGAACATGGCGCATATTGCCAGCCATTCCAAGTCCTTCAGGTGTATGTGTGGATGGAGTTGATGGTGGAGAGTTGGCTGAAGGGCCCACCGTATTTCCTGTTCCAGTGCTATTTGCTGGGCCTGAAGATGTAGCTTGCTTTCTTTTTCTGTTGTTCTGGAGATAAGCAATTAAATATAGTTACATAACACCGAGCAGATATACTCTCCTAAAAAACAACGAGCAGACAAAAGATAACCACAAGTACAACACAAAGAAGAGATTTTCAAGTTAAGCATACATTTAGAAATACTTAGTCCAGTAGTTGGCATTAATTAGTTCAAACAACTGAATTAGACTGAAAAATGGAAAATAAATCAGAGGTCAACAACTTGTTGACAGGTACATGTAAAGTCATGGAGTTTTGGACACTTAAGTTGTGGACTAAAAGAAGAAAAGAAATGAAAAAAAAACTTGCAGTAACATGACATTTGAAACCTATGTCATTTGGACCGGTTAATGACATGGAGTTGGATACATGGAATTGTCTAAATGGAATAACTAAGTCCCTAGATTCTTTTTTGGTTCTACCCCCTCCGAGCATCAGTCCAAGAAAACTGTTCCCAAAGAACTATACCATGGTGTACTTTCCTGGATTTTACTGCTAACCACCTTAATTTTTATTGTGTACTCTATTTCAGATAAACTCATAATACAGCTGCAAGTGTTGACAGAAGTGCAACAGTATAGGCGAAGGCTTTGTTTTTCTAGACAGGTAGACAGTTTTAACTATGTAGGAGTAAATTTGCACACAAATACCTTCAAGAAAATAGAAGATGAATCCCAGGGGTATAGTTTGAACTTTGTATGAGTATATTTGTTCATGGATTAACTTTCAAGAACAAAAGATAAATCCCAGAGATTGCGTGAACTGCCAATACCTGTTGCATTTGCTGCTGCTGATTTTGCTGCTGCTGCTGTTGCTGGTGCTGCTGCTGCTGCTGAAGTTGTTCCTGTGGTTGCTGAGAAGATGTTTGTTGCATCTGGATAACTTTCAGCCATAGTTAGATTCCACAATCGAGAGGAAAATAAAATAAGATTTCAAGATCAAACTCCATGTAAGGGATACACACTTCCAAAATAAACGAACCTTCATGAGATATTCTTGGTCTGGCCTAATTTTTGGTGAACTGGATTGCATTGGAGAACTAATGCAGCCATCAGTCCCACCAGGTTGTCCGTCTTTACCATTCATGCCACCCCTGGTTAGTGTTGTAAATCTGCGGGGGTCCATATCCCCATAAGGAGTTGAGTTGCTAAGGCTTCCTTGTACTTGAGCCTGTGCTAAGAGTTGCTGCTGCTGTTGTGGTGACATAAGTTGGAACTGTGACTGTGTCGAGAGAAATGGCTTCTGCATTTGAGCACCTAAATTTGGTCGAAGTTGGTCTATTCCCTGTAACACGGTTATTAGAATCCAGAACAAAACATGAATATGGTAGGCAATAAATATACGTGGAGCTTACAGTTAATGGCCAGCCCTTCAAGGGAAGACCACTCACTCCTTGGTTCAGTCCTGTTGACAAGAAAAAACATCTCACCACGAAAGAAGGATAAACAAAAAAAGAGAAACATAATTTTCGTCTTGAATTTGATTATGAATATTACGCATTATATCAAGACATGCTCCCATTACAACGAAACAAAAAAAAATATAAACCACTAGAAAAACTAATTTAGCATGGCTTCCAATTCACTTCCAACATTATAATGCTATTGCACAATTTTTATTAGTTATATGCTATACAAAGATCAAACAAATTGGAAGTCCACCCCCTAACCATTAGTAACGCAATTAATGCAACTTTGAAGCATGTAAAATGCGTAACTAAGATATCATCCACAACTTCGGTTCCTGCAACTCTGACAGGAAGTTTGACACAGCGATGCATTTCTTGCCAATTGTTTTGACTCCAAAAAGGAAACGAGAATATAGAGGAAAGCTACCTGCACCAGCTAATCCAGGTTTTTGCTGAATTATTCCCTGTCCATATAAGGACGATGGATCCATGGTCATAGATCTTTGGGATACACCCATGTTACCTTCACTCTTAATATCCTGTTAGGAATCAGTGTATTCATTCAGTAAATGGACTAATGGAAGAAGCTGTGAACTGAAATAACACGACAAGGGGTGCTATAACCCACAGTTGTTTGCTGATTCCGAGCCTGAATCTGTTGCAGTGTAGTAGATACATTTCCAGGAGTTCCAGGACCTAATTGCCTATTTGCACAAAAGATAAATATATTTAATCCAACTTCTCTGTTTCAAAAAATCTATCAAAATGTGGGGTTGAGATCTGGAGGATCACCCTGTATGGTTTGTTGCTGCTGACTTGAGAAGAGCCATCCTACTGGCATCAATAAGCTGTGATCCCTCGGAGTCCATTGAATGAGGGTGCTTAAAGCGCTCTTCGTACATCTTGGCAGCCAAAACACTAGCTGTCGATGGCCCCAGAATGCCATCGGAGTTTAGGCCATTTATTGGTCCGTTAAGGTGGCCTGAATTGGTCCGCTGCATTTGAGCATGCCTTTGTTGGATGAGTTGCAATTGTTGCATCTGCATCTGCTGCTGATGCTCTCTTGCTTTTATTTGCTGTGCCTGTATCCAAAAGAAATATAGATTGTGCCAGAATGTGCTATCAAAATGTGAATAGTTAAGCACATAAACAGTAAATGACTAAGCGATTTGGAGATTCCCAATCTACCTCTAGGTAAGCTGCTGCAACCTCAGAATGCTTCTCGTTTGTCCTTGCAATAAATATATCCCAAAAGACAGACCACCACTCAAAGAGAAACCCCCCAGGAGCATCAATTGCTGCATGACAAGTCAAAATTTACCACAGTGATACATGGGTGAGTCTCCTGTGCATCTACTGTAAATTTATAATTATAATACAGTTGCTAAAAATAAATGAACACAGGTCTATGTGGCAGAATAGACCACACCGTGCAATTGCATGGGGGCAATCTACATATCTGCTTATCGCCAAGTTTTGCCTGTCGCCGCGATCTTGCCCTAAAGGCCAAACGATCTTAACACATGATGATACCTGGAATCTACCATACTATCTATCCTGCCTTTTCTAGTCAATTCCCTCAATTAAGTCTTAACAAACAATGCCACCTGCTCTAGGTACTCTTACTCGTGAATTTTATCTCTCTCCCTCTCTCTCAGGCTTAATGTTATCAAATAATCCAACAGGAAAAATAAAGATTCTCCAAATTATTGAACTCGAAAAAATACATCCACTGCTTCCTTTGGTGGGGCCAGATCGTATGTTTATGCTTACCAGATACTATAATATAAAATTAAAATTGTATATAAGATGAACTAATACAAATGTATGTTCTTTGCCTGTGATGCTTGTAATGAACCTTGTATTTCCGTTAAAGAAATTTAATGGAAAGGGGGATAGCCCTGTTGGCAAATGTATGTTCTTCGAATCATATGTTCGATTCAGCAGGCAATTCGGCCAGTTCAGATTTTAGACAAGAGTCAATTCCAAGAAAACCATTTGCATAGGTGTTGGGGAGGGCACAAAAGGTACAACTAGTTAGCCCTTTATATATAAAATTGTAGTAAGAAAGTAGTTTGTTTGGAACTAAATGGCAACTGTTCTGCTTGACACCATTTCCTAAGTATATTAGTTCATAGCCCATGTATGGTGTATGTGTCCAGTTTGCCAATGTTACTAATTTTACCAAGCATGAGGCAATGTACAAAATTATATTGGTGCACCACCAATATCCCCGCCGTATATCGGAGGACGACTCCTGCGGAAGCTACGCGCAGTTACTTAACCATGAATCACTGAAACCCCTCTTTGAATTTGAAATTTCCAGCTCGAACTCTCATAATCCGCTCCGAGCCCCCAGCATATGTGCCGAATTTTGCCCAAAACTCCGCAAAACCACCTTCAAAGTTCGAACTCCCTGCCCCAATTTGGCAGAAAAACCGCCAGCTAGGTCAATTAGGGTTACGAGTTCCCACCCTAACCTTCCATTAAACTCGAATTCTCGGAGCAAATTAAGCTCCCAACACTGCCAACCACTTCACATTGCGCTCGAATTCCCCGTCCCTACCTAACACACTCAGACACTCCTCTGAAACCAATTGGACCGCGGAAAGGGTTCAGACAGAGACGCGGCAGCGGGGGACACTCACCAACTGGGTCAGCGGCGACCTTCCCCTCCGCCATGAACGCCTTGGCCGTCGTCTGCAGGTTCCTCTTGAGCAAGTAGTCGTAGATATACACATCGAGCCTGCACCACCCACCGGAAAATTAGCCAGAGCAACACCGAGAAAACCCATCTTCCAGAAAACACATCGAGGTCGAGAGTAGCGTGGCTCACATCTTATCGCTTCCCAATTGCTCTGCGCCATTCTGCAGCCACAACAAGCAAACAAGCAGGCACAAAACAGGAGAAATCAGCGAGGGAGCGGGGGGAATCGAGCTCGAATTCGCGGGGGGCGGAGGGATCAGGGGCCACATTACCGGTTGGGGGCGATCCCGCTGCTCGGGGGGCGAGAATCCCGCGGACGTCGCGCGCCGGCGGGCCGGGAGGGATCCAATGCTCGATCGGGGACGCCGGCGGCCGCGCGCTGGAGCGGCGTGGTGGGAGGCGCGCCGAATTCGGACGGGTAGTGCAGGTGGGTGTGCACCCCTAGAAAGCTCGTGGCTGGCTGGCTGGCTTGAGCTAGCACCGCCTCGAGAGAAGAGAAGAGGAGAGGTGATGGGACAGGGAGAGGAGGGGAGAGAGGAGGGAGGGGGGAGGGAGCAGAGGGATGAGGGATGGGTGTGGGTTTGTGACCGGCTCGGATCGTGAGTTCAGAAGGTTCGGATGACAGGCGGGCGCCGGAGTTTTTTGCACAACTGCGCCGCAAGAAACCACTATTTTAACATTCTGCTAGTGGGAGTGCGTAGTAGTAGAATATGACAATGGATTAGCAAGACTTTTTAAATCCTGCCAGTTTGAAAACCAAATCACTATATGCACACTAAGAAAAGTATTTTTATATCAAGAGGTGTAGGCAAATGTTGATTCTCCCGCGTATTATAGTAGAATGCAAGTGGTGCTGCTCCCGTCAAAAAAAAAAGAATGCAAGTGGGTGCTGAAAGATACCCGGAATGATTGCCAAGTTGGCTTTTGAGCGGTCGGCTGTGACATCTGAAACGATACAATGTGTGTCTCTATTTATGAATAAATCAAGTTGAATACTGATGGTGCTTGTTTGTTGCATATAGAAGCTTTTACAAAACAAAACAATTCTTCATGCAGATTTTTTTTTAATCTACTCAAACCGCTCCCTATGCTTGCCTCACAATAAGCCGAAAAACAAGGACGGCGAGGCGATTCCGTCCGAGTAGGCTCGGACCCGGAGCGGCAGGCTCGGGAGGCGTGGGGATTGGAGCACTCGATTAGGTCCGGATTACCATGGTCCTTCCGGTGCACCATCCCAAACACCAGCCACGGTATCCACCCAATCCGAGCCGAGGAAATGATGGCGTGAGGAGAACCATTGGACCCCCGCGGTGGCCGCTGCGCGCGAGGGGATCCGCGAAAAGACGGGGTGAGGTGGTGAGCTTTCGCAGTGACGATGTCTCCCGCGTCTGGGATCCTCTGCGGCTGATCCCACGTGTTGCCTCTTCTGCTGCTGCGTGCCCAGTGTGGCTGCCTGACGGGTTCGGTTTTTCCTGTCGGTTTTGTGCTTGCGTCCACGTTAAATGCAGGGCAGCTGTAATGCTTGGACTTTTTTGGCCTCGTACGTAGCATGGTGTTTCTGATTTTATATATTTTCTCCTGATACAATGATAGTGTGACGGTACTGGACAGGTTTGCGTGTATGTCAGCGTTGACACACGCGTACCATAAAGTTTCTCTTTCTGTTTTAAGGTGACAACAAAAAGAACTGCGGGCATATCGCTGGTCAGTGAGATCGGTATGTAGTACAAAAAGGGTATCTGGCTCAAAGAGGTATAGATACACGACCATGTCTAGTCTATTATAGAAATGGGATGTGCTATTTGCGCAAATGTGTGGTCCTAGCCACGGATACTTTTATAAGGTTGGGACCTGTATTTTTATTTCGTTTTGTGAACTTTACCTTGTCTAGGGCATGTTTACATTTTTTTTTGCGGGTTACATGTTATAGTGATAATATTGTTTCTTTAACCGTCGAGAGAAAACTTATCTCGTGTCATTGATTAAGAAGTGTATTACATAAAAGGTTACAAAGGGCTATGTTACAAATAAGCTGACTACGCCGACACAATTGCACTCAATTGCTTACCCATTGTATCGACATAATAACCCAACTTTTGACGTCATTCGTAGTGTTGGAGACGGTGATGGAAGGTAGTGTGACGTTGTGGTGACACTGCGGAAAACAGAGTGTCCTCACGTTTCACACTTCACATGAGGTGAGAAGAATCCCCGAAGCAATGGCCTCCCTATTTGGTCGTTGTTCATCATTCTAGAACCACCTTTTCCCATGGATCTCTGGGCCAATTGCGCATTCGTTCGTAAACCATGTATAGGTCAAGAGGCCCTGACAAATATTGATCGTATTCCAAGTAAACTGACAGTTCGTTGAGCAGACAACTCATATCTACGGATATTTTTATAAGGTTGGGACATGTATGTTTATTGTATTTTCTTTTGTGTAACTTACCTTGTCTAGGGCATAATTACACGGTTTTGCAGGTTACACGTTATAGTGATAGTATTGTTTCTTTAAGCGCCGAGAGAAAACTTATCTCATTGTCATTAATTAAGAACTGTATTACACAAAAGGTTAAAAAGGGCTATGTCACAAATAAGCTTACTATGCCGACATAATTGCACTCAATTGCTTACCCATTTGCATCGACTAATTGATTGTTTGGCGTCGTTCGTGGTGTTGGAGACGATGATGGAAGGTAGTGTGACGTTATGGTGACACTGTGGAAAACGGAAGTGTTCCTCACGTTTCACAATTCACATGAGATAAGAAGAATCAAGTAAGCAGTGGCCTTCCTATTTGACCTTCGTTGAGCATTTTATCTCCACATTTTCCCATGGATCTCTAGCCATTTGAGCATTAGTTCGTAAACTCATATGCAGGTCGAGAAGCCCTAGCAAATATTCGATCATATTCTGAGTTCTAATAGAAGATGAGTAATATTTTTATCGATCCAATTAGACAGATTTGTTGCAAATTATATTAATATGATGTCTAGAGGCTAGAAGGAGTATTTTAGTATAAAAAGGTGGGTTGAGCCCAGTTTTGCGTCTTTTGGCTGGTCTTACAGAGCTTGCTAGCTAGTATAACTCTAGAAAAAGCATAAAGCTTGAAAGATATTTACCGTTACTCCTAACGCCTCGTTTCATTTTCATTAGAGGATGAACGGAGTGGTTGCCCGCCAATTGATCTAAAAGTAATACAGTTACTTCTCCGATAGTTTACATTCACTATGAACAAAGTATTTGTGTATACAAGACCCCGTCGTGTGCTTAACACAAAAAAATGTCATTCAGACTCGCACGCGGTGGGTGTGTTGACCACTCCAACCATGCTTTGATCCCAAACTCTCATGATCTTGGCCAATATAGTTTATCAAGATTTGTCAAGTAAATACACTTGTTCCAATAATAGTAAAATCCAAAGATTATGCCATTACGTAGTATAATTTTGCCTTCCAAAATAAACTGAAGAAGTGCTCTTTAGTTGCGCCAAAAAGAAAAGAAGAGACGAGGTGCTCTTTGTGGATCATCATGTCCAGGTGATCATGTCACCGCTTCCAATTACTACCACCACGTTCCAGGTCCCAGGACAATATCCAACCAAACCCGCACCGCAGGCCACAGGAGCGACCACAGGGAGCACGGAGCGCAGGGGTGAGTAGACAGGGTCGCGGTGGCCGGTGTGAGCAGTGGGCCCACTCGACGCGGCGCTGTGTGTGTTTACATGGCACAGACCGGAAATATGCGCCGTCGATTGCTCTCGCACGGACGGTGGAGGTGGAAACGGGAGGCGGGGCCCACGGGCCGTTTCTGCTCGTCAGAGTTGGTTACACGGAGCGAGTTGGCAATCGGAGTACCAGGTTTTATTTTCCTTTCTACTCTACGGACTGAATATCACGTGCTGGGCAATGAACGCGAGAGGGAATGATTGAGGCAGGTATTTTTCAGGGTTACTTTTTTTGGGAGAGCCAAACACCAGAGTCTAAACTATGTCTCGTGGTACTTACGATTTTCAAAAGACAATCCGATAATTTTTCTAGTGGTGCAATTACCTCTTTTCCATTGGAGTGATTTAAATTGTGGTCCTTCTTTCGATCTAAGGCATGTGGCGAGAAGGAAGCACGGAACGGAGAGCAGGAGATTTTGTGGCGTGTCCGGAAATCCTCCAACTTCCCAAAACCATGTTGATCTAGCTTCTAGGAACTAAAGAATAGATAAAGAAGGGGAGAATAGAGATTGAAGAGTTTTTTTGTCAGTTGCGGTGGCATAACCTCCGTAATATCGCACTGCTCTAGAATTCGTTGTTCCGAGAATTTGTAATAGAGGTGTTGTGAGTTTTGTATAGCATAGAGGGCTGGCTTTTCGGATATGGCTACGTGGAGTTAGAGTATGTGTTGCTCCGTTGTAGAGTTTAGTTGGAAGTGTTCCGAACACGCCCTATATCTACGATCGGAAATACTGGACTCGTCTACGATGGAGTTGGAGTCGGAGCAAAGCAGCAACGGCGTCGTCCCATGCACGTTTTTTTTGGCACGCTCGTGGTCGTGGATGAGTGGGATGGGACAGAGAGAATATCCGGTGTAAACCAATTTTTAGGAAAAAAACCGGTGAAAACCACGAAAAAATCATGTTTAAAAGTTTTTAAAAAATTCAACAAAAATGTATTACGTTGAGAATGTTGAATTTCATAAACATGCAAATTTGCAAGTTGAAACTCAAATTTGTTTAGGTGCTATGAAAATGGCTAAACTACTATTCATTGCTGAATTTATCATTTTCATATCTCTTAAACAAATCTGAGTTTCAACTTGCAAATTGCATGTCCATAAAACTCAACATTCCCAACGTTCGGTTGAGAATTTTTTAGAACTTTTAAACATGATTTTTTGTGGTTTTAACCAGTTTCCATCGAAAATTTGTTTCCACCGGATATTCTCTCGAATGGGACATGAAAGGATGTTGTGTTCGTAATTGGCACGTATTCACGGGCTAAAATTCAAAGGAAACAGTAGAACCGGGCAGGGACGGGGCAAATGAATTGAGGAAAGGGCGAAAGTATCTTGCCCGTCTTGACAGCCCATCTGCAACGCAGTATGCATCCGTAGTTTAGGCCTATAGCTGTCTAGCACTCTCATGCGGATCTCTTTGTACGAGCCGAGAGAAAAAAAGTATACATGAGGACAGTCTCTAGAAGATGGAGTCAGCCACGGGAACATATCTGGTGTAAAGGGCCGATTTTTTTACAAATATGCCCCCCTGTCTAACGTATTTCTCAAAACTACACCCCATCAAAAAAAATAGTCAAACATGGCCCTGGCGAGAAGCACAAAAGGCGACACGTGTCTTCCCACCAAACCAGTTGGCGAAAAGTCACTTCGCGCAGTTCCAGATGGCGAAAGGACACGTGCCTCCTTCTGGGTGGGCGTAAAGTGGATGCAGTAGGCCCTGATCCCTGGTATGCAGTGGCTGTTCTTGCTCCTGCAGATGACGTTGGCTACCTCTCCAGGACATGTAGTGCTCGGATGCTGCGGCGAGGCCATGTGATTAGTTTGACGGCGTAAACTGCTGCCGGACGGTTGTTGTAGGATCTCCCAGTCCAGAACGATGGGAACCTCCAGCGCCGATCTGGTGGATTGGCGTATGAACTCCTGATGCAGCTGGTCGTAGACCTTCCCCTTGTCGAACCACCCCTCCTCCGTGATGAACGCGTAGATTGTCTCCGACCAGCTGGTGGGTAGAGGCCTGGCGTCTTCCACGTTGATCCAATTCACCCCTAAGCTTTTCGGCATGCCAGCCGTTGACTTGGAGATGCGTGTCTGGCAGCAACCTGTGCCGTAGCAGTTCCTATCCTCACCACTCACCACCGCCGCGAAGGAGGTGCCATTACGTTGCGAGGTGCAAATGGAGGAGCAGCCGCTTAGGTATGTGATACGTTTGAGACGTATCTATAATTTTTTATGTTTCATGCTTGTTTTATACCAATGTCACGTGTTTTATTTACACTTTTATATCGTTTTAGTGCATTTTCTGGAACTAACCTATTAACAAGATGCCACAGTGCCAGTTTCTGTTTATTATGTATGTGCATTGCAGAAAAGGTCCAAAAACCAAAGTGCTCAGAAAAATCCCAAAAAATTACAGAAATTCTATTTTGCTAGGAGACTCCATGGGCTAGAAGGACAAGTCCAGAGGAGGCCCACAGCCACAAGATGACACCTGGGCGCGGCCTGGAGGGGTGGCGCCGAGGTGTCATCTCGCCGCCTCGTGCATCGTCTCGCACCGCCCTTCGGACTATATATTTCTCCTGACCTAAAACTCACGACCCCGAAGGATTTTCCCAAATACGACTCTGAGCTCCGCCGCCATCGAAACCCTAATTCAGGGGACATAAGTCTCTGTTTCGATACCCTGCCGGGATGGGGAAGTGCCCCCGGAGCCATCTTCATCGCCGTTGCTGCCTCCCATGATGAGGAGGGAGTGGTTCTTCATCGAGGCTGAGGGCTCTACTGGTAGCTATGTGGTTTATCTCTCTCCCATGGTGTGATCTTTATGTGATCATGAGCATTGTAATCTAGTTGAATTCATAGATGTTTTCCCTTCAGTATGTTATGGATATGCTACTCAATTGGTTTTATCTAGTATAATTTCCAGAGTCACCGTTGATAACACCAGTGCGGGTGGCGTGTGTGACTCTTTGGATTAAAGATTAGAGGGATACTTACGATGAGTGTTCTTGTGTTGGATCTCTATAAAATTGTGGTGTTTATTTAGTACTATCTTGGATGCTCATAGTGACAGCGTGGGGTGCCCTAGATGTGGAATGACAACCTTTAAGGTGTGCTTTTATAGCCCTACGCAGTGGTAATAGTGTTTGTTATCCAACAGGAGAATAATTCAGAATAGCATCTAAGTTGTATATTGAAGAGGAATTATTTATATATGTTCAGTTATATTATTATTGTTGAGAGTGACCACTAGTGAAAGTATGATCCCTAGGCCTTGTTTCCAAGCATCGAAACACCGTTTATTTCCTGTTCTGTCACAAACTACATATACCACTTGTTAATATCCATATCACCTGCATTTTACTATCTCTTCGCCGAACTAGTGCACCTATACATCTGACAAGTGTATTAGGTGTGTTGGGGACACAAGAGACTTCTTGTATCTTAATTGCAGGGTTGCTTGAGAGGGATATCTTTGACCTCTACCTCACTGAGTTCGATAAACCTTGGGTTACTCACTTAAAAGAAATTTGCTGCTGTTCTACAAACCTCTGCACTTGGAGACCCAACACTGTCTACAAGAATGGAAGTTATAGTAGGCATCAGTATGTCCGTGGCAACGACAACGAAGCGACCTCTTCCTCCATCATCGCTTGCAAGTTGCACTCAATGAGGAGGAGCTCGTTGCGGGTCGATAGAGAGTATGGTAGCATCTCTCCGAATCGCTCCGGGAAAAGATCGGAGGACCGCGAAGTGAAAAAGAAGTCTAATCTACTGTTTCTGGGGGTGAAGCTTATCATGGCGCCTGTTCTGATGACGTGGACCGTGTTGTTCTCGAGGGAGATGTTGATAACGCGCAAGGTGCCGTAGTCGTCGAGCAGTAGACGCGGGTGCTCGTGGCCGTGGTCGCAGGTGAGGTTGAACCCCGGCGAGTAGCACCTCGCTGGGCCCATGCCGAATGGGTACGGCACGGCCACCCCGCCGCAGGACCTGCTGCACGGCGCCGTTCCTGGTGCTGAAAAAAGCATGCATTAATTAATTAGTGATGTTTTGCTCGAATAATATGCTTGTAGACACGTGGTAAGTGCTTCATTCTGGTTGCACTCGTCAATGTCTAGTCCAGAAAATATCGATTAAGTTAAACAGTTGAAAAAGGAAGAAAAAAAACAAACACATTGTTGAGCAGCAAGGTTTCGTTTTATTAATGAAATATTTAAAAAGCTAAGAAGAAGAAAGGAAAGAAAAATCCACTTATATCTTGTACCAATCTATGCGTCCACATGATCGTGATTTGTGGTAGAGGATTTATAGATCACGCATTCACGCTTTTAAACTTTTACAGTTCTTCTTCTTCTAATAAAGGCCTTCATATCTTGTAAAATACTCCCTCCGTTTTTAAATATAAGATGTTTTAGGTGTTGCACATGTCGACTAGATTCGCACTAAAATAAGTGCACATACGAATTAAAACACATCTAGATACATGTGCATGTGAAAAAAACTAAATATATATATATATATATATATATATATATATATATATTAAAAAACAGAGGGAGTCAACTTATCAACTTTACTAAAAACACTGGAAAATCAGTTGGGAAGACCCGTACCACGTGTCATTTTAATTTATAACAGATGCATATACAGAGAGTTAGGAGTTTAGTGTATATTACAATCTCATAAGGAATCTAGGCATTGTTGCGTGCCTTATTTTAAGGTTAGGAAAATCCGTACATTGCAAAACGTGAATTTTCTTCATTACAAATCGAAATCCGTGCATACAATTCCAATATACTATGTAGTGATGTTTTCACATTTAGGATTAATTATCGTATTTTGTGCATATTCTTACGAGTGGAGAATAGTATGAACATTCTTAAAAATATTGATGGTTGCCGACAATAAACATCCATATACACAAAGATCTAAAAATTGGTTGTGTTACACATAATATGATAACAATCCACAGTGCGTGATGCAAATGTGTCATAACATGTGTTGCACAAATCTTGAAACAAATTGTGCTGGCTATAACTAGATAGTTGGAGGACCCTCCAACATGAGTGGAAGAAATCCATTCGAGAAGGGGAAAAAAGAGTAGTTCTCACCTCTGCATCCGTCGGTGATGTAGGGATTGCCTGTGTAGCCCTCATGGCAAGCGCACCATCTTATTGCAGAAAAGTTGTGACACCTGTTGTGGTTAGCATCATTGGCGGAGGGGCAAATGGGCGACAAAAGCATACTGGGCTAGAATTATGGGTGGGTGGGGAGGGGGAGGGGGGGATGGCTAAATATCACAGTTTTTGGACAAAAAAGGGCCAAAATGCACTGATTTTTTGCAATTTCTTCTTGGGAGGCGGGGGGAGGGGGGGCAACGGCCCCCTGACTTGTATATAGCTCCGCCCCTGGTTAGCATTGTTGTTGTCTCCTTGTCAAAAGGGTACTTGCCAGATGAGCCTGAAGGGAGGTGCGTCCTTCAACGGTTGGTCTATCCACACCTTCTCCTCGGCGGTGAGCTTCTGAGCGAACCACTCATCGGTGGCGAAGAGCACCCGCGTGGGCCAACGTTGCAGGTTGGCATCGCTGGTGTTGGCACCGAACCAATCGACGTGCACGTGGTATGCTGATCCCGTCTTGACCTTGTTAAGGATGGAAAAGTGGCAAGAGATGATGCCGATGGAATCGTAGGGCGACTGGTCGCCTTCGCAGGTTAACGAGCAACTGCTAATGGAGGTGTTGTCGACGGCGCTCTTGAGCGTCGCCTGCACGTTGCATCCTATCACGATGAACACGTTCCGGTTCGACAACCCGTAGGGGCTGCCGGGCTCCAAAATGCCTCCGAGGAAGGCACCATTGCCCTCTGAGTCGATCTCGATTTCGTGGCCGCTGGTGCGCCTCACGGTCACCTCGGGTATGTCGAAGTCGATGTCCTCAACCAGCTGGAGGGTGCCATCGCTGGGGAGGAGGCGCGGGCTGTAGCGCCCCGACCCGACTGTTATACAGTGATGCTGAGTGTCACAGGTTAAGCGATACAACCGGAGGTTACGGGTTTACCAATCCCCGGCCAAAACCTTTGGCAGGCGTTGCTCGGAATTGATCACCGGCAACGCAACACCCCGATTGATGCCTTAACACAGGCTCAACTATCAAAGCATAATAGAGAGATCAAGACTTGTGGAACAACTGGCACATCACAGACTCTACGACACAAATCATTATAGTTCAACTCTTATAATAGAGAAAGATAGCAAATTACAACCAGAGGTCACAGACCCAACAGTGCAACATGCGGAAGCGAATTAGGTTGTTCTAAACAACAAGAACCAAATTAGGGCCTAAGAGGCCTACAAATAAACATTCCAGCGCCAGCTGTTCCGGGATGTCCCAAAGCTGCCACCTGGGAACCCCAGACTACTCGTCGACGTCCACAAAGAACCCACCTTCGAGGTCGGTGAAGTCCTCCTCTGAAACAAAACAAACGACGTTGAGTTCGACGAACTCGCAAGATTATATATAGAGCTTTAGCTCGATGAGGCTTTCAAGGTTTTATGTCTGTTTGCATAAAGCTGATTTTGTTTATAAAAACATAACTCAAAGGCATCGACTAATCAGAGTATTTGTAAAACAGGGGTAAGAAGTGACTCTTTTCTTGATCACTTTTCTCATCATCAACCATCATCAACCACTGTACCTGTTCATCAAAGGCACCTCCCCGAATCACCCTTGAGGAAGTCAACCTTGCATTCTTGAGTGGTACCTTTAGTACCCAGTTTTTAATCATTCCGTTAAAGTTATTCTATGATCTTACCTTCACTTCCCAAGTTCGTCCATAACTGCGGACACGGCTTTTCGAAAAGATTTACCCTGCAGGGGTGTACAATGTTTGCCACGCGTACCGTCCGGCCCATTACCTGTACAATTAGCTCTCTTCCTTGGAAAGCCGGCGGGGTGGGAGCGGTGTCGACTTCTCCCTCGTTAAGGACTAACCCAGGATCATCAGTGAGGACGGAGCAGTGGATCACAACACCCTGCCCCGTGGCCACTCATTTTCCTAACACCACCATCCTCATCTCAGTTCATCCCACCATCATCACGCACGCGCAAATGGAAGCCCGAACTAGAGGACCCTGGCTAGCCCCGCCCGAGTTATTTAGTCTATGAGGGTTCCTGCAATTGCATAGGCCTCACGCATGGTTGCACGCTCAGTCTTGGTTCAAGAGGTAAAGAACTCGCACCTAGGCGACGGGAATGAGACAAAGAACCACAACCACAGTGGCCTCTCATCCCCACCTTTAAGCATTTTATTACCTGTCACCACAATTTCCTCCACCATCATCCGAACATAACAACACCTGTTTCCGACATGAAGTATCCATCGGACGAATACACATTTAGCTAAGCATGGCTAAGCATCAACATTGCATAGCTAAGTATTTCAGGCCAACAATACAACCCTATGGTTAATAGGAGGGAAATAGGTAAATGGCATCGGAATCTTAATGCAACTATAGGATACTCTAATCCAATAAAATTGACATTTGGAACCGCATGCAATATTATAGTGGAGAAAATACTTGCGGAAAATAGGATAAGATATGCTCAGAGGGGGATTACGCTTGCCTTGTTGAGCGGAGGAGTCAAACTGCTCGTCGGAGTAATGTTGCTCAACTCCGAACTCGTGATCTACCGGAGAGCAAACAACACCGGAAAGCAAAAACAACAATCAACACATGGCAATTGTGCAATGCATACAAAAATGATGATATGGCATTTTAATGCAACTAAGAG
The DNA here is from genome assembly GCA_947311845.1 of Poa pratensis. NCBI lineage: Eukaryota > Viridiplantae > Streptophyta > Magnoliopsida > Poales > Poaceae > Poa > Poa pratensis. The sequence continues at coordinate 6,484,134 of CAMZMU010000020.1, read as the reverse complement.
ATCCTAGACATGATCATTGGGTTAAATGAGTGTCCCGAGATATATTTAGGAATTATTCGGTTAACCACCCATATTTATCTTAATGACCAACATGTTGTTCTAGTTATGACCAGTATCACAAAATGATTGTACATGCATGAGAATGATGTTTTCTGTTAGTATTTAACTTGCTGAACATTGTGATATGTTGTTTGCAAATTTCGGAGCAAATATGAATATTTGGTGAGTATTTCAAATCTGCATTTGAATCTGCAATTTTAGGGAAATGCAATTGCCAATGATATTAAAAGTTCGTTAATGTGTAGAACTGCTTGAAAGCAGTTGGTATATGTTTCTCTGAACATTTTGAGTTATTTACACATAATTTTGGAATTATTTTGAATTAATTATGAATTTCCAAAAAGGGATTTCATTTCTGCAATTTTTAGTATTCCATTTAATCAGAGCAGAAAAATTAATTCAATTATGTCCAACTAAGATATGGATGTGTAGAGTTTGTTAAGACAAACATTTGGACACCTTATTTGCTCAATTTGGATCAGCAGGGCAAAAGATATGAATTTTCAAAATATACCATATTTTCGGATTATCCGGTTTTATTAACCCGGATTATCCGAGGAATGGAAATTGGAGTACTGAGAAATTTCGGAAAATCCGAATTTTGATGCACCGGATTATCCGATCCACTGTTGACTCAAAATAACACTAAGGACCAAAAGAGCTCTCGCACTGGAGTTGCTCGGATGTTCCGACTGGGTAGAAATCGGATTTTCCGATGGGAGAGAAACGACGGCGAGCTACGACGTTCTGGAGCTACGGACCTCGCGTGCAGGACAGCAGAGGGCGCGGGCAGGGTCGGAGGCTCACCCTGGGCGCGGATGCATGCTCGGGAGGCCTGAGATGCCACGGCAGCGACGAATTCCGGCGGCGGCGAGCTCGGCCGACGGGAAGAAGAACTCGACTTGTACAATTCCGGGACGGCTTCAGCTCCGGGCTCCAGTGTGGACGACGAGGGCGGGGTCGCGGCTCCATCCCTGGTCTCAGCGCATCCTGGCGGCGGCCATGTCGATGACTCGGTGCTGCTCCCGCTTCGGCCGTGGTTGGAGGTCGGAAGGGGGAAGAAGGGTGGCGGCGGTTCCGTGCATTCCGGCACAATTCCTTTTGCGTGGAGGTAGCGCACGGCACGGCGGAGCTTGTGACGGTCTTGGCTTGGCTCGGCTCGGGGAGCGCTCAATCGACGGCGTCGTGGCGGCGGAGCTGAGCTACGGTGCGGCCATGGTGGGGAGCAAGAGGAGGAGGGAGCAGGTGAGCGGGGAATCGGGTAGGAGGAGCAGAGCAAGTGGGGCTCGTGGGCGTGGTGCTCCTCGCAGGGGTGAGGCAGAGGAGAGGGGGCCCTGGCGCGTGCGACGCGTGATGATCCCGAAGAGCAAGTCTTGATGCCTGCACAAATAAACGGGATTAGGTTGAGACTCCAAGTGCAGAGTGTATAGTAAGTGGAAGACAGTTTTCTCCACGAGGGGTGACTCGAGGGTTTAATATCGAACTCTCGGGGAATCTGAAGTGGTAGATTTATCTTCTTATCCTTCTTTTGGTTACCTACAAAACAAGGTTAGATGTTTTGGTCCTCAACCTCACATGTGGTTGTCAAGCACAAGGTGTAAGAATGATATCAGGATAGTTATGCAATGCAAACAAGAAATAAATATGCAATGATGGTAGATGCAATGATAAATGATATTTTTGGGTTTTTAAATGATGTATGCAAGATGAAAAGTATTTATGTATTTTCGGATTTAATGATGGCTGAAAATAGAAAAGTGGTATATGGTGTTGGAAAGGTGTTTCTTATGATTAAAAATGGACTGGGGTTCATGGTTTCACAAATGCACTCTCTCTTTATGAAGTGGTAGACAATGGAACACACAAAGTTAACATATGAGATTGCAACACAGGGTTTGATAACAAGTTACTTAGATATATGGGCATCACGTCCTAACATAGAGATCTTTTGGTTATTAACCTCACTTATACTCCACCAAGATGCGAACTAAATCATAACACCTCAGTAATTAAGATAACTCAGAGTATAGCATTAAGTATCATGACATGAAGTGAAAATAAGAACATGCTAGATCTAGTCATGGAGTAGTGACAATGGTCACACCCACATCCCCGGTAGCATGGTATTTTAGTTTATCCCTAGTGAGGTAACAAAGTAAGGTAAAGATACCAAAGTGGATCGCAGAACTTTCTCTCATGTTCACTGCACTAGCCACCCCCGTTACTCCAACTAATGCACACGTTCCCCCTCACACGCTCTCATAAACATGCTTGATCAAAACAAGTAGACAAGAACGGGGTACATAATATGCATCTATACTCATAACTGAAACAAACATTGCAATCTCAAACATATATTAACTCATAAAGATCCACCACAAAGGTATTACAACGGTGACCGTAATCATGTTCAGCAGCTCATACGGTGCTAATTAGTGAAGCTCAAGAGAGGAGAGATACATAAGTTACTTCCACAAACCCATAGTCCAGAGGTGGACTACTCCCTCTTCATCATGGAGACGGTGGAGAAGTCGATGGAGAAGATGGAGACCACGCCGGCAGCGCCCCGCCGGAGTTTTCCCCTCCAATCTGCAGCTCCTGATCTCCGTTTCGGTGTTTCTGTGTTTGTGCAGCGCTCCTTCCAGAGAACGTCGGGGGACCTTTTTTATAGGCGTTTTTAGGTCAAGACGAAGGCGGTGGAGCGAAGATCGACGACAACGTAGACACGAGGCCCGAATGGGTGGGTCCCACGCGGCCTGGTACTGTGGCCGCGTGGGCCCTGCTCATTTGGCCCTCGGGCCTCCGTTTGCTCGCTTCTTTTTTCCATAGTCCTTCTTCCTTCCAAATATTGACGCCCGTAAATTTCCAGGTGATTTCGTTGACGTTTGGGTCCCTGAAACATTAAAATACAAAACTAGGGTTTTCTGGATGTGCAGGGTTAATTCCATAAAAATAGGAAATCATTAAGATATTTCCAAAATCATGATAAAACATTGAAATAACCCTTATATGATGCAAATATGATTGGAATATAAGCAATTAAAGTGCAAAGTTCATGTATGCATTTTATATGCATCAACGCGCAGGAGCGCAGCACGGCGTCATGGCGCCAGTGCGCGAGAGGTGAGAGAGAGATGCCAAGTTTGCAAAAAGCCCCCTGGCAACATTTGTTCCATCACCAATAGGTCCTTCTCCCTTTTTTTTTAATAAAACCAGTAGCTTAGGGAGTTTATTAGGGCACTAAACCATTTTATTAAAATCTAAAAAAAAATTGTGTTGCCTGCCGACATTGTGAAGAAGCTCCACAAAAATTGGTATCCCAAACTAAAATGTTTTGGACCACTTTGGTTTAGGGAGATATGTCCAGGGATTTTGGGTGGATTGAAAACTTGAAGAATTCCCTAGTGATTTTTAGAGCAAGTTCAAAATATTAAATCTTGAACTCTTGGAACTTACTTGACAAATATACAAGCTTCAAATAGTTTTGTTTTGCAAGTTTGAGTGCCTTCATTGTTTGGAGATTTTATTAAAGCAAAGGTGGCCTTTTATGTTTCCAGGTTGCCAAACCCATTTGTTTTATTTGTTTAGCAATTTAATATGTATGCCATGATGCAATGGAACACAAAAAGTGGAAATTTTAATCGGGTTTTTAGGTTCTCAAACTTCGGGCTGTTACAATTCTACCCCCCTTACAGGAATCTCGCCCCGAGATTCTTAGAGTAGGAAAGAGGGAAGAGGGTTACAACGGTACCACACGATCGTTGACCGAGGGCATCATGGAGTTCTCCATCGTCTTCACTTCGAGGTCACTATCAGCGTACACCATAGGGAAGAAGGAAACCTCTCCGGAAAGATGGGTCTTTGTAAAGATACAACGACCGAGTACCTCCTAGTAGAGCTTAGGATGAGACTTCAAGCATCCCTTGATTTGACAGTTAGGAGACACATGCGTTTGACGGGAGATTGATAGGAGTTTTCAGTTGGCAAACAACTGTTTCCCAAAAGGTTGAGAATATGAACTTTGCACAAGGCCTTGAATTTCTAAAAACGAATTTTAAACAAGATTCCCACAGATGAAGAGGCAACTTGTACTAGACAGCTTGAGGAGAACCTTCCTCGCGGAGGAGCATTTCGGATCACCGGAGAAGAGTCAGGAAGATCGACCGAGGGAACTTTAGGAACTCCAAGAACATTAGTATCGGGAAAACTTCTTGAGGTTCTAGACATCGGGTCAAGCTTCTTGAGGATCACCAACTATCGTTTCTGATTGAGACTTAGATCTGGTCAGGTGTAGATATACTTCAGACTCCACATGTCTGAATAGGAAGTCTTTGCAAAGGACAGCAACGGATTACAATTGCTAGGACCTCAAGAGTTGGACTACAATGTCAAACTCCAAAGGAGGGACGGGATTGCGGAACTCACGTGCTAGCAACTTGTGAGGAGACGGCTGCCCTTCTTGAATATCTTGCAGAGAGACACGATTGAGTTCTTCATGGGAAACACCATAGAAGACCAAGAAGTTCTCAGACTTCCCCTCTTTCTGGAACACTTCAATTAGTGGCTTGGATGCATAGATGAACTTCCCAAGGAAAGGAGGTGACGACATACCATTCCGAGAATATTCTACACGTGCATGATCGAGTTGGAATGATTCGGAGGAAACCAGACAATTCACTCAGATTCACGGCGACATCTTTCAGCAATTGCACGTGAACCAAGGAAAGTCACTTCTAATCTTCAGAACACATACCTTGTGACGACACAAAGTTAGTTCTATTAAATTTCCAATGCTAACGCCCAATATCCATTATGAATCTCCTCAAACATGGAGAAGATCAGAAGGTAGTTGATGGGCTCAACAACAAACTTATCCAGATACTCCAAGACGGTAGACTCATATTTCACCAGAACGAGGCATAAGTATTGGTCAGACTAACACATTCAGGTGGGTAGGTCTGAGTTTGATTTGACGATAGCCCAACTCAAATCAAAGGTTGTAGGATAGCATATCCACAAAGGAGATACCACCTTGCTTCGGCACGAACAGACTAGACATCCCTTTAGGAAGGAACTATATCAGATAGAGCTTTTGTCTTTTAACTCTCCAAGTTGTTTAAGCTCAACCGAATAATTTCAGGAAAACCAGCACGATTTTCTTGGAGAAGGGAGTTGTTCAGAGAACCAGCATACTCATAAGCTCAACATCACGGTCAGGTGACAACCTGGCGATACTTCTGGAAGACCTACAGAATATCACAATCCACCGATATGTCTTGAGTTCGAGAGAGAATTCACGCCTTTCAAGGCACAACAATGCGGTCTCGGGAGTTTCGGCACAAACTCAACTTATAGCTCCGCTAACCAACCATGCTGAGAGGGACAACGGATGTCCTTGGATTTCGGCACAGTAAGAACTGCTAAGAATATCCGATGGTTACATCATTACTCACGTCTCATCATTCTGGAGTAACAAGTCACTCGGAGAACGGAGAGTAACAACGTGTAAGAGCAGCACTTCATCAAGAGGATCATGATACTTAGCATGATACCCTGATATAAAAGAGTGTGACACTCTAAGGTGGAACAGAACCAAAAGCTAGACAAGGCCCTTATTCTGAAGATTACAATACTCTGACCAGGTCCGGGAAATGGACAAGGTACGGGAGTTTGTTCCTCCTAACATCCCGAAGTGGAATGTCTTGACGAACCACAAGAGGAACTTGCATCGGATTACACCAATGCACGATAGAAATATGACGGTCAAACGAAAGACACTGGTCGGAAAGAAGATCAAGAGTAACAACCATGCTCATGAGAATCCTAAGATGTTGAAGATGCACCGGTTATTACTCAATTGTGATAACCATGCCCAAAAGGAGAGATGCAGCAGAGTCACAACATAGTTGGGAGACTCGCTAGGAAATCTTGGTCGTAACCCCAGTGGTTCCATGACAGAGCCTAGCAATCCTAGGGGAGAGCTGAAGTTACATAACCAGCTGAGGTGTGGGAAATTAAGGTTCAACCATTTACCACACAGACCACATAAAGGACTTGGGTTAAAGGTCAGCTTCATGTGTCGAGAATCATAAATAGCATAACGATCACATGGGTAACAATCCACACGATTCAACATGCCAGAATCACAGCACAATCCGGGACCTTCGGTTCAAGACCTTGGGCTCCTCCATTCTCTGGGTTTTAACCGTGGTCTTGAAGAATTGGAGTTGCATCGGTCCGGCAAAAGGAGTTGGAGACTCTGAACCCGACAACCTGATACATACTAGAGATGGATCCCAGCCTTTAAGATCTCGTGGTTCCTACTCCGACGCCTATTTGTAACTCGTGTGCTGGAGTAACAGGTTAACAGATTTAGGAACGGCCCACCCAACGTGTCACCTAATTTTGAAACACCAGATGAGATAACGAAACCTTTTTAAATCAAATAGAGGTAAGGTGACTCAGAGTTGGAGCGATACCAGGTAAGGAGTAAAAAGAATCCTAAGCAAGTTTTCACAACTCATTTTTAGGTTAAAAATAATTTTCACAAACACTAGACTCAACGTCGACCAGTAGAAGGGTTTCCTACAGGCAGTCCTGCTCTGATACCAACTTGTAGCGCCCCGACCCGACTGTTATACAGTGATGCTGAGTGTCACCGGTTAAGCGATACAACCGGAGGTTACGGGTTTACCAATCCCCGGCCAAAACCTTTGGCAGGCGTTGCTCGGAATTGATCACCGGCAACGCAACACCCCGATTGATGCCTTAACACAGGCTCAACTATCAAAGCATAATAGAGAGATCAAGACTTGTGGAACAACTGGCACATCACAGACTCTACGACACAAATCATTATAGTTCAACTCTTATAATAGAGAAAGATAGCAAATTACAACCAGAGGTCACAGACCCAACAGCGCAACATGCGGAAGCGAATTAGGTTGTTCTAAACAACAAGAACCAAATTAGGGCCTAAGAGGCCTACAAATAAACATTCCAGCGCCAGCTGTTCCGGGATGTCCCAAAGCTGCCACCTGGGAACCCCAGACTACTCGTCGACGTCCACAAAGAACCCACCTTCGAGGTCGGTGAAGTCCTCCTCTGAAACAAAACAAACGACGTTGAGTTCGACGAACTCGCAAGATTATATATAGAGCTTTAGCTCGATGAGGCTTTCAAGGTTTTATTTCTGTTTGCATAAAGCTGATTTTGTTTATAAAAATATAATTCAAAGGCATCGACTAATCAGAGTATTTGTAAAACAGGGGTAAGAAGTGACTCTTTTCTTGATCACTTTTCTCATCATCAACCATCATCAACCACTGTACCTGTTCATCAAAGGCACCTCCCCGAATCACCCTCGAGGAAGTCAACCTTGCATTCTTGAGTGGTACCTTTAGTACCAGTTTTTAATCATTCCGTTAAAGTTATTCTATGATCTTACCTTCACTTCCCAAGTTCGTCCATAACCGCGGACACGGCTTTTTGAAAAGATTTACCCTGCAGGGTGTACAATGTTTGCCATGCGTACCGTCCGGCCCATTACCTGTACAATTAGCTCTCTTACTTGGAAAGCCGGCGGGGTGGGAGCGGTGTCGACTTCTCCCTCGTTAAGGACTAACCCAGCATCATCAGTGAGGACGGAGCAGTGGATCACAACACCCTGCCCCGTGGCCACTCATTTTCCTAACACCACTGACGAGGGGTAGACTCATCAAGACCCATGGTTAAGGTCCCTAGGTTATGAATATGGGGGAGAGAACGTGGTAGAGCTGGAAGTATCGTCGGCTGACAAGCAGGGCAAAGATTTTACCCAGGTTCAGGGCCCTCGTGTGGAGGTAACACCCCTACGTCCTGCCTGTCTGTTATTGATTTGTGAATATGATGGTTACAAGGATCCCGGCGAGATGTCGATCTCGCTAGGGTTTGTGGCTCTGGTGTTCGTTGTCTGGTTCGATGGCCCTCCCAGTCCTTAAATAATAGGCTGGGTCTCGGGTGTTCGTAACCGACTCGATTTACAAGTAAGGAAACTCTAAACCGACTATTGCTTCGCCAAACTTGGAGGATACTCCATCTTCGTGGGCCTCCCTTCATGGGCTTCATGTAGGCTCTGATAGTTGGGCCTAGTCGATACGTGCACCAGGTACCCTCATGGTAGGGTACCCGATAGGCATACCCATGTCAGTAGCCCCCGAGTACTTGTCTGATTCGAAGAGTCGGGCATGGACTCATACATCATGCACGTTATATTTTTTACATCTGTATTTAGAATTCTTATGAAATAGCACATGTTGGCTATGTCGAGTGTTTCATCGACTATGAGTTTTTGCTTATGATAGTCAAGGGATATTAGCTTAGCAGGCCCGGCACACACGACGGATCGGGGCCAGTTAACTACCATTTGTGGCAAAACCATACTAGCTTTCAATCAAACTCGAGTCCCCGGACTCGAATCTGGAACAAACTGGACAGACTCGAAACAGCCGTTGAGGTCTTACGGAATCGAACTGCAGTATAATTTTGAATCAACCCAACGCGTCCGTCGGGGATATTCATCATGTCTGCTGACACGGAAATTTAAGGATAACGCTGCTGGAGCGGTCCTTAGCCCAGCTCGACTGATCGGTGGGTCTTACCTTTGCACTATGCATGCAGCATCCAAGGATCGTCGGATCAACTCGGGAATATTTTGAGTGTGATTTTGCTTATGAACTTAGTCGAATGTTTCGTCGACTGACACTTTTGCCATTATTCTATCGGGTGCGCGACAGCGCTCCCGATGGGAGTAGCCCCCGAGATTGTGCTTTATTGCTTGCAATGGAGGATAATCTCAAAATCTTTTACCCTGCACATTTTAGTCAAAGAAATTTTTTGATACGCTCCCGATGGGAGTACGATGATGCAGTCGAAAGAATTTCGACTGGCCTCTATGACTTTGCTAAAAAACCAACCGAGACTTATGCGAGAGACCACCCGAAGATATCATCGAGTGACTTTTATGCCAGTTGTGAAAGAGAGAACAACGTCAGCAATGACGCATTTTGCGACTGCTATCTCTGACAAGCGGTGGCGTGCTTGGAGAGGCTTTGATAAGACGTGACCCTGTTTTGTGGGCCCGTTGCAGAGCTGACCAGGGATGACGCCGCGTGGACTTGATTTGACCGTTCTGGCGCGATTTTCACGGGGCGTGATGATGGTTTCCTGGATTCTCGTGCGTAGTGGGCGGAGTGGCCGGCGACGGTTGCTCTCCGTGGCCGCCACGTGTATGGCCAGATTTCGCGCGGAGCGTATGCATTTTTGACGGTTACGATTTTTGCGATCTGTGGTAAATAGGGGGGACGGCGCTGGCAGAGTTTTTTACTTGCCATTTGCTCCCTGCGCCGCCCCTCGTCTCCTTCCTCGCGCTGCCCCTCCATTGCTCTGCGCCCAAGTTCTTTGCCCCACATCCTCCACTGTAGCAATGGCGAAAGGTGGAGGTGCGAAGCGTGGTGCTGCCGCCGCCGCCGCGACCGATGCGACCAAGGGCAAGAAGGCCGTGGCGGGTACATCTGCATCCGCCGCGCTGAAGAAGGGCAGCGGGGACTGGGCGAAGTCCACCATCAAGGACGCCCATTTGGTCAAGTTCCGCGAGCAGGGGTATCTGCCACCCGCGGAGCAGCTCGCCGTCCGCGCGCCGTCGCCCAAGGAGGTACTCCCCGAACCACGCGCCAACGAGCGTGTTTGTTTTGCGGAGTTTTTGCCTAGGGGCTTTTCGCTTCCCCTCCACGACTTCGTTCGTGGTCTTCTTTTTGCCTACGGGGTGCAGATCCATGATCTCACCCCAAATGGCATTATGCATATCGCGTGTTTCATCACGCTGTGCGAGTGCTTCCTCGGCGTCGCACCCAGCTGGGCGCTGTGGAAAGCCATCTTCATGGTACGGCCGAACAGAGGAGGTGGTCGCACCTACCCGTTGGCGGCTGTGGAATCCAGGTGCGCAGCGACACCCGCTACTTCCGCCTGAAGACCGTCGACTCCGCTCAAGGCTGGAGGAAGGGGTGGTTTTATGCGACTGTCGAGCAGGATGCAGCCGCCCCTTTCTCGACTGCTGCTTTCACCAGGACCAAGGCGTGGGATCACCAACTCTCAGCCGAAGAAATGGAGGAGGCAAGCCCTTTGCTGGCTCGGATCGGAGGCATGCTGGACAAGGTCACAGGCATCCATTTGATCGCCACCTTTGTGAAGAGGCGGGTGTGGCCCATCCGTGCCCGAGCGCACCCCATGTGGGAGTATGAAGGCGCGGGTGACATCACCCGAATGAACCCAGAGGAGCTTTCAAGGAGTGAGCTGCTGACGCATGTGCGGCACATCACCAACTTGACGACAGGCGACACTTGCAACGTCGACTGCCCTGTTGCACCATATGGGTTGGAGAACCCTTTGCTTGAGGTATGTATGTGTTATAGCCTGCTTGCAATGAAGAGTTTGCCACTCGCATGTTCTGCGATATGCGATTTTTGATTCTGACTTTGCAATTTGTGATGTATGCTATGCAGGGTCACTCGACTGCTGCCTCCCTTCCTCCTCTGCCTGAAAATGGCGAGACTGAAGAAACACAGGCACAGGTGGTGGACCCGAAAGGGGATCAGTCGCCCATCCCTTCTGCCACCACTTCACATGTGGAGGAGGTCGAGGAGGAAGCAGCAGAAGAGTCCAATCTGAAGACAAGGCCCCCTGACCAAGAAGTCGATACCGCGCCACCGAAGCGGCGTCGACTGGCCAAGAAGGCGCCTTCTGCTGTGAGTTCACCCGCGAAGGGCAGGTTGGAGGATGACGAGGAATCAGGCTCACCACCTGTTTTCCAAGCCGCTCCTTTGCGTGCGTGCTCAACAAGCTCAACTCTTCCTCTTCAGTCGAGTGGTACCCCAGCCTTTGGGGGACCAATTTTTGGCGACTCCGAAGATGAGGAAGATGAGGAGCACAGGTATGTGTTTTTTGAGTATGATATGAGAATTTTGTGCTGTCACATATTTGTGCTGACCGTCTTTTGCTTTGTTGTGTTGCCCACAGTGCTGAAAACAATCAGCCTGGGACTCCTCCAGTCGAGAATGTTCCAACCCTGGAGCACTCGAATCTGCACCGACTGGAAACGAGGCTGCCCAGCCAATGGCCACTGACGCTGTCGTTGAGACAGCCAAGGCGGCAACTCCAGATGTCGGGACATCAGTCGCGGCTCCTGAGCCGTGGATGAACCACGTGAGTAGCTTTTTGCTTGACCCGTTTAGTTGTAGGTCTGTGAGAGTTTTGGATTTTTGCTGAATCGTGTGCTCGCAGCCCTTCTACCACACCTTGGCAGATTCTGCCAAGGCTTATGTCCAGGTGGAGCAGGAGAGGGACACCATGCGCGCCGAGCTGAGCGGCTCAGTCGTGAGTTCTCCTTTTTGCTTCTTTTTGCAATGCTTGATTTTGTCGAGTATTGAATGCACGTGATTTTGCTGGGCCAGGCGAGAAGAAGGAGCTGGAAGACGCACTCGCCGCGCAGCGCGAAGAGTCGAAGAAAGAGCTGGCTGCCGCCACCAACTCAGCCGCTGCACGCGAGCGAGATATGCTGACCAGCTCGCGGCACTCGCGCAGGTCATGGGAGGTGAGTAATCTTTTCTCCTTTTGATATGACGATATAACTTGTCGAGTGTCGTAAAATGACTTATGCCTTTTTGAATTGTGCAGAAGCTGTTGGCGCACCGGCCTCTGCGGACGTGGCGAGTGACGATCTTTCGCTGGAACAGGCTGTGGGCGGCTTAGGCGCTCTATGCAACCAGGCGAAAGAAGCACTCGCCAAATCGACGAGCACACTTGGCGCTGTATACCAAGGTGGTGTTCCCGACTGGCGTAGTGCCGTCGACGGTGGATGACTTCGCCGACGTGTTTGGCCCCGGGACGTCCACCATGGCGGGTTTCGCTCGCGCCAACACGGTACGCGGATCCGAGTCCACCATCAAGCTTCTTATGGGACATGGGATAGATTGCGACTATGAGGCAGCACTGTCTGCGTTCCCTCAGAAGCCAGATGGGAAGCCCATTTCCTGAAGGGGGTGAGCGGAGCCGCCGCGCGACTGGCCGAAGTTTTTATGAACACCATGGAGCGCCGGGCACTCGAGACTGCCAATCGTCTGCTTAGGAAATCGAAATCTTAGGTTTAGGGTAGCTGTACCCTTTTGCTTTTTTATGCCTTGTAATGATACCTTCTGAACTGCGCGAGTCTGCGCTTTGTTTTGCTACCTTGTTTATGCAAACAGTCTTTTGCTAATGTCTTTCACTCGAAGAGTTGTATGCTTATGACATGAGTTTTAGCTTCTGACACAAACTTTGTGTTTGTGATTATGCTCTTTGAACAGTCACGAGAACCTGCTACTGCGACTAGTTCCTCGCAGGCTCCAATCACCACCCGATCCCAGGGTCATGGTAAATGATGCCAAGGTGATGGAGTATATGAAGGCCAAATTTGTGAGAATGGAGCAAGATCTGAAGGACGCCCAGGCTGAGCTGAATCGATTGAGGGCGAGACCCGCGTTGGCCACCCAACGCGAGGAATATGTGCTCGGGGAGATGGATCTTGTGAACAGGCAACTCGAGTGTAAGTTCGAGTCTTGCTCTGTTTACAAGCTTTTTGCGTAGCATTGTCCTTTTGATCTGACTGGTGCGCCCGTGTTTGTAGGCTTTGTCGACAACTTCCAGGCTGAAAAGATTCGCGTGGAAGGGCGTCTGGATAGCGTGGTTGACGACCCTACGACTGGGCGTCAACACTTTTGGCTTGATAGGTACCATGCCCGCATACTCGCCACCCTGAAGGATCGCGTCTGGCGAAGTGCTGAACTGCTGGAGTTATGCCGGGCAGCGTTTATTCGCCTGAACGAGACTCTTTTTCCTTCGGGGCCACAACCACAAGGGATTCGTGCTTGTTGAACATCTTCCGCCAAACAAATCCCATTCGAGAGTTGCTGTCTCAAGACTTGTGATTGGAGCCAACGCTGCAATGGCGTATATGCGTAGTCGAAAACCAAGGTTGGTGTTGCGGACACCTGCAGCCGGAGAGGTTCTCGAACAAAAAGACCTGGATGACACGATCCAAGCTGCGGAGACACTAATCGAGTGCACTCGCGAACAGCTTTGCGGTCCCGAGCTGCCCGTAAAGGACGAGCCTGAGGATTAGAATAGTTTGCGAGTGCAATTTTTGTATAGGGGCAGCCCCCGAGTGTAATTTTTGACTCTTTGTATATTGTATAGTTTGTATACTTTGATTTTTTGTCGAGCCCCCGAGTCAGTCGAGCGGGGTTTGTGAAATATGTGTTGGTTGTGAACCAATGACTGTGCAGCCCCCGAGTATTCGAGTGCGGCTGCAGAGTTTTTGTGTTCTTTGTTTGGATCCTTGTTACGCAGCCCCCGAGCATTCGGGTGCGGCTAAGGCATTGTGTTTCTGCAAGAGCGAGAGCTCATTTGATCGATAACACAGCCCCCGAGGGTTTCGGGTGCGGTTAAGGTATGAATTATGCGGGTAGTAGCCACAAAGAAGTCGAAGGAACATTGATTTTATTCCTCTTTTGAATGTTAGGCTGCAGGCCGCCTCATTAAAAACCTTCCAGTCCCCTTAGGTACCCTGGTAAGGAAAAGAGCGCGTCTGAAACCTGCAGCCATCCGACATATAGCCTATTACATTGTATGACTGTGAGCACTTTATGCGTAGAAACGGCGCAGATGCGCAACGTTCCAAGGATTATGAGAGAGTTCGCCTGTCTTCGCGTGCTTCAGTCGATATGCGCCTCCACCAAGGACCTCCGTGATGATGAAGGGACCCTCCCATGGGGAAGCGAGCTTGTGCACCTTCTTTTGCTTCAGTCGAAGAACCAGGTCGCCAACGACGAAGGACCTGGTGCGCAGTCGACGGCTGTGGTAGTTGCGAAGGTCCTGCTGGTAAACAGCTGTGCGGGCCAAGGCCGTGTCGCGCGCCTCATCGAGCAAGTCGACTGCGTCTTCGAGTGCTTCTTCCGCGTCTTCTTCATTGTATGCTTCAACTCGTGGCGCATTGAACCTTACATCTGATGGCAGAATTGCCTCTGCACCATAGACCATGAAGAATGGGGTGAACTGCGTAGAAGTGTTGGGAGTTGTGCGTAGGCTCCATAGCACAGATGGTAGTTCTTCGACCCAAGCACCCGCAGCTCTTTTGAGTGGCACCAGGAGGCGCTTCTTGATCCCACTCGTCACAAGTCCATTGGCCTTTTCGACTTGGCCATTGGATTGTGGATGTGCCACGGATGCGTAGTTGAGCGTAATGTCCTGCTCTTTGCAGAAGGTTTTGAACTCCTCAGCCGTGAAGTTTGTGCCGTTATCAGTGATGATACTGTTTGGGACACCGAAGCGGTAGATGATGCTCTTTATGAAGTTGACTGCCGTAGTAGCAGTCGAATTTGTGATGGGGACCGCCTCGATCCACTTTGTGAACTTGTCGACTGCCACCAGTAGGTGAGTATGCCCGCCATGCGATGATTTTTTGAGTGGCCCAACCATATCGAGCCCCCATTGGGCGAAAGGCCAGGCCAGCGGTATGTCTTCAACGCCGATGCGGGTGCGTGCGGCCTTGTTGCGAATTTCTGGCAGCCGACGCACCTTTTGACTATGTCCTCCGCGTCTTTGAGTGCTGTAGGCCAGTAAAACCCTGCGCGAAAGGCTTTGGCTACGAGTGATCGACTGCTGGCGTGATGCCCACAGGTACCTGCATGAATATCTCGAAGTATGGCTTGGCCATCTTCGAATGCGATGCATCTTTGGAACATACCTGATATGCTGCGCTTGTATAACTCGCCGTTGATAACGGTGTATGCTTTTGATCTTCGAGTCACGCGTCGGGACTCGGTTATGTCATCTGGTAGCTCGCTGCGGAGTATGTAAGCCAGAAAAGGTTGAGTCCAAGTTGGCTCAATGAGGAGTACCTCGACTGGGGGGTCCTCTGTGCTGGCGCTTTGCTTTTGGCTGGCGTAGTCGACGGAGGAGGCTCTCGTTTCTCCTTGATAGATCTGTGTTCGATGCGCTCGAGGAAGACACCAGGTGGAATTTGTGCGCCAGTTGAGCCAAGATTGGCTAGCATGTCTGCTTCTTCGTTACTTTCCCTTCCTATGTGCCTCAACTCGCAGCCTCGAAGCTGCCCTCCAGTGTGTTGTACAGGTCGCGATAAGCGATCATGTTGTCCGCGATTGCGTCGCAGGCCTTCATTGTTTGCTGCACCACGAGATTGGAGTCGCCGTAGATCATCAATCGAGTGCACCCAAGTGCTTTTGCCATCCGCATGCCATGGATCAGAGCCTCGTATTCAGCCTCGTTATTGGAGGGTAGTTTGAATCCCATCTGCAAAACATAACGTAGCTTGTCCCCTTTTGGTGATATGAGGATGACGCCTGCGCCTGCGCCTTCGTGTTTCTTGGACCCATCGAAGTACATGGTCCAGGAATTGGACACGTCTGGTGCTCCAGGTAATTGGGCCTCTATCCACTCGGTTGTGAAGTCGGGTAGGACTTGTGCTTTGATAGCCTTCGGGTGCTCGTACTTGATGTCTCTTGGAGCCAGCTCGATGAGCCATTTTGCGACTCGACCCGTTGCATTGGGGTTTGTGAGGATATCACCGATTGCTGAGTTACTTACCACGGTGATCGGGTGCTCGGTGAAGTAGTGTGTCAACTTCCTTGAGGACATGAATACAGCGTATGCCAGCTTTTGATAGTGCGGGTACCGCTGTTTTGATATGGAGAGAACCTCGCTCAGGTAGTAGACTGGACGTTGTATGCTTTGGATGTGCCCCTCCTCCATGCGTTCGACTACCAGTACGGTGCTCACCACCCTGTTTGTAGCCGAGACATACAGGTAGAGTGGTTCCCGTTCCTTAGGTGCGACGAGGATCGGAGGGCTTGTGAGGATCCGCTTGAGATCTGTGAAGGCTGCTTCAGCTTCTGGCGTCCACTCGAACTTGTCCGCCTTCTTCATCAGTCGATAGAATGGTAGAGCCTTTTCACCCAGTTTGCTGATGAATCGACTGAGCGCTGCTACTCGTCCTGCTAGTTTCTGCACATCGTGAAGCTTTGAAGGCCTTTGCATTGTGAGGATGGCCTGTATTTTCTCCGGGTCTGCTTCGATTCCACGGGCAGAGACTAGGTACCCTAGAGCTGCCCGGCTGGAACGCCGAACGTGCACTTCTTAGGATTGAGCTTGATATGGAAGCGTTTGAGGTTTGCGAACGTCTCCCTCAAATCGTCGAGTAGTGTGTGTTCTTCCCTTGTGGTAATGACAATGTCATCCACGTAGACCTGGACGTTGCGTCCGATTTGCTTTTTGAGGCAGTCCTGCATCATGCGCTGGTATGTTGCACCCGCGTTTTTGAGCCCAAAGGGCATAGTTGTGTAGCAGTAGACCCCGAGTGGGGTTATGAACGCCGTTTTTTCTTCGTCTTCTTGCTTCATCCTTATCTGGTGATAACCTGAGTAAGCATCCAGAAAGGAGAGTCGTGCGCATCCGGCGGTGGAGTCGACGATCTGGTCGATTCGGGGTAGCGGGAAGTGATCCTTTGGACAGCACTTGTTCAGCGCTGTGAAGTCCACGCACATCCGAAGGATGTCTGTATGCTTCTTCTCTACGAGTACGGGGTTGGCCACCCATTGTGATTTCTTGATTTCCCTAATGAATCCTGCTGCGAGTAACCGGTCGACTTCAGATTCGACTGCGGTTCGCTTTGGGCCGGAGATTCGACGCATCGTTTGCTTGACTGGCTTTGCATCTGGAAACAATTGGAGAGAGTGCTCGGCGAATTCCCTGGGAATACCTGGCATGTCGGCTGGACACCACGCAAATATTTCCCAGTTCTCACGGAGGAATTCGACGAGCGCGCCTTCCTATGCGATAGGCAGGCTCGAAGATATGTTGACTGTCTTGGACGGATCGGTCGGGTGCACCTGATGCGACCTTGTGTCATTTGTAGCATTGAAGGATCTGTCGACTGCCAACTTCTTATGCTCCGGAAGGAGTGTGCGGTCGTTGGAAATCGCCAAGTCGGCGAGTGATTCTTCCACCCCGAACATCTCGGAGATTTTGCTGAACTCGCGGTCGCAAGCATCGGACCTTTGAAAGTTTCCACGGACAGTGATGACTCCCTTTGGTCCTGGCATCTTCAGCGTGAGGTACGCGTAGTGTGGCACCGCCATGAATCGAGCAAACGTCGGGCGACCAAGAATAGCATGGTATTGTGATTTCCAGTCGACGACCTCGAACTCAATCGACTCTGTCCTGAAGTGGCTTTTGTCCCCGAACGTAACGTCGAGTTGTATGGTGCCTTCTGGGCTAATTGCTTTGCCAGGAACGATACCGTGGAAGGTATTTGAAGATTTTGGGAGGTTTTCGACTGACCTGTTCATTTTGCGGAGCGTGTCCGCGAAGATGATGTTTATGCCGCTGCCTCCATCCATGAAGACCTTGGTCATGGCGTAGCCTCCTATTTGCGCGTCGAGTACCAGAGCCGCGTGCCCTGGTCGAACTACAGCTGGGGGATGATCCTCTCGACTGAAGCTTATGATGGTTTCCGATCCCTTCAGAAATTCGGCGGCAGGAGGTGCCATGACAGCCATGTTCACCTGTCGAGTGATTAGCTTTTGCTGCCTGTTGGAGGGGCGACCCTTTTGTATCATGTACATCTGCCCGTGGGGCTGTGGATATTGATCATCTTCCGCCCGTAGTACGGGTTGTATGGCACCTGCGAGGTTTGCGCCTGGAGCAGGCTGTGGTGGTGGTTGCGGTGGCGGCTGTGGCGCCATGAGAGCGGGCACAGCGTTCGGCTGTGGTGCGGGTGCAGGCGTGGGCTGAGCAGGTGCTGGGCCGTACCTTTTGAGTCGTATCATGTAGTCAGTCGCCATTTGGTCGAATTCCCTGCAGTTCCTTAGGGTGTGATTGGAGCGTAGTTTTCCGTCGTCCCCCTTGAAGAGGTGGAATCTGCACCAGTCGTCCATCTTTTCCTCGAATGACCGCTCGGGTTTTGCGTCGCTGCGTTTGCGCCATTCTTGCCTTTTGTAGCTGTCGCTCCGCTGCTCGCGATCTCGACTGTCCCGTCGATCATCCGAGCGTCGATTGCTTCTATCTTGGTCCTCCCGGGTTGTGTGTATCCAGCCGCCATGAACTCGGGTCTGTTATCGTCGTAAGGACGTTTGGAACGTTTGCGCCTGCGATCTTCTCTGTATGAATCTCTGCGGCCTCGACTGCCGCTTTCGTAGTTGTCGCGTGTGGGGAAGCACGGGATCTGCGTACAGAATCCTCTCCATCTGCCCACTCAGTCGCAACTTTGATGAGGTCAGCCAGGGAGGTTGGCTTTTCACGACCAGTGCCTCTTTGAAGTCCTTCCTGGCGAGACCTTGTGTGAAGGCATCCATGGCCCTGTCTTCTGACACTTTGCCAACCGAATTGCGTATTTCGGTCCACCGCCGTATGTATGATCTCAACGACTCGTCTGATCGTTGAGTGCATGCCTTAATTCTTCGAATGTCTTCGGGCGCTCACATAGAGGCTCGAAGTTTTTGATGAAGTCTCTGCGGAAATCGTCCCACGAGTCGTATGATGATGGAGGGAGCGCCTTGAGCCAGTCGCGGGCAGTTCCTTCGAGCATGAGTCGTATGTACTGCATCGCCGTGGTGTTCGTGCCACGCTGGCATGCCACGGCGAGTCTGTAATCTTCTAGCCACCCGGAAGGTTCTTGGCGACCGTTGTACTTGGGTTGTTCGCCTGTCAACTTGAACCTTTGGGCATCCGCGTCTCACGGATGCGTCGAGTGAAGCACAATGCTCCGCATGGCTCTGGTTCGCGATCAGAGTATGAATCGCTGCTATAGGATCTTCGAGATCTGCTTCTGCTGGACCTGTGCCGGCGCGTGCTTCTCCTTCCTTCATCCGAGTGGTGGCTGCGACCACTGCGATGATGTGCTGCGTGTCGTGAGTCGACTATGTCGCGATCGCGATTCCTTGCTGGAGTTTTGTCTTCTGGCTGTATAGCCTGTGCCGCTAGAGCTAGCGATTTGAGTTGTTGGCGATGCAGGGCTGCGTTAGGGTCATTCGCCGGAGGTTGCATTGCCTTGAGGTAAGCACCTACGGAGAATAATGCACCCGCAGCAGTTTTGGGCACTGGGATTCCGTTAGCGTCCTCTGTCATGAACGACAGGTTACGGGTGATTGCTACCCTTTCATGTTCTGGAAGGCTTGCCAACCGCGACCTAGGTCGTGGGGTTGGTTGCTTGTGGACCCGAGGGATTGCTCCCTTCTTCGGGCACTCGAGAGGCTGGCTTGCCTTTTGCGCTCTTCGAGCGTCGCTCGGTAGTTTTGCAGTCGAATTGACTCCTGCCAGTTGAAGTACTGGAAGGTCAACATCTCCTCTGGGGTGGAATTTGGTGGCATCATTGTGCACTCCTTTATGACTTTATCTGCTTTTGCTGCCATCTCCTCCGTGATTGTCAAGGTTGTGACCCCATCCGGCATGGTTACCGTGCATGGGAATTGTGCAGGCCTGCGAGCGGCTGCGTCTGCGGATGATTCTGCGGAGAAGGCCACGTAGACCTGATGGGGCGTGACCCGAGGACAGGTGTATGTGCTGTCGATTCCAGTCATGGACTCGACGTCGCCGTCGAGGCTCATGTCAGAGCCATGTTCATCGAGTAGATCTTCGAGGCGAATCTCGTTGTCGATGTGCTCATCGCCTATGCTCATCTCGGTGTTGGCGAAGCCATTATGGATTTCTGAGTCGAGGTTGGTGTTGGTGAAGATCTCCGAGTCGACGTTGCTGTCGTTATGAATCGCGGGCTCGTAGAAGTCATCGAGGGAGATCCCGCAGTCGAAACTCTCGTCGAGTGGTAGGTTGAAGTCGACGTTGCTTGTGCGGTATGCTGATTCTGCCTCCTCGCCTTGGAGTTCCGTCATCATGAACCTGTCGATCTCGCCGGTCGACATGGTTGTTGCGGGCGAGCAGGCTTCAGGAATCGACGACGGGGCGAGCGCAGTCGACGGAGCCTCGAGTGCGCCCAGCGCCAGTTGTTGCGGATCTGTCGAGTCCTGCGTGCCAAGATTGTTTACGAAAAAATTGAATGCTCCAACAGTCAAACTCAAACCTGATTCAAGGCCGAAAACGCCTCCTGAAGCTCCGGCGAGTGCGGATTGAAATTCATTGGAAGAGCAGATGCGCTTTTTGCAGGTGAAGCGGGCAGGCTGCCGCTTTTCGAGTGGATCGGCGAGTCGCCGTGTGTCGCCTGGATCGGCGAGTTGCTGTTTGCTGACATGGCCGGCGAGTTGCCGTTTGCAGATGAGATCGGCGAGTTGCCGTTTGCTGGTGTGATCGGCGATTTGCCGTTTGCTGTTGGGACCGGCGAAACTTCGAGTCCAGCGCTATTCTTTCCCACAGACGGCGCCACTTGACGAGGGGTAGACTCATCAAGACCCATGGTTAAGGTCCCTAGGTTATGAATATGGGGGAGAGAACGTGGTAGAGCTGGAAGTATCGTCGGCTGACAAGCAGGGCAAAGATTTTACCCAGGTTCAGGGCCCTCGTGTGGAGGTAACACCCCTACGTCCTGCCTGTCTGTTATTGCTTTGTGAATATGATGGTTACAAGGATCCCGGCGAGATGTCGATCTCGCTAGGGTTTGTGGCTCTGGTGTTCGTTGTCTGGTTCGATGGCCCTCCCAGTCCTTAAATAATAGGCTGGGTCTCGGGTGTTCGTAACCGACTCGATTTACAAGTAAGGAAACTCTAAACCGACTATTGCTTCGCCAAACTTGGAGGATACTCCATCTTCGTGGGCCTCCCTTCATGGGCTTCATGTAGGCTCTGATAGTTGGGCCTAGTCGATACGTGCACCAGGTACCCTCATGGTAGGGTACCCGATAGGCATACCCATGTCAACCACCATCCTCATCTCAGTTCATCCCACCATCATCACGCACGCGCAAATGGAATCCCGAACTAGAGGACCCTGGCTAGCCCCGCCCGAGTTATTTAGTCTATGAGGGTTCCTGCAATTGCATAGGCCTCACGCATGGTTGCACGCTCAGTCTTGGTTCAAGAGGTAAAGAACTCGCACCTAGGCGACGGGAACGAGACAAAGCACCACAACCACAGTGGCCTCTCATCCCCACCTTTAAGCATTTTATTACCTGTCACCACAATTTCCTCCACCATCATCCGAACATAACAACACCTGTTTCCGACATGAAGTATCCATCAGACGAATACACATTTAGCTAAGCATGGCTAAGCATCAACATTGCATAGCTAAGTATTTCAGGCCAACAATACAACCCTATGGTTAATAGGAGGGAAACAGGTAAATGGCATCGGAATCTTAATGCAACTATAGGATACTCTAATCCAATAAAATTGACATTTGGAACCGCATGTAATATTATAGTGGAGAAAATACTTGCGGAAAATAGGATAAGATATGCCCAGAGGGGGGATTACGCTTGCCTTGTTGAGCGGAGGAGTCAAACTGCTCGTCGGAGTAATGTTGCTCAACTCCGAACTCGTGATCTACCAGAGAGCAAACAACACCGGAAAGCAAAAACAACAATCAACACATGGCAATTGTGCAATGCATAAAAAATGATGATATGGCATTTTAATGCAACTAAGAGATCCTAGACATGATCATTGGGTTAAATGAGTGTCCCGAGATATATTTAGGAATTATTCGGTTAACCACCCATATTTATCTTAATGACCAACATGTTGCTCTAGTTATGACCAGTATCACAAAATGATTGTACATGCATGAGAATGATGTTTTCTGTTAGTATTTAACTTGCTGAACATTGTGATATGTTGTTTGCAAATTTCGAAGCAAATATGAATATTTGGTGAGTATTTCAAATCTACATTTGAATCTGCCATTTCAGGGAAATGCAATTACCAATGATATTAAAAGTTCGTTAATGTGTAGAACTGCTTGAAAGCAGTTGGTATATGTTTCTCTGAACATTTTGAGGTATTTACACATAATTTTGGAATTATTTTGAATTAATTATGAATTTCCAAAAGGGATTTCATTTCTGCAATTTTTAGTATTCCATTTAATCAGAGCAGAAAAATTAATTCAATTATGTCCAACTAAGATATGGATGTGTAGAGTTTGTTAAGACAAACATTTGGACACATTATTTGCTCAATTTGGATCAGCAGGGCAAAATATATGAATTTTCAAAATTTACCATATTTTCGGATTATCCGGTTTTTATTAACCCGGATTATCCGAGGAAAGGAAATTGGAGTACTGAGAAATTTTGGAAAATCCGAATTTTGATGCACCGGATTATCCGATCCACTGCTGACTCAAAATAACACTAAGGACCAAAAGAGCTCTCGCACTGGAGTTGCTCGGATGTTCCGACTGGGTAGAAATCGGATTTTCTGATGGGAGAGAAACGACGGCGAGCTACGACGTTCTAGAGCTACGGACCTCGCGTGCAGGACAGCAGAGGGCGCGGGCAGGGTCGGAGGCTCACCCTGGGCGCGGATGCGTGCTTGGGGAGGCCTGAGATGCCACGGCAGCGACGAATTCCGGCGGCGGCGAGCTCGGCCGACGGGAAGAAGAACTCGGCTTGTACGATTCCGGGACGGCTTCAGCTCCGGGCTCCAGTGTGGACGACGAGGGCGGGGTCGCGGCTCCATCCCTGGTCTCAGCGCATCCTGGCGGCGGCCATGTCGATGACTCGGTGCTGCTCCCGCTTCGGCCGTGGTTGGAGGTCGGAAGGGGGAAGAAGGGTGGCGGCGATTCCGTGCGTTTCGGCACAATTCCTTCTGCGTGGAGGTAGCGCACGGCACGGCGGAGCTTGTGACAGTCTTGGCTTGGCTCGGGGAGCGCTCAATCGACGGCGTCGTGGCGGCGGAGCTGAGCTACGGTGCGGCCATGGTGGGGAGCAAGAGGAGGAGGGAGCAGGTGAGCGGGGAATCGGGTAGGAGGAGCAGAGCAAGTGGGGCTCGTGGGCGTGGTGCTCCTCGCAGGGGTGAGGCAGAGGAGAGGGGGCCCTGGCGCGTGCGACGCGCAGGAGCGCAGCACGGCGTCATGGCGCCAGTGCGCGGGAGGTGAGAGAGAGATGCCAAGTTTGCAAAAAGCCCCCTGGCAACATTTGTTCCGTCACCAATAGGTCCTTCTCCCTTTTCTTTTTAATAAAACCAGTAGCTTAGGGAGTTTATTAGGGCACTAAACCATTTTATTAAAATCTAGAAAAAATTTGTGTTGCCTGCCCACATTGTGAAGAAGCTCCACAAAAATTGGTATCCCAAACTAAAATGTTTTGGACCACTTTGGTTTAGGGAGATATGTCTAGAGATTTTTGGTGGATTGAAAACTTGAAGAATTCCCTAGTGATTTTTGGAGCAAGTTCAAAATATTAAATCTTGAACTCTTGGAACTTCCTTGACAAATATACAAGCTTCAAATAGTTTTGTTTTGCAAGTTTGAGTGCCTTCATTGTTTGGAGATTTTATTAAAGCAAAGGTGGCCTTTTGTGTTTCCAGTTGCCAAACCCATTTGTTTTATTTGTTTAGCAATTTAATATGTATGCCATGATGCAATGGAACACAAAAAGTGGAAATTTTAATCGGGTTTTTAGGTTCTCAAACTTCGGGCTGTTACACGGGCCGCGCGGCGGGTCGGTCCCGCGGTCGCAGGTGAGGTTGAAGCCCGGGAGTGGTAGCAGTGAGCCGAGCCCATGCCGAATGGGAACCCCGGCATCCCTATCACAGGCGGCGGCGCCGGCGATGCAGCGGGGCAGCAGCTACTACCGCTATAGCAGATACCACCATGATCACTAGTACGCCTCCTGACGCCCACTGTGGGATGCTTGCCGGGTGCGCCATGGTGGTCTTGGAGGATTCGAACGGGCTTGGCTAACTGGCTACCCAGGTATCTAGCTAATTTAACAAACACCAGGACTCCAGCAGAAATGGGAGGGTATGCGACTGCGAGTCCCATGCAGCGTTTATTAGGGCGTTCAGATCTCACCTAGCACGCGCCAAGTCACACGTTTTCTGTTTGTGACTATTCTCCATGTACTTAGGTTTTCTAGCCATTTTCTTGCACTAAAATGATTTTCGACAAATTTTTCTAAAGTACATAAATTTGAACAAAAATATTTATAGTTTAACTCTAAAAGGTGCTAAAAATATTTTTAAGGTACCTAAGTAGGATTGTACGTAATATCCATAGAGGGTGTTGAATTATGTAAGCCATTGCCATGGAAGGTGTGCCGACGAAATTTACTCTATTTATAAACTCTAAACAATACAATCCTTTTGCATGGAGTCCTTTTATGTGTTCTACCTACAGGAAAAAAAATTCAAATTTGTAATATGGTAATTTTTAAAAAGTGTTTAGAAAATAGCCTATGATTTATTAATATTCCTGACTTAGAAGCACAAAGACTAGGGTGATGGTCATATCCACGACATAGCTCAGGATAATTTTCCATATTTCGTGCCATGGCAAGCAATATTGTGAAAAGGAGTTTCTAATGTTTTGTTATACTCACCACTTGCTCTTCGGATGCGCCATCGCTCGGGCGACCTGGAGCCGGCTTGGCTGCCCCGTCTCGGGCTGCTCCTCCGTCTGGAACCTGATGGCGCCGATCGCTGCTGAGCCGGCGACATGGGAGCTATGCTCTGTCGCTGTCCTTTGGCAACTCTGGAAGGCCAGAAACGACGTCGTCTTCAACAACAAAACGTGCTCCGTCACGCATCGAACGATCTTGCCGTTTGGT
The DNA here is from genome assembly GCA_947311845.1 of Poa pratensis. Taxonomy (NCBI): domain Eukaryota; kingdom Viridiplantae; phylum Streptophyta; class Magnoliopsida; order Poales; family Poaceae; genus Poa; species Poa pratensis. The sequence continues at coordinate 6,459,269 of CAMZMU010000020.1, read as the reverse complement.
CACACAGGCTGAAAGCCGATGTTAGAGTCGCGGCTAATGCCCTGTGTGGCTTTCTCTTACAATGTGCTCTTGTATGATTGTTGTTCGCCATGCTCCCCCCCCCCCCCCCCCCCGCGTTGTTTGCTGTTACATTGTAACAATTGGACCCATGTTGAAGGGTCGCTTCGAGTAATAATAAAAGTGGTGGGGAAACCCCTCCCTCTATTCTCGAAAAAAATGTTTTGTTATACTAGTAACCGTGCACGTGCAATGCTCGTCTCACAAGTCAACTAATGCATTCTAAATTTGGATCAAGTCATCTTCAATACTTGAAAAATTGACGATGCACACTCTTTATCTCGATCCATGAGTTTTTCTAAGTTTCTGAACTTCAGCTCGAAAATAACAGTTACATGCTAGACATACCTCTACCGGAAGACCCAAGCTAAACATTGAAAATACAGTTTTATCAAAATTCAGTAAATAATTGTCAAATTTAATATATCCCAACATGTTTGCTCTTTTAATAGTATAGTGTAGAAAAAAGATTTTGTATGGTGTTTTTTGAGTGCGAAGGAAGTGCAAATAATATTGTGAAAAGTGGCGTCGCACAAAGTAGACCATATTGAATGGTCAATTCAACAATTATGTGAAATTTTCTAAATTTCTAGCAGCTTTTGCATATTTAAATGAATAGCACCAATTACATGCGGACAAAAGCTGGCCCGGTGGAGTTTGAGCGAGTGAGAGCCATTGCTGAAACAAGTTTGGTGTGCCATTGGTAAAGTCGTAAACAGATAGGCCACCAATTTTGAGTCATGAGTAAACGGGAGGATCGGTCTGTCTTGAGATGAACCGATATTGCAAACAGTGGGGACGTGTTTGACTGTGAGGATAACAATTTTAGCTCTCAACTGCTGAGAACACGGAATGGCTTGCGTCACTGTTCCGTTGTGCCCATGTCCGTCCCGCAGTAGCCTGGTTAGTTGGTTACCTGTATATACTACGACATGGGACGGCTCACCGACGGCAAGCCCGTAAGAGCCATGTCATCCATAGCTCTGCCACCCTCCTAGTGGCGTTTCTTAGTACTCAATGAAGTGATTAACATTTTTTACGGGTGCGACCTTGCCGTTTATACGCAGAGATCCCGTGTTATTGTGCTAGTACTCGGATTGAATAGCTATTACAACGCATGATCCAGAATTACATTTATTTCATTACAAATCGCATAACACATGGCTAGCATTATACAAAGTTCGGCAGCACAAAACAATAAAATTACAATTAGCCTCATCATTTCCATGTGCCATAGAATAACATGTTTGTTGCACACTCGAAACACTAACGAAACCCCACTCCTCGTCTAACGAATCAGCAACATTAGACGTTGCAGCCCAAAAGGATAAATGCATTGAATGAATTGGCACATGACACCAAAAAAGAATATAATATATCCTACACCTCTACATGAATATTTGGTTGAGTATAGTTCAAGGAGCATAAATTTGTCACGCGGAAGTTCTCCAAACTTAGCCCCTCGCTCTCGCCCCCGCGTCGCCTCCCCGAGTGAGGCGACCGGGGATCTCTCCCCGTCCTTCCCCAGCCACCCTCCCCCTCCCCTGCCCCCTCTCGCCGCCATCGGCAGCCGCCTCCGGGCGTTGCCCGCGAGGTGCCGGCGGCGGCGGGTCTGTCCTTCCCCGTGCGCGGTGGTACCCCGACTCGGGCGGGCGAGGCTGGCGGCGGTGCAGCTCGGCAGGCAGTGGTCCGGCGGCGGCACGACGGACCCCGGGTGGATGTTGGACGACGGCGCCGCTCCTTGGCGGCTGGGCACGGCTGCAGCAGCCGGCGGCGTCCGGAGCCCGCTCGGCCCAGATCTGGGCCCCTTTGGGCCCGATCTAGGTTGGGCAGGGCTGGCTGCGTGGTGCTCCTGGAGGTTGAGTTGGGACGACGTCGGGACAAGGTTGGTGGCGGCGCTGCGGCTAGCCTACTGCAGCGTGGCAGTGGGGGCTTTGCGGGCCCAGTTTGGGCTTGGCCGGGCCAGTGTGGGCCTGGTATGACCTTGCTGCCGCGTCCGGTCGGTTATCGCGAAAGTGGTGGAGGTTGTTCCCTCCCGCCGGCTGCGGTGCTGCCGCCCCGATTCCCGTTGTGTTCCAGTCTCATCCTCTAGGCCTCGTTTCGGTGTTCACAGAGAGACGACGAAGAGGTCCTCAAGACCGGAGTGGCGCATGCTAGTGGGTGACAAGCTAGGTGGAGCACTAAGGATCGTCCGAGTTGTGGTTTTTTTGGGGGTCGGGAGAAATCCTTGTCGGCTCTCCGGTCGACACCGACGTGGTGACGCCTACGGGTGTTGCCGGTCCTTCTTGAAGGGCGTCGGGTGTACCCCTTCCCCACTTCCCTCTGCATATCGGGGAAACCCTAGGACTAGTCCGGACAGCAGCTTCATCATCGTCGCATTCCTTCCTGAAGGAGTTGCTTGATACGCGGCGATCTGGAATGCTAGGCATGTGGTGGGAATACTTCGGAGAGGGCGCAACGGTTGCGAGGCTTCTTTGTTTTTCGTCGATCTGCCATTGTTGGCTTTTGTTTCTCTTACTTTTTTCTTCTTTTCTTTTGGGCTTTGATTGTGCTGCGGCCCCAGCGTGCTGGTTGTATCGGTTGCTTTATTTATAAAGCTGGGCGAAAGCCTGTTTCGTGAAGTATAGTTCAAGGCTGACTTTGCATGAAGTCAGTTTTATCTTATCTTTTATTCTCCACACATGTGAGAGAAAAAACACGGACTTATATATTTATGCATTTGATATTCCAAAGCCATGACACTAAATTTAACTGAATACTTTTTCTTGTACTTAATACAAATCATGAGGAGTATTTACAACGGAGTTGGAGTCTGAGCAAAGCAGCAACAACGTCGACTCAGAGTCCATGCTCGTGGTCGTGGACGTCTGGACGAATGGAATTTGGGAATTGTGCACGCATTCATGGGCTAAACTGAAAGGGAATTGGAAGGAAATAGTAGAACCGGGCCGGTCTGGGTCAGACGAGTTGAGGAAAGGATGTCTGGCCTTTCTTCACAGCCCGTCTGCAACGCAGTATTCACCTGCAGTTCAAGCCTGCAACGGTCAAGCCCAGTCCTGCTAACCTCTTTGTACGATCAGCAGATGTTCTGACTGGACTCAGTCTGACGAACAACACTCTCCCATAAAATCGACAACAAACGATTTCTCAAGAAAACCACAGCAGCAGAACACACCGAAACAGTCATGCTTTTGTGTCACCGCTACTATTATAATCGACCAAACAAAACCATAATCCGGCTTGGCTCCACACTATGAGCCAAAACACACAACACTATTGACATTTTTATCAACGTCATCAGAGAAAAATATATGCTGCTTGTTGACTGGGCTGTGGTTAAATCCGTCCACAGACGGTGGCACGAGTAACTACAGAAATTAAAAGCCCAAATCCAGATTAAACTCGCGCGGACCTTTCTTCACCGCTTCAATCTGGAAATCCGCCGCAACCCATGAGTCACGCTATCTTTTGTCTGTTCGATTTTGAGACCCGAGGCACCATCTACCAGCAATGCAATGGTTTGTTTTCCTTCAATATCTCATAGTCTAAGAACAATCAGTCACAACAACACGATACATGCATTAGTAATACAAGCTCTTCCACCTGTGTGCACTCATCAACAAGTATGAATGGGAGTAATAACATGTATAAGAAAGCACGGATTAATGTCTCTCCCAAGTATCACCTATTTATTATCAATGTGAATTCTTGTTAGTCCTAGTTTCATCCAATTTTCACCTGTGATCATGCATGTGTTGGCCTACACTCGCGGATGGTTTACCATTTTCTCTTACCAAACCATAATGAATTTCAGGATGAAGCACAACAGGTGTGTTTCTACCTCTTCATGACTTCTAGATGGACAACGACCATGGAATAAGTTGACATGCACCATTTCATTTAAAAATGGTCAGTATTTACAAGCCATAGTATATAAATGGAGATAAGAGGGAGCGACACCAACACAACATTTACAAAGATGATGCTAGATGGAAAACATCACTCCTTGGCGTACTAAAGGGATCCGCGACACCTTCCAGCATCCACCAATCCACAATGCATGAAATGTTTTTTCACTGGCAGAGCATGGTAAGTCTCGCGACCAGGTGCCGAATTCTGCCGTGGCAGGTCAACTTCTCAATACACTCACGAGAACATATTTTCCTAGTGATATGTCCATAATTTATCTATGCCTTTAAAAGTTTATTGTACTATTTTCTTGAATATGCCATGATTATATTGTTTTTTTGCGTGATTACTAGGATTTTTGAGCAAATCTCGTTTACTTGTTATCTGAAGCTTTTTAACTTTCATGAACCTTCTGGACAAAAAACAAATCGGGAAAAACTCATGCGAAATCGGAAACGAAGAGGACCAGCAACAGAAGCACCCGAGAGGACACTGGCACGTCCAAACATATTTATGCATTGTAAAATTATTATATTAATTCTCCTGCTATTTACCATGATTATTATGTTACTTTAAAGTTTTGTTAATTTACCGGATATTTCACGAAACCTAATTATTTTGTTATTTAATTTTGAAAGATAGGAAATCCTTCTTTTCATATTTTTATATTTCAGAAAAATTGTGGAATCCCAACTGATCTGCTAAAGGAACCACACATATATAATTTAAAATAAAGAAGCCTACAAGAAGTGCACGAGGAGGTTACATGGTGGACCGTAGGGACCATCGGCTAGCCCATGACGCGCCGTGGGGACTCACAGGTGTGCCAGATTATCGTTTTGCGCTGACCTTCAGCCAATGTATTCGTCTTTTACCTAAAAAACACTACATAACCCCTAGAGTTTTTCGCGAAAGAGAGAGGGCGAGATGATACATAACACGAAACAGAGAATCTGAAGGCCGCAACCGAAGCGAAGATTGGACGGTAACAACCGTTGCAGCATCTGGTGGTTCTATGTTTAACCTCTCCCTCAACTACGTTGTCGTCTCCATGATGAATGAATAGGGAGGATTCCACTGCTAGACTAAGTGTTTGTGACAGTAGATGATCTGAACTCTCTATGTGCTATCATTATTTTAGAACCATATGAAATACCCCACATGATAATGATAATTATTACAGTATGTATTTTTGATGTCTTTGTCTTATGAAATGATCTATTCAGTTGCCAATTTGTCCGTCCTTGCCATTTGTATTTGATATGCATATTATTAGCTTGTCCTTGTTTGCTAGATATTCCCGCATCATAGCACATTCAGGACCAGACGCCACGCATCATAGCACATTAAGGACCAGACGCCACGATCCGTTGGAGTTCGTTTACTTATGCAGTGGATTATTAATTAACCCACAAGCCTGGATTACGTGGACTCCCCAAATGGATGAACACGTCATGGATTTTTGGTACTTTGTTGACTAGCAGTTTACCGAGATGCTGAAACATGCATACATCATACATCCAACAAATAATATTAGCCTTAGCCCTGAGGATCAATTCTAGAAATGACCATAGAGCATTTAGATGTGCTTGAGTATTCCTCGAATCAGTAGTTCATTTGGGTCACAATAATACCAAAACTAACAAATAATGAAAATTAAATAAAATTCAAGGAGGCAAGTTAGTTTCTGTTTCTTGTCGGTTTACATACATTGTGAATAGGGCCAGATTTTGACCACTACATGTCTGATAGTTTTGGGCCAATACAGGATGATATTCAGTGATGCGGGGCTTCACCAGCCGCCTCGCTTACTTGCCCGCATCGCCCCGCTCTCCATGATCGTATAAAACTCCCGCGGCACCTTCTCCTGATCCTGAATCAAGCCTGCTCATCAAGTATTTGTTTGACGACCATCAGCTCATCTTGCATGGACAAAGAACCCATGGCCGCAACACACAAACTTGCAGCAATAGCAGCATGCTCGCGCTAGGGGCCGGGGTGACTTTCCTAACACTCGCTCTATCGCAACGTTTAGCTGTATGCCCATGTTCAGGGATCTTTTTTTTTGAAGGTCACCGGGGGGGGGGGGGGGGGGGGGGGGGGGGGGGTTACTCCCCACCTGAATTTTTTCGTATTTTATAACAGAAGGCCAAAAAGCCGAGATTTACAGGGGAGGGACGAGTATCAGAGAAACAGGGAGGGGGGAGGTTAGGGATCTTATTGCAGTGGCACACTTAATTGTTTTTCTTGAACAAATATGTACATGATCCCCTCCAAGATTGTACTTCCACAACCTATCAAATGTCCTATTGCTTGTTCTACTCCAATATCTCACATCACACAATATCAACTGTGGTAAGGAAGCATAAAAATGGCAACATGCTCAAGTACAATAATGCAAAAAACTTGGCTCATCAATTTATATAGAAATATGTCTTTGCATTCAAGTACCAGCTAGCCAGTTCATCCGATTTTTCTCCACCGTCATGCAAGTATGGTTTATGATACTGCGTTTTAACTTCCAAGCATACTATTTCCGGAAGGAAACACAACATGCGCGTGGCTGCATCTTAATGAGTACGCCCGTCCAAATTTCACGCGACGTTTTCCAGTGACGGAGCATGGCAGCAAGAAGACGACCATTCGAGGAATGAATGGACTTTGGCAAGGACGGAGCAGGATCATACGAGCTTTTTAACAAAGTAATCTTAGGCGCCTCAGATACATCTCCACGGTCAACTCCAGCAACTGAACGTAGTGTGGCAGTAGTCAGCCGGACTGCCAGAACCATAATCACGCATCACCAAGGTTTCACACGGTATTGATCGGATCAGTTCACTTGTTCAGCCAGAATTACTAGCAAATCAATCAGCCGAATAATATTATAATCGTTGCAAGACAAAAACAATCAAATAATGAAGGGAAAGTCTACACAGAGGCGGCGCACCCGCGTCTCTCCCTAGCGGCGGCTGCTTTAGGATGCATGTAACGCATCGCGCACGCGTCCTCCCACCTGTAAGCCAGACCGAGAACGTCCTAGTGAGTAACCGCTCTCTCCCCTGCTCTTTCTCTCTCCGCGCTCGGCTTCGGCGATTTCGGCGGCGAATGCGCATTTCTGGCCGCGCTAACCGCAGTCCGGTGGTTCCTCACCGTCAGAGAGGTTGGTCGTTGCAGTCCCTGTCCTGGTTAGTTCCGCATCTCTTGGTTTGTTCGAATTTGTGGTCGATTTTGTTGTTCGGGAGCTTGTTCGGTGCCGATTCGACCACTGTTGCCATTGACGTCAACTTGGTAGGGTAGTTTGCACCGGAGGAGAGGCTCGTTGTTGCAGACCCTTCATGTTGAGCTATGCACCTTCTGGATTTGATATATTTGGTTGTCGATTTCGTCGGTGAGCTCGTTTGGTCCCGATTCACCCCCCATTGCCGTTAGCGTCAACGATGTAGGGTAGGCGCGCGTTGTTACTAGCATGTCATTTTGTTGGTCGCTGGTGTAGAATTCTAGATAGGCAGTGCTAGGGTTTGGGTTCTATTGCCGAATCCAGTCGGTGGTGGCCATGTATTTGGTCTAGTAGCCTTGTGTTCATCTGTACAAGGTGATGCTTGATGTTGGCTGGGTGATGTGGCATGGGTGGACATGGGGATCGTGTTTTCGTGTGTGTTGCTGTTGTTGATGGAGTTTGATAGGGTAGTGGTGGTGAACTCTGATGTGCACTAGTAGTATTTTAGCGATTTGTTGATTGGTTGGTACATAGGAGGAGGGTTTGAGACTAGCGCACGACATGCTCGACACCATTGAGGTCGATTGAGTTGTCGGTGATGTGGTTTTTGAGGTCGATTAAGTTAGGGTTGTGTTTTTCATGTTGGATCCTTGGGGCATGGGGCAGAGAGGGGGTATTATTTGGTATAGCTGATGGTTGTGCTACTAGTGTTGGTGGTGGTACTCTTTTTTCTAATTCTTGAAGCAAATTATTGGGCTAATGTATTTTGTAGGATGGCTTAGTTTGTGCTTCTTGTTTTCAGTTTCATCAAGTTGTACACATGGTGAATGTGATTCTGTTTTCCCCAACCAGGGTTAGAGTGATCGCTAAGAGGAAGGGAAGCTAGAATAAAGCAGCTCGTGATGTCAGGGAGAAGGGCAAAAAGAAGAGGCCTAGTGTTAGTTGCTTGGTCCTATCTTTTTTGTGCAATACTAGTGTAAATGCCAAGAGGGAAGGGCACGGCTGTTGTTGTAGGAACATTTTTGTTACATACTTACAACTTTATAACTAACTATTATAAATTAGCTATAGAACGTGTGGACTAATGGCTCCCGAGCTTCATGAAAACCGTTTTTTGAAAAAAATTAAAATGATATTTTAAAGTTTAAAAAATTAAGAAAAAAACTCAGTATAGATAATGATGTGATATACAAGTGTGCAATTTTTTAATCGAAATACGTTATTTTGTGGGCTAGGAAAAAATGATAAATGTGTGGATCTGGGTGGTGAAAAGTACATAGTTTAAATAACTTGAAATTTTCCCGATTTGTCTTTTTATGCAGCCCACAATAGAACGAATATTGAGTCTAAATTTTGCAAGCTTATATATCAAGACATCATCTGCATCTGGGATTTTTTGAAAATTTAAAGTACCAATTTCAAAATTTTCAAAAAACGAGCTATGTGTAGGTTGGGAGTCATTTGCAGATTCCGCTATAGAACTAGCTATTACCAGTATTAAACTTGGTCTTACCACTATTGGCATGACGATGCAGATGAAGCCGAAGCAAAGCACTCCGCACCCAATTTTTTTTTTTTTTTGGCGAACTCGCATGTGACGGGCAGAACAGAACGACCACAAAATGGAACTGCGTCCTCGAAATAAAAATACAAGGCGTACAAGTGTTGTTGTGCATCCAACTGTCGACTTGGCGAGTCTTGTTTGACCTGCATTAGAGCATGTCCACTTGTGGCGCCCAAACGGCCGCCCAAACGTCTTTGGGGCGTGCCGGACACAAAATCGCCCCCACTCGCGGCGCCCAAACGCGAATTGGGTCCGGCGCGGCCCAGTTTTGTGTCCGACACGCCCAGCCCACGCCCTGAACTTGGGGAGGCTTGGGGCGGGCCCGGACGGAAGGATACGCGACGCCACGTTGGCTCCCGACGCGCGGGCCACGCCTGGCAGTGAGACACAGACTATGTCTCGTCGTTTTCTCGCCTGATTTTATCCCTCGTCTTTCATCGTCGCCCCACTTTGCTCGACGCCGCCCCCCCCCCCCCCCCCCCCCCCCCCCCCCCCCCCCCGCCGCTCCACCCAAGCCTGGACGCCGGCGCCGCCGTTTGCTTCCTCTCCTCGACGTCCTTCGGTTCCGGGCACCGGCGTTCTCTCCGCCGTTGTATTCGATACAGCCGTCCCCGGCGGTCTCTCCGTGACCCGCCCTGCCTGCAAGGTGTTCGGCGGAAGGTTCGCCTGGTTTTTGACTGAATTATTGATGCTAGCCGGCGACCGGTCGTTAATCAATGGCCGCGTTGTATTGCAGATGGATAGCGACGACGAGATGATGGCCGCGATGCTGTTGGAAGAAGAAGACGCCATCGCCGCGGAGGAAGATGAGAATATAGCAATTCTCAGTTGTCTTCTCCAACTTCAAGCCGACGAGGAAGTCAATGCCGCCCCAAAATGGGGAGGCTCGTCATTCGGAAGGAAGAAGAGCAAGCCGAGGCAGAGAATGGAAGACCATTCCATGGTTCAAGTTGAAGAAGGACGCCGTGGGAACTGTTGGTTTCTCGTCAATCCAGAAGTGCACTGCAGCCATGAGAATGTTTGCATATGGAGCACATGCTGATTTTGTAGATGACTACCTACGGATGTCAGAGTCCACAATCATCAAGCCGATGTACAGGTTCTGCAGGGCGGTGATTGGTGTGTTTGGCCCAAACTATTTGAGAAGACCAAATGAAGAAGAAACAGATCTGATCCTGGAACAGAATGCAGCTAGATGATTTCCTGTGATGCTTGGAAACATAGACTGCATGCATTGGAGCTGGAAGAACTGTCCATTTGGTTGGCAAGGATTGTACAAAGGAGGCCACAAAGGATATTGCAGTGTGGTTCTTGAAGCTGTGGCCGATCATGAACTATGGATTTGGCACGCATTTTTCGGCATGGCAGGATCACACAACGACATCAATGTGTTGCAGCGCTCTCCTGTGTTCGCGAAGCTAGTTGAAGGCTATGCCCCACCTGTCAACTATGTGGTCAATGGCCACGAGTACAACAAAGGGTACTACCTAGCCGATGGCATCTATCCAAAGTGGGCAACATTTGTGAATAGCGTCCACAATCCTCGCGGGAACAAAACTTGTCATTTTGCCGCTGAACAAGAGAGCGCCAGGAAGGATGTCGAGCGGGCATTTGGAGTGCTGCAGCAAAGGTTTGCTATCGTTCGGTATCCTGCTCTGACATGGTCGAATGAGCAAATGTGGGAGGTGATGAATTGTTGTATTATCCTGCACAACATGATCATCGAGAGTGAGCGCTATAATCCAGTGCATGATCATATGCCATATGACTTTGAGGGTCCTCATGCACAGGTTGATCACAACGTGCCGGCGGATTTCGCTGATTATATCTCAATGCATTTGGAAATTCGTGATGAAAATACTCGTAATCACTCCAAACTGATCTAGCGGAGCATTTGTGGGCACGCCGGGGCATGGCAGCGGCAGAGGAGGAAGAGGAAGACGTTTGAACTTTATTATATATTTGAACTATTAAATATTGTATTTGAACTATTACATATTTATGTATGTTTGATTTTTCCTTTCACAAAATATTGAAATTCATGTAAAAAACTCTTTTGGGGCGCCGTGAGTGGAGAACGCGGACGCCCAAATGGCGCATCTTGTCCGGACAACGCCCAAATGACACGTCCAGACGGCCTTTGGGCGCCCATTTGGACGCCGCGACTGGAGATGCTCTTATTGGTGTTGCTAGCAAATGACAATGTCAAAGGCCACTCACCTCGAAACAGGGCAGGACGGTGACGGTGACGGTGACTTTGCTTTCTGCCAGGGTCAAGTCGCGTCAATGATAGCACAGCTGAAAACTACTGCCGAACACACGGTCCGGAATAACGACCGTGGAATACGGTACACACAAAGCTTCCTGTGGATGTGGAGCTTCATGTCCTCAGGCCAAGCGATTGCTACTAAAGCATGGAAGGTTGGTTCGTGGTCCGTGCAGCTCGACCATAGCTTCTTCCTTTGGCCAGAGCCCAGAGGCTGCTGAAACCACCATAAACCGACGAGCAGCAACGACGAGACGATCGTTGCACGGATCGATCGATGAAGGCTCAGAAATGGCTCAACGCCTTCGTCCGCTTCGTTGCTTTCATGGAGAGGGTGGGCAACGCCTTCGGCACTCTAGCCTTCATCTGGGCCACCGTGGTTGTGCTCGGCGGCTTCATCACCAACCTGGTGCGCAAGGATTTCGGGTTCGCAACGGCCATAGTCTTCCTCGAGGCTTTCAGGTATTCATCTAGCACTACACGCATGCATTACAGATCTCACAAATTATTTTGTTACTATCTACCAGCCTCTATTTTCAATGCTCTGTTATGCTGAAGATCCAATAAAAAAGTAAGACAGTTTTTCTACCATAAGATATAGGCCACAAATCTCATTTGCTAGAACTAGATCAAACTAGCCATTAGGTAATAAATTACGTCAAAAGCATAAGCCATCATTTTGGGAGTAAATGGCAATATTTACCAGATAAAGTTTGTTCTGACACAAATTACCAAATTTTAAAAAGATTGACACAATTTACCAGATTTAAGCAAAACTTATGACACAGATTATCAGTTCCATTTTTAGGTCAATTATCAGATGCCACGTGGCATCCTATGAGTGGCACAAAAGTGGAAAAAAATAAAAACTGGTAATTTTGTGTCCTAGTTTTTTTTAAAAAAATCCGGTAAAATCTGACGATATGTTTCTTAAACCTGGTATGCTACACCAAACTTTATATCTGGTTTAATGATGCATGTATTGTATTCAACTCATCTCCCCTAGTATGCATGCATTGTTTAGTACTCATCTTTCCCTTGTTATTGGATATAAATGCAGAGCGTTTAGCCGGCAAAGCATGCCAGATGACCAACTGTTATTCAAGACTACAGGAGGCATAAAGCTCAAAAGGGTTTCGCTTCGCGGTGGATCTCTGTATTACGTGAATGCAGTTATAATGACGGTATGCCTGTGCTTAATCCCAGGGTACCTGATCATCGATCGCTACATTCACCTCCTTAGGAATTACCACTCGTTCGTTTTCTTGCCGTTACTGGCCTTAGTATCCAGCCTGAGGTTTTACCAATTTATTATGTTCCTGAGCAAGCCTGGAAGCCCCAAACTGCTGCAATTTAGCCCCTTTGCTGCTCTCCTAGCTGTATATGTAGTACTCTCTTTGTTTTATTCCCCAGATAAAGCACTTAGCTGGAGGGCTTACTTAATTCTCCCACAATGGTTCATCGTCTACCTCTTAGCGAGGGTCCATTATCCAGGAGCTGCTCATCGTTTTCGCAAAAAGCTTACAATGGCAGTAAAAGTTTTTCATGTCATAGTTCTTGCTTCAATAATTTTGACATTGTCGACCTGGTGGCTCTGGCTCGCAAAGATATCGTTTTCGCAAAGAGTTTCCACTTGGTATCCTCTGCTCTTGCTAGGACTCCTAGGTGCACCGGTGCTAGGCAACTTGCAGACTCTAGTGGCATTGGCACGGATTGTGCTGTCTTGCAGGGGCCTTTTCGAACGGACTGAACTTGTTTCGAACACGGAAAAGGCACATGTGTTGGCAGCATTGCGGGTCTTGTACATAATGGTGTTGTTCCAAGGGATCCTATACATGACGGCATGCATTTTGGAGTCATGCTCCACATTGCTTCGGAGATCAATGGCCCTTCGCTGTGGACTCGTGGATACCTTGGGGTGGGAGTCCGTCAATCTCTACTATCAGCATGCTTATGACAAGTTCTTGCAAGAGAGTGTGTTCGACGCAACGGAAATCAACCTTTCCACCTTCGCTGTGCACTGCCTCAGCTGCGATGTCTCTCGCGACAAGAAGCTCGCAGCGCTCAGAATCTTGCATTCCTTTCTCCGGCAAGAGGCCCCCGACTCCAAGATGAAGCTCGTCTCGGAGATCACCACCTCTACCAAGGCGATCACCTCCTTGATCAGCATGCTGGGATGGACAGTTCCAGAAGATGCAGAGACCAGACTGCTAGCCGCAAAGGTCACGGCTCATCTTGCTCCATATCTACAGGTCGTTCGGATCCCGGGCACCATGCAAATGGTCACATTGAGGAAGAGGACTACGGCTCCTTAACCCGGGCAGCAAGCATGAGCTCCCAGATACGTAGACTCTGGCAGCACCTCAACATACTTCGGTCAATTCCACATGATGGCCCGAAGGGTGTTGAAGACTCGCTCCCTGCACTGGGCATGCTAATTCTTCAAGGGCTTGCTCATAACTCTGACAACTGCAGTGAAATCAGCACATCGACCGAACTCATTGCTAAGATCATAGGGTCGATAAGTTGCACTACCAACACCATGACGCCTATACAGAAACAGATAGTTAGCACTGCATCATTGACGCTAGTTGCAAAGCTTGCAAGCGTCAAAGGGAAAGTTGGAGTAGTGCTCCGGCAAGAGCTGTGCGAGAATCCTTTCCTGCTTAGCCATCTCGCTTCAACCTTGGAGGACAGCTCCAGCGGCCAAGAGCAATTGAAGCCCACCATGGATATCATTGCCAAGCTTGCCGTGGATAGAAAAACAAGGCAGGAGATTGGGAGAATCCAAGTGATCATCCACAAGTTGGTTCAAGAATTTCTTCGGCAAGATGAATCGTTGAAGACACTGCGCACAGCCACAGGGGAAGCACTTGCAATGCTGGCACTGGAGTGTGTGGACAACTGCTGTGCTATCCTGGTCCAGGGCGAGCCGGAATACAGTCTTATGGTCGATCTCCGGGACATGCTTCATCTTGACGAGTGCCTATACCCCGCGGCAAGTCTACTTCAGAGTTTGTGTGCGAACTGTGGACAACAGATGCGGCATCGAGGTCAAAGCGACAACTTGTCGTCCACGTTGGAAGTGGTGAGTCATCTGATTGTGCTACTTCCACTGCGATAGAAGAACTAATCGTCAATTAATTCTGACATTTGGAGTGCACTATATGCAGGTTCTTGAAAAAATAATGGATGCGAGTGGCAAACAAATGGAGGCTCTAGTCGGTCTGGCCTCAGAAATCTGTAAAATCCTGTCCGAACGCATCACCCCTGCTCTGGGATCATGTCCAAATGTTGAGGTGTTTGTCCAAAAACTGGTGGGTGAACTCAACGCCCACAAGAAACCGAGTCCTGAATTTCCGAGCATGAGAAGGTTGTTGGTTGAGCTCACAATATGCATGGTGGAATCATGCCCTAGCTATGCAGACATCTTTAGAAAATATGGCATGATGGCCGCACTGTCCGCAGTAGAAAGTACGCCTTCCAAGGTGGAAAGTTATCCTGTTCAAAAAAAAAAAAAAAAAAAAAAAGGTGGAAAGTTATAGAGTATTCTTCGGGAGTGTAGGGGTGGTTTCAGAGGGGGGATTGCCTCTGTCCATCCTGGTCCCCAGAGCAAAAGAGCTGGTCAGATCATGAAACACTATTAATCGGACGAGTGTAATAGTCTACGAGTGATGGATATATTGCAGGACCAATTGTTGTTTTGCTGATTACCTTAACACTTGAGTCAAAAAAGTTTGTTTGTGCTCGCACACGTTGGTTGTCTTGACTTAAACTAGCTCATCGAATGCACAACTACAATACTACTCCCTCGTCCGGAATTACATGTCTAGATTTGTCCACATGTATCTAGACGCATTTTAGTATGTAGATAAATACATATTTAGACAAATCCGTGACAAGTAGTTCTGGACGAAGGGAGCACTATAAATGTTTTTGAAAAAGCAACCTAATTATCTCGGCTCCACTACAATACTACATACTGCATTTACAGATCTGGCAACGATTCTGCAGTCAGCGAGATAATAGCATAGAACTACCACTTTACGCGCTAAATTCCGAAAAACTACCACTTTACGTTTCAATCGCACAGAACTACCACTCTTCGCTAATTTTGTTGCAATGTGCGCACATTGTTGTCTAAACCGGAATTGACACTCGTGCTGACAGGTGGGACCCACCGGTCAGGGCTGAGGTGGCAGCACGCGTGGACTCTTTGCTGACGTGGCAGCACACGTGGCCGTGGGCCCACCTGTCATACTAATAAAAAAATATCTCAAAAAATGAAAAATAAAATATCAATAAAAATAAAATCTCAAAAAATAATTTCAAAAAATAAGAAAATAAATATACAACATAAAAATATCAATAAAAAATATCTCAAAAATAAAAATGTCAAAGGCCGTGCTCGCCGGCCGTCGCCAGCTCGCCGCGCCATGGCCGCCGCTCGGCGAGCAAGGAGGCGCCGGCGTGGGCGCGAGCAGGCCGGCCGCACCAGCTGGCGGCGCGACGAGGGGTAGAGCGTCCGCGGGGCGACACAGGCGGCTCCCTCGTCCTCGTCCGGCGGTTACCTCCTCCTCGCTCGAGGCCGAGCTCGCCGCCGGCCGGGCCACCTCCAGCTCGCGGCCTCGCGCCCGAGCTCGCCGCCGGCTGGGCCCTCTGCCCCTCTCCAGCCTGGGGCTGAGCGCCCCTCAGCTCGCGCCGTGCCCGCGCCCTGCCGTGCAAGGTCGTCGCCGAGTCCGCGTCCCGCCCAAGCTCTCGCCCACGGACTGGACGCCGTCCCGCACCCGATGCGCGCCGCGCCGCCGCGCTTCCCGCCCTTAGCTCTATAGGCCACCCGCCGAGCTCGCCGTGCGGCGTCGTGCTCGACGAGCTGCTGGCCGCCACGCCCGCGTCCACGCGCGTCGCTCTCGCCGCACCCCACCACTCTGGCGAGCGAGCCCGGCCCGGCCCGGCCCCCATACGCCGCCTCCCGGCCTCCTGGCTCGGGGTCGCCGTCGCTGCCGCGTCGCCGTGGCCGTCCGCCGCCGCGTCACGGTCGAGGATGGTTGCGGCACAGCACGGCCGGGCGTGCGTGCGCAGGCCGGTCAAGCTAGATAGGCATAGCTACGCGTGGGCGCGCTCGCGCCGGCCGGCCGAGCTAGCTAGCTGCGTGTGTGCCGGGCTGCCGGCCGGTCGCTGGATCGGAAAAGAATAAGAGAAATTGAAAAGAAAAAATGCGTGCTGACTTGTGAGCCTCCCGTAATTGCAAAAAAAAACTGAGTAGGTAGCCGTGCTGACATTTTTATTTTTGAGATATTTTTTATTGATATTTATATGTTGTATATTTATTTTCTTATTTTTTGAATTTTTTTGAGATTTTTATTTTTATTGATATTTTAATTTTCATTTTTTGAGTTATTTATATTTTTTATTAGTATGACAGTGGGCCCACGGCCACGTGTTCTGCCACGTCAGCAAACAGTCCACGCGAGCTGCCACCTCAGCCCTGACCGGTGGGTCCCACCTGTCAGCACGAGTGTCAATTCCGGTTTAGACAACAATGTGCGCACATTGCAACAAAATTAGCGAAGAGTGGTAGTTCTGTGCGATTGAAACGTAAAGTGGTAGTTTTCCGGAATTTAGCGCGTAAAGTAGTAGTTCTATGTTATTATCTCGCAGTCAGCACTGAAGACAGATCATCAACTCTGTTTAGACTCACCATTATCGGCTCATGTGCGACAAACCCTTGTTGAAGGATTTTTCTAAGAGTCGTGTATTTTTTCGTTGTTCAGACTTTTGTTTCAGAGCCTCTGGTAGAATTTGGTGGTGTTATCACTACGAAGGTGGACTCAGGTTGATCGATGTCCGATTTTCATTCATTTTTTAATAAATATGGTTGTATACATGAGGTTATCTTCCTTAAAAAATTGTATATAACCAAGATTCACTAGCATGCAACGGTCAAAATCTTGGTTATATACAATTTTTACGAGTCAAAATCATGCGCGTGCCTGCGTTTTAACGAGTATGTACGACCGTGGACCGTCGGCCGTCCAAGTTTTCCATGACGTTTTCCAGTGACGGAGGACGGCAGCAAGAAGATGACCAGGCGCATCGGTTGGAACCGATCATACGATGCAGTCCGCCGAGTACTTTCCGGCAAGATGCGCAAGGTTGTATCTAAACAGGCTGCTAGATAGATGCAGCTAGAGAGTACTATACACGCCACGCCCAGGAAAGGCGATGAGTGAGCAGGCGACGGGAGTTGCCACGCGGCGGCGGCGGTTAACGTTGCCGCCCAACGGTCTCTCGCCGGAGTTTTCCGCTCGCTCGCCGTCGTGCGCGTCGGGCGGCTCGCGTTTCTCGTGCCTACAGGAAGAATCAGAAGAGGTCAAGAGGATGATGATTGCTCATCTGAGGTTCCGTTTGACTCCGCCTTGGCCTTGGAGGTGCTGGATGACGAGAAGCCGGAGGAGGCTGGTTGGAAGACGGTGGTGAGGAAAGGACGAACGTCCGACGAGGAGCTGGCACAGGATTTTTGGAACGAGATTGGATTCCCGACTCCAGCGTCCAGGTTCTGGGAACGGGCGGTGCCTTCGCCGTCGCATTCGAGTTCGTCGCCTTCGCATGTGGACTCGCCGACGTCGTTGGGGATGCCTTCTTCGTCGGCTGGCCCTCGGCGTTGTGGTTCTTCTTCGTCGCCGTCGTCGTGGCAGGGGGCCGGAGTATCTCGGCCGGTGAGGCTCGGGTGGCGTGGCCCTCTACCGCGCCCACGGGTCACGCCGCCGGCCACCTTGGGTATGTTCCTTCCCCACTCGCCGGCGACAGAGGTTTCCGGCGGCGGTGCTGCAGGCCGGCCGGGAACGGACCACAGAGAAGCGGATCGCGAGAATTCCGGAGAACGCGATCACGCGATCGGCGGCGACGGTTGCATGAGTCGAACGGCGCCACCGACAACTGGGCCCCAGCCGCAGATTGATCTGTCCCCGTGGGCCTATCTGGGCCGCCGGTTTGCTACGCTCTGGAATTTCTCAAAGGACGAACAAGCTAGGTTCTTCCTATCGTTGCTTCGACCTCCGATGCTGCTGCCCTGCCGTCGATGCTGCGGTTCCTCCTTCGCCCCAAACTCCTGGCACCCCGACGCCCTCGACCCACAGCTCCCGTCGCACACCCTCGCCGTCGGCTGCTGCTGTCTCGCCGGTGAGGAGCTTGCCGGCTGCGTTTCCGCGGTCGTTTGCGGACGTCGTCGCGGCGCCGACCGCTCCGATGGCCGGGAATCTGTTGGTTGGTGGCCCGGGCGGACATCCACAGCCTGCACCTCCGGCCGCTGTGACTCCGTCAGCTGCTGCACCTGTTCCGGCTATGGAGACAAGGGCGCCGACGATTTTTGGGAGGGCGGCCGGCCCCAACTCTGGGCTGGCATCGGCTGCAGTCGCTCTGGGGTTTCACGGTGCTCCTTCGTCGTCCGTTGCGCTGCCTTCCATAATCCCGCAAAGCTCGATATCGATGCCATGTGCTGCGGGGCCTTCGACGTCAAAAAACAAGAGAAAGAAGCATAAGAAGAAACAGCCCGCTCTACCCCTTGCTGGGACGGTCCTGCTGGTAATCAGCCGGTTACTCCTGCTGTTCCCGCTGGTGTTGCAGTGGAGACTACGGTGGCAGCGGCTACGGCGGTTCCGGGTGGAGGCAAGGCGAGAAAGAAGCGATGCGTGAAGTGTAATGTTGACTCTCACGACACCAAGGACTGTTCGGTCATGCACTATTGTTACATTTGCGACAACGCTGCACATCCGACAAGCAGATGCCCTATTCTGAGGCTGCCGAAGCCATATGCGGGGTTTGCAGGAATTGGAGCTGATGAGTCTATATTCAGTCACCTCCCTGATAGTGTGTTCAAGCCACATCTTGCTCCGAGTTTGTCACCCATTGCTCTTGTGACGGTGACTGAAGACGCAGTGTCAGCGGATGTTATTCAGGCGTTGGTTGCCCGGATGTGTCCAGTACAGTCGGCTTGGAGTTGGGAGGCACTTCCACATAAGGAGAACTCATACTTGGTCAATTTCCCTACGGCGGAGGATCTGGAGAGATTGGACGGCTTCGTGCTAGTTGTGCCCAAGCAGAATTCTCGTATTTCTTTCGGTGTATGGAGAGCCGAGCAGATCATGCATACACGGGAGTTGACACCCACCTGGGTACACGTGACTGGTGTTCCACATACAGTTCACCACTTCCTAGGGCTATGGGCAGTGGGTACACTTGTTGGTAAGACTATGGATGTTGATCTTCTTACTTTGCGTCGCCGCAATATTGTCAGAATCCTAGTGGCAATGCGTGATCCAAAGGTTTTCGAGACAAAAGTTATTAGATCGGATACCTTTCTCATGTTAAAAGGGTATACTTTCCGTTTTCGTAAGGAAGCATCCGACTATGTCTCCGAACCTGACTTCGTGCCTTTTATTTGGAGGAGAAGTGAGAAGGATGATGATGGTAAAGGTATGGAAGAGAAGGAGTTTGCTAAATCCGCTGATGTTCACACCCCAATGCCTCAAGTGCAAGATGCCACGGGTCCGGGGACTGCTAATGCGGAGCTGCTTGGAAATGTGGGTGTTCCTTCTGGATATGCCGTCACTCCAATCAATCCCAATCCACAAACTTTGAGAGGCAAAGAAATTGTAGCTCAGTTGCGTGCGTCTGCGTCGTCAAAGAATCATCACGTTATGGTCATGCAACAGAAGTGTACTACAGCTGATTACAATTTTCAGCCGATGGAGTTGTTTCGCCTGGGAGCAGCTTCATGCATGCAGCTCAACCAGGAGGGCCGTGCGTGCGTGAGCTGCAGCATGCAGCCGCCGGACCAGGAGGGTCACGCGAGTGCGTCCAGGCGGGTCGGCGCCGGACCAAGAGGAGCAGCAGATTGACGGGCAGACGCAGATGCTGGCCAAGGATCCAGCGCCTGCCAGTACTACGTCGCCTCTAGCATGCATGCGCAGCGCAGGGCGACAGGACGTTGGGCCGGCCAGCGACTTCTGCGACAATGCCACTTCCCATGTCGACGCCTTTAAGGAGGAGTGGGAGACATGCAGTGGCTTCGGATGGGGGGGTCATGCACGAACGAGAGGACTCTATGGCGAGGGCCATGCGCCGTAAAGCTGAGCAAAACCTCGACAACTCTGGTAAGCACAGCGCTGGTATTGTTAATTGTTCAAAGTCTTTTCTTGCATTTTCCAATTCTAGTATTTCAGCTAAATTGAATAATGTAGGAGTTTCTTTGGGTAATAATGACAAAAAAATTAACATTTCGACTAATGCACTAAGACATTTGGAATACGACTAATGCACTAAGACATTTGGAATACGACCGGTTAACGGTCACTCCAAAAGTTTCGTGTAAGTCGTTTACTCCACATATAGAGGAGGAGGAGCTACGTACATGACACAATTGATGTCTAGCTTCTCTCACATCTAGTTGGCGATGTAACGGAGGGTGGCTTGGATGAGGCGATGTTCAGCTCATTATATGACCTGAAAGCGTCTGGCCGTAATTCTAAAGCAAACTCTTCTAAAAAAAATAAAGCGCCACGTAAAAAGGCGAAATTGTCCACTTCTCCAATTGTTTCCCAATGAATGGCATGTTCGCGAATAGCACAGGTTTTGGAGACTTGGCTAAACACGCACGTATTGCTGATTCTATTAGGGATCATAGATTGGATTTTGTGGGCATTTCGGAAACTGGCAAACGTGATTTCTCTGCGAGTCTACTTAACCGACTATCTGGTGGTGTAGATTTCACATGGAGGTCTCGTCCGCCACGTGGCAGATCTGGGGCTTATTACTAGGCGTCAGAAATGACACAATGGATGTGTTGGCTAGTTCGGAGGGCGACTTTCATATAAAGTTCCACATCCGTAACAAAGTTGACAACTTCACATGGAGTCTTGTCGCTGTGTATGGAGCAGCCCAGGATGAGCATAAGTCTGCTTTTCTCCGCGAGTTGGTAAATCTGGCAAAAGATAATCCATATCCTATTATAATAGGAGGCGATTTTAATTTGCTAAGGTAGATTTGACAACCGTTGGCCTCTATTATTTGACAACCGTTGGCCTCTATTATTCAACGCTGTGATTGACAGCCTTGACTTAAGAGAGGTTTCAATGATTGGGAGGCAGTTCACTTGGGCGAATAGCCTCCCAGAGCCGACATACGAGAAGTTGGACCGTGTACTGATGGACTCGGATTGGGAATCCAAATTTTCAATGGTCTCAGTATGGGCGCTTGAACGTATAGAAGCATTGTCAGATCATGCCCCCATACTAATAACCACGGGGACACCTAATCCGCTTTGTAAACGCCAGTTCAAGTTTGAATTGGGATGGTTACATAGGGAGGGTTTCTTTGAAATGGTTAAGATGGCGTGGGAAAGGCCGGTGTCTGGTCAGTCCGATCCAAAGGTGGAACAATAGAAAACGCGCTTTGCGTAAACACCTGGGCGGTTAGGCTAGACATATGGTAGGCCAATTAAAAAAGGAAAAGCTTTGTTTGTCATCTATTATTGATGAATTAGAGGCTTTTGCTGAGGTGAGACCGTTGTCCACTCAAGAGATTGAGTTTAAAAACCAATCCAATGCGAAGATGACCGGTCTTCTTCGTGAAGAGGACCTCAAATGGTATCAACGATCAAAAGCCCAAATTATTTTGGAGGGAGATTCGAATACGAGATATTTTCATAGTCTAGCTAATGACAGACATCGGAAGAAACTCATTCATTCTCCTACCCAAGATGAGGGCACGATTGAAGGCCATGAGCAACTCAAATCATACATCACGAAGTACTATAAGAATCTATTTGGAGAGCCAGACGAGGGTAACTTCTCGATGGACGAAACCCGAACAGATGACATTCCGCAAGTTTTCGATGAGGAGAATTCCCACCTTACAGCCCCTTATTCTGAGGAGGAGGTAAAGATGGCGGTATTCCAAATGGAACACAACAAAGCCCCGGGTTGGGAGGCGGTATTCCAAATGAAACACAATATCCAGCTTTATACAACATATTTTGGATATTTAAGCTTAACTTAAATTGGACATTGGGCAACCCAATGCACAAATTGTATATGGTAGCTCTTTCGCAGTCTGGACTATCTAGTGGAAGTCTCTACACTTAGAGTAGAAACCTTCCACTTTGGGTAACCAGTCTGAACTATCATTAAGAATACATAATGTGAATTAAAATTACTTTTCATTAAAAAATATATCAGTTTATGGGGAAACAAATAATGAAAAATTAAATTTTGACAGGCAGAGTTGCATAATTGGTATATAATCTTATTCTAAATTGGGCAAGCCAATACAATCATCTTAAAGGGTAGTCACGTGATGTTTTTCGAAAGTTTATATCAACTTATATTTTGGAGTAACTGAACCAAATATTTGTAACAAAAAAATATTGTTTTGAGATCGTCTTCTACATATGGCTTGGTTTATCATTAAGATTGCATAATGTGAATTAAAATCATGTTTTCATTAAAATATGTTTTGTCATTTTTAGAGCTAATTAACATGGGAGGAATAAAAAAATGTAAAACTTGATAAAATAAGTTTATAAAAGTTTGTTATGTTTCAACGAAAGTCGAACACCCAATTGTTTAAAATGACAATTTCAGCCCTACTTTGGGATTATTTTCTACATTCTGGCAAAAAAAAAAAACTCGAAGTATATAAAAACTTTTGAAAAATCAAAATAAGGTTACTGACCCATCTAATCCACAACATAAAGTACATTGTTTTAAAACATTACATTTCCAGTGTTTAACACTCTACTTCAGTTTAAATAGAATTTTTCTAAATTCTTTATTCAACCTTGTTTTTCTTCTTTATAGTCTTCTCGCTCGTAGTATGTGTAATCAATAATTATGTTTCCATTGTAGTTATTGTATCTTTCAAACTCGTAATGCACGTCAAGTTGGGTGAAAAAAATCAAAAAAATACCACCAAATTAAGCTTACATTAATTTGTACATCAATACAAAGGCGAAATAGGTAGAGATTCCCTTCAGCATCCTCAACCACTCCAGCAACTTTCTTAGTCACAACTTTTGTATTTTCCTTATTTTTCTTCCGCCTCTGCTTCCTCTTTTGCTTTCCCTTTTGTTTATCCCATTCCTTTGAAAGAAAGGGTTCAATTTCAGTCTGCAATTTATTGCACTTCATCATCCTCCATTTCATGCATTTCATGCAGTTGATAACCATTTCATGCACTTGACGATCATCCTGCAGTCCCTACACTTGATCATCAATTTGTTGGACTTCTGGTTCTTCGTCAACTACCTGCACTTCAACGTTTTCCTTTCCCTTTTCCGCGTTTCTCCCTTTTCCGCCTTCCATTATTTTCTTCCATTTCTCTGAATGATAATTTTGAACTTCTGTATGTTCCTCAATTTAAACATGCAGGTCTTTAAGTCATGTGAAACATGGTTTTTGGATAACCTCTTGATATAGTAAAATCCACCACATCATTTACATTTTTTTTCCTTACTCCTAACCTAGAACCCTTTTTACGGGATGCCTTGATCATAATATCCCTAAGCCTTCTAGGTGTCCTCGTACAAATTGGTTTTTTAAGTTTCCACTCGCCTTGAATCAGATCGAAAGCCATCTCCTTCTTATCAAACTCTATGTGGTGTGGAATTACAAATTAAACTTGTCGTGCTGCTTCCTTTACAATGCAGATGCTCTAATTGTTTGATTCTTTCTCACCCAATCAAGTATATTAGCAGCAATCCACTTCGCTGAAGCAGGTCTAATTTTCTCAACTAAAGCAATATTGGGCCAGTTATGTTTTTGAGTGTTCATTTTGATATGCATTGTAATATATTCACTCTGTTCCATAAGCTATGATGTTTTAGATATTCCAATGCGGACTACATATAGAGCAAAACAAGTGAATGCACACAATAAAATATGTCTAGATACGTACGAATCTGAAAGAGCTAAAACATCTTATGTTCAGGAACGGAGGGAGTATATTAATAGATTATATAAAAATTTGTAAGATATAAGATGAAAACATATCAAGAATAAAAATTAGTACCTGAAATGGATATCCACCGCTCACCGGGATGCATGTAACACACTTTAGTTTCCCTACAACACATTCTCGGTCTTCTTTGGTCCCTATTTTCAGTGATATATTCAAGCTCAACTTTTATTACAGAAATAGCAACTGTGCAATCCTCCGCACTATTAAAAACTTTCCCATCATCAATTGTAGGGGTGTCTTTGTCAAAGAGTATGATTGACATTGATCTACTGATCTTAATCATCATATTGCAACTAATTTCCTCACCTTTAGGCCCCTCATCCTTATCAGTCCCATAGGCATGCTCAAATTTGGGATAAACCACATATTCCATATTTGCCATCATATAAGGATCAAATGAAGCCTGCTACCCCCATGGGTAGCTACACACCCTAAGTTTGACCGAAACGTATATGCAACGGTAAAATGAGTTTACTCAACTAGACAAGGGGGATGTCACTAGTAGAGTTGATAGAATTATTAAAAAGTATTTTGAATTTTTTTTGAATTTTTTTTCATCCGCTGTGATTTTTTTAGTAAAGTTTGACCCAAAAGTCAACAAAAAAGTCAACTATGAAAAAAGCTAAAAATGATGACCAAAAAATATTTTTTTGAAAATTCCGAAACCAGTTTTGTACACCAAATATCCGTGTTTTACTAGAAAAACAAGCTAAGACGGATACATACGGCTTGCATCTCCGTATAACGCATGGGTGTGTAGCTACCCATGCGGGTAGCAAAACGGCTCTCTATAAGGATTAGTAGCCGCATATGGATATGCTTTCTCATCAGCATCATCATCTATCATCCGGTAAACCAAAATCATTCTCTTCCCCCAATTCCATGTCTTCTTGCTCACTTACCTTTTTGCATCGTACCAGAAAATAAGCTACTTAGTTATGGTCGGTTTAGTTATTTGCGTGCATGACGATCTGAGATGTTTACGGAGGTTAATTTGTACATAGTAAGGGCAGGTGGTCAGTGGTATATTTATTCCACATAGATTATGGCATAGTCATCGGATCTGCTATCCACCATCATATGCTTAGTATTATTCATGCATGCATGAACTTATATCCACCTTTACCTTCTTTTTTTGTTATTTGCTCTTGCGGCTGTGTACAACTGTGCATACACAGGATACCAGACAGAACGATTGAGAACGACAAGACCATTAATATGGTTGGCCGTTTACAGCAATGCCACGTCCGGGAACATTCCTTAGTTAGTTGGCAACATGATGAGCGATTAATGTTAGTGAGCTGGAAGAATATTTCGGACGTGGATAGCCGCCGGCCAACAGGAAGTGTGCCCTATATAAGATGATGAGATCCAGTACGGGTTCGTAGCATCGGCAAGCACCCTTTCACCATGTCGCAGCCACCAACTGGTACTGTTCCCTCTTCACACACCAAATACCGTCCATTACTTCCCCTGGCAGCAAGTGCTGGAGCTAGAGCTCAGCCTCTCTCCGGCGTGCTCCTCCACCGGCGGCTCCCACGTCCGGGAGGGCGCCATCCCAGCTGGGCTCTGCTCGCTGCCTCCAGCCCCACTGCCCTCGGTGGATTCATCTGTACCAATAACCAGCAGCTCGGTGCCAAACTGAGGTTATGGCCGGGCCAGTCCCTAAATCATTCCCAGAGTCGATAGATGAGCGGTTATGAGCTTACATAACTACATAGATATGATCCATAATTAACAGTGTTCAGTAATGACCAAATAGGGTGGACAAATACTTCGAAGCGGAGATGACGGTCCAAGATTGCGATCTAGACAAGTATGGAGTTGTCAACAACGCCATCTACGCTAGCTACATCGAAAAAGGTTAATCCGCTACATCTGTATTAATTCTCAGCACTCGATGCGTGCAAGTCAGAAGACTCGGCCTAGTTGGTTATCTTCTGATTTTCTATTCGACAATGAGTTTCTAAATTTGTTCTCATCCATGCATGCACGCGTTCAAAATCATATATACTTATACACATGCATGCAGCTCGAGAGGAGCTTCTTGTGAGCCTTGGCATCGGCCAGGGCTGGATCATATCCACCGGCAACGCGATGGCACTCTCGGAGCTGAACCTCAAGTACTTCACGCCTCTAAGGGTATATGTACAAACGCAGACTATCACGCTCTCGGACAATCGATCACAAATAAGTTTGCTTATCACGCTCTGTATATGATTGATACATCTGTTGTTAACATCAGCGTGGCGACAAGTTCCTTGTCAAGGTGAGGCTCGTTCAGATCAAGGGTGTAAGGATTTTCGCCGAGCACCGGATCGAGACGCTGCCGGAACGCAAGGTACCTACGCTCGATCTAGCAAGCTTACAAAATGGATATCAAACATCCATCATCACGTACTTATAAGTCGCTGTCTTCAAATGATTAATTCTTGATTTCGTGATCATGCCATGGCATGCATGCACAGCTCGTCTTGGACGCGACCGCGACCATCGTCTGCCTTAACAAGGACTACCGCCCGACTCGCGTCTTCCCGGAGATGTCGACCAAGCTACACCGCTTCTTCTCATCCATGAATGGCTAGTAATGTGGGAGCGTTTCGTGTATAAAATGGTTCAAGCGAAGTCTTCTAAATATTTCGTTTCTTACAAAGCTCTTACTACTATACATGTAATGTATGTTAAAAAAGTACATGTAATGTTTCACTGTCAAAAATAGTCTTCATCAGTGGATGCTTCAGATGGAATACCTCCTAGGAGGAGGTAATTGTCTTAGAAGGAAGCACAACAAGTGCGTGCTTGCGTTTTAATAAGAACGACCGTCAACTTCCCCGCAACTCTAACAGAGGAACCGTAATACAGACTTAACAGAAAACAACAGTAAAACAATATTATCCCGGTTATAAACCGTTGCGACATGATGCAGTATAGGCAGAGCAAGCCAGCAAGGAAGTTGTTGCCAATTGCACTGAAGCAGATAGATTCCCGCCAGGTCACGCATGTTATTTCAAATTTTCAATTGGTTTCTCTTTACCCTGCTGCACTGCGAGTGCATCGCCGTGGCCGCGTGGCGCTCCATGACCCGACGCATAGCCAGCTCGCCCACAGCGTCCTGTTCATTATCATCATTGCGGACACAGGGACACTCCCTCGTCACCTTCTCTTCACCTCCTCCGATCCCATGAGACTCGAAAAATTATGCAATCTATTTACTGAGAGTGGAAAATATCAAAATGATTGTTCTGCGTGACACGACGATTTTCCATTACTTCGTTTCTTTTTAGTATGAAGCTAATGCCCTCTATGTACTTCGTGGGAAAACAAAAACACAAATCTCACCATTGTGGTACAACCTTCAAGAGGGCTAACGACTAACTAGTAAAAAAGCAACAAAAATACAAACGTCACTCTTTAGTTCGGCTACGACTTGATTTATCTC
This sequence comes from Poa pratensis, assembly GCA_947311845.1. Classification (NCBI taxonomy): domain Eukaryota; kingdom Viridiplantae; phylum Streptophyta; class Magnoliopsida; order Poales; family Poaceae; genus Poa; species Poa pratensis. The sequence goes on along the minus strand of CAMZMU010000020.1, from coordinate 6,431,800 downwards.
GAAACATATGTCAAAGATTCACATGTGCGTATATGTTTTTGAAACAAATAGCTGTCCCGCGCACGCACTAGTAATGGTTTGTGTTCTCATTTAATATCCAGATCCTCCCATAGTGCCTCACTCTCAAACGTCTTTCGATAACAAATCTGCACGACTTCTTATCCGTGGTTGCCACTTTACTGCGTTGTCTTTAGGGATTTCAGTATACATACATGCACATGATCTTAACCTTTAGCAGGGGCAGACATGTTTGTTCTTCTCCAATATCTCACATAAACTACATATAAGCCTTTCGACATATACACATACTAAATATTCTAAGCAAAAAATCTTGTTGGTTCATTTTCATTCAGAAGAATAGCATATTTCAGATCATATTTTAGGCAATATTTTCTGAATTTAAAACAGTGTATAAAACTGAATATTAAAACTTTAAAATGCACTGAAACTAAAAACAGAAACTAAAAGTACTGAATTCGGACATAAGAGCCCACTGCAGCCCAGAGACATTCGACCCAGAAATTCCAAATACTCTATTCTTTTCTGTTTAGACTCGGTTATCTTTTAAACCGAACAGATCTAACCAACAATATAGACATACTTGTAACGTCTAGCAGTGGCATGCTTGTTTGTTCTCCCCCAATATCTCACATCAATAGCAGATTAATTAGTTTCGGTAACTATGATAGGTGCCTTGCCTCCTATCCGCCTCACTTTATAGATGTGTTTGCTTCCTGCTAGCCCGATGATCCATTTTGGTAGAGCAGTCATGCATGTTTTGATGTCACTAGTGGAGACAGGGCCTTCTGTCCCGGCCCGTGAGGGGCTTTAGTCCCGATTCGCCAACCGGGACAGGCCAAGCGGGACTAAAGGCCAAACCTTTAGTCCCGGGCCTGTTACCAGCCGGGACCAAAGGCCCTCCACGTGGCCGCCGCGGAGCGAGCTGGGGGCAACCCCTTTAGTCCCGGCTCGTATAACGGGTCGCGACTAATAATTTTGTTTTCTTTTATTTATTTCTTTAGGGTTTAGGGTTTATTTGTTTTCTTTTATTTTTCTTTCTTCGAGCATACAAAGATAATTGTTTTCTTTTAGCGGTATTTCTACGCTACCACATACCGTACACGTTCGTGCATATATAAGATAACTTGTCTTACGATCAAGCATACAAATATATTCAATTTTGATAGTTACATGGAGATCACAATTACCGGGACTAGAGCCCGTATATTGATTATACGGCCGGGTATCATCAGTAGCGCCTATTCACACTAAATTCTCCGGCGTCGTCTACCATCTCTTTCAACAAAAATCCCGCCAGTTTCTCAGCAATTCGTAGTACGCGTTGCTCTGGTAGGAGCTGATCCCGCATTCTGTCGAACTATATAAGAAAAGGAGATCAATATGAACATCAATCATGATAACAAAAAGTGACGGTAATAAAATAATGTTGTGAATGTATTGCTTACGTCGACTCTATAATCATTGTGCTCAGTGGTAAACGTGCGAATGAACTCGCAAACGTAGTATCCACATAGATTCGTCCCCTGTGGCTGCCTCGCGCACTTTACGAGAATATAATTCAATCAAAATAACAATCTAGCATCATAATTGTATTGAAACTAGAAGTAAAGAGATGCGTGGACATATCTCGTACTACTTATCGAGACCGGAGTAAACGTCAGCTTCTCGCTAAAGGAACCAGTCACCACACTCTTGAACTGGTTCCAAACCCTGCCCGGCAAAGAAAATGAATTAATGAATGAGTTATTCATTACCTGATATCTCATGAAATCAACGAAAGAGACCGATATAGCGCGAAAATTACCTCTGGAGCATGTCCTGCATGCTGCGGAACTCTTCCAGGTGTCTCTTTAATGGGTGCATGACTTCAACTATTCCCTTATCAACTCACATCTTGTGTATGATTTTGCTCCTCACCAATTTGCCAAGAAGAAAAGCATAACATTTGTGTGCATTCTCTACAGTTTTTTAGCGACATAGCATAGGGAGGCTAGCTGCTGGCAAGAAGGCAGCGGCGGCGAATAAGGCAACGATCCGTGGGATACGGCCAGGGTGACTTGGGGTTGATTTTTTTTTTAAATCGACATGGACGTTCTAGAGTAACTTGTATACAGCCTAGGCTAAATTTAATAATCATAGCTTCTGATAAACCCGATATTTTCCTCCTTCAAAAAAAGAAAAGAAAAGATCAACCCCATACTCAACTCTAGCAATGAACCTAGCTCATCCATATATTCAACATCAATACAAGACAATAATCCGGCAGCATTAGATTTCACGAGATATATATCATAACAACAGTTCCTTCAGTCACAGTTAACATCAGAAGAATCAGACAAATAGATTTAGTCCCACGTCCGATAGTTGCTGCATCATGGTGGCGCCTATGATGCGGTGCATAATGCCAGTGTCCCGCTTGCTAGTTAGTGTACGAGGCGAGCAATAATCACTGCAGCTTTGTCATCCAGCCTCGCTCGATTTCTCTGCCCTGCGTTGCTTGTCTCCGTACCATTTTCTGAATCTTTTTACGAGCGGAGAAAGAGAAACGGAGAACTGCTCAGTGATCCAGGGTTTTCTTGAGCGGAGAAGAACCTCTCAGATCACATACAATAGATTATTTAGTCCAATTACTAATTGATAAGGTGACCTGACGTGGTACTCTTGCTTAAAAGATGCAAAAATGGATGAGTCCTCACGCTTCCTGCAACAATGATTGACCAGAGAAGAAGATGCACAGGAAGAAAACTGTATTCTCTTTTTTTGGGAAGTTGGAGCTCAGCAAACAGCTAGAATTAATAGCAACAAACATAACATAGAAGATTGCAGGAATAAATAATAGATCCTTCAAATTACCTATGCTAATTTTAACTGGTACTTACAAGGTAAAAAATATATCAGGACACTAGCATGTTAGCAGCAAGGGTTTTATAAAAGAGTAAAAGGTTTGGGCAGTCTATCAAGTTGCCACACATGAGCGGATTGGTCACTAACTCAAAAAATGCTAACTATTGGTCAACAAGTTGTGACAAAGTTGCACATTAGTCATTCCGTTATGTTGGCCGTTAAGTTGCTAACGTGACTGATTGTTTTTTCGTAGAATAGACCCTATATTTTGTTGTCTTCTCACTCGTTCGTCCCTCGATGAAATTAGGCCAAAATCTCATGCACGCTCACTTCCAATCCGTTGTCCGCGGGTGAGATGATCCCTGGCCTAGTTCGACAACTGTGTGGGGCCTTCCCACGTCGCCAACTCAAGGACCGTCGGTGGAGCAGAACGCGCTGGCCGATGCGGAGCCGTGGAGCACGCGACGTTTTGCCTTGGCCCCCGATCCAGCCGGCGGGGTGGGCGAGCCAGAGGGCCGCTGCCGCGGTGTCGTCTCCACCCAAGGCGCCGCCGACGGGACAGGCTGTTGCTCGTGCAGTGGGATCATGTCGGTGCGGGTGCGGCTTGTTTGCACGCGGAGGAGGAGGTGGTGGATTACTTGGGTGTCGCCGGGCTGCACTGAAACTTCAGGGCCTCTTTGACCTTGCCGGAAACCATGGCTGATTGATGTGGGCCTACCCTCCGAATACCCCACTATGAAGATACTTGGTGCACGTACAGGCAAGGACTCGAGTAAAGGCCCACCAAGGGATCAAGACCGACGTCTATCTCGAGAGCCCACGAAGGAAGGAGTGCTCTCGTAGCATAGGTCGGTTTAGACTTTCCATACATGTAATCCTAGTCGGTTACGATTTTTCGAGACCCAGCCTCTCATATAAAGGCTGGGAGGGTCGCCGATCAAGGACACGCCATACCTTAGCCATCAAACCCTAGCGAGATTGACATCTCACCGGGAACCTTGTAACCCTATTGTTCGCATCCATCAATAAACAGACAAGCAGGACGTAGGGGTGTTACCTCCACACGAGGGCCCTGAACCTGGGTAAACCTTGCTTGTCAGCCGTAGGAACTACTAGCTCCACCAAATCTCTCTCTCGAAACAACCCTAGGTGCCTAACCATGGGATTTGCCGAGGCCCACCCTCGACAATTGGCGCCGTCTGTGGAACGAGTGGTGCTGGATCCACGGTTTCTCCGGCTCCATCTGCATCTGCAACCGGCAGCCCGCCGTGACCATCACGGTGCAATCGCTTCGGATCCTTCAACTTCAACCCGAACTCGCCGGTTCTGCAACCGGCGGACTCGAATCCGCTATCAGGTGAAAACATGAATCTCAGTCCTTCAGATCTTAATGCTAACCAATCTGGGATGTTTTGCTCGACGAGATCGCCTCCACCTGCGGCACCCGCGTCTCCATCGACTGGGTCCGCACCAATGGCAATATCGTCACCCGCAAGATCGTCGTCCACACTTTCGTCTACACCCGCATCGCCAACGACTGAGCGTCTCACGCTCACCCTACTCGCGGGTGACGGATCTGCTTCGGCGGAACTTCCAGGTGTGTCGATAACACGCCTTGACTCCTCATACGAGGCCGAGATGGACATCGAGTCCGCCCGCACCGACAACAATAGCGATCACTTCATGATCGATTACTACCTCAAACCCGCCGCCACCTTCATCGGCGACAACGACGGCGGCGAAAAAAGCAAAATTTCACGCGACGATCCGCTCCAGGTCTGCATGGTGCTCCTGTCAAGCAATGATGGCAGAGCACCCGAAACTTCGGCGAATGGCGAAGCTCGTCCCGACGCGAGAAACTATCCGATGACGGTCACCATGCCAGACGGCAGCACGATCGACATCACAAAGGAGCAAGCGATCAAGGCAATCAAAGCTATCCACGACTGTACAATGATGCCAGATAACTCAACACCCGAAGAACTTGCGGCGCACAAGTACATCTTCTGGCAGGAGACTTTGAGGCTGAAAAGCCTGAGGGCAGCTCTCGACGAACGCAAGAAGGCGGCCAGCGCGTCGAGTGCACGGCGAGCTGCGTTGTCAAACGCCCATTCAACAGGGAGAACAGAACACCACTCGCGGTCTAGGCTGACGCGCCTGACAGAAGCTGACAGAGCAGCACTAACCAAGAACCTGGACGTATCATTCATGACGCATGACGAAAACGGAATCCCCATCCCCAAAACAGCTCAGGGAGCTCTCACATCGGTAGCCGCGTACTTGAAAGCAACACAACTGCCGGAGGGTGACCCTAACGCGGCACTACACCGACAACAAATCAGATCGCTCAACCGGGCGGGCGGAGCGCTTCTCGCTGTCGACGATCGCCATGAAGGAAGCAGATCCCGCGAGCGCTTGGTGACCATCCACGAAGATCGAGACCGGTCAGGGTGCGATCGACATAGCACTCGACAGTACGATTCAAGCGGTGACCTTCGCAATACACAACGTCAAGCAAGCAAAAGTAGGAACAGGCGGTCCACGCGATCCCCAAGCAGCGACTCGTACTCTGACGAGGAGTGGGAGCCCGTCGGGTCGCTTTGCTCACCCGACGAATCCGCGAGTCCAAGATGCCCAAAAGATTCAGGCTGACATCTGAAACACCCAAGTTCGACTGCAGCCAGGAGCCATCATCCTGGCTGGAGGATAACAAAACGGCAGTCTCCTGTCAGCGAGGCTCCACGACAACGGCAATGCAGTACATCCAGCTCATGCTATTAGGGACTGCGCGGGACTGGCTGAAAAGCTTACCCGAAGGCTCGTACGACTCCTGGGAACGATTCCAAGAGGACTTCATCAAAAATTTCCTCGCAACATGTGACCGCCCAGCAACGTTTACAGAACTGCAAGCCTGCAAACAGCGATCAGACGAGTCGCTACGAGATTACATCAGACGATGGACAACCATGCGAAACTCCGTGGGTGTAGTATCGGAGGACAGAGCAATGGACGCGTTCACTCGCGGAGTCGCCAGGCGCGACCTGCAGGAGGCTTTAGGGCGCGAAAAACCAAAGTCCATCGCGCTGCTCATGAAGATAGCCAATGAGTGGGCGGACGGAGAAGACCTAGTACGAGAACACCACGAGTCGCCGCGCGGCAATGTCGACCACGGCAGCTGGAGCCGAAGAGATGGTCGCGATAGAAGATGCAAACGCAAATCTCACTACGACGACGAAGACAGAGTCGATCTTGTGGCGGCTGGCTATGCTGACACCCGCGATCGCGATGGGGGCAGCCGCAGCTCAGGTCGACAGGACGATCGGGCAGAGGCCGCCAGGATGATCGCCGCGACTTTGGACAACGCAGAGAAGGATACCGTAAACAGGAATGGCGCAAGCGCCGCGACGACTCACCCGAAGGTTCGGGTGGCCAAGAGCTGGATGAGGAGTGTAGGTTTCACATGTTCAAAGGCCAAGATAAAAAACTCCACTCCAGCCACCTAGTAAAAGACTGCAGAAAATTCACAAGGATGACAAACGACTACATAAAGCGCTTGCAAATAACCCCTGGGACAGCCGCAAGAGGAGGCGCTCAGCAACAGCAACCATTGCCTGCGCCTCCCCAGCCCGCTCCACCAGCAGGTCCAACCTTGGCGGGTGCGATACATCACCAAGCACACTTAGAAGCTCCGGCGAGCCCAGAAGATCGATACCCCCAGCCTCGCGGGCAGATGCACATGATACAGAAGGGACGTCCGTCCAACAGAGAGAAAAAGCTGATCACGCGCCAAGTAAACATGGCCGTCATGGCACCCCCGGCCGTACCCGAATATCTCAAAGGGTCAGAAACCAGCATCACGTTTTCCCGTGCAGATCACCCTCCAGCGGTGGTTCGTCCGGGGCACGCCGCCCTCGTACTCGAAGCTCAAATCGGTGGCTACGCTATGACCAAGGTCTTCATGGATGGCGGAAGCGGCATCAACATCATATTCGCCGATACGCTGCGCAAAATGAACCGCTCAGTCGAAAACCTACCCGAGTCAGACACCACCTTCCACGGAATCGTCCCAGCAAAGCAGTTTTACCTCTTGGCACAGTGCAACTTCCAGTTATTTCGGCGAGCCAAGCAACTTTCGAGTGGAGAAGATCGATTTCGAGGTCTTGGACTGGAAGTCGCAGTATCACGCCATCCTTGGGCGCCCGACGTTTGCTCGGTTCATGGCGGTCCCGCACTACGCCTACCTCATGCTGAAGATGCCAGGCCCCAAGGGAATCATCACGGTGAAAGGCAACTTCCAGCGCTCCGACAGCTGCGACCGTGACTTCAGCAAAATCTCAGAGATGTTCGGGATGAGCGAGCAACTGCAGGAACTCTCCATCAACAATGATCGCACCCTGTTCCCCGAAGCCAAGAAGCAGGCACCCGACGCCGCTTTCAGTACCACAAACGACACAAGGTCGCACCCAGTGCACCCAACTGACCCGTCCAAGACGGTCAACGTGTCATCAAGCCTGACTCACGCATAGGAAGGCGCGCTCGTCGAATTCCTCCGTGAGAACTGGGAGATCTTCGCCTGGTGTCCAGCTGACATGCCAGGTATTCCCAGGGAATTCGCCGAGCACTCTCTTCAACTCTTTCCAGATGCAAAACCTGTTAAGCAAACAATGCGCCGTTTTTCCGAGCCGAAACGCGACGCTATCGGAGAAGAGGTCGACAGACTACTGGGCAAAATTCATACGAGAAATCAAAAAATCAGAATGGGTGGCTAATCCCGTACTGGTTCCAAAGAAGAACTCGAAGATCCTTCGGATGTGCGTCGACTTCACGGCAATCAACAAATGCTGCCCCAAGGACCACTTCCCCTTGCCGCGAATCGACCAGATCGTCGACTCAACGGCGGGTTGCGAGCGCTTATCCTTTTTGGATGCCTACTCAGGCTACAACCAAATAAGGATGAGAAAGAAGACGAAGACAAGACTGCCTTCATCACACCTTACGGTGTCTACTGCTACACAACTATGCCCTTCGGGCTCAAGAACGCGGGTGCTACGTACCAGCGTATGATGCAAAATTGCCTTAAAAAGCAAATCGGACGCAACGTCCAAGTCTACATAGACGACATCATCATCAAAACCAAAAAGGAGAGCACACTCCTCGACGACCTGCGCGAAACATTCGCCAACCTCAACAAATACAAGATCAAGCTCAACCCTAAGAAGTGTGTCTTCGGCGTGCCAGCCGGACAACTCTTGGGATACCTTGTCTCAGCTCGAGGCATAGAGGCAGACCCGGAAAAATACAAGCGATCTTGACCATGCAGCCTCCGACAAAACTTCGAGAGATCCAACGACTGGCGGGTCGAGTCGCGCACTCAGCCGCTTTATTAGCAAACTCGGAGAAAAGGCGCTCCCGTTCTATAAACTGATGAAAAAATCAGACACCTTCGAGTGGACGCCAGAAGCGCAAGCAGCCTTTGATGACCTCAAACGCGTGCTAACGAACCCCCCGATCTTGGTGGCACCACATGAGCGCGAGCCGCTGTACTTATACGTCGCCGCCACCAATCGGGTCGTCAGCACCGTTCTCGTCGTCGAGCGCATGGAAGAAGGGCGCGCCCACCTCGTGCAAAGACCAGTATACTACCTCAGCGAGGTGCTCTCTATATCAAAACAGCGGTACCCGCACTATCAAAAACTGGCTTACGCCGTGTTCATGTCTTCACGCAAAGTCGCCCACTATTTCGCAGAACACCCAATAACTGTGGTAAGCGCAGCCGGGCTAAGTGACATTCTCACTAACCCGGATGCAACAGGAAGAGTCGCCAAGTGGGTCATCGAGCTGGGACCTCGAGACATCAGGTATGAACACCCAAAAGCAATCAAAGCACAAGTCCTACCTGACTTCACAACAGAGTGGACCGAGGCTCAACTGCCCGGTGTCCTAGACACATCCAACTCATGGACCATGTACTTCGACGGCTCGAAGAAGAACGAGGGTGCGGTGCAGGAGTCATCCTCATCTCGCCTAAAGGTGACAAACTCAAGTACGTCCTGCAGATGGACTTCCCCAAACCCTCCAACAATGAGGCAGAATACGAAGCTTTGCTGCATGGCATGCGGATGGCAAAAGCATGTGGCTGCAATCGGCTCATGATCTACGGCGACTCGAACTTGGTGGTGCAGCAAACTATGAAGGCTTGCGACGCTACAGCGGACAACATGATTGCATATCGCGAGCTATATAACACCATGGAAGGAAACTTCGACGGGTGCGAGCTGCGCCACATCGGGCGCGAAAGCAATGAAGAAGCAGACGCACTCGCCAACCTTGGCTCCACAAAAGCACAGGTGCCAGCTGGTGTCTTTTTGGAGAAAATCGAGCACCGATCCATCAAAACCAAACAAAAGGCTATGCCCTCAACTCCGACTGCTCCAGACGAAGCAAAGAACCTCGCGCCCCGCACAGAGGATCCGCCAGTCGAAGTTCTCCTCATCGAACCAACATGGACACATCGCTTCCTAGCCTACTTAAAGCACGGCGAGCTCCCAGAGGACGTGGCAGAAGCACGTCGAGTCATGCGACGCGCCAAGGCATACACCATAATCAATGGCGAGTTATACAAACGCAGCATATCGGGGATCCTCCAGAGGTGCATAGCACCCGAAGATGGCGAGGCTATACTTCGGGACATCCATGCAGGAACATGTGGACACCATGCAAGCAGCCGAGCCCTCGTTGCCAAAGCTTTTCGAGCAAGGTTCTATTGGCCTACGGCCCTAAGAGACGCAGAGGACATAGTGAAAAAGTGCATCGACTGCCAAAAATTCGCAACAAAGCCGCACGCACCAGCATCTGAACTGAAGACAATTCCCCTAGCTTGGCCCTTTGCCCAATGGGGACTCGACATGGTGGGGCCACTCAAGAAATCCTCTAAGGGAGGACACACTCACCTCTTGGTAGCGGTCGACAAATTCACCAAGTGGATTGAAGCAGTACCCATCACAAGTCAACTGTATCGGCGGCAGTCAATTTCATCAGGTCGATCATCTACCACTTCGGGGTCCCTCATAGCATCATCACCGACAACGGGACAAACTTCACAGCGGAGGAGTTCCGCGACAAATGCAAAGACCAGGGCATCAAGCTCAACTATGCGTCGGTTGCGCACCCGCAGTCCAACGGTCAAGTCGAGAAGGCAAACGGGCTCGTATGCAGCGGACTCAAGAAACGACTCCTGGTCCCGCTCAAGAGAGCAGCACGAGCGTGGGTCAAAGAATTCCATCCGTCCTCTGGAGCCTGCGCACTACTCCTAATAGGTCAACCCAATACACACTGTTCTTCATGGTGTACGGTGCGGAAGCAGTCCTTCCGTTCGACATCCAGTTCGACGCACCCAGGGTCACTGCCTATGAAGAAGACGAAGCAGAGGAGGCACTCGCAGACGACGTCAATACGCTGGACGAAGCACGCGACATCGCGCTCGCTCGAACAGCTGTCTATCAACAGAACCTCCGCAACTACCACAGCTGTCGACTGCGCACCAGATCCTTTTTGGTGGGAGACCTGGTCCTTCGACTGAAGCAGAAGAAGGTGCACAAGCTCGCCTCCCCCTGGGAGGGACCCTTCATCATCACCGAGGCCATCGACGGAGGCGCCTATCGACTGAAGCACGCGAAGATAGGAGAACTCTCACATAACCCCTGGAATGTCGCGCAGCTGCGACGTTTCTATGCATAGGCTAGAAAGCAAACATGTAATAGAGCTCAAATGTCAAAAAAGCAACAGGTTTCAGACGCGCTCTTTTCCTTACCAGGGTACCTAAGGGGACTGGAAGGTTTTTAATGAGGCGGTCTGTTGTCTTACAAAATAGTTGGAATATAAGCAAAGTTCCTCTACTTTTTCGCCTCGTCTTTATTCGTAGCATCTTAGGACGCACCCGAAGACTCGGGGGCTGGGTGGCATAAAGTTAAAACAACTCACTTAAATCTAGGCAGCACTCGAAGACTCGGGGGCTGCGTCATATGAAGTTAGCATATCAAACCTCGGCAGCACCCGAACACTCGAGGGCTGCGCCGTACAAGTCAACTCAAAACATAAACTTGGCCGCACTCGAAGACTCGGGGGCTGCGCCAAGTCACAAATTTCAGAGCATTTGGGTGCTCGGAGGCTCGCCCCCGTGCAAACAAGGAAATTTTTCCAAACATACACATGTTGCAGATGGCAATACACCACAGCTCAACTTTATATAAACGGTGCACTAGTACAGAACGACACATCGGATACCCCTCTATGGAAACGGCACGAGTTAGGCGACAGAGAATCGCGATTTTAGCGTTGCGGATGAGGCCTGGCAGAGTCTGGTCCGTCAACATTGGTTACGGAGAATTTTATATCTCCGTTACCAAAAGTATTGGCAACGGTCATAAATTTGTCTCCGTTTCCAATATGTATCTCTATGGCTACGGTTGTTTATGTATATCCGTTTGCGACGTGCTTGGGAAATTGCAGTTGCAATCTGGAAGCGCGCCTGTTCAATGCGGTTTAATTCACGAGGGATTGGAACCGCCTGATCGACGCTAATAAAATGTGAGTGGAACCGCGCGAAGCCAGGCAGGTCCCGCATTCTCCCCTTCGTTCTCTCCCACATTATCTACCACACTAGCACAACCGCCATGGAGGGACCCTGGTGGCAGAACGAGGAAGTCCCGAGCGACGATGGTGGGATCAAGATGGGCCGCCGGACTCGGACCCCGACGACTCGGACCCGCCATCTTCACGCTCTGTAGAAGATGACTCCGACGACTCGGACCCGCCGTCTTCATGCGAAGGAGAAGACGACTCCGAAGAGGACGAGTCGTCGGAGGAAGAGGAGCCAGAGGACCCGCCGGAGCCGTATTATTCTAGCCAGGAAGAATACGACACCGACGACGACGACGAGGAGGAGGCGTTGGAGGAGGCGTCGGAGGAGGAGGCATCGGAGGAGGCGCCGGAGGAGGAGGCGCCGGAGGAGGACGCGCCGGAGAAGGAGGATCACGCTCTGGAGAAGGAGGCGCGAGAAGAAGGATTCGCCGGAGAAGGACGCACGGCCGGAGAAGGAGGAGCACGAGCCGGAGGAGGAGGAGGAGCACGCGCCTGAGGAAAAGGCAACCGGCAAGAAGCGACGCCGCGCCGCGGATGACAATGGCGCGGAGGCAGGGCGTAAACAGAACAAGTAGAGTAGATAGTTAGTTCAATTACTCTATCGATCCTTTGTAAGTAGGCCCAGTGTGTCAGTGAAGAAATTAGAGGAATCGGTTGTTTATCGCCTCCGTTTGCGATGTTATATGCTATAAATGTGCCACTGCGGCAACCCTAACGCTCTCGCTCTCACTCTCACTCTCACTCCACAGTCATAGTGTGGCGGCGGCTCCAGAACTAACCCTTATCTCGCAGATCTGAGCGGCGCGTCCGGCCGGCATCGCCGCCGTGCATCTTCCCCCAGCGGCGCGTCGGCGCATCTTCCCCCAGCGGCGCGTCCTGAGCCGCCGCGCATCCCCCCCAGCGGCTCGTCGGCGAGCCGCCGCGCATCTTCCCCGAGTATGTCGCCGACGCGGATCCACTGGTCTATTGCCGTGCATCTTCCCCGGGTATGTAGTCGAATAGATCTTACATTTTGTTTAAAGTAGCACAGAAAACTTGTCTAGTATTTGAAGTCTAGTATTGTGTTCTGTCTAGTGCCGATGATGAATACACCCCTCGACACTAGATCTTACATTTTATTTAAAGTAGCATCTACCGATCTAGTATTGTAGTACTGTCTAGTATTGTAGTATTGTGTTATGTCTAGTATTGTAGTACTGCCGATGATGAATACACCCCTCAACACTAGATCTTACATTTTTTTTAAAGTAGCATATAAAACTTGTCTAGTATTTGAAGTCTAGTATTGTGTTGTGTTTGTTTTTAGTACTGCCGATGATGAATACATTACCTTCAACTTGTCTAGTATTTGAAGTCTAGTATTGTGTTGTGTTTGTTTTTAGTATTTGAAGTCTAATAGATTAATTTCAACCCTTTGTCAATGTGCTAATCCTCGTTATGGTTTTGTGTAGCTAGTGTATGAAGTAATAGTATATTTCGACGACAATGCATAAAAATTGTGAGGCAATTGAAGGTAACATCACCTTCAAGTTCTGCCTCCAAATCGTTTCGATCGGACAACAAGCACACGGATATAGGCGCTTAAGGTGTAAATTGTTTTCATCTTAAATTGTATTTATGTCATGTAGCATCATATTTGGCTCTTTTCTAACTAGACATCCATGTATTTTATATGCAGAAGCGCCTTGCAGATCCAAACAAGTTTTAAAAGAGCTAAATACAAAGTGGGATAATATCCGTGAACCGTCGCTGTTGTGACGTTTCGCTGCACTGTTCAAAACACTTTTTTAATTAAGAGTGTCTTGGACAGTGTGGCCGAAATGTCACAGCGGTGACGTTATTATATTTCGGTGACACCGTCCAAGATGGAGCAAGTCTCGCTACGAAGAATTTGTCAAGATTAATTTGCTAAGGAGGCTTGCGAGCTCGGTGTGGTTTCTTGTTTTTAGTTTCTCCATCTATTTTGTGTATGTGTGTAGCAATTTGGCTGCAGATGTGATTTGGAGAAGCATGAAACCGCTACTCGAGTCTTTTGCTAGGTCAAATTCCGTTTTCGGCGCTTCGGAACTGAGGAAGAAGGTGGAGCTGGAGAAGAGTGGAGTGTCATAAAAGTTAAGTTTAGGGAGGCATGAGAATGATAGAATTAGCGAGACATGTGTAACTCATCTTTTGATGCTATGTAATGATGACAATTCTCATATACGTTATGAATTGATTTGGTAGCAACTTTGTGCTTCTGCTGTGACACTAGTAGGAAAACCCTTATAGATAGGTTGCATTCTGTGGCTCACCCTTAATTGGTGCGCCACAGAAATATGCGCCACAGAAAGTCATATTTCTGTGGCGCACCTAGCCATGTGCGCCACAGAAATGTGACATTCTGTGGCGCACCAAGCCAGGTGCGCCACAGAAAGTCACATTTCTGTGGCGCACATGGCCAGGTGCGCCACAGAAAGTTATCCGGGGGGCGGGTTAAAATTTGAAAAAAATAATTCTGTGGCGCACCTGGCACGTGCGCCACAGAAAGTTGACATTCTGTGGCGCACCTGCCAGGTGCGCCACAGAAAGGTGACATTCTGTGGCGCACCAAGCTCCCCCCCCCCCCCCCCCCCCCGCGTGTGGATCGCCTTTTTAGTCTTGCAGGAATTAAAGGAAAATGATACAAAATTTAATAAATAAAATCCTTTGACATGTAGTTAGGTTTGAGTGTCTAGTAGGTATAGAAATTTTGAAATATGAGTGTCTAGTAGGTTTACCCGGTCAGCAATTCACAGATTCCGCAAATTCCAAAAGAAAAAAAAGTTATTTCAAACAGACGATTTTTCGCAGCAAAATCAAAAAATTCAAAAAATTCCAAAAAAGACACAGAAATGTATAACAAAGAAGATTGTTGACTTTTCTTGACTTTTTTTTTATTTTTTTTGGATTTTTTAGATTTTTTGAATTTTTTTGGATTTTTTGAAAAAATTTAAGTTTTTTGAATTTTTTTGGATCTTTTGAAACTTTTGAATCTCGTTTTGAAAGTTTAGAAGTTTTTAAAAAATCTGAAATTTAAAAACACATGTTTATAACATATACATAACATATACACATACAAGACTTAAAAGGATACATATGATATATATATCAATAAGAACGTGAGTAGCATAAGGGTAGGTGAAGTGGGTGGAACTTGGAAGTTAAGCGTGCTAGGGTTGGAGCAATTTGAGGATGGGTGACCTAGCGGGAAGGTATGAGTTCAAAAAATTCAAAAAATCTGAAAATAATTCCAATAATTAGGATTTTTCATATTATTTCATATTTTGATTTTTCTGATTTTTTTTGAAACTTTTTAAATTTTTTTTGCAGTTTTTTAAATTTTTTGAATTTTTTTCAGGGCAGGCATTTCTGTGGCGCACCAAGCCAGGTGCGCCACAGAAAGTGGCCCATGGTGCGCCACAGAAAAAAAAAATAGTGGCGAGGATTCTGTGGTGCACCCAGCAATTCTGGGGGTGCGCCACAGAATCTCAATTTGGTGCGCCACTGATAACCCTTTTCCTACTAGTGTGAGATTTTAAATATAATTTGGCAACCGAATTGCTCCTGTAGGCTTCTGAAAGAACCTCAGTGCAAACGAGTAAAATAGAATCTCCGTTACTGATGCACCGATACATCGGAAACGGAGATGGGTCCGCAACCGTAGCCAACTTATGCCTCATCGGTGACGGTTTTTTGCCTCCGTTACCGATGAAGGCCTTCACATCAGTGACAGGGTCGGGGACATGGACCCTTTCTCCGTTGCCGAAGGGTTTTTGTCCCGTTTCCGATGTGTCGTTCTGTACTAGTGTTGTGCTCTAACCTATTCATATGTTTCCTCCTTCGGCTCCACCCAGTTTTCTTCTTCTTTCAGAACTCGGTGGACCATAACAAGCGCGTCCGCCCGGGTCGCGTCATAGTGTTCCTGCATAGGCACGGGTCCGCCGCCGGGCACTGGTGGCGGGCCTAGCGCAATTTTCTTCAAGTCCAGGTTTGGGCGATGGGAACGAACAAATCCGAGTGCAATATTGGCCCCGCCAATAAGTTGCTCTCGCACAAATTTCTTGATAGCCTTGCCCACGTGGAACCTCTTCAACAGCTCTGCCAGGCTCTGGGGTTGCTCGTTCAATGGGAACAAAGAACGATGCACTCGAGCCAGAGCCGACCTGCAAGTCTCTAGCAAAATAGCCGCGTGCCAGGAACGGTCCAGGAGCTTGACCAGCACGTGACCTTTCACCCTATCTGCCCAGAAGGGGTGGGTGGAATATTGTGGGCTAGCAGCATAACCATCCAGTCGATCGCACAAACGTACTTCCTCCGCTGGCTTATCAAAACAGACACCTACACAAATGGAGGCAAAATTGTCAGAACAAGCAAAGCACAGCAAGCTCGTGAATCACATCGGGTGAACTTACACTCCAACTGATGGTTCACGCTCTCCAACTCCGCAAGCAAAAAGGCCTCTCGCTCTTGCTCACCCGTGAGGGCCTCGACTGAAGATCCGCCAGCGCACCCTTCGTATCCTTCAGCTCTTGCTCCATCTTGGAAAGCTTTAGTTGAAGGAAGTCGATGATCTTCTGGTCGTTCGGGCTTCGTCTGTTCGTTCGAGAAGTAGAACTCCCAGATGAAGGACCGGCTGATGCACCGGGTGCTCCAGACTACAGAAAGTAACATCGACATAAGATCGCCATAGCAGAACACCAACCCCCATTTAAACAGACTCGGGGGCTGGTCGATTCAAAGAAACACTGACAGCTCAGAGCATGCAAAAGTAAAGGGTACATATTTGCAAGCATCCAGTACGGCATTAGGATTCATTACAACACAAAAGATGCAAAAGGGAGTCAACCTCACTACCTAAGAGGTCGACTCAGACCTAGACCTAACAGAACGAGCTACGCGCTCGGCAGCTTCGGCAACACGTTTCTCCATCATGGCCACCGAGTCCCTGGCCAGATGCGCTGCTTGCTCCCTAATGGCACTCAGCGGAACCGTCGGCATCTCAGACTTCTTTGGAAAGCCCGCCACAACCTTCGAGTAGTCGCAATCTACTCCATGCATCAGCATCAGCATGAAGACGGACTCCGAGCCACATACCGTTTGTGCGCGGGTGAAGTCCTCCAGAATTGACGAGCCGGGGCCGAAGAGCTTGGCAAATTCTTCGATGGAAGCAGGAGGGGTGCCTCGCGGGAAGATGCTTTTGTGCAAGGCAGCTAAGGCAGCCTTGGATTTGTCGAGAGAATCCTTCGCCCGAGCGCACAGCAAGTCGAAAGCGCCGACAGCGTGCTCGAGCGAGTCTTCTCTCCCTTCATCAGCAGGATCCAAGCCAAGAACACCTGAGAAGCAGTATCAGCAAAATGTAGAGGCTGTCACCCTCTACTTTTATCGAAAAAGAGCAAAGGTTACCTTCAACAACATCGGCCAAAGCATGAAGCCGATGCACTTGCATATTCTCAGCATCCTTCACTCGCTTCAGCTCTGCTCGCTGAAGGTTGAGCTCCTTTTCGAGCTCTCCCTCGCGAGTGGACGCGGCCTTCTGCTCCTCTGAACGACAAGGCAAAACATTCATTTCGAGTAACAAGTTATATGCTAAACAAAAAGAAAGTACAGAACAAAAGTTCATACTCTCCGCCTGCTCCGCCCTAGCTCAAAGCTGGTCTCGCTCCTGCTCTATCTGCACGAACGAGGTAGCCGCTTCCACCAACAGGCGGTAAGTAGGCTGCCAAAAAGAAGAAGCAAAAAGACAGAGGAGGTGTCAAATGCAAATCAAGTCTATGCCCAACTATTCTAGTTACCCATAGCCTCGGGGGCTACTCCCATCGGGAGCGCTGTCGCGCACCCGATAAAATAAGGATGACGATGTAAACTTACGTGATCCTGAGGCGCAGAGGGAGCGGCGCCCGAGGAAGCAGGCGGGTACTCTACAGGGTTCGGTGGCGCACTCGCAGCAGCAACCAAATGCGTCTCTGCCCGGGCTGCCTCGCCAGTCGATGATGACGGAGTCACCTCGGGTACAGTCGAAGGGATTTCGGCTGTCGGAGGCTCCTCCATCACAGGGCTGCACAACGAAATTCA
The DNA here is from genome assembly GCA_947311845.1 of Poa pratensis. Taxonomy (NCBI): domain Eukaryota; kingdom Viridiplantae; phylum Streptophyta; class Magnoliopsida; order Poales; family Poaceae; genus Poa; species Poa pratensis. The sequence goes on along the minus strand of CAMZMU010000020.1, from coordinate 6,414,205 downwards.
CAACACGTCAAAATGGAAAAACAAAGGAAGTGCACAAACAGAGAGAGGCACAGCAAAACTACAAATATGTTTACCTGTCATTGTCGTCGCCCACAAGATTCTCAAAGTCCATGAGTGTGCTGAACCCAGGAGCATCTTCGGGGAGAGCCGAGACCGTAGCGGAGTCACCGCCGCAGGCTCATTCACACCGGGAGACGACGAGCCTGAGTCAGCAAGCTCGGTGGACTGCTGTTCAGTACGAGTGCTGGCGGCAGTCGACGTGGCCTTCCTCAGTCGACGCTTCTTGCGCCCTCGCACTTCTTCCTCATCCTCCTCTGACTCAGACTCCGCTGTTTCGTCAGGGGGAGTATGAGCAGAAGCAAGGAAAATTTCCTCCGTGTCAGGCTCAGCCGACAAAACTCCACCTCCAAAGTTTCTTCACCTTCAGGAAGGGGAGGAAGGCAGATGAAGGAAGGATGACCCTGCATATAACAAGCCAGTCAATTACAAGCTACAAAATCACGAAAACTCGCAAGGCAACAAGCATAAGGTAGTACATACCTCGGGCAGCGGGTGCTCGCTGTCGTATGCAGCAACTGGGCAGTCGAGAGGGCACGGGTCGTTCTTGTCAGCTTTGTGATCCCTCGCACCCGTGTCTCCACAGCCCCTGAAGATGGCAAAGGCTCTTGACCCGCCAAGCGCGTCGGGTCGAGTGCTCCTTGAAACTCCCACATAGGGTGCGCTCGCACCCGCAGCGGTTGCACGCCCCTCTTGATGAAGGTGGAGATCAGTGTAGGCCGCTCACCACGCGGCCCTTGGTTTTCATCAGCTCCTCAATCTTCTTCATCAGAGGCTTCGCCTCAGCTTCCTCAGCAGCAGAAGTCTGGTGTAGCCAAGCTCGGGTCTTCACCAGAGGTGCATGGGCATCAAAATCCGGCAGTCCTTCTTGCTGGGTGGTGAAGTAGAACCACTTCTTGCGCCAGTTCTGCGCGGACTCGACTTGCTGGATGTCGAAGTACTCGACCTCCTTGCGAGCCTGGATGTTGAAACCGCCAACAGCATAAACTCCGGCGGGGCCGGCATTCCTCTTCACATTGAAGATCTTCTTTCAAAGACCCCAATGTGGGTGCACGCCCAAGAAGCACTCGCATAGCACGACGAAAGCGGCGACGTGCATAAGGGAGTTGGGGGAGAAATCGTGCAGTTGCACCTTGTAGGCATACATCAAGCGCGCAGAAAATCGTGGATAGGGAAAGAGAAGCCCCTAACCACGAAGTCATGGAAGCAGACGCGCTCGTTCTTCCGAGGTTGAGGACTAACCTCGTCGCCGGGGACGCGCGTTGGCAGCACATCAGCGGGCGGGAGCAAGCCGTCCCGCCGGTATCCGTCAAGTCTCGACGCGGTGATGTTGGACCTCGTCCAGTCACCGGCCCTTTTCAGCAGCGGCGCCGCGGTGCTCGTGTTGGGCGCACCTTCCGCAGCGGCAGCGGCAGCGGCACCGGCGGCGGCTTTCTTTCTCTTGTCCCCCTTGGCCATGGCGCTTAAAAACGCGAGCAAAAGAGCAAACTGGAAGCAGAGCAATGGCAGGAGCGCGAGGAAGAAGACGAAGAAAGGAAGCGGCGGCGGGGCGAAATAGCAAGTAAATCAATTAACCCTGCCGTTCCCTTATTTATCAGCAAATGCACATCCAATCCTGTCCGTTAAAGGCAGATCGTGCAAAGCACTGCAAATCTGGCCGTACACGTGGCCGCATCAGAGAGCAACCGTCGCCGGCCACTCCGCCCACTACGCACGGGAAACAAGGAGGCCATCATCACGCACGCCGTGAAAACCGCGCCAGAGCGGTCAATTCCAGTCTGAGCGGCACCGTCATTGGTCAAACACTGCAAAGTGGGGCCCACAGGTCATGTCCCATCAAAAGAGTGCAGAAGCGTGCCATCACTGGTCATGTGGCGCAGTCGCCATAAAACGTCATCCCTGACGTCATTTGAAGAAGCGTTGAAAACAAGCTACAAAACATTCGACTGATCCAAAGAACAAAGCGTATTCACTCCCATCGGGAGCAGGTCGCAAATCTCGTCGACTGTCGCGCAAAGTGCAAAAGATTTGAGATTATCCTCAACTGCAAGCAATTTAGCACAATCTCGGGGGCTACTCCCATCGGGAGCGCTGTCGCGCACCCGATAAAATGTTAACATAAGTAAAGCGTGTATTGCGCACTCGAAATTCCATTGATCCAGCTGCTTAGCTGACAGCATAAAGAAAGTCACTCAAAATTTTCCCAAGATGTATCTTCGATCCTTGGAAGCTGTACGCGTAGTGCATAGGTAAGACCCGCCGATCCGACTAGTGGGCCGGGACTCGTACTTACTACGATGATCCTGTAATTTACCATGTCCGACGGCATGAAGAAAATCCTAGCGGACGCGTTAGGTACCCGCAAAGCTATACTGCAGGTTGATTCTGTAAGACCTCTGCGGCCTGAGTTAAACCTAACCAGTCTGTTCCGGATTCGAGTCTGGGGACTCGAGTCTGATGTAGGCTAGTAAGGTTTTGCCCAAGAGCAGTTAACTGGTCCCGATCCGTCGAGTGTACCAGGCCTACTATGCCATTATCCCTAACATAACTATTACAAATGACAAAATTACTGGTGAAACGCCAGTCGACTTATTACCGACTCCTAAAAGTGTTATCATCACTCGAAAAGATATCGACTGACTATGAATATTGGTGGTTGATTTAAGACGTGCACTAGCAGAGGAGTCCCTGCCTGAATCTTCGAGTCAACCAGGCACTCGGGGGCTACTTATGTGGGCCTACCCTCCGAATACCCCACTATGAAGATACTTGGTGCACGTACAGGGCAAGGACTCGAGTAAAGGCCCACCAAGGGATCAAGACCGACGTCTATCTCGAGATCCCACGAAGGAAGGAGTGCTCTCCAAGTCAAGCGTAGCATAGGTCGGTTTAGACTTTCCATACATGTAATCCTAGTCGGTTACGATTTTCCGAGACCCAGCCTCTCATATAAAGCTGGGAGGGTCGCCGATCAAGGACATGCAATACCTTAGCCATCAAACCCTAGCGAGATTGACATCTCGCCGGAACCTTGTAACCCTATTGTTCGCATCCATCAATAAACAGACAAGCAGGACGTAGGGGTGTTACCTCCACACGAGGGCCCTGAACCTGGGTAAACCTTGCTTGTCAGCCGTAGGAACTACTAGCTCCACCAAATCTCTCTCTCGAAACAACCCTAGGTGCCTAACCATGGGATTTGCCGAGGCCACCCTCGACACTGATGCTAGGTGGGTCGCGTCTAGCTCGCAGTTAGCTGATGCTTTTTTTAGATCGTTGACTGATTCTGCTGGTTGGCTTGCGTAGCCAGGCTGTGTCGTCTTTTAGGGTCTGCCTGTCAAATACTCCCTCCGTTTCACAATATAAGATGTTTTAGGCTTTTTTCACATTCACATGTAAACACATGTATGTAGACATATTTTAGTGTATGTGTCCATTCGTTTTGGTATGAATTTAGACATACATGTGTAACAACTAAAACATCTTACATTGTGAAACGGAGGGAGTATGAAGTAGCAATGAACTTTTGATTCTGGTCTAAAACTGAGGTGCGCATCTCTCAAAAAATAAAACGGAGTTCTCGTATAAAACTGACTAATTGAGGACGTGAGAATTAGAAGAAATGAAATTTGAAGGGCTCATTTACAAAAGTTAACGGCTACCGTGACGGAATGACTAATGTGCAACATTGTCACAACTTGTTGACTGATAGTTAGTATTTTTTAAGATGGTGACCAATTTTCTCATGTGTGACAACTTGATAGACCGCGCAAGCCTTTTGCTACTCTTTATAAAATCACTTCCAAGCAAAATGAGGTATATAACTAAATAAAAAGAGAAAACTGGCAAAAAGAATGTGATGAATGTACCAGTTGTGTTCAATTTCAGTGTGCAATTTTATATGTTTCAGATACATTTACTTACATATGATTGATATTTGCGTGTTCATTTTCATATCCTTATGGGGGAGAAAGATATCCAAAGAAGTTAATAGGGATTTTTTTATCAACAATAAAGAATGAAGTTTCTTTTTTTCACAAAATAGAGCCGGATCTAAGTGTTGTCTACGTAAACACCTCGTAGTAAGAGGGGGTAGTTATGAACCCTTGGACCACCTCCATGGGGGCGGTGAAGGGTAATTCCTCATTGGTAGAAAAAAAACCACAACCCCGAGAAGTTGTTTAGAAATAGCAAAGTGGAATGAAATCTCTACTATATAATATGGCTTTAGGTGATGGTATGGTACGTTTTTTAAATTTCCAATTTTACCCTTACATTGCTAGGCTGAGTTAGAAAATATTACACGGTATGCCACCGCCAAGTGATATGACCGGTTTGCTATTCTATCCCCGGGACTCGACTCCGCCGGCGAAGTCCACCAATCACTTGCATCGACCTTCTAGGCATGGCCCCCGTCTCCACCGACAAAGGGTGTGTTTGGTTCAGTGGCTATGAAAAAGTGGTTGGGGGTACCCCCAACCACCTGGTTGGTGTTAACCACTTTTCATGTTTGGTTGTGTGGGTTGGTTAGCCAAGTTTTGTGTTTGGTTGAAGAGATAAAAAGTGGCTATGGTTGAGGTGTGGGGTGATATGGTAACCGATGGTGAAAATACCCTCACAACATGAGCTTTTGGCTACATAAATCAAAAATATGGTATGGATAATGAGAATTTCGAAAATAGAATACATTTTGACATCACGTTCTATTTAGACATGAAGAAACAAAAATTTTAGCACCACATTTCAATAATGTAGACAATTTCCAAATAGAACATGTCATAGTGCCATATAATTATAGAGTACTAGTTCAAATATAATTAAAGTGATACATCCCATCATAGTTCACATACCTAGAAACCCAAACCATCTTCTGAGGAGGCTCCAACACAGTACATGTTTTACTTTGCGCAATGCCACATAGGTGAGCAAGCATGTACGCTGACATGGCAGGTGTCCATGCAACTAGCTTGGACTCCATTTCCTACAAATATTTGCACGTAAAGATATCATTTCAGCAGGTATTTTGCACATACATAAATCATTCTAGCAAGTATTTGCACACTGCGGCCATGGACAAGCCTCGTCCAGATTCCCGATTCAGCCCCTTGTAGCCCGCCGCGCTGAACGCAGTGAGAGAGACGGAGAGGGGAGAAGGGAGGGTAGGAGCTTGCCTCGCTCAGTTGGTCGCGTCTCCCAGAATGCTGATTGCAGTGGAGATCGAGAGGGATTTGCTGCCGCCGCCACCGCCGCAACAAGCTCTGGTATCAGGAGGGAAAAGAAACGAGGGGAACTAGATAAGGGTCGGCCAGTTTCTCGGGGCTTTTCTCTGTTTTCATAGGGGGGTGAGCGCCGAAAATCCGTTCGCGGGTGATTTTAGCGAGGCTTCCCGTGAGTGGTTGGCCTCAACCACCACATTTTCGGTGGTCGAGCTCAACCAGCTTTTGAGGGGAATATGCCTAGAATCTGGTTGCCCCCACACACCCCACACCACAAACCAAACACGGGCTAACCACCTAAAAAATGGCTACCACTAACCACCCGGTGGCTAGCCACTGAACCAAAGGCACCCTAAGAGTTGTCCCTCATGTCTGTCTCCTCGCGCCGTAAACATCCCGGCTGCGCGCCCCCTTGATCCACGGCGACCTGCCACTGCCGCACCTCTCCTCCCACGCCCATCCCCCTCGTCCTCCCCTCCCTGATCTTTGATCTGGCTGCGAGGCAGCCTCCTCCTCTTGATCCTGGCCCAGCCATGGCGGAACTGTCGCCGATTCGGCGCCGACGGACGGGCGTTCCGGTACACCCGCCCCATGCTGCCGAGCACCCTACAACTCATGGGCTGCAAGGCTAGCTAGCCACGCCTTGAAGGTCCACCCCTCTTTCTCCCTCTCTTGATGTCTGTCTATGATCTTGATCCCAAAGTCGAGTCTGCTCGAGTTTGTGGACGCCGCGAGGTTGGAGAAGTGGCCATGGCCATCAGCGAGAAAGATCGGGCCGCGGTTACGAGGGACGCCACCAGCTCGAATGTTTGTGTCCATGGCGGGCGCCGCGATCTCGAAAGTAAGGCCATGGGCGATTGTGGCAGCTCGAGGTCGTGGCCATGGCGGCCGAGATGTGACCAAGCGTGAGCTCGCTGCTGCGACCATGGTGAGCGCCACGAGCACGGGATGATGCAGCAGAAGGAATAGCTGAACTGATCTTGTCGACTTGAGCATCTTGATGCGTGGATGAGCCGCGAACGATTTGACCTGCTGTGCTTCGTGCCTGAATCCAGTATGAACGAACAGCTATGCAAAAGTGAGAGATGGGGAAAGTACGAGAGAGAGAGGGGGGCAGTGGGTTCCACGGCATACTGCTTCCGTGGGCTGGAAATAAATCAGTTGGGTCTGCTTCACTGTACAATGTTTATTCTTTACTTTTTTTTGCATTGATCATGTTTATTCTGTTCTACTCCCTCCCTTCTTAAATGTAAAATGTTTTAGATGTTACACATGTTGTCTACATGCATACTAAAATGAGTGAACGTACATATGAAATATGTCTAGATACACTTATGTGCATGTGAATGTGAACAAAATCTAAAACATCTTATATTTGGGAACGGAGGGAGTATCAGTTAGACTGGACATTGCTAGCGCTAGAGGGAGTTTGTGGAATCACGACAAATTCTTCAACCTGAAAAAGACAACAATGTGGGTTTTCACGAATCGACGTAGTGGTGCTGGATTTTTTTATTGCTTATCTGCCAGTTGTAGGAACAAATAAATTGGTGAGACAGTTCAATTTCTCTGAAAACTAATACAAGAATTTAACTTTGACATAATGATGATGTATTCATTTGGAGGACATGTCTGGCTATTTTTTGTTTCCAGTTTATGCTATCTTGGGATGGTAGCGAAGTGGTTCGTCAATCTATGTTGTCGCCAATTTAATTTTCCACCTTAAATCTTCACGTACCGACATGCATTCAGTATTCCCTATGCAAGATGGTTAAACCAAGGAAAACCCCATGGTACAGTATAACTCAAATATTTATCAAAAGAATTCTGAGAGAGTACAATCTTAATGATTTATGTGGACTATCTTTTCTATACATTTAAATGTGCATTATGTTTACATGTGTGGTGAAAAACTAAACTTGAAATGCTCGTAGCAACACAAATGCACTCATGGAGTATCATGTTGTTGGAGTGACTACGGAATACAATGGTAATGTTGTTGGAGTGGGGTTGAAACACAATGTCGGGTAGGAAAGAAACTTAACTGCCCGTGGCAACGCACGGGCATTCAACTAGTCTAGTCTAAGTAAAATATTTTATATCTCTTCTTGTCCAAGAAGAAGAACAAGGATACAATTACAATTTGAGCTGAGCAAAGAATTCATCTCTCTCTCTTATGCATTTAAGGCTAGCAGAATTAAGTTGATGCAGGTAAATAACATACAACAGTAGAACCAAGTGTGGACAAGAGATACTTGTACATTTTGAAGAAACCAAATTAAATGACTTCAAATTTCTTCAGTCTGTATGGTAAAGATCACAAACTCATCATTTTCAACTGCAGGACCCTAGGGGTACATACCTAGGGGTACATACATTTGCACACTATCACATTCAACTGCAGGACCCTATCGATGGATACATTTGACGTCTCTTATTGTGTTCGTGTTCTCGGCTACAAGTTTGTATATTGTATGGTACAACACTCAATTGTTTTCCAACTAGTCTTAACTCATAGCCATGGCATGCTTTTTGTTTTCACCCAATATCTCACAACAACTCCATCTTTATTTTGACAAATGACAACTATTACCTGTTATAAATAGGTGCACACCCGCCGGTCTAGACGGCTCATTCAATTTTGCATTGCTGTCATGCACAAGTTCATGTGCATTCACATGCATTGTGCTTGTGGTGCTAATGTAGATGTTCTACAAAAACTTGTATAGTACTCTCAAATCCCAACATACGTCTACTCTAGCAGTGAACACGGCTCAACTTCAACTAGAGGTGAGTTTACTAGATGCGAATTATGCAGCCAAAAACATTATAGATCCTATAACAACAAAATGTCACGGTATATTCACCGGATCAACAGTTCATTAGGTCACAATTAGTCAGTTACCATCAAAACAATCAAAGAAATAAAATTAGTTGACAATTCAACATGTTGCAATACATCTAAGCAAGCAAGCATGCAGTTCGTCTCCCAGCATATATCTAAGCAAGACAATTCAACATGTTCTATAAAAACTTGTATAGTACTCCCAGCATGCATCTGTCAGCAAAATAATCTTACGTCTTAGATGGAACCCAATGCTCAACTCAACTCTAGCAGTAAACGCAGCTCAACTTCAGCTAGATGCCGAGTCATTCAGCCAAAACCGTGATAGATCCTATAACAACAAATTTCATGGGGTATTCATCATATCATCATTTCATTAAGTCACAATTAACATCAAAACAATCACACAAATAAAACTAGGTAAAGACATCTAAACGTGCATAGCAAGCACGCAATTCATCCCCAATTCTTATCAGTTCGTAATTGCATCGAAGCTGGCTGGAACAAGAAAACAATTTGTTTCCTGTGACTAGCTAGGCCTGCTGCATACTGGTGGCGTTGCCGTGGCGCTGCATAACCCGCTGCATGGCCAGCGCCGCTGCCTCGCTGGCACGCAGCGTCCCGCTCGCCATGATCGCTGTGAACTCCTTCATCACCTCCTCCTGCACCTTGCCCCTTGCGCTACCGAGAGGGTCAGCCGCAGTGGCTGTGGCTTTCTCAGGAGTCCCCGTCTCGGCCTTCTTCTCTGCTTCGTGCTTCGAAGAAGAGTCCACAGCCACTGCACTAGTTGCGGCAGCTGTAGCAGTACTAGCAGGAGCCTTGCTAACCGTCGCCGGTGGCGGTACAGACACGACGCCGCAGTGGGCACGAACTGCGTGGTCTGCGGCGCGGTGTTGTTCCTTAGCGTGGCCTCAAGGTTCTGGATCATGGGCATGATCATGGCCCCCCCGGGGCTGGACATGACCTCGTTGGGGAGGCTGAGTATGTAGTCGGGGATACCGGCGCCGACGAGGAACTGCGCCGCCTCGTTGCTGAAGTTGTTGCAGTTGTGGGTCAAGAGGCGGTAGGTCTCGGCGGTGTAGCGCGGCGCGATGTCGCGGAGGTAGTCCTCGAAGACCTCCCGCGGCAGGTGCGTGACGCCCAGGTCGACGACGCGGTAGGGGCGGCCGTACTGCGTCGCGCCCGCCGCCGTCGACTGGATCCCGCCCCCGAAGAAGTACTCCTTGCCGTACACCACCACGCCCGTGTGCCTGGAGGGATGAAACGAACGCGGGTCAGCGTAAGTGTTTGTAGATCCTAGGATTGGGGAGGGGAAGAGGGAGGAGAGGGGGCTGACCAGATGCCCTCGATGGGCTTGCCGAGGAAGGAGGTGGAGAGCTGGCGCGCGAGGCCGTTGCTGAGGTCGTACACGTTCAACGACACCTTGTGCCCCTCCTGCCATTAGCAACGATAAGATGCAGGGTCAGATCCCGAACAAATTCGATCGATTGCGAGTACAGCCCTATCGAATCGAACGACCGCAAATCGAAGAGCATGAACGGAGGAGTGTTACCTCTTCCATTATCGCGGGAGAGATCGCCGAATCGCGTCACTGACCAACCAGTCGAATCTGGAGGAAGAAGACGCCGGAAAGGAACGAGAGCACGCGCGGATCTGGGAGCCGGTGGAACAGAGGAGAGACAGAGACCGGGGAGAGAGGCGCGAGCGATGAATAATAATAAGGGCGAGAATTAAATTAATTAAACCGGAGACGTAATGGCGGAAGGTTCTGGAGCCGTTCCGTTACGGAGGCCTGCGAGGCGCTCTGGACCGTCGGATAGGATTTGGGGGCGACGTGCCGGCAGATGGCGTGTGCCAGTAGCTTTCGCCGAAGATTCGTGAGCTTGCGGGATGGGACGGGGATCTTCTACAAGGAAGCTGGGGAGGATAGTTGCGTGCGTTCGGATCGGGTCATGCGTGACGGCTTCGTGTTTGTTCGCGAATTTGTTGGATGGAAACGTGATTCAGAAACGAGACGACTTATGTGTGACGTAAGGTGATACCTCCCTGGATCTCCAAGAGGGTTAGGAGGTGGTTGGACCCTAGCCCACCAGAGTTCAAATTCTAGATTTGATATTGGTGTTTCTCATTTAGATGGATTATTCTTCAGTGGAAGGCGACGTTCCCGTCCACAGCGAGGCGCCTGTGGTGACTTCGTCAATCTCAAGACCCGACCGCCGGCTCAGTCTTTCGGAGATGCTCATGGGGGTAAGTTGTGCGTGTCAGCGTGTGTGTTTTCATAGGGATGAGTGTGTGCACATATATGTGAGCGTCTGCGTTGTACTGTGTTTCGCAAAAAAAAAATCTCCAAGAGGCTCACTGGAGCACGGTATTTGAATTTTTTTTGAAGATATTAGTTTGGAGTTTAAATTTTTTAATTTTCTTCCATGAATAAGTACACATGTTTTTGTATACGCGTGCAATGTTTCGGTGAATTTTTTTCCATTTTGGGCTTCAAAATAATTTTGTGGCTATGAAAAGAAACAAACCCTATATTATCCTAAAATTTGTCTTTTCTATGTACCCAATATATTATTTTTAACAAAACTTGTGGCTACGTACCATATGTTTATATGTATTGTATATTGTTTTTGATATTTCTATAACCACAAATAACTTTTCTAGAATTTGATAAAAAGAGCGTTGGTGCTCACGTGAAACTAACAGTCTCGGGAAAATGTTATAGTCAAGATCAACACAGATTTCTATATAGGGTTTCACAAATAAATGACCTTTTAGCTCACAATTCTATTTCAGAAAACTGATGATACAAAACGGTTCAATTCATACACTAAAAGTTTCAATAAATATGGTTACATATTGTATGGTGGTTCTCTAGTGCCCTTAGACTGGTCATAGTGGGAGGAACATTGCTAGTAACTTCAATGCCACGTAGGTAAAAAAGATGATGTGGCAAGTAATTAATAAGGAGAAAGGAGGTTGGAGTAACATAGCTAGTTACCGGAACATCACACACCCCAAGGCAAAATGAGTCTACAACCTACTAAATGCTATAATGCATGACACCACAAATAAGTTACTACCCACTATAGAAATAGTAACAATAGGGAGTAACATAAGTATGTTACCACTCAATGTTACTCCCCACTATGACTAGTCTTACGAAGCTTTCTTTATTGGGTTAGCCCCACCATTTAGTATATTTGTTAGGTCGTTTGCTTACTAGATCATTAGAATATACGTACACACCGTAAATATTTTGCAATTGTTAAAAATTAATTCATAAAGAAACTTCAGTTGTAACTAGCACTCCCTCCGTTTCTAAATATATAAAAAAACTAGTTGTTTCAAGCTTCACATGTATCTGGACACGTTTTAGTGTATGTGTTCAATCATTGCGGTCTATATCTAGTCAATATGTGAAATATCTAAAACATCATATATTTAGAATGAAGGGAGTATTTAAAATTTAGTATGGCACAAGTTTATTTGAACATGTATGTTTAAATTTATACTAAAGAATATTTTGGCTAACATTAGCAGCATTTTATGTGGTCAATTATATATGCCAAAAATATTATAAAAATTAGAGTAGTTATTACCAAAAATAAAATAATTTTTAAAGTATTAAAGTTTGGTATAAAAAGCATTTATTTTAGTTTGGCCCATGTCTATATTCTCGTTAGATCGGCCATGGCCGTCCGGTAGTGACACACATCCGTAAAAGAGATATACTATTTGTCGATCCATGTGATGAGCTCCTCGAGGTGCCTCCGCAGAATAATCATCGGTTTAGGGCATGACATTGTTTCTTTCGAGAACAAAAGGCACCATCTGAATCGAGCATAGCTTATCATGTACCAAAGGTTCGGAGAAGATATCATTTTGATGCATTCTATTATATTTCAACATATGCAATGCTTTATGGGGTAGTTTTTTCCTCTTGGATAATAGCATACAAATTTTTTCGACATCAGTTTATTTTATCATGTAGCTGTGCAAAGGGAAAATTAAATTAAATTGAAATGATGAATTAGTCCTTGTAGGTAAGAGCCAATTGAAACTTACTCATTGGAGAGCACTATTTGATTATCAAATTTTAGCATTGCCTTTCTCATTAGAGATTCCTAAAATGAAATAATTAAAGGAAATTATAAGCTGGACAGATCAATTATGAACTTTAAATTGAGTAATTTTAAAAAGCTGTAAATTGAGTAGCCACATCAGTTATGAACTTTCATCAGCCAAATATTGACAGATGTATACTCCAGGAGTAATTTTCATGGAGATATTCATCAGCCAAAATAAGTCACAAAGAGGTTTGAGAAATGACAAGAATAACTAAACCTTTGTCTGTAGAAACCTCATTACTGCCTGTGAACTGTAGGCCAAAACAGAACCAATTACAGTACTTGTTTAGTGAAATGGCAGCCGATTTAGCCAAATAAATTCATACACCAGTACTTCTAATAGTCCAGCCAAAACCAGCGGCAACGGGATTGTGAGAGTTTCGAATAGAAGAAGGTCAGAAACAATGCAAAATTATCAACATACAACAGCCAAAAACAGCTACGGGATTGTGAGCTCTTTTAACGTAGAGCTAAAATTACTGTCAAGATGCAACCATTTTTGTTATTCATACACCCGTATAATGCATACAAGAATATTCATGAATTATTCATTGTAGGAGAACAATGTATGAGTACAATGCATTCATTTGCATACTTCGTAAATTGCTCCGAAAATCTTGTGAACTGGGGATCAAGCAGGTCTTCACCACCAACAGCCGCCGGAGCTGGAGATCGAGAAGGTCCGCGGCGAGCGCTCCTTCAAGCATGTACACGCCCTCACCACCAACAGCCGCCGGAGCTCGAGATCGAGCAGGTCCACGGTGGAGCTGGAGATCGAGCAGGCCCACGGTGAGCACTTCTTCAACCTCGTACACGACTTCAACGCCGTTGGAGCTGGAGATCGAACTGAAGGTGGCGGCGGGGGACCTGGAGCATATCCGGCGGCGAGGGACTGCTCTGGCGACGGGGGTCCTGGAGCAGGGCCGACGGATGGGGCCTGCTCCGGCGGCGGCGGTGGCAGGGCCCTTGCTCTGGCAGATGGGGGCCTTCTCCGGCAACGGCGGTGGCAGGGGCCCCGCTCTAGGGGATGGGGTCCTTCTTCGGCTGCGGTGACGACAAGGGCCCTGCTCCGGCGGTGCTGGAGGTTGTGCGCGATGGAGGAATGGATCGAGATCGACGGAGGAGGGTTGCGAGCTAAGGCTTCAAATTAGCAGGGACTGAACTGCAAAATGGACTTAGTTCAAAAAAATCTGCCTCGCGACATCTTTTCCTCGACAGAGGGAGTAGAACAGATCGCATCTGCTCTACCTCACGCGCTTTCACCCTATGGTTCCTTCCACTGTAGCTGCCGCCGGTGATGCCATCACGTCCACCGCGTACACAACTGACGGGAGAGCAGGCCTCCAAAACCCCGCCTCTCCACATCCTGTACGAGAGAGGGACGGTTAGGTTTTGGCGAGCGTCTCTTATACGACTGTTCGCCCTAGTTCGTCTGCATCAACTACACATGTGTCGCCTTCGTCATCAACATGTCCATCGACGCCGACAGACTCGCCACCGAGAAGGCTGCTGCTGACAAGAGTGTTGCCGACGAGGCCACCGCTGCTGCTACGGCCAACTGGCCTATTGGAGGGTATAACACGTTTATCCCACTCCTACTTATTCCATGTTTGTGACACTAGTGATTTGTGTAGATGGTTCTACTATTTGACTAATACATGATTATATCATCAAGTTTCAGTATGTACTCAGTACTGTTTACGTCATGCTCATGATTTATCCTTGGATTAATTTAATCGAATTGCTTATATTCTCAACAATCTAAAAACCTAATATGTGTAGATGTTTCTACTATCTGTCTAGTACATGGTTATATCATCAAGTTTATGTATGTTATCAATACTGTTTACGTCATGCTCATGATTTATGCATGGATTAATTTAGTCGAACAATTGCTTATATTCTCAACAGCATGTGTAAAGCAATGTTCACTGTAGTTTTTGCTTCAGTCTCATATCAATTTCGATGTACTCTACTTCTTAAATGTATGAAGTCTTCACAATTGCTATGTTGCTGCACACGCCAAGCAGTTGTGATCTCACTAATCATAGTGCTATGAACATCTATTTGATGTACCCGATTTTTTTTAAAACACACTTTTCACCGGAAAGAAACACAAGTGAAAACACAAAAGCTGCATGGTTCTTGAATCCTTGGTTTATTCGTACTGAACTTATTGTCCAAAACTGTAACTCGCTACCTCATATAATTTTGAACTTGTTAAATCTAAATCATCCTCATGCCACTCTACCAAACATTTTTAACTTCATGTGGTGCATCTGGAAATCTAGAAATGACGAGCTTTTCCAAAGGAAAACAGGAGAACCATACCAAATAAGTATGAACGCTAATGCTCTATCTGCAAATCTTGAAATTCATGATGCAACAAAGCTGAATTTGCAGGAAGAAGATCTCCGGAATAGGTTGTGGCGCAGGGAAGAGCCACTGCATGGTTCCATTATACCTGCTAGTAGAGCAACCCTACGAGATGCTATTTTTGTTGATGCCTCTTGGAAATGCAAAGATGTGATAGGTACATCACCAGGTACAGGAGAACAGGAGGCCACAGGAATCGGAGTCTTCATTCAGAGGAAGGTGGATGGGCAGCAGTACACTATCAGGATCCAAGCCTCAACGACATTAACTTCTTCAGTTTTTCAGGCAGAGGCGAAGGGCATTCTGCTGGCAGCAGCTTTGGCGAAAATCCTGGACATCAAACATCCAGTTTACTTTACAGATAATCAAACTCTTGCTAAGGTGGCTGCAAGCAGGTGAATCGACCATCCGTTGATGCGTTGGGACTCGAGGGAAACAATTGCAGATTTTCTATCAATCAGTTCCGAGTCTATCCTACAGGTGTTTCATGTCAAAAGAGATCTGAATAGAGAAGCCCATAAGTGTGCAAAACAGGCTCTTAGGCATAGCCTAGAACAGCCTATCTTTAGGTGTTTATGTTCAGCTCATGTTGCCGAGCTTTGCCCTGTGATTTTAGTGTTGAAATCTGCTCTCTTACAGGGGTTTGTACTACACCATGTACTTTGCAATTGAGCTGAATAAAATTATGGCGCCACAGGCGCCTCTTGTTGTGCAAAAAAATACAAACAAGATTACAAAAGGGGCGGAACTGTACACCCCGGGCAGCCCGGGCAACAGCCTCGGTCGTGGCCCTCGTTGTATAGGCATAACCTTCTATTTCTTTACCGAAATTAGTTGACCCAGGCAGCCCAGCCCGTGTCGTTGGGTCAAAACGAGCAGGGTTAATCTTAGCAGCCCACCACGGAGCAACCAGGAGGAAGCAGCGATCCATCACGCACGTTCGCTGGACTGACTCGTGGACTGCCTCTGCCTGTTCGTTACTCTGTTTCGATCGCCGCCTCTGCCTGTTTCCATCATGCACGAAATCGCGCCTCTCTTTCGATCTGATCGTGCTGCCGCCGTACGGAGACGCGCTCGCCAGAACCTCGCGTACAAGTCGCCGACTCGCCGTCGCCCGTCGCGCCGTTCGATCTGATCTTCTTGCTCATCGCTTAAGTTGTAGTCTGAATTTTAATGAAGTGAACAGTCAATTTTCATCATGTTTAACTAATTGTAAACTTTAACTTTATGTAATCTGATTACATACAAAGAGATCAAGGCTGTACTCATCCTATTTTGCATCAACATCACAGCTTGCCAATTCGAACCAACCTCCCGCGGCTGCAACGTCGGCTGAAGAACCTGATGCAAATGTTGACGGAAGTGGGACAGTTCTTCAACATGGAGCAGCTAGTACCGAACAACAGCAAGATAATCCTGATCCTCACATTGTTGTTGATCCGGAAGAGGATAACACTAGGACCGATCAAGAGAATGCTAGTGTTTGAAACACGCCCTTCCGAACACCAAGATGGAGATCAGAATTTGGCATCTAACATCATACGACCTAAACAATGATTTGTATTTGACAAGTAGAGCCTCAATCGACTCCGCCTTGGCGAGGGCTCTCATGGTGTTTTGTTGTCTTGTTTCATTCTGACTTCTCTCCATGGTAAAATGTTAAATTATTTTCTCAGCAAAACCTTCATAGCTTTCTACTAAAGGTTATCACATTTTTGTCCCGGCTTCATGGATCTCAGGTTATATACAGCAGCACATCCGCAGTGTTTATGAATAAAACGCTTGTTTGTTCTTCCCCAATATCTCACATTGTCGCATTTTGGTTTTATCAATTGTGCTAACTATCAACTTCCATTAGCAAAGCAACTAAGGATGGCTTAAGAGTAATGTGCATACCAAAAATGCACTGCCTCACTAATTTATATAGAAAGAATACTGTTCGAAGCACTATATTCACACATAGTTTGTGACATTACACTAGTGAAAAACAGGCCTTTTGTCCTGGTTCTAAAGGACCTCTAGCCCCGGTTTGACAACCGGGACTAGCAAATCGGGACTAAAGGCCCCCCCCTTTAGTCCCGGTTGTCCACGAACCGGGACTAAAGGGCCCTCCACGTGGGCTCGGCGGAGCACGCGGGGCGGATGACAACCGGGACTAAAGGTTTATGCTTTTTTGTTTCTTTTCGATTAATTTTAAGGGTTTAGGAGGGGTTTAGGATTTCGGATGTTTTCCATCGTACGGGGATCACGTCGATGCGCCAAAAACGCGTTTTGATATATATAATGAAGATCAGGTTGATGCATATATATAACACATACAATTACATGAAGATCGCGTTGATGCATATATATAACACATACTCCCTCCGTTTTTTAATATAAGATGTTTTAGCATATATCCACATACACACATATCTACATGTATATAGACATATTTTAATGTCTATGTTCACTCATTGCAATATGTATCTAGATACTATGTGATATATCTAAAACGTCTTATAATTATGAACGGAGGGAGTACAAAGTACTATATGAAGATCACGTTTTCGTATGAAGTACTCAAGTACTCTCCGATTCTTCGACATAGTGGTACTCTCGGATTTTAGGTATGACCTCCGCAAGGAGAAATCCCGCCAATTTCTCCGCAATTGTTTTGAAGCGCTCCTGTAGTAGCAGCGCGTCCCGCTTTCTTGCCAAATTTAAAAGAATGAGATCAAAATGAATACATGAGTTGTGTTTTTTTTTTTAGATAAAGGGAGTCTTTATTACTTAAAGTGTTTAAGCATTACACCCAGACTCTGCATAACAAAGATGCACACAGCCGAAACAAGTCTGAAGTTCGAAATAAAATAACAAGGCACATTACATATCAAAATGAGAAATTGTAGAAACGCCTATGGTGGAGGAGGGCCGATCCGCAAATTATGCTGCCATCCATGTAGGGATAAAAAGTCTCTCGCCGTATCCTCCAGTTTTGTACACACCTCCATAAACAGGTCTAGATGCACCACACGTTGCAACTGAGACCACGAACTGAGAGTAATAGTAATCCTGTAGATAACCTGCATAAGAGAGCAATTTTTATCAATACTGCTCTCCATTCCGAGCAGGAGCACGTCCTTTGGCTGGTCCCGTCGACGATCTTTGTCTTCAGGCCGTGCTTCCTGACCACGTACAGCTCCGCGTTCCTGTTCAGTTCGAACCCATGTACGCACGCATCAACTTCCAAACAAACAAGTCGATGAATGTCAGTGACTCGATTACTTAGTGTCACTTAATTTCTCCCAGCACTACCAAAGTACCAAGTTTAGGGTACTAGCATCGTTTCCTCAAGTAAGTGCGAAAAGTCCCTTTTAACGGAGGCTACATATGGCCCGGTATTATTTTTATTTTTTTGGAATTAATATTTTTAAGTTCCCAAAAATTCTGAGAAAAACCATAGATGTAGAACACGACGTACGCTAAGGTTCTGAAAAGTTTCAACTCAAAATATATTTTGTGTTTAGGCCTACACAAAAATAACAAATTTCTGCCAGATGTGAAAATTTAGAAATCAGCATCACCTCAGATCTAAACAGTTGTCATTTTTACACAGGACAAAATACAGAATATTCCGTATTCATATTTTGCACACTAGTGTAACTCATCATTATCTACATATAGGAATATTTTCAGAATTTTTTGAAACTTTAAAGTGTGATTTTCGAATTTTTCAAAAAAAAAAAAACAGGCTAGATGTAGCTCGTCCTACAAAACACCTCTCTCTTATGTGTGTGCTCTTTAATCTGAATATTTTTCAAAAAATCAGGATCTTCTGTGTAAATTGCTGGGCTGGGAGACTTTATTCGATGGGCCCGGTAGGAACTAATGTTTTTCAGAATACATACTTCATAGAAGATTAAGAGCAGTGACAACGGAATAATTACAATTATGATATGCAGGGATGAAAGTTGCAAAAAAAAGGCAAAAATAAAGAACACGACTTGCTACATTTCCGCACATTCACGACTCTGGGCATACAAAAACTGCCATCCCACAGTATAGACCTAATCACCGAACATCAATCTTGTACATGTACAAGCAGTGTGTTCTCCACGCGGACTCTCCTGGTGCTTTGTCCTCTTGTTTCATTTCGACTTCCCTCCATGGTAAAATTCTCTATCGTTTTTCTCAAAAGAAGTTACACTGCTTCCTATCAATGGTTGGAACTTTTCTATCTGGACTTCATGGACCCCAGGTTATATACGACACGATGTCTCGGGTGGACATGAATAAAAGGCGTGTTTGTTCTTCCCCAATATCTCACCTCGTCGCGTATTGGTTTTCTCAATCGTGCCAACTATCAGGGCCTGTTTGATTCAAAGGATTTTAAAAGTACAGGAATAGGAAAAGCGTAGAATTAGGGCTTGTTTGATTCAAAGGGTTTCCAAAGGAAACTTGTAGGATTCTTTCCCATAGGAATTTTTCCTATAGTGGCCATTTGATTCAAAGGATTGAATCCTTCAACATTCCTATAGATTCCTTTCCTATACTACAATCCTATAGGATTTCTAGCAAGAGGTTTGAGCTCTTGGAAAAATTCCTATGTGTCTATGACAACTATGGCATGCACCCAAGCCCTATAGATTTTTCCTGCGTTTTTCCTGTGGTGCATCAAACGACTTATGCAACTAATTCCTGCGTTTTTCGTTCCTATAGGATTTCACATGCCATGACATACTAATCCTACGCTTTTCCTATTCCTGTACTTTTAAAATCCTTTGAATCAAACAAGCCCATGTCATGGCATGTGAAATCCTATAGGAACGAAAAACGCAGGAATTAGTTGCATAAGTCGTTTGATGCACCACAGGAAAAACGCAGGAAAAATCTATAGGGCTTGGGTGCATGCCATAGTTGTCATAGACACATAGGAATTTTTCCAAGAGCTCAAACCTCTTGCTAGAAATCCTATAGGATTGTAGTATAGGAAAGGAATCCATAGGAATGTTGAAGGATTCAATCCTTTGAATCAAATGGCCACTATAGGAAAAATTCCTATGGGGAAGAATCCTACAAGTTTCCTTCGGAAACCCTTTGAATCAAACAAGCCCTTCAACCTCCACTAGAAAAGCAACTAAGAATGGCTTAATAGTAACATCCACTTCACCAATTAATATTGAAATATTACACTTTGGTGATATTATTTCTTACAAAACCCTTGTTTTTCGTGAGGAGACACAACATGTGTGTCTGGGTTCCAAAAAGTTCCTTTATTCGGTTATGCAATGTAAGTAGTAACTAACACTTGCTTCATTCAAAAAGTAGTAACAACCGTTCTGATGTAGGATCAATATATTCGTTGTCATTCCTCTTGTTGTGTGAAGTACTTCATGGTAAGCCCATGCTAATAGTTTTGAACGGAGCTTATGTTGTTTCTAACTTCCTATAATAACCTTGCATGGAACGTTGAAGCTGAATCTCTTTGTACATACTCATATCCACGTTATTGTTATTTTTGTGTACCTCGGAATAGAAAGTATATAAAATTGATAGTTTGCACTTTTGTGGGATATACACCATTGGCTACATTCAAATTATTTTTTTGATGTTTTTTGAAACGGACAAATGTATTTTTTTATTACTTTTTGAAACTAATAATAGGATCACAGAGGAATCTCAGAAGTCAGAATCCACTCGATATTTAGTCCATAAAGTCGGGTCGCACCGCAACATCTTCTTTGTAGATTCAGAGTTGGATCGGCGCGGTGGCGGCATCTCGATGTCGTTACTCTGTTGGGAGCATTGCGCTTGGAGGCCTGGCTTGGAGGTTCTTGTTGTGCTCCTCCGGTGCTTGTCGTTGTCCAAGGTTGATTGTCACGGGCGCAATGTACGTCGTCGCCGGAAAGTCCAAGATGATACCTTTCATGGAGGCCGACTGTAACACCCCAATTTTTCTAAACTTGGAATTGTGGTGTTAAGTTAGAATTTTCAGAAATAGCAAAAACTTTTGTTTTACTTTAGACAACTCTTGCTTGAGCTCATGATTGGTTTCTTAGGCCCACTAGCTTCGTTTGAAATCCTATTAGTACCACTTTTATGATTTCTTCTAGTTTTAAATTTAGTGGCTTGATCTTCCTGTTTGTTAAAACATAGCTAATCTAGAGCCCTAGATTAAGCATTGCTTGTGTTGTTTTTGAAATACACCTTGACCATCTTGCTCCTTGAACTTTCTACTTTTAGTTTATGCTTTGTTTGACCCTTTTAAAACTTGTTTGAGCATAAAACCATCTTTGTGTTTAGGGCTACTCAAAACAGTGACCATTTGGTCATTTTTCTCAATTTGCTTAGTTTTCAAAATTCTTTCTTCATTCTTTTAGACTTAAAAACTTTTGCATCACCTCATTTAGTTCACCACTCTCATGTTTTTGGTTAGCTCATGGGTTGACCACTTTTAGTCTTGTGAGTATAATTTAGTAAATCAAATTAGTGTTAGTCTAAAAACCCTAACCCTAGGTAATTCGACCTCTCTCTCTCTCTCCATCATCCACCCCTCTCCCTCTGGACAGAGAAGGTCCTAGTCAGCTAGGACCCACCTGTCATCCTCCCACCACTTCTCTTCTCCACTCACCACCCTCCTTTCTCCACCGTGGCCATTGGAGCCTCACTCCCCTCTCCACCACTGGCCAGGCCACGTCCTCCGACCAGCTCCACCCTGCCCACACTTGCACCGCCCATCCCAGCCAGTGGCATCGCTCCCCTCCCCCTCCTTTGACCCCTGGTCCGAACAAACCCTAGAAACGACCGCTGCCCGTCCTCAGCTCCGTGCTCACTCCCTGCCCCTCTCTCCCTCCCAGAACACGCACACCACACCCCTCTCCCCTCCCAGGAAGCCACACCCAAGCTCCTGCCCTCTGCTCCCCGGGAGGAGAAGGTTGAACCTCGGCAACCGCTAGCATCGGGCATCGATTGCTGGCGATTCTTCCCCCATTCTCCGCCATTTTTAGCCCGCGGAGTTTCCCTCGTCGAGACCTAACCCCTCCCCCTTTCTTTTTGCCCAGAGACCGCCCGTGGACGCCGCACCCGTCCTCGACCCGAGAAGGACACCGCCGTCATCGCCATGGACTCCGGCCGTGCATGTGGCACCTGACGGCCTCCCCGAGCTCGCCATCACCTCCTCCCCCGACTCCAACCCCTCCCGCAGCTGCACGCAACCCCTAGGTGAGCCCCCGCCGCCACGCCCTTCCTCCCTCTCTCTGGCCGTCCTCGCGTTGTGACGCGCTGGAGAAGAGAGCTGGGAGCCGTCGATCTACAGATCGACGGCCACGTTTGAACGCTGCGGTCGTTGACCGTTTTCCCCGCGCTGGCACGCGCGTTGCGCCATGATGGGCCGGCTCGGTCCGCCAGCGGCCTAGATCCACGCTGGCCTCGGCCAGATCGGCCCAGGAGCAGCCCGTAGGCATTTTTATTTCGTAGATTTATTCTTTTTCTGTTTCTGTTAAATGTTGTGTTTAGATTTTATTAGTTTGTGTTAAATCTGTGTGTGCATGTTTTGTAGAAGTATTTTTATTGGATGCTCTGATGTTTTCTTGAACATGCAAAACTAGTTTGGAGTAAAACTAAAATTTGCTTTGTCCTGCACATTTAATCATGTAAAAAGTGTGTTTTTCACCCTTTTTATGATAGCATGAGTTAGGAGTATCCAATTGGAGTGAATCCAATTTCTACAGAAAGATAAAATCAATACCTTGCCTTAGAAATTAATATTGCATGCAGGAGTTTCCTAAAAATAGAGTTGTGGTCTTTTTAGTTTTAGGACCAGTAGCACTTGAGGCATTTTTAGCTCTCATTTGGAAGATGCTTTGGGTGCAAATCCAATTTTCCTAGCTTTGTATGTTTGTTAGCAGTACTGTGGTAGAAGGATATATTTTTAGGAGTATTATTTTAGGACTTGTGCATTTTTCCCCAAAACAGCAACTTTGCCTCTATTAAAAAGTCATATTTTAATGGATTGTTTTTAGTTGTTTATGTTTAGGGTTGTGGTAGATGTTTTATCCAGAGGGTGTTTGTGTAAAGCATTGCTTGCTGTTTTGTTTAAGTACTTTAGATTGTTGTCAACCCGCTACTTAGAATTGACGGTAGTTTCGTTTAATTTTTCGGTACGATAGAACCGCAAGAGGAGGAGCAGTACGTGGGAGCTGAACCCACCTACGAGGAAGAACAAGACCAGGGACACTTTGCTGAGCAAGGCAAGCCACCTCAACACCCTATTGAACTCCTATTATTTGTACAAAGCATGTCTTGTTTTCAAATTAAAATAATGCATGTTTTATCTTTTCTGTGGCATTTTGCCACCCAAAAACTATTTTACAAAATTATTGTTTGGCCAAAGATATATCTACTAGTATATAATAGGTTTTATAAAAATAAGTCTTTGCTTGAGAAGCCTTCTACTGAAGGCGCTATCAAGAAAATTATATTCGCTAGTAGCTTATCCTTATACTCTTACCTCAAAACTTTAGGATGGGAACCTGGTTTTTGGTAAAATGTTTTCGGATGAAAAACCCGAGTTGCTGGGAGCAATCGGCGAGAAAGTGTTTCATAAAACCCGAGTTGCTGGGAGCAATCGGAGATGTTTACGAAAACCCGAGCTGCTGGGAGCAGCCGGAGGTGGAGATGTTTTTGGAAAAACAAAGTATTGCCCTAGCGGCCGCCCGAACAATTAACCCGTACAACCACATTACCTCAAAATGGGCACGGGGCTTAGCGGAAGCTTGTTGGTGTTAGTATTCGAATACTCCTCAATTGGCTAGAAGGGGTTAGAGTCCCCGGAACCGAATGCTGCAAGGGAATGGGCATACAAAGTGTGGACTTCGTGTGCCACCGGGAAGCAACGGTGGGTCTCCTGTCATGGCGGTGTGAGGCTAGGGGAAACCGGATCGATACGGCTAGCTCACTCGGTACCGGGGAGAACAAACCCGCTCGAAGAGGATATTCTTATACTAGCACTGACATAGTGGAAGTTAGGATCGGCCGTCTGATGTGTGCATGTTGTCTCGGTACAGTCCGTGGTTGATCCACGGCAGACCATCCGAATCTTGTGGTGAAAGTGTACCACCTCTGCAGAGTGTAAATCTATTCGAATAGCCGAGTTCTCGGTCATGGACGGTTGGAAAGGTCCCCAATCTAGGCGTACGGGCAAACTTTTATGTTTTCAAAAGAGAAGTGGTTTTCTCGGTGGAGATCAAGGAGGCATCAAGAAGGTACCTGGGAGGTACGGAGTGTGGGAGAAGATGGTTGGTCTCGGGGAGACAACTCAGTCTGATCTCGTGGAAAGAAAAAAGGGTATCCCCATCCTAATGTCTTTGAAAAGATTTACAAAGTGATTTACAAAAATGTGGGAATAGTACATGCTATTTCTACAAGAGAAAATTCTATCTCTAAATGTTTGGTTTAACAAGGATATAGAGATGTTGCAATCTCTATGTCCAAAAGCATCGTTTGCGAAAACTAAGCTCTATAGCATTATATAGTAGCTATCCCAGTTTTCGAAAATGATTTATTGCATTACCATGAAAACTTAAGCCTTGAGGTGGTATTGCGAGTACAATTGTACTCATATGGCTGTGTCCCTGAATATTCAAACGTCCAGATTACAACGAGGAGGTTTACGCTGAAGAGGAGGAGTATGTCGACGACTACGCCGCTTAGCTGTCACCGGTCAACTGCACTTGTGGGATTGCGTCCGATGGAGACAAGGGCCGACGCTAGCCACGAGCTTCCACTGTATCGTAGTTAATCCCGTCCTGCGTGACGATGATTTGCAGACTTGGTCATGTGACCACTTTGTGTTGTAAGACTTTTATTCGTACGACTTGAATGATGTAACTCTTGATACCCTGTTGGTTATGTGATTACGATGCACTGATCATTGGGATCGTGATCCATTTTACATAACGTGGACATCTCGGACTTCGGTACGAGGGGTCCTTACACCGACCAAGTCCCTTCATCTGCTTGCCTTCTCCAGGGTGGATGATGCGTCAATGAGGAAAGTCTAGTGTGAGTTGTTGATCTTCGGAGTCTCCGGCGTTGTCGAGACAGCAGTTGTGGTGCTCAATCTAGGATAGGCTCTTTTGCTTTAGCTGTATTGTCTGTGGAGTTGGTACTGCCCTTGTTGTTCGCAGCAAGTTGTAGTCGTTCTTGTACTCAAAATCCTGCCTTATATAAAATTATGGTGGCGTACTCTAAAAAAAAAAGGTTCACATCTCGACGAACAGAAGATCCTCAATGCAATTACGCAAGAGGAGTGTATATACCCCAATGCAATTACGCAAGAGGATCACACCTAACAGAACAAGGAGAAACCGAAGATCATACGCGCACTATAGCGGAGAACCTTCGTACATGATACTCCTAGTAAATATATCAGATTCAGACAGAGCCGGTCGATCGATCGATCAGTGGGCAATACGCCTCGTTCAGTTGGCGCCATCGTTTCCCTGCAGCTTCGCGTGGGCGGCGTCGTAGGGGCGGAAGCCGTGCGCGAGGGCGGCGCGCCATGCCTTGTCGACGCCGGTGACCGCGTCGCCGCACTCGTGCCGGGCCCACTTCTCCAGCGCGTGCACGATCCCCGCCGCGCGCCACGCGCTCATCACCCGCCTCGGCAGCCAGTTCTGCATGCAAGAAAAATAATTTGAGACATTGGATCGATTGATCGATCGATGCGTACAAAGCTAAGCATTGGTCTGTGTTGCATCCACGACACTGCGATGTTTCTGGTTACCTCGCAGGCGTGGAGATTCTCGTAGGAGTCAGGCACGACGAGCGCCGGCGTGCTGTGGTACACGCAGTCGCCGCGCGTGTTGCTGGGAGGGAACTGCGAGTAGGGCACGAAGTGGACGCCCGGCTGCGCCCTCCCCTGCTCCTGCGCCGTCAGGCCGTCGCCGACGAGCCACACCTGCAAAACAACACATTTCAGGCCCAGATCAGCACGTCTGAGTTGCTAGGAATCCAAACTAATTAATGCAACTAAACAAACTGTAATCGGTCAATGCCAGATTAATCTAAGTACCTTGCTGCTGTAGTTGCAGGACAGAGCCAGGTGACTCTGCAACTCAGGACGCAGCTGCTGCTTCAGAGCCTCGTACAAGTTCTTGTCTGCCACCCGGACCTGTTTAACACCAACCAAATGATCAAATTAATCGATCATGCGTGACTTAATGTAGATTCTTCCTGTCAGAGTTAAGTTTCCTTCTGAACAAGAACAGTGTACTGTACGTGAATATCTCGCTCGCACAGGGCCTGGGTCAGCACGGCCACGACCTTGCTCTCCTTCCCTAGCAGGAGCACGTCTTTGGCGCCCCGAGGGATCATGTGGAGCACGGCGGCGACGGCCAGGCTGGTGCCGTCGACGATCTTCGTCTTCAGGCCCGGCTTCCTGATCACGTACAGCTCCCCGTTCCGGTTCATTTCGTACCCCTGCATCCACACGAACCAACCGTCATCTCAGCAACTTGATCAATTGGCATCACCTTAATTCCAATCTTACGGTACCACTAATCCGGTGTTGTTTCAGGTTCACTGAGTTCGAGTAGTATTTAGCTGAAGATTTTTCTTGTTTTTTAATGTCTGTGCTCTAGAGTCTGAAGATTTTTTACTAGAAAAAATCAGCATTCATTTCCTATACATTCATGAATCTGCTGCCGTCCTGCACCTCACACCTACACTCTGAATCTCGCATTCAAGCCCGGTAGTGAATGCTGGCGTCAGTGAGTGAATGCAGTGTACTGCTGCATTGAAGAAGGTGGTGGATCAATGGATGTGCTTGCCTGATTCAGGAGGCCCAGCGTGAGGACTGCGGCGGCACTTGCCTCGGCGTCAGACACCGCCTTCTCGATCAGCCGGCTCACCGCGTACCCATCCTTCTTCGACGTGTACTGCATAAATAAACACGCATTGATTAAATTCCCAGAAGTCACATGAATCCTTTCAGTCCCGTCAACAAATTGTTACTCGTCTTTAAAAAGTATATAAATCCATTTAAAAATAGAGTTTCAAGCAATTAAGAATCTGAAATTTTAAGGAATGGAATGGTGGCCATTGTTGAAGTTTAGCATTCGTCTGTTGCCGTTACCTGGGAGGTGTATCTGGGCACGACCCACGTCTCGACGTTGAGCTTGCCCATCCTGTTGGCCTCCGACCGGATCGCCGTCCTCCCGAACACCGACGCCAGCACGGCGAGCGGCCGCTCCAGCACCGCCGCCACTGCCAGCGCCGAGCCGGAGACGAGCGGCGCCGAGGCGAGGGAGGCGAAGCCGAGGCGGAGGTGGAGCAGCGAGCCCGGCGCGGTGAGGTGCGTGAGGTGGACCACGTCGGGGGCTTCCTCCCTGACACCGTGCAGCGTGCGCTCGTATAGGTCCTCGCTCGACTTGTCCATCGTCCCGTACACGTAGTCGTAGAACGGCACGAACAGGGAGTAGTTCGTCCTGAACTGCGTGTGGTGCAGCGAGTGGAACCTGGACGATCGATCGAAATCCACGGCAAATAAATCGTCAGAATCATCGACCTCATGGAAACTACTCAAGATCGTGCATGAGAAACTTGGACAATGGGCACTTGACTTACGATGGGGTGTACATGAGGAGCTTGAGAGGGGGGAAGAGGTCGAAGAGGCCTTGGGGACGAGCTCGAAGTTGCAGTGCCCCAGATAGTTCATGAAGTCGATGTAGATGAGGTAGCCGTTGGCGACGGCGACGGAGCCCGTGCCGGTGGCCATCATGGTGAGGAGCGGGATGGCGAAGAGGCCGAAGTAGACGGCCTCCTCGGCGAAGGGGTGGATGACGGAGGTGACGGGCTCGGTGACGATGGAGGCGTGGTGGTGGGAGTGGTACCGGGAGTAGAGGTAGTGGTGGTGCAGCGCACGGTGGATCCAGTAGTAGAGGAACTCGACCGGGCCGAGGTGGAGGAGCGCGGTCATGAGCAGGCCGCCGGAGTTCCACCACGGCAGGCCCTGCGTCATCGGCACCACGGAGTTGACCACGTAGTACAACAGCGCCGTCAGGATGATCTGGTCGTCCCTGCATGCACAAGAACACATGATATGCATCAGCCATTGCCACGCATACGCTGCATGTGCAGATTAAAATGCCCCAGAAATCGACATGCGCAGTGTAATATTGAAGAGATTACCAGTTCCTCTCCCGGTCGACCTGGTCGAAGTCAAGGCTCTTGTTGATGATGCGGTGCTTGGACCGAGCGGTTTGGTGGCGGGAGACAGAGATCCAGAGCTGGGTGTAGAGCAGCCGGAGGAGCACCGTGGGGAGCACGAAGAAGCTGAGCAGGTCGCCCTCCTCGCCTCGCAGCTTCGCCGCCGCGAAGCTGTAGGTGCTGTAGGCCGCCCACGGAGCCACCAGCGCGTACTTGAATCACAAAAAAACAGAGTCGATCGATCATTACAAGTTCTTGCAAAGATGAATGGATGCATGCCGCATGTGCATGTCGCAGACACATATGCATGCATGAAGCCATGAACATACCTTGTAGTTGCCGAGGTCGTGCCATGGCCACCGGGTGAGAGGGCCTGGCTTGGAGGCCATCTCGTTTCAGAGAACGAGCTGGCTGTGAGAGGTGCTGAGCTTTGTGGCGCGCACTTGCAGGATTGCAACGGAGGTGGGAGGTGGCCTTGGCAGAGGATGCCCTGCTCGGATTTATAGTACTCACGGAGGTGTGCAGGCCATGGACACAGCCCACAGCTTGGGTGGCCAGTGATCCATGAGACACCGAGAGCTTTTGCCAAGGACGGAGAGGCTTTTACGCCGTCCGGCATGACTCGTCGTCATGCATCACGGCACATTTTTACTGCATTGCATTGCCGACCTCCATTCACGTGGGGTAATTAAGCACAGCACGGCGCAGCTGCTACGGTATGAACAAGTACTCTACTCGATCGGAGTAAAAAAAATACTGTATTTTTACCGTGCTGCTCCGAGGGTGCAGTAGGAAATACTCCTATGTTGAATACGCATGCAGAAATTGCACTGCGTGCAGAGATATGCGGTTTAGTCATACGGCGGTGAACATGGTGCCACTCGCCCCCTACAATATTGACATCCTGTCCGTCCACGGCTATAAGATTTAAACCGCACTGGCATACCGGTGAGTGTTACCGGTCAATAACCGGATTATCGGAACCCCGGTAAATGAGTTTACGGAGCAAAAGAATTCGGACCATTTCAGTTTGGGTTAACTACTTCCCCCAAAACGATTTTTAATATTTCTTTTATGTTTCAAATTTTAATTTTGTATGACAATCTCGGCTTGTAACCACGGTTACCAGAAATCCCAGCCCCGTCCAAGTTTTTTTCAAACCAGTATCCAAATCATATTTTGATCAGAGTTTGTCTGAGCTAATAAATGAACTGATGAATCATAGGAAAACGAAAGAAGATAATATTTTTTTCTCTCAATTGTAATTTATTATTACTATTTCCATCAGAAACATTTACCTTGTATTTGAATTAGTGTTGTGTACCGATGTTTCATTGGTTTGAATCTCCTTATAAACCAGTTGGCAGATTAATACCGATCCGGCGCAGAAATATCTTAATGCTGCGCAAATGAAACAATTAATTGTGTACGTGTCCAAGAATACCCTATACCCTGCTTACATAGGCTTATTATACTTGCTCTTACGTGAATCCATCCAGTAAAGAGAGCGAGATGATGTCGTACCGATTCCTTGCATGCTAACTCTGACGCGATCGACAACGTAGGTAGGGGACTCATTGTAAAAAAAATATGTTATATTAGCGCCGTCACACAAAAAAAATCTTTGATTCAGCATCTTCCATCAGAATTTATTCATAAAACATGCACACAAAATTCACACTACGACTTGAATACATAATATTTGCCAAATTTATTTCCAACGTGTATACTGTACTGTATCTTCGACGACAGTTTATACCGGAGAGCGGAACGATGCATCCATGACTCTTAAACATGATCCACCACCAAGATGCAAACCAACCAGAAGCTAAGGCAGGTCCAAAGCGAACGTACTTACAGCGGTGTCCCGGCCGGATCACATGCCACCCTTTGTGCACCCCCGATCGATTAACCGTGAGTCCGTGACCCATCTTTACATATTTTTCATGCACACGTACAGTGTACTACGTAACACTATTGGTCAGTTGGTTGGTGCATGCGGGAGTAGTTGGGAACTTGGACGCCGGCACATAGATTTCTGGTGGGCGCTGGTCTTGAAGTTTTTTTTTTTTGACACAAAAGTCCAGATCTATTAAGAAATCACACCGGTACAGACCCCCCTACTAAACAAGAAAATACAAACAAGTCCTGGGGAGAGACAGCCGCCGCTGCCGACAGCACGCACTGAAGGCACGCCACCGCCATCATCGCTCCGGCGGAGCCTTGGTACGGCAAGCAGCCGGAAGTCCTTCAAGAAAGGGGCCTCGAAAGCCCTGCGCGCCGAAGGAGAAGCCGCCGTCTTCAGAGTCGTCGCCGGCGAACCTCCGAAAGAACCGAGCTCGTCCCCAACACAGCACCTCACGGACCTCACCTCGACACTGGGGAAGATGACGAAACGATGGCGACAGGCCCGAAGGACGGGAGCTCCAGCACGCACGCAAGCCGACGTCGCCAAGTCGACCGCCTGCAGGGAGACACAAACCTCCACAGCCCCCGACGACAGCGCCGCCGGACCGGAGAAAGGAGGGGGAGGACTTATTCTTCACGGTCGCCGCCACCTTCTCCAGCCCGATGACGGCGGCGAAGAAACCTAAAAAAACTATACCTAGCTACTCGCACGGACGAGATCCGGAGTTTCCCCCGTCTCGCGACGCCGGAACGGCGCCGGAGACGAAGGGAAACGGCGGATTCGTCGGCGAAAACCTGGGTCGCCTCTCTTTCGCCTCGATTTACTGTAGAGCAAGGAGGGAAACGAGAGACGGAACTCTGACGTGCCTTCAATTGCTGGCGATGGAGTCACCTTGGTCTTGAAGTTACTGTCGACGGATCGGATCAGTAGTCGGCCTGCTGAATCCCGGGTAGGGCTGGACATAAAGCTCGAAGCTCGGCGAGCTTAACGAGCGCTCGGTGGCTCGACTTGTTTGAGCTCGAATCGTTTTCTTAACGAACCGAGCTGAGTAGCAATTTTAGCTCGTTAATACTAATGGGTTAAACAATGAGTTTTACGAGCTACTCGTTAGAATCGTCACAGCAGGCTGCAAATCTGCATGGCTGGCCTTATAGCGTAGCCCATCTAACTTTAATATGCAAATAGCCCATCTAGAGAACCAAAAAATCTTCTCTATATGGACGAAAAAAATCTGTTGCTCGTGATGCATGCTTCCTTGATAGCTTGATTAATTAGCCGAATACCCTGATACATCTTCTTAACGAGCTTTAACAAGTTGCTCGCGAGCGCTCGCGAACATATAATGAACCGAGTCAATCTTTAAATTTAGCTCGTTATCCTTACCGAGCATAACGATCAGAGTATTAACGATCATGATTCATAACGAGCCGAGGCTTAACGATCTGATCAGCTCGTTAGTCCAGCCCTAATCCCGGAGAGGGAGCACCTACCCAGTGTGGCAATTTCACAGTTTCGGCTAACGGCACAGCTCTGTCTTGTTTTTAATTCTTGAAACATTGGCTGGCTAGTACCGTGTGGTTAGTTGCTGACCATTACTTCATACTACTACCTCATCTGCCGGGGGTGGAGCAGTAATGCCTATACCAACCCGTCTTTACCGTCCGCTATAGGATGGTCCGGCCAGCGTCAGCGTGCTAAGCTAGGCTAGCTGTGTTTTTTTTTTGTCGCACGAGTGAATAGTAGTCGCAGAGGACGGGCCATGGCGCACGGCCCGACTAGCCAGCAAGCTTAACGGCGAAGATTTTTAGTCCATCCACTGATCGATTCGGTAGCTAGCAGCACGTAAATTGCGGCCGCCGTGATCGCTCGCCAACAAGCGTGTCCTGGCTATCTCTGAGCCGCCGCACCGGGCTCCGTCAGAGATAACCACAGCTAGGCTCCTTCGTCATGGCGGCCGGGATCGGGACGGAGGGAGAGGTGGTTTGCTTGCTCGTGTCTGTGGGTGGGTGATCGCTCAAGCCGCGCCCGGTTTCGCCTCCTCGATCGTCGTCGTCTCCACGGCAACTTAATTCATTGCAGCTGGACCAGCAAGGATAGTAGTACCAGGGAACGCACTCTGCATGTAGTCTGCACCGTGCAGCGAGCAGAAATTAGCTGGACGCGCCGTAAAGATTAGCCTGGAGCCTGGCAACTAGCGTCGTCAGGTAGCTACGACACAAACACAACAAGTACTCACTCCGTTTTTTAATACTCCCTTCGTTCCAAAATAAGTGTCTCAAGTTTGACCAAAAGTGAATGTATTTATACGTGAAACATGTCTAAATACATCTAATTTTGAGCAAACTTGAGACACTTATTTTTGGAAGAAGGGAGTATAAGATGTTTTAGATGTTGTACATGTTGTCTAGATACATAAGAAAATGAGTGACATACACACTAAAACATGTCTACATACATTTATGTACATGTGTATGTGGACAAATGCTAAAACATCTTATATTAAAATAAAAAACGGAGCGCCGTCGAGGTTCGTCCTGACGGGCCTAAGGTCCGCAACTTTCGGACTCAATTGTTGCCCTTGGAAATTTCATCGACCTTCTTCTTGGACTCTCCATGTGACCACGGCTTCGTCATGGCTCCGGCAAGGAAGATGGGATCACATATGTGAGTTTGGCTTCACGTGTCGGCGTGGTAGCTCTCGTTCAGGTGCGAGCGGTGGGATACACACACAGGTCTCTTGGTAAGGTGTGACGACTGCCGGTACACATGCATATGGTTAACACAACAACTGCACTACATAGTTTCAAAAAAGAAAAAACAACTGCACTACATTATTCTATACTTCTACTAGTTGTTGTTAAGTTGTTTAATTTCCTTGAACATTGTACGTGCATACAGGGTATTGATCTGTCTGTTGGCTTCGGAGACAAACGCGCATGTATGATGTGGGCGTGTGGCACGTCAGAAAAGGGTTTGTTGTAGGTACAAAAAAAAAACAGATTTTTTTTTTTGACACTAAACACACCGACCTTTATTAATTAACAAAAACAGGAATGTTTACAAAAACTGGAGGTTGGATCAGCCAAACATGCCGTCCAACCCGAGGCCTAAAACTCCCTTGGCTATAACATGCGCTTCCCAGTTGGCCTCCCTCATTTCATGCTTGAATTCAACAGCTTCTAGGTATAACTTCCTCTGGCATATTTCCTCTATAACAGTACCATAGTTTCCTCTGTTCCCCTCTGCAATATCTCGTACTAACCGTGAGCAATCTGAAGCAATGCTCACCCGCCTGATCTGAAGATCATGAGATAGTGCCAGAGCTTCTCGGCATGCTAACGCTTCTAGCGTTCCTGTTCTGTGATACCTGAAACGACGAGCGCCGATGCTCCCAGGAAAAGGCCCGCTTCATCTCGGAAGATAGCTGCGGCTGCCCCCTTAGCTTCATCACGGCTAACAGCACCATCCGCGTTACCCTTCATCATACCTGAAGGTGGCGGAACCCACGCTTTGATCCTGCGTCCATTATTCCCAACAGTAGCTACACGCTTTGGCTCTTTGAGGAGACCAAGATCGTGCAAATACCTTGTGATGAACCCATGTGTAGAGAGAGGACTCTGAAAGATCTCTTCATGTATAGCTTTCCTACGAGCAGTCCAAATCGACCACATAGTGACCAGGAGTAAGACAAAATCTTCGTGCCTCAGACTCTCTAGCATAGAGAACAACCAACCCCGGGCATCTGGGATTTGTGAGTTGGTAGCGTGCTCATAGATGGACTCATCAGATAATGCCCACACACACCTCGCCATGTTGCACTCCAGCAGGCTATGTCTCCAACTGTCCAGCTCAACACCACATATCTTGCATGCTTTATCAGTCGACATATGACGGTGTTGAAGTAACTCAGCTGTTGGCAGGCTGAGTTTTGCAAAGCGCCAAGCAAAATTCCTCACTTTTGCTGGTACTTTTACATTCCAGAGTTTCTTCCACATACCTTGTTCTTCAGCTTCATTCGATGACCCTGAGGTACGATCGATCCAAGCACTTCTACGTCGTCGAACATTAACTATCATACGATATGCCGATCGCACCGAAAACAATCCAGTTTTTTCGAAGTGCCACGCCCACGAGTCTGTCAACCTGACTGTAGGAATAGGGATTTGCTTGATGACATCAACATCCATAGGGAGGAAATTTTGCCGCAGTTCACTTCGTTCCAGCACGCCGAAGTCTGGTCAATTAGATCAGAAACCTTATCTGGGCTATTTTGCTTGGGAGTAGTAAATGGTCTCAAGTTGGAATCTCTTGGTAACCAATTTTGAGACCAAATATCAGTATCGCGGCCATCTCCGATCCTCCGAATGAGCCCTTGCTTGAGAACCTCTCTGCCTTCCAAAATAGACCTCCAAATCTGAGAAGGCCTAGAGCCCAAAGTAGCATCCAGGAATTCCGAGTTAGGGAAGTATCTCGCTTTCAGAATGCGTGCGCTGAGCGATTGTGGGTTCTCCAAGATCCTCCATCCTTGCTTAGCTAGCAAAGCAAGGTTAAAAAGCTCCAAATCCCGAAAGCCCATTCCACCAAGGTGTTTCGGCTGACACATTTCTTCCCACGAAACCCATGCCACCTTTCTCCTGCCCTCTTTACTCCCCCACCAAAAATTTCGTATAAGACTATTAAGGTGTGAGCAAAGTCCACTAGGTAACTTGAAGCAAGACATTGAGAAACTGGGCAAAGCTTGGGCTATCGATTTAATAAGAACCTCCTTGCCCCAACAGAAAGGCATTGCTCCAGCCAACCTTGTACTCTCTTCCAAACACGATCTTTCAGATATTTAAAAGCCCCTTCCTTCGATCTTCCCACATCCGAAGGCATACCTAAATACTTCTCACTTAAAGCTTCGACAGGCACATTCAGCACTCCTTTTAGCTCTTCCTTTATACCCTCCGGACAACCTTTACTGAAATATATCGAGGACTTGGATAAATTAACCCGTTGTCCCGAAGCTCGCGTATAAATTTCCAGAATTTGATTAACCTCCTCTGCAGCCCCTCTATTTGCCTTCAAGAACAAGAAGCTATCATCAGCGAATAGCAAGTGGCTTAATTCAGGCGCCATCGAAGCTACACGCAGCCCAAGGTTTATTGCTCCTTCACTTCGCGACTTCATAAGACATGAAAAACCCTCAGCTACCAAGAGAAAAAGGTATGGTGAGATCGGATCCCCCTGCCGGATTCCACGTGTCGGTCTAAATTCTTCAAGTTGCTCTCCGTTGAATAGAACTGAAAAAGAAACAGTTCGAACACACTTCATGACCAACGAAACCCAGCTAGCTTGAAATCCTAGCTTCAACATAATCTTCTCCAGGTATTCCCACTCAACCCTATCATAAGCCTTCATCATATCCAATTTCAGTGCACAAGCTCGGTTCCTCTTTGCTTTATTTGTTTTCATGAAGTGCAGGCTTTCATAAGCTGAGATGATATTATCAGTGATTAATCTCCCCGGCACGAAGGCTGACTGCTCTTCTGAAATAATCTCCGGCAAAACCTTCTTTAATCTGTTAGCCAAAACTTTGGATGCAATCTTATAGAGAACATTGCACAAACTTATTGGCCTGTATTGACTTAACATAGAAGGATTAGTAATTTTTGGAATTAACACCATAAAAGTTTTGTTTATTACCTCTGCACTATCCTCTCCCCTCAGAATACGAAGGACAATGGTAGAAACCTCCTTCCCACAAACATCCCAATGTTTCTGGAAAAAAAACGCCGGAAAACCATCAGGCCCCGGGGCTTTTGTGGGGAACATTTGGAAAAGTGCACACTTCACCTCTTCATCCGAAAAACGTTTTTGCAGCTCAGCATTCATCTCGTCAGTTACCTTACGCGGCACAACATCTAGGACAGCATCGATATCAGTACATCCCTCAGAAGTATATAACCACTCATAAAAAATCTTCGTCATGGTCATCATCTCACTTCTGTCCTCCGTGATCACACCATCAGGACGGGTCAACTTAGTGATTTTATTTTTCCTCTTCCTCTGAGTTGCCTTTTGGTGAAAAAAGCGAGTGTTTCTATCACCCTCCCTGAGCCATTGGATTCTGGCTCGCTGTTTCCACATAATTTCCTCCCTGTGGTATAGTTCAACTAGACGATCTTGTGCCTTAGTTTCTTCATACGTCGGTCCTACCCGAGATGGGTTGGAACGTAGCTCATCTATCCTCTTCTTGAGTTGCTTTATCTCCTTCGCTACATTGCCAAAAATATTTCCACTCCATTCCGTCATCTCCTTACTGAGCTGCAGGATTTTGCCATGTAATTCAGAAGCATTGCTCGCCTTGGAGCTATCCCACTTCTGCTTCACGAAACTCCCAAAATCGTCATGTTCTTCCCACATATTTTCATACCGAAACAGCTTCGGTAACCAATCCCTCCTCTGCACCCTGTCAACCTCCTCCAATACTAGCGAGAGTGGAGTATGATCCGATTTTACTGCATGCATGTGACGGACCATTGCTGTGGGGAAGAGATCCAGCCACTCCGGCGTGGCCAGCACCCTATCAAGACGTGCTCTGGTGTAGCTGCCCCCCACAACCCTCTTTTCGAAAGTCCAATCTGTGCCCGTGTAGCCCAGATCAACTAGGCCACACACATCAACCGCTTCTCTGAAACCCCTCATTGAACGCTCATCACGTCTCCCAATCCCTTGATGCTCTTCTCGCTTCAACACTTCATTGAAATCTCCGGCACAAAGCCAAGGCAGATCAAACTCGTTCTTAATAAACTTAAGTAGATCCCAAGTTTTATGCCGCTCATTACGCTGAGCTTCACCATATACCAGCGTAAAACGCCAGGGGGGCTTCCCTCCCTGCCTTACTTCACCATCTATGTGGTATCTAGAAAATCTCAGAAGAGAAAATTGCGTATCGTTCTTCCAAAAAATACCCAGACCACCGCTTCGTCCAAAGCTACTCACAGCAAAACAGTTATCATACCCCAGAGACCGTGTCAAACCCTCAACTTGTGTTTTGTGAACTTGTGTCTCAACAATGCACAATAAAGAGGGGGCAAAATCCCGCGCGAAACCGCGGAGTTCACGAACTGTCGCGTCATTGCCAGCTCCACGACAGTTCCAAATCCAGGCACTCATTGATCCCGGCGGTCACCCTCGAGGGGAGCCGCCGATAATGATTCATTTGACGTAGAGTTGTTATCTTCACCTAACTTCTTTGATCTCTTCTTCTCTCTCGGGTTGACACGCTCTGCTTCTCTTATCTTGTATTTCTTCGGACTCAACTGGAAGAAAAAAGAAAGCACCCAGCTAACAGCAGCCTCAACTTCAGAATAATGGTCGAACAACTGTATATGCCCTCCTGTCGGCACTGAGACAACCCCAGGATCAAACGTGAAAGAAGACATATGTTGCATTATCTTACTTACCACATTACTGATCTCCTTCAGCAACAGATAACCAACCTGACAAGAGCTCAGCACAAAAACATCACCTGTCTTACAGATACATGTGTTCAGATCATGGACATCACCTACCATAGAACGTACCAACATGGATGCCACGGTAAACAAACTGGAGTCCTCAGATTTAACCAAGGTCGCATCCAAACTGTGAACTAACTCCTCTGATCCGCTGCACTCTTCATCGACCACCACTTTTTCAACAGATGACTCCTTAGCGGCGATCGAAAACTCCGGCCGGAGGACCACTTCACGACCCTCCGCCCCAGCCCCTTTGTTGCTGGCAGCTCCCAGGTTACCGGAATCAACGAAAGCAGCCACTCTAGAACGCATCAGCTGCATGCATCGCGCAGGATCCCGCGATTTGCAAACAATTTGCTTCGCCCGCGCCCTCAAAACCTCCATCTCTACGGAAAACAGACCAATCCCGAGCGCCATCCTTAGAGATCAGAGGGCCCCCAGGGAGAAGCGCCGTCGTCGCCTCCAGATCGCCCTGGAAACGACTCGAATTTCTTTCGCTTCAGAGTTGGGAATCCCACGAACGCGTACAGGAACTTGGCGACGGCAGGGCACAGAGATGACTCCAGCAAAACTCCAGGCTCATTATCTTGGGCTATTTCAGCATGACCATGTTGGGCCTGTTCTGGTCCTTTTGCGCTTCCTCGTGTGCTGCAGACACCGGCCGCACCATGATCCGTCATGGCCGGCATCACTCTTGCTCTTGACTGCTACGCCATTGATGTGCCCAGAAATGAGCAGGTCAAGGCATGCGTGTTGCGTGTAGCTTTCGATGCCGGGGCGGATCAAAGCACATGCACAGATGCACTGCACGCAAATACACATACGTGATCTGTAGCTCTTTGACTTTTTTCTTGTGAAATAGGGGAAAAACGTCCCTCGCGTCGCTCCGTGTCGGGCGACTCGGGGGAATCCAACCCTCCCGGCCGCCGGCCACCCCTCCCCTTCCTCCCTTCCCCCCGCCGCCGCCGGAGGAGGTCGTCCGACGGCGGACGGTGGCAGCGGGGCGCCCCTGCCCGATTCCACAATAAGCCTATGCAGTTTTTTCCGAGTCCAACTTCTCCGATCTGATCTGTACTGAACATTCGGCCGGCCGCCGTCTTGGTCCTGCCCGCATGCAGCCCCAGCGCCCGCTTGCATGCGCATGGTGCTGCCAAGAAGCCATCAACAACCGGTGCTTCGATCTGATCTGAAGGTACGACTGCGCGCATGCACAGGCTCAGATGCGTTCAGCCCCGCATGCCGCGTTGATGGCTTGCTGCCGTGACGTGCCTACAGCTCCGAACAAGATCAGAGGGCCGGTGAGATCGGGAGGCTGCGACGAAGGCAAGCGGCAGCCAGATCGTGAGACCGGCAACTCAGGACGGCGGTGCCACTGTGGCCGGTTCATGAGGCCGGCAAAAACACGATCACGGCAGTCAGTAATCTGAGCACCGATAGTTGCTCAAGGAGGTCGATCTGGTCTAAGCAGCATTAATTATGTTGTGGCCGGATCGAATTCGTGGATGAAGACCGCTGGTTGCCAAGAGTGAAAGCACAAGGAAGAAATTGCTTTGCGGGATCGGTGCGGCAAAGCTCCTCGACCAGATCTTCGCGCTGGCAATCATCCTGTGGTGCTGTCACACTCGGATTTGTCGGCACCATGAGGTACGCCATGGCTTAATTAGCTGCGATTACCGTGGTACTGACAATGATGAGGAATTCCAAGATGGTTCTGCTGAATGACCAGTGTATCTCGATGGCTAATGTCAAGTTCGAGTTTCAAGTGATGACGGAGGCGAGTTTGGATGTGGCGAAGACTGTGAACCCAATGATCAGTATTTTGCAGCAGTCTCGGCAAGCGGGGGCGACAACACATGGGGACTGCTTCTTGGTAGTGCTCTTGGCACAAAGTCTCGACTTCCAGAGTGAAAACCTTAGGTCTGACCTTTACTGGTTGTACCTGGCAATGACGGATCTATTCTCCTTGTTGAAGGCATTGCTTGGAATTTAGTCCGACTTTCTTCAGGGTGAAAACCCATGATCTATGATCAGGCGACGACGGTGTTTGTCACAGTTCCCTTCTAGAAGGCGTCGTTACTGGAGAACCTTTTTGACAGTCCGGTGTGGTCTTTGGTGGTGGTAGTTCCTGCTGCTTCGCTGATTGTTCGGCGGGGTTTTATTTTATTTTTTGGCTGTGTGCATCCTTAATGTCATGATGCTCTTGACATTATGTTGTTGCAGAGGCTGGGTGTAGTTGATATCTGCTTGGTATTAATATATTCTCTTTATCTAAAAAAAAAAAAAAGAGCCAAGAGCGTACGCACGCATAACAGAATTCCTCGATCTTAAACTGGTGACGGCAGGCATACGTGTGGCAAGCTCAGCTGTATGAAGTACTCACTCCGTTTTTATTTAGTTTGTGTTTTGGTTTTAGTCAAAGTCAAACTTTATTAAGTTTGACCAAATATTTAGAAAAATATATCAACATCTACAATGTAAAATTTATAATATTGGAATCATCATAAGTTATATTTTCATATCATATGTATTTGGTATTATGAATGTTGATATTTTTCTCAATATTCTTGTCAAACTTGATAAAATTTGACTTTGACTAGTTCCAGAACGCAAACTAAATAAAAACGGAGGGAATAGCTAGAGACACGTACTAGGCGTGACAACGATCTAGCCTGCTGAGCAAATAAATGCATTGCCACTCTTCGTTGATCTGGCTTTAATAGTATATCCATGCGGCCTGCATGCTGATTAAACTAGGTACGTGCTCGCGAGATCTAGATGGATCAGATCGAGCAAGCAAGCGGGCGAGCTTGAAGACGGTCGACCGGCTATAAATAACGCTCCGTAGCTTGAGCAAACCACACTGCATCCACTACACGTACACTCACAAACACATCACCGAACCGCAAGACAAGGAACCCCAACACCAGAGTCACCAAGAACGCCAATGGCGGAAGCCTGCCCGGCCTACCCATGGCAGCAGGACGGGTACTTGAGCAGATCGATCGATCGATTGATCGACGCTTGGTTAATTTCTAGCCAGCACTTTGTCAGGGAGATCTTTTTTTAGGATTAACCTGTGGGGTTTTGGATCGATGGAGCTGCAGGGCACAGAGCGGGCAGAAGATTTTCATGTCGGGGGGCGGTAACTGCGCGTCGTGCCACCAGGGCATGTTCCGGGAGCCGCCGACGGCGGCGCGGGGTGAGGTGCCGGGCGTTCTGCAGGCCGCCGAGATTGTCTTCGCCGTCGCCGAGGAGGCGCTGCCGGCGGCCGTGACGACCCCGCGGGGCGCCGCGTACACGCCGGACCTCGCCACCCTTGCCACAAAAGTAAGGAGCACACCTCTATTAGCTTTATAATGGTATTTCTGTTTTTATAGATGTGCTAAACTGAATATGGGCGAGTATGGAACCATTCTTCAAACTTAGTGAGAAATCTATTTCTAAGTTTTACTGTATTTTTATTGAAGAAAACCGCACGATAGATGTGCTAAACGGAATATGTGTGAATCTCAACCCACTTGTAAATTTTTAGTGAGAAATGTATTTTAAATTTCAAAGAACATATGAAAAAAATCACTTGTAGAAACCTACTCTTTCAAGACAATGTGACAATTTTTGTACGTATGTGAAAATGAGAACAGAAAGGCTCGTATCTCTTTCATGAAAATGAGAACACAAATATCCGCCGCCCGGCTCGCCGCCCTCCTCGAGCTCGCCGCAGAGTCCGCCATCTGCGGCGGCAGGGACGACCGGCTGGAGGGGAACGGCGGCTGCTCCTCTCTCTCCTCTAGTCCAGCTCCGGCGCCATGGTCGCGGGGCTTGAACTCGGAGGCGGCGGTGGCCTAGGCGGGGTCGGACTCGGCCGCGCGCTGCACGGCCGCCATGGTCGCGGGGCGGAGTGCTCGGAGGCGTCGGCGGCCTAAGCGAGGTCGGACTCGGCCGCGCGCCGCACGGCCGCCATGGTCGCGGGGCGGAGTGCTCGGAGGCGTCGGCGGCCTAGGCGAGGTCGGACTCGGCCGCGCGCCGCACGGCCGCCATGGTCGCGGGGCGGAGTGCTCGGAGGCATTGGCGGCCTAGGCGAGGTCGGACTTGGCCGCATGGCCGCCATGGTCGCTCCATATGGGTGCTCTCCAGGTGTTTGTTGAATTGCCTTTACTTGGGTGGGGTGCGGCTGGGAAATTGTCAAACCCACAACCCAAAATAGCGCCGGCGGTAGCGTTTTGCCCCCAGGACACCACATTTTTTGTCCTGGGGGGTGCCAACGGCTGGAGATGCCCTTAATCTACCACGAAAACGGCTCTCCATACAAGCCGAAAGGCGCCTTCCTCACCATGTGGCACCGAGCGTCTACGTCACCCTAATCCAGAATCCAACGTGTTCTGCTCCACTCCCAACATAAGGAACTCTTCATATTGGCAAGTTCTCAAGCCAACAAGGATGACGGCGTAATCTATGTATTGGCCCTCCGTCGTCTTAGCCTGTTTTA
This sequence comes from Poa pratensis, assembly GCA_947311845.1. Lineage (NCBI taxonomy): Eukaryota > Viridiplantae > Streptophyta > Magnoliopsida > Poales > Poaceae > Poa > Poa pratensis. The sequence goes on along the minus strand of CAMZMU010000020.1, from coordinate 6,372,493 downwards.
TCCTTTGAGTCGCATGTTATATGCCGAATTTTTTATCTTCTATTTGGGATATGTGCATATTTTTCATGCAAAAGCCGGGAGAAACTTGTTTGTATCAAGACGTGAAATATTGAGTTAATAGGAACTCTTTTTGTAATAAAAAAATGTGTCTTCTATAACCTTTATTGAGCGTATTCGATCTGAGCGCACCGTAGAGGTGAGTGCACATGGTAGGCTCTTATTCCTACCAAGAGCGTGTTTGCAACGCTCCAACCCGCCTTGGTGAGGAGAAAACGGCTCCCAGCCGGAAGGCGCGTTCCTCACCATGTGGCGTCGAGCATCCACGTCACCCCAATCCAGAATCCAGAGCGCTCCGCTCTGCTCCACTCACACGACGCGCTGTTAAAATCTGTAGAGTAGCAAGCAGCGGCACCTGATCATCACAATCACCTTATCGCCAACCACACGCCGGTGACCACACGCGCACGGCGCCGGAGCTCATCGGGTGCTCGAGCTCGCATTCCGTTCCAATGGCCGCGCCGACGACGGGGGTCGCCTGCCCGGCCTACGCATGGCCGCAGGACGCGTAAGCACAGTCCACACCCCTCCAAGCTTTGGTTTTCGAGCAGCACTTGTCATGGAGCCTTTTCCTGAAAATCTCGTCTGATGAGGCAGGACGCAGCGCGGGCCGAAGGTGTTCATGCAGAGTGACTGCGCGGCGTGCCACTCCATGCTCCCCTACGCCAGCCTCCGGGAAGCGGCGGTGCCCGAAATGGTAGCTCACCCGGCCGAGATCGTCGTCGCCGCCGCCATGGAAGAAACGCAGCCGGCGGCCGTAGTGACGCCCCTCTACGGTGGCGCGCCGGACCTCGCCGCCGTCGCCACGAAAGTAAGGAGCGCACCACCAGGCCAACATATTGTCCTCTGTCGCCTCATTCTCGTTGCCACCATCGAAATTGGAAATTGCTAACGAGCTGTAACTATGTTTAATATACTTTTGTTCCTTGGATTTTTCTTTCTGAAAAGGTCCAGGACGGGCTGCGGTACTCCAACCTGTACTCCACCGGCGGCGCGACCACGATAGCGGCGGCCGTGTGCCAGGAGCTGAAGGTGAAGATGGCGCCGCCGAGCTCCGTCTGGGTGCGGTTTGCCCAGCCATACCTGAGGGCTTTCCAGGCAGCTTGATCGACCCATCTTCAGTGCCACGCTCTTGCTGAACGTCGTCTTGTTTCTGTCCAAGCTGTATATGTCACATACTCACATGTATGCTGAATCACATTGCATCACATCTTGGGTCTTGGACCAAGCAGTATTGGAATAAATAAATCAACCTTGTACAACTCTCCATGTTAAAATTCTCGCATTCGACGGTAAACTACAATATGATGATCGAGCATGGTTTGTTATCAACAAAAGAAATGTCCGTCTTATAAATCAAAAAATATATGTGTAGCAAAGTCAGCTCACAATAGTACAATGCCTGAAAAAGGTCACCTCGGAGGGAAATCCATAAGCCAACAGGGCGGTAACTAATCGTCTCAATCTAACTGACTCTGAATCTCGCTTTCTGCAGCCAGTCGGCCTGTGTCAAGCCTGCTTGTTTGCAATCCCAACGAATGGTTGGTGATCATTCCTTTTCTGAATGGCGCTCTCCCGCTGAACCGGTGCCGGCTGCCTGTTCTCTGTAAGCTTCTTTGTGACCCACAGCCGGCGTGTTTGCGTTCTGAGACCTTGGCAGTGCACCGAGCAGTCTCAAGCTCTCGCCCTGCTTCGCGATCACCATCTCGAGGTACTTGCTGTGTTCTTCGACTTGCATCTGCAGCTTTCTCTGGATCTGTGGAGAGGAAAACACAAGGGACGCACATTACGAAACTAGATAGAAGTTTGCATGCCGTTTCTCATCAGTTACTAACAGTGTACCTCAAGCTGTTCATGGATTTGCTTCTGCAAGCCAATCTGAGTTCTTAGCCCTTCACTAGCCTCCATGTTTCTGCACAGAGTATGAAGTGAACACTTAGAACTCCGGGTCTCGCACACACAAAAATGAAGCACTACTATGAACAGGCACAAGTCTGAACCTAAAATAGGTTACTGGTGGCATACATATCCTTCCAGGTTGGTGCACAGGTGGAATCTTACACATACGCACAGCATAGTTTAGGTCAAAAGAGTCTTTACAACATTAATAAAAGCAAAGATGTATCAGGTAAAGACTATCTCACTTCAAGTTCTGAGAGAAAACTTCATCCATTTGGCTGCTTATCTCTGCCGAAGTGCCTGCTAAAATAAAGAAAATAAGAATAAGCATAAAATCCTACATTTCAAAATTGATAGTCATCGTATGGTAGTAATGTAGTAGACTTCTAGTTCGCCACAATATGATAGTCATCGTATGACTTGCAACTATAACATTAAACCAGCGTTGCAACATAGAGAGACACACGTACCATCAGATGATTCAGATCGATGACAAACTGTACGATACTTCTGCAAAAGAACCATGGCCATCAGGAAATACATAAGAAATATAAAACTCACTGAAAACCCAGAGGTAACAGATAGAGACCTGTAGATGGCTTTTTACATGGTATATAGTTAAACCTTCAACCTTCATAACTTTCTGGACAGCCTTTGGAGTTGCTTCTGCAAGAAGAGGGCATAGATAAATGAAAATTTCTAGTAAAATAGTAAAATAACTAGCAATATGACTCCCAAGTAGAACATGTAACTATCCCCTGATTTAAGGCAACATTGTCCTGTACAATTTTTATCAATGAGCAAGTATGATTACCACAAAACAAAGTGTAAGTACGATTATCACAAAACAAAGCGTAAGCAAAACTCCGTCAAAAAGCATAAGAAAGCACTTGTGATCATACTTTCACTTCCACCAAGCTTGTTAACAGCGTCAACAAACCGCTCATGGAGCTCAGGCGTCCACCGCATCCTTGACTTGGTTGGAGCAGTGTCTGAAGGGGAATTGTCACTGCAAAGTTCATCCACATTGAAAGGACTTGATACATTGTTCTGCTCATGAAAATATGCATAATTTGAAGGTGTTGTGCTTCTTGCATCAGCTGCCTGCAAATGAAGTGGTAATGGCATTAAGCACGTGGGACAACGGTATTAAGTATTTATAGATAGTAAAGCCAAAAGAAAAGAGAGGACACTAGAACTCCTAGAATAATTAAAACAAATCACGAGCAAAAAGTCAGTCAAATGAGATAGATACCTTAAGCACAGAGCCACCACCTGAATTTTCAAGAAATTGTCCTGAACTCCCAGATGAAAACCACTCTTTTTGATTTGCAAGGTGGGTATCACGATCCACTGTAATGGTGTCTTGGGTTTGCAGGCTAACAATCACGTTTTGTCGATCAGAAACATCAATGCTCGCTGGATATTCAGATACTCCTGGGAGCGGTTCTTCACCCCAACAGAGCTCTTCAGATACTTGGGGACACACCATCCTTAAATAACCTGGATTACCCTTGTAGTATGATGATTGTGCTGATGGCAGTGAAGTATCACAACCAGATATTGCAATAAGATGTGATTCAGAAGACAGCTTCCCGTTAAGCAGTCCATTGTTGTCGTTGATACAAAGATCTGAAGTGAAGTTGGATGTTGACTGGAGGCCACCATTGGCAGCCCAAAAGGTATTGAACGGGGGGACAGAACTATCAAACATATTCTTTTCAATGTAAAATGTCCTATACCCTGTAAAACTAGGAACTGTGACTTCAGAGAGTGCTGGTATGACATTAATATCTGATGAAAGATATCGAGAAACTTCTCCGTTGACAAACTGACTCATTATTGTTGTGTGGCCGTGTGCATTACCCCTAGGATGATCCACTTCAGTCCATTAAAACGGATCTTTGATCATATGTGAGGGTCTATCCAATTCAAACTTGGAAAGGAAATCAGTGAACAAATAAGTTTCCTGTTCTTGTTCAGTCATTCAAATAATCAGAGCTTCTTATTTTCCCAGGTCGCCAACTAGCGAGAATTTGTCTTCTACAAATTCATAAGCCAATAGACAATTATTACTATAGAGTCCCAATTAGTGAATCTGAAAGGTCCTTAAATTGTGAATATCAAGCAGGTTTATGCAATCTTACTATAAAAAATTCTAGTTGAATACTGAAATCACGATGTGAATTGCACATCGATAATTGCCAATTAATACTTCTAGAGACTGCAGGTAAACTCAAGATTGCAATCACGAGGTAACAGGAACTAACTGCAAAGGATTGAGATACATGTGCAACATGATTTGCAGATTTAACCCCTTCTTAAACATAAAAGATAAAAAAAGAAAATATGTATTCAAGAACTGAATAGAACAACCCAACTGTTCCAGCAGTTTCAGGAAAGAACAAAATCGCGGGAATAGAACAACCAATAACTAATCTTCTTTTTTGAAGGGAAAACAAATTACCAATATGGGAGAGAAACCAGACAGAAAAGTTGCAAAAAGAGTTACTTGATGTGGATTATGAGTTGCTGTTACAGAATTAGTTGAATCTATGTTGCCACTTACTTGTTTCTTCACAGACTTGAATCGAAGATGAAAAGGGAATAAGCTTTTAAGCAAAGATGAAGACTAGGATCATTTCAGGGGCTAAGAATGCCAAGAAGTTCAATTTGTTGTGTCCTGTGTGCATTATGGGAGGGTAGGTGAGGCTATGGTTCTACAAGGGGACTCTTAATCTGCTAGTGTATCTAATTTTCTAATCATCAAGCTGATAGTCTACCAATACTTTAAACCGACTCCATTTTATTTTAAGAGTGGGGACCACATGGAGTTACTTCCCGTGTAGTACTAGATATTTCAAAAACCTACTAGTCAACCACCCTGAAAAGCACCCAGCGTTAAATTCTTAGAAAAAAAGTAAACTTTACAAGGCTGAAGAGCACAGATACAAGGGATATATTGCATCAGATATGCTTAATAGCTGCTAGTTTGGTCTGAATGAAACATGAATGTTGTGAATTAACCTATTACACGTTTACCTACTAGGCAGTATTAGGACCTGGTACAGCTAACTTGTCCAGGCTTTATGCTGAGTACTAACCGTGTGGATGAAGCAATATTCCATAAAAGAATCCAAAGAATGAGCTTTCAATCTCGGAGCATCTTCTTTGGCAACTAGTTGCAGTGCTTTGGAGTTGACAATCCCATTTTGGCATGTAAGAGATGGTTTTTATAAAGCTGGCACGGCAATGTCGCATTTTAAATTACCTTATCCAAAACTATGCATCTCATTTTGTAAGAGAAGGAACAGCTGGCATACAGAAGTTCACAAATAATATATCAATCATGCTTTGGAGTTCTGACCTAGTGCAGGTGGAATATAGAAGAGAAAATGACAAAATGCTACGACATTTGAGGCAGAGTTGCTACGAAACTATCATTTTTTGAGGCAGAGAAGCACCAAGTGGCAAAATAATTGGGAAAAAAGTCAGCCAAGTATTGGTTAGATGCAGACTGAAAAATAGTAATCTTCAGTAACTTTATCAAACAAAAATGCATTTCCATCTGTTGATTAATGTAAGCCGACTACCCTTTCCAAGATTTACACTTGACACACAATTAATTCGACAGTATCTATGAAGACCTTACTCTACAACAAGTTTATGGTCAGAGTTGAACTATAAAAGCATGGGCACCTTATGTAGATCTACTGAGGGAGTATACTGATTGGTGCTTTTTACAGATGGAATTCGTCTGCCATGATGCTACCAGCAGCCTAACAAAACAAATTAAAGAGATCGGATCGCATCAAAATCCAAATACATCGAAAAAAGCGTACAACAGACATCGGTCAAACCACAATTGATGAACAAGTACCCCCAAACACTTTCATTGACCAGAAAAATAAGCGCGAAATAGAAGAAATAAATATGATGCAAATAAATCACCGAAAGTAAACATGGGTCATACCAGAAGATAGGTATAATTCAAAATTCATCATAGACTGTCAACTTGGAAGAAAGAATAAGAGGAACAAGAACTATTCGATCTTCATATTTGACCAGTCTATATACAGCCACTGTCGATCAATAATTCAATATCTCATCTAGATAAACGGTTTTGAACTTTTCAATATGCAAGAAGGGTATTGATTTTCCACTGTTTAATGCTCATCAAATAACCACAATCGTACATTCATAGTAATTAACTGCAGCCAGCCTGGAAAATCAATACTCGAAATTGAAGTGCACATTGCTAATCTCCATCATTATCTTGAACTACCACCACTAGTGAACCGCCAGATGAGGTTGTTGAACATGGAATATGTAGAGACATTGAATCCTTTCGGCAACATCACCTGAAATGGAGGAAAAAAGTAATTTAGAGAGTTCGGACCGTTTGGATGGTTTTTCTGTTTGAAATTTGGGAAACAGAGCAGATAAAATACTACTAGGAAATTTCTTACAGTTATCATGCTGATCTATTCCATCTCTCCTGCAATTACATTTTCTGAAATTGAGGCAGATTTTTTTAACAATGAGAACTGGTACAAAACTTGGAACATAGCTTATGGTAAATACTTGGCTGTTGGAAATACCGATCTGTGGAAGCAGCTTCATCAAATTGCTTATCTATTTCAGCAAGGTATATCTCAAACAAGGACGACCTATAGGATCCAATGCAGATATTAAAATGATAGCACGGATCAGCAGACATCCTTTAGGGTGAAGGCAAACAGCTTACCGTGGCGGAATTGCTGCGGCGGTAAGAACAGGAGGTAGAAGCCATAATATGTGTGGTTTACTCTCTAACGACTGCCTTGCATACTCAAGAATTTCATTTTCCTGTCGGAGTTCAAATGTTCGGTTAAAGGGAATACATTATCTTTTCCTTGAACAAACATCAAAATGTACAAAGAGCACACCATTATTTAAAGATGGTATACTAACAGCTTCGATAAAATGGAAGGTTGAGTGCAAAGGGAAAGTGCCAACGGCCAAGTGGCAACAGAGGAAAATACTAGATTTTGCTAATATTATGTCAGCGTCACATACTAAGGGCATGTTCTATATAAATTGCAACTAATAAAGTCATCAGGCAGCCTAGTGCTCAACTGTGAAGAACTTTTCCTAAAGATATTGTGATATATTTCTGAGATATGATGTGTTGTAAGAGCTAAAAAAAGGATATAGGTTTGCAGACCAATTCACTGACTCGAGTAATGTATAAATCAAATATCACCTACATCAAACTAGTTCAACTATAAACAGCACTATGGTTTTCGTCACTATTGACTGAACTACCTAAGGACTAAGCATTAACCATTTGGCTGCTCTCATCAATGAATGATCCATATCAACTTCTTGCCAGCTGCCAAAGCACGGCTTCAGTAACAGTCTATTGAATTTGATTTGATCGAGTTATTAGTGTTCCTTTCAGATTTTTAGTACAACATCACAGTGGAGACAAGCACATTAGATAGTTGACACAATGGCGTAACAGTACTGGGTGTTCAGATGTACTTCTTTGTATAGTTGATTCAAAGAACCTGCATATTAAGACTCTTGTCTGGGCATTCATCATGATAAGGCCCCTGAAGCAACTGGTGCAGATCAGCATACTGCTTGGATATAGGAAGGGAACTAAAAGTATGCGAGATGAAGCTCTGTATCAATGGGTCCCATCGCCTTGAAACCAAACCCAGCAAGCATATCTCCTGTAAATATAGTGCATATAAATATTGATGAGATAATGCAGATAATTGGTAGGAGTACACAGTAGTGCAGATGATTAAAGGCTAAGCGAAGAATAGGTACAATGACTTCAACGAGGCCACTCTGAGAAGAATCCACAGAAACTTTCAATGGTTCAAACACTTTCATCCACTGCTCCTTGGGAGCACTAAAGATAAAATTAGATCCAGACACAATCCGAACGTACGCTCATCAAGCAAGTATGACAAGCACCGCCGTCTCCACTGCTTCCACAGAACAAACTTGTCGACGATTTGTGAGTTTCTGCGTCATAAAGTTTCAGGTGAGTTAAAACTGGAGCATCCTAAAACAAAGGACACAACACATAAGCTGAGTGCTTAAGACCTTACGTACTTAGGAATCGCTGGCGCGCATGACGTGCTCCCTGCATCATCGAAGCTGCTCTTCACGCTGTTCAGAAGCGTGCCCAGTCCTCCCTCAGCCAGAGAAATACATGACGCCGAATCTAGCCGCTCTAGAAGCTCTGTCACCAGAATCCGCGAATAGCCCATAGGCAAGGATTCCGCACACAGTTCATCAGACCAGCGGTGGGAACCCGACATCGCTGCCATTCTTGATATTCCGCGGCAATCTATACAAATGCATGTTCAAGATCGACTTCACATACTCTCGGCACGCGTCGCGCTCGCTGCTGGCACCAATGCCCTCGATATCCATCTCCACAACCGCCTCGAGAACGGCGCGCAGGTTCTCCACGCTCGTCGTTCTGGCTTTCAGGAAATGCCTTATGACCAGCTCCCTGGCCGCCGAGAGCGTCTCCGATCGCACATCGGCGAGGCCCTGCGTGCGTGGCACGAAGCAGAGCGTCAGCATTCGCAAAATCATACATTCATACTAGTGAACACTGACTGAACACGTCGTACAGGAAGCGGTTGAAAGGGGAGAGCACCTTGGGGAAATTTGGGTTTGAAGTGAGCTCCGCAAGCGCCGCGTCGAGCTCCCTCGCGGAATCCTCGTACTGCCCAGAGTCACGCAGGTTGCTGAAAACCTGAAGACAATGCAGCAGAAAATTGGTCATACTACTGCTCCGCACTGCAGCAATCCTGCAGGTGGGCTAGTGAGGTCTTGAACTGCGTGAGCGGCGCATCGAAGGCGGGAACCCCAAACTGCGCGAACGCGCATCCAGAGGCGGCAAACCGCGAACGCCATGGCGACGAGGGGCGCAGGAGGCGGCGAAACCTAGAGCGAGCGCACGGAGCGGCTGAGGGGGAGGGGCGTTACCTCCTCGAAGAAGAGCGCCCACCGGAGGGCATTCTGAACGTCGCCGGAGCGCCAGGTGGCGGGGGAGCCGGAGGAAGTGCGGCCGCCGGCGAGGACTAGGATGTCGACGAACCCCGGCACCAGTGCGAGCACCTCCTCCATGGCCACCGACCCGTGCGCCCACCCCATTTCCTACAATTCCAGGTTTCACAGGGACGAATGAACAAGATACACTCCAAAGCCCTCGACTGTGCTACGGCTTCATTTCCCATTAGCACCCCGTACTATTTTACACTATCACTTCATGGCTAACTCACGCTTGCCTGGTCAGCCCGGAGTATGTGAGCGTCGTTACAGATGTATCTCAGGGGTGTAAGTGTGTAATGGCCGCAAAGCCCTAGACCCCGCCGCTATATAACCGAGAGGACCGCGTCCTCCCGCCGCCGCCTCCGCCGCCGGACACCACCCCCTCTTCCGAGATGTCGAAGCGAGGTAAAAAGTTCCCCTCCTCCTTGTACTCTTGTACCTCCTGGTTAGATCGCGCGGTAGCACGCTTCGATTTGGATCCCGCAACGCATGCTCTCTCTCCCTAGTGATCATGATCGGTATGCCTCGGATCGCGTCGTGAGAGCCAATCCGTGGTTGATTTGTTTGGTCCGCTCGTCGCCTTGGGGTTGTGGATGCACCGTATGATTTGCGAATTTCTGGTCATGGTTTCTGATGCGAATTGTGCTTAGTTTAGGTTCGTCAGCGGTTACTTAGAAATGCAGTTCTGTTGGGATGTTTGTTGAATTATCGTTGCTTTGTAAGATGTACGTATGTGACTAGCTTTACTAAGTCAAAATGGCGTGCCGCTTGGTAGATGTTCATTAGTTGATGGAGTATGTGGTAAATTTGTGTTTGGATTTAAGTTTCAATATGTTAAATGTACTCTTCAGTATCCGAGCTGTTGTGCATGGTGCTTTAGTTCTAATTTTTTAATGGACTGGGGAGTTATAGCGTTCAATTAGTTGCATTTCTCAGGCCAGTGAATAGATGATTGTAATTTTTCTCAATTCCATGTTTTGCTGTCTTGGTTTAGTAAATGGATGTAATCCTTTTTAACTTCTTAGGCATTTTCATGATATCATCTAACCATCATCACATTCGTTGTTTGGTGACTGTCATGCATCTGTATATTACTGATTTAGTGTACTGAAGACATTTGGATTTCTTGTATCTGATTGTGTTGCTGCCGGTGCTCGTTCTTGAACTGCAGGGCGCGGAGGTTCCGCTGGTAACAAGTTCCGGATGTCGCTGGGTCTGCCGGCGGCAGCCACCATAAACTGTGCTGATAACACTGGAGCCAAGAACCTGTACATCATCTCAGTGAAGGGAATCAAGGGACGGCTTAACAGGCTTCCTTCTGCCTGCGTTGGGGACATGGTCATGGCCACTGTGAAGAAAGGAAAGCCTGACCTGAGGAAGAAGGTCATGCCAGCTGTTGTTGTGAGGCAGCGCAAGCCATGGCGCCGAAAGGACGGTGTCTTCATGTACTTTGAAGGTACTTCTAAGTTCTTACGTTGACTGAGTCATTGTAGTATTTAGTGATTTGATCATTATAGTCATGGCATGCTTTTACAATGGCATTTTGGTGATGTACTATTTTTCTCTCATGGATTAATTGCTTGCTATAAGCAAGCCCTTGTTTAAAAATGTATGAAACCACTCTTCGCATGAATATGATTTGTTGAAATTTAATGTCTACAGTTTGCAGTCTAAAGCTGATATTCTGTTTAGTTGCCATTTAGCCATTCTAATTTTGAGAAACCTCTTGACGAACAAGTTAAATTGAATTTCTGCGAAATTACACTTGCCCATTAGAAGTGATGAAGTTCTCACTGCATGTTTCAGAATCTAGAAATAGTTCTTTTTGCGCCTCCATCTTTCATGGTATTGCTTCATTTTATTTAATATAAAGAATGGCCTTTCACTGTGGTCATTTGTCACAAAGAAGCATAGATGCAAATTGGCCAGTTAACACACCATCGTGCGTTCTTGTCTTGCATTATGGTATGAATCCTGGGTACATGTTATCAGCAGTCCCTGCCCCCTCTACAGTTTCTGTGGAAGACACATAACCTTAGTAACGTTTATTCCTTCTTCTGTTTTGTACTCATATACACTAGGATTGTTGTTTCCGTGTTGATCTGTCATCATTTGTCCCTGGAAGTTCCATTGTATCATATTTACTGATTTTGTCCTGTTTTAGTTTCATGATGCTGCTTCATACTGTCACATGAAAGAGTGACCATGTTTCACGGTGGTCAAATCACAATGAAGCATATATGCAAATTGTCCAGTTAATCATCATAGTTCGTTCTTTTCTCGCATTATGTAATGACCACTGGTCACATGTTATCAGCAGTTCACCTGTGACGTTTATGTCCTGATCGGTCATCCTTTGTCCAGAGAAGTTTTCGTAGATCATAATGACTGATTTTTGGTAAACTTCGATTCTAATGTTTGCTTGATGTCATATTTGCAGACAACGCTGGAGTCATTGTGAACCCAAAGGGAGAGATGAAAGGTATACATACTATGGCAGTTTCATTGCTTTTAGACATCTGGAAAATCTGTACAACAAAAATTGAAGATCATCATTGCATTGCTGTATGTATCATTGGATATTTAGTTAGTGCCCAGCTAACTAAAGCATTCTCCCCCAGATTAGTACATGTAGCTTCACTAGCTGTTTCCTTGCAACATTTATCATGGCTGGATGAACAGCCTGATTGATACTTGCTCCGACTGTGCAGGTTCTGCCATCACCGGACCGATCGGAAAGGAGTGCGCTGATCTGTGGCCCAGGATCGCCAGTGCTGCAAACGCAATTGTCTAATCGAAACAGCTAGATTAAGCTTAGTAGTTGATGATAGCATGTCCCTCTATTTTTACTAGTAGTTCACTTATGACTGGCCCTTCAGTAGTTTCTTGGATGGTGTATCCTTTGGGTTCTGGCCTGTTGGCTTCTGAGATTTTGCACTCTGGTATTATATACTTGATGGATTATGGGTACTGTTGCATAATGTACACTCCAGAAAAGATTTTTTTCAGGATTTACACGTTCTGTTTGTTTGTTGCTCGTCTGAGAATTCTTGCATTGGAATGATAGATTTTTCCATGATTGTTACGTACTGTATGTGTTATCTGGAGAAAAGATGGTATAGCTGGCTGCTGGTCTGTATATAAATAGCAGCAATAATACATGTCTTTCAAAGCCAAACCCGCTAAATTCGCTGACTCTTGGCTACCTGTTTCAATTATCTTGCTCTCTTTTGCCAATCATCCCAACTCCCCGTGATGGCCTGATCTGCTCCAATACCCGTTTGGTCAACCCTCGAATCGTCACCCTAACCCAGCCAAGGTAACAAATATATATCTTGTGCTTCCTGATAATAGAGTCAAACATGTAGGCCATCAGAAGCAAGTGGGGTTGAATGCATGTTGGCAATTTGACAAATGAGTAATGCGGGACAGCGGAACCAACTAATATAGCTTCGTACTCTGGCAATGCGTCAGGACTTTAGCAAGGTGCTTCTAGGAAGACGAGTGGTGAGAAAGAGAACCACCACCTTCACCTGAGCGAGTGACAGTCCAAATGAGGAATGACGTGCATTTTGTGATTTCCACATTCCATTGGTAATTCCTGGTGCCTTCTCTGCCCATACTTATAAACCTCATATCCTAGTGTGCCACACACCACATAATGCACAAATTTAGAGTGCATACTTCCAACATAGACAAGTAAGACGAGAAATAGGTTCTTCATCCTTTGCTCAAAGGTGGCTCGCTCCTTATAAATTGAGCTAGGTGACATAAAGTCGTGGTCCTTCGGTAGGCCAATAGATAACAATCCTTTGATTATGACCTCGGTCCTTGGGTAGCAGAGCATCTCCAAACTGTCCTATTTTAGGATACCACTTTTCTGTGTTTTGTAACTTTAGGGCACAATTTTTTTCTGTCATTTCAGCTGCCCTAAAATAGGGCACCCCATACAAGATCCGACATTTGGGAGGGACAGAGATGTATCTAACCATCGTCGGGCGCCGAGCTCGATTTCCGCGGTAGTGATCGCCGGAGGCTGATTAAATGCGGCAAGGGCAGGGCAGGGACCGAAGGGAGATGGGATGGGGCCAAATCCAGCGGCGCCAAACTGGATTGCTAAAAACAAACTGAACTTGCATCCTACAAATTGTAATAACCGAATTCGTGATCGTAATCACATAAAAACACAAACATATACCGGGTATGTATATCAGCTAGCAGCCTAGCACAAACGGCATGTAAAAAAGAAGAAGCTAGCGAGGAGTCTGGACGGCCTGTATATGTGCTCGATTTCCAAACTGATAGCTAAAAGATTGAAACAGATTGATGCCTCCAGCTAGCCCATGCACACATAGAGGATCGATGACTCCAGCTCAGATCGGGGACTAGTCGACTAGAGCACCGGCAGGAGCCCAGGGTGTCAGCCAGGACTGCAAATCCGGCCGCCGTGTAGGGAGACGGGCCGTGGTACCCGCGAGTTCCATGGCGACGTTGCCAAGCTCGGTGACGCCACAGGTGCAGCAGCATGTACGGGATGGATTGGGGAAGGAGTGGTTGGCCGGAAGAAATTGTGGCAGGTGCCCGCCATGGCTGTGCACGCGCAAGCCCTCTCTCGCTGTCTGTCGATGCAGGTGCCACGTCGACCGGCGACGTCGACGGTGGGAAGACGCTGAAACTGCCGGATGGCACATGGCAGTTGGCTTTGCGCGCGCTGCAGTTTGAGTTTTTGGATACGGTGGTTTGAGTTTTTTGGTCAGCCCACAAAAAATTTATGCACGGGATAGGGATTGGGCAGCTGTTGGAGCGGCGTATTTTTGCCTTCCTGCCCTAAAAACCAGTTTTTTTTTTTGTTTTTTTTGTTTTGCATCACTTCATTTTTAAGGCAGCTGTTGGAGATGCTCCAAGCGACTACAAGAGATTTATCATTCTTTCAAAAAGATATGAATCTTTTCTCATGTTGTTGTTTGCGTTTAGTCAAAGAAAAAAAAGGAGACAATATTCTGTATTCCACCATTAGCCCATTTTCACATAATTCATTTACATGTTATAGCAGATGATATTTTCTGCAAAAGGAATAGGCTTAGCTTGAATAAGTTTGTATCCAAGCTTTGGATATCAACTACGCACCACCTTTTTCTTTATATTTCAAATACATTATGAGCATTCTTGGTTTATTGTTTCGAAGGGTTTGTCCTTTATCTATTGCTAATTGAGTTTTTTGAAGGCAGGTCCCACCATGTCAGCTTTTTTTGTTTACAGCTCCGTTTGTTTCTCCTTTGGTAGACAGAGCCGCCTAGCACCAAGGCGGCAGGTCTTGCAGCCTCCGATGGTGGCGGCAGGTTCCAAATTTCGCCTGCCTGGTATGCCGCCACGTAGATTTGTCATTTTGACTCACAGGTGGTCCTTTTTATCATTCAACTCGACCGTGTGGTCCTTTGAGCCAAAAAATCGTGAGAAAGAGGACCAACTTCATGTGAGTGAGTGATAGTTCAAATGAGGAGGGGAGTGCATTTTGTGATTGCCACAATCCATTGGTAGTTCCTGGTGCCTTCTATGCCCATATCTCTAAAATTCATACCCCTAATGTGCAAAGACACAACACATAATTCATGAATTTAGAGTGCATACTTCCAACATAGACAAGTAAGATGAGAAATAGGCTCTTCATCCTCTACTCAAAGGTGGCTCGCTCTTTATAAAGACTTGAGTGGTAGACAATGACATAATGTCGTTGGCCCTTCGGTAGGTCAATTGATAAAAAATCTTTGTTTATGACCTCAGTCCTTTGATAGGTAAGCGGCAACAAGAGCTTCATCATTCCTTAAAACAAAATTCGAATATTCTCATGTTGTTGTTTGCGTTTAGTCAAAGAAAAAATGAAGGAGACAATATATTGTATTGCACATTTATTCCATTTTCACCTAATTCATTTGCATGTTATAGCAGATGATATTTCCTACAAAAGGACGAAGCTTAGCTCGAATAAGTCAGTATCCAAGTTTTTTGGATATCAAGGATCCACCATCTCTTTCTTCATATTTCAAATACATTCTAAGCATTCTTGGTTTATTGTTTTTTAACGGTTTGTTCTTTGTCTGCATACTAATCGAGTTAGTCTAACAAAAGTCCATGAAAAGAGCTCACAAAGTAGAGATCACTAAAGCTGATAAGTTCTAAAATCTTTATTAAATAATTCTGCCATGTTTGTACTTGTCTAGTGTGTCATTCTTGAGGTGGATGGACTCGGGCATGAGGTATGGGGGGATGACCTACTGCCCTGCCCCACGCTTTCACAAATAATTGAAGATCATCATCGCAATGTTGTACGTATCATCTATATTTAGCTAGTGACCTATTGGAAACGAGTGCGCTGATCTGTGGCCCATGATTGCCAGCGTTGCAAACGCCATCGTCTAATCAAAGCAGCTAGGTCATTGTTTGATAGTTGATATCATCTTAGCATCTAAGATTTTGCACTGTGGTATTGTGCCTTGCTGAGTTTCATTGATGAGTTGCTAGTGTTGCCTCCAATTTAACATAGCATACTATGCTTGTGCTCTTTCCCGACCATTTAAAATTTGCAATTTCATGTTGTTGGTGAGAACAATAGGATATTCTTCTGCCATTACCAGCAAACTTGCCCTTTCCAACCGTCGCAGTGATGATTCTGCGAATATATCTGCTTCACCATTTTGTTCGAGCCTCCCTCTGGACATGTGTCCGGATGCTCCCATGGCGGACAAAATTTTGGGGTTCCGGAAACAAAACGGGGGCGTCGCTCAAGGTGCTCTTAGACACTTGT
The DNA here is from genome assembly GCA_947311845.1 of Poa pratensis. Classification (NCBI taxonomy): domain Eukaryota; kingdom Viridiplantae; phylum Streptophyta; class Magnoliopsida; order Poales; family Poaceae; genus Poa; species Poa pratensis. The sequence goes on along the minus strand of CAMZMU010000020.1, from coordinate 6,356,670 downwards.
AATACATGCTAGTGTTGCCCCCGATTTAACATAGCATACTATGGTTGTGCTCTTTCCAACCTTCTAAAACCTACAATTAATTCCATGTTGTTGGTGAGAACGGTAGGATCTTCTTCTGCCAGCACCAACGATCTCGCCCTCTTTCCAATAGTCGCAGTGATCACTCTGCGAATATATCTGCTTCAATCCTTTGAGCCTCCGATCCACACTCTATCCCAGCCAAGGCATCAAATATCTCTTTTGCAATTCCTGCTAATGGCATGAGAGCCTGACATGCAGGCCATCAGAAGTAGGCGATGATGAGGCTTCATTGAGAAGTTGAGTGCATGGTGTTATTTTTGTGATACATTGGTAGTTCTTGGTGCCTACTATGCCCATAACTAACCAACTAATATAGCTAGTGTGCAAAGACACACCAAATAATGCATGAAAGTAGAATGCATAATTCCAACAAATACCCGCAAGATTAAAAATAAGCTCTTTATCCTTTCCTCAGAAAAGCCATCCTCCTTAAGACTCAGTGACATGACACCATTGGTTTTTTTCTTGTGTGTGTGTGCATAAGTGATGTAGTACCATATGTAGTACTTAATGCTGGAAATGGGTTTGGACCAAGGTGCATATGATTTAAGCTGACCTATATCCAAAAAATTTGCAGTAAATGATAATTTCAGGCATTTTGGGCTGACTAATACAGTCTCTAGATTTTTCACTTCCCTAGACCCTCGTAAGATATGTAGCTAAAGTTGCCTCTAATTGAAACATTATTTTGACATGCCCTTTGTGTCCTCTTTCCAAGGAGTTATTCGGTCAGCAGGGCAGATTTCTATCTAGGCTGAGATATGATGATATGAAACTTAGTCATAACATCTAATTTTGCATCGAACTAATGTCGCGTACTTCTTTTGAAACTTGCGATTCCAGGTTGTTGATGAAAGCATCCTGTCGGTGTCACCAAGCGACTTCATTGTCGGCTTCAATTATCTCGTCCTCTTTTGACAATCATCACTTCGGCGAAAACTGCTCCAATCCCCATTGCATCCAAGCCTCCAATCCCCACTCTATCATAGGCGAGCCACCACAGATCTCCCTTCTGCTTCTTGGTAATTGCATGAGAGCATAGCGTGCTTGCCATCAGAAGTAGGCGGGGGTGACGATTGATCAAGTAATATGGTGCATGTTTTGATCTCGGTGATCTATCAGTAGTTCCTGGTGCCTCTTATGCCCATAGATAACAAACATACCCCTAGTGTGTGCACGAACTTAGATTGCATACATTCAACATAGAGACGTAAGACGAGAAATAGGCTCTTATCCTTTGCTTAGTGGATGCCTTCTCCTTATAAAGACTTGGAGTGGTAGACAATGACATGAAGTTGTTGGTCCGTCGGTAGGTCAATAGATAATAATCCCTTGGTTTTCGGGTAGGTAGGAGGCTACAACAGGATCATTATTCTTTCAAATGAACGATGAATCTTCTCATATCTTTATTTGAATTTATTCAAAGAAAAAATCTGGAGATAATATTTTCTCAACTCTACATTTAGCCTATTTTCACCCAATTCATTACATGTTCTACAAGATGATATCTCATGCAAAAGAATTAAGTTTGTATCCAAGTTTTGAATATCAAGGGTACATCATCATTTTATTCATATTCAAATACATTCCGACCATCCATGGTTTATTGTTTGTGAAGGGTTTGTCCTTTGTTTGTTTATTTACTATAGCTGAGCTAGTCTAACAGAACTACAGAAGTCTATGAAAGAGCTTTACTAAATAATCTTCCATGCTTGTACTTGTCCAAGGTGTCGTTCCTCAGGCCGATGGACTCCTAGTTGTAAACTACCAAGGAAAAGAGAGAGATAGGTTTAGGCCGTGATGATCAACTCATCAGGCGCCTCGTCATATATATAGAGGGCTAGCTGTGGCTGCCAAGTTTACAAGGATTACAATCTGAGTTGTTACAACAACCTTGCTAATGCTAACTGAATACAGATCCTACCAAACCTTATCTAGCTAACGCTGTACGTTAACATCCCCCCTCGATCGAAAAGTGGGGAGCACATTGAGATCGCTTCTGAAGCGCTCAAACTGCTGAACCATTAACGGTTTGGTAAGAACATCAGCTAACTGATCATGTGTAGATATATGACGAATCTCAAGCGCCTTCTTGGCTACCTGCTCTCGCACGAAGTGATAGTCGATCTCGATATGCTTCGTGCGTGCATGGAACACCGGATTAACGGAGAGGTAAGTGGCACCGATATTGTCGCACTACCAAAGGGAATGTGGCCGACGGAGAGGAAGTCCAAGCTCGCGAAGCAACCCCTGTAGCCACATAAGTACGGCAGTCGCATTAGCCACCGATTTATACTCCGCCTCGGTGCTAGACCGCGACACCGTAGGCTGTTTCCGAGAGTTCCAGGCAACCAAATTTCCACCAAGAAACACAGCATGGCCACCAGTGGAGCGGCGATCATCGGGGCAATCGGCCCAATCGGCATCAGAGAATGCGCTGAGGTGCATGGATGCAGATCGCCGCAAGAGCAGTCCATAGGTCGATGTCCCCTGAAGATACCGAGGGATCCATTTCACGGCTGTCCAATGTGACTCAGTTGGCGAGTGTAGAAATGACAGACTTTATTGACACTATAGGAGATGTCTGGCCGCGTCAAAGTGACATACTGGAGGAGATGGGAGTCATGGCGGCTAGGGTTGAGGAGGAGGAGAACGACATATGTCAGATTAGCTCTGATACCATGTAAACTACCAAGGAAAAGAGAGAGATAGGTTTAGGCCGTGATGATCAACTCATCAGGCGCCTCGTCATATATATAGAGGGTTAGCCGTGGCTGCCAAGTTTACAAGGATTACAATCTGAGTTGTTACAACAACCTTGCTAATGCTAACTGAATACAGATCCTACCAAACCTTATCTTGCTAACTCTGTACGTTAACACTAGTGTTCTACCTCCCCTTGCCGAGCTGTCCATGATTTTGTTTCAAAAGTATGTAAGCCGTAATGACTCGGTTTCGATGCATCAACATGACCAGCATTACACCGACTCTGCCACATCGGTCACCAACGATAAGGCCTCGTGGTGTGAACCTGTATTGTATGTTTTTTTTTTGCGATGACAAACACAGCAGTACAACGACAAATTACACAAATGCCCTCATAAGAAACAAAATTACACCCCAGCCCTTATGCAACTCGACCACGCCGGAGACGACGAGCGCTGTCGGTGGCGCGCCGCTGCTCGAACTCCGCTTGATGCCTTGGATCCGGAGCCCCCCCAAACCAGCGGGAAGTCGCCGATCACCGATCCCAAAGGATCTACACCTGACGTCGCCGTCGTCGTCACGCCGCTGCACCTCTGCATCTGTCGGATGTTCCTGAGCCGGATCCGCCGTCTCACGGACTCCGGCGAGGGGGGAGACGAGCCTAGCAGCCCCGCAGAGCCACGGACTCGCCGTAGGTGGCAGGTCGACGCCGAAGCTCCTCGGAGCACCACCGTCGAGGGGAAGGACCGCCACCTGCAAAAACACCGCCGACCACGCCTCCTCCACCATAGCGCCGCCAGCAGATACCCAACTCACACCTACGTAGCACATATGCACAGATCCGTCGATTCCCCGTCCTCCCGCCGCCGGAGCGGCCGCCGGAGGGCGGGGAATCGAGCGGATCAACGGCGATGTGGTGACGTGAGCCGGAGTTCCAAAAGTCGCCTTCCTCTACTGTAGACGGGGGAAGGAGACGCCCAAGGTGCGACTCTAACCTGTATTGTATGTTCTTGTATAGAAACTTCTAGAATATGGGTCCTGCACCTTGAACTATCTCTCGGTTTGAAACGCTGCTGAACAGTTTAAAATCTCATGTTAAATACATCTCAAGTTGGAAACGCTGCTGAAAAATCAAAATCTATTACCCAAAAGGTTTAAAACTCAGCTTCAAATAAAAAATTCCGATTTTTTGGGCCTTTTGTTGGGGGCAAAATCTGGCATACTGGGCCGGCGCCGGCATCAGTTGGACTTTTCCTTATCCATCATGCCAACTCGGACTTGGGGAGTCTCTACGCCCTCCTCCTCCACTCCTCTGCCAGAAAAAATAAACAGAGCTCGCCGTCTCCGGCCAGGCCATGTGGTCCCCACTGCCGCCGCCGCCGCTGCCCCTCCAGCTCCGGCGACCGACGCTGCCTCCCTTCTCCCAAGGCCGCCACCGCAGCCGTCGCCTCAACCGCATCGCCGCCTCGCAGGAGGACCCGCTGACCGCGCTGTCCCGCGTGCTGTGGGGCCGCGCGCTGCCGCCGTCGCAGCTCGTCCTCGCCGTCCGCCACGGCTGGACCGCCGCGTGGAGGCTCCTCATGCGCCAGCTCGCCCCCTCCGACCCCGCCACGGGCGCCTTCACCCGCACCCCGTCCCGCTTCCCCACCGTCGTGGCCGCCCCGTCCCCCGGCGCGCGCCTCCACCTCTACGTCGGCCTCCCCTGCCCCTGGGCCCACCGCGCCCTCCTCGTCCGCGCGCTCCTCGGCCTGGACGACCGCCGCCTCCCGGTCTCCGTCGCCGTCCCGGGCGACGACGGCGCGTGGTCCTTCACGACCGACAGCCCCGACGCGCTCTACGGCAAGCGCAGGCTCCGGGACGTGTACGCCGCCCGGCGCGGCGGGTTCGAGGGCCGGGCCTCCGTGCCCATGCTCTGGGACGCCGACCGCCGCGAGGTCGTCTGCAACGAGAGCATCGAGATCGCCAAGTTCCTCTGCACCTTCGCCGCCGCTGGCAACGACACCAGCACCACCGGAGCCCTCGACCTCTGGCCGCCGGAGCTGCGGCCGGAGATCGACCGCTGGTACGGCGTCATCTACCCGAGCGTCAACAACGGCGTCTACCGCTGCGGGTTCGCGCAGAGCCAGGCGGCCTACGACACGGCGGCCGGTGAGCTCTTCGCCGCGCTGGACATGCTCGAGGACCACCTGTCCAAGTCCCGGTACCTGTGCGCCGCCGCCGGCAGCATGACGCTCGCCGACGTGTGCCTCTTCACGACGCTGATCCGGTTCGACCTGGTGTACAACCCGCTGTTCCGGTGCAGCAGGAGGAAGCTGGTGGAGTACCCCAGCCTCCACGCCTACACCCGGGAGATCTACCAGATGCCCGGCGTCGCCGAGACCTGCGACATGGCGGCCATCGCCGACGGCTACTTCGGGACGCTCTTCCCGCTCAACCCCGGCGGTATCCAACCCGTCGTGCCGGCGAGCTGCGACCAGGAGGTGCTCATGGAACCTCATGGCAGAGAGGCTGTGCCATCTGGTAGGCAGCTAGGAGCAACCGCTAGTGTTGGCTAGGATCACAATGCTTAGTAGTGTAGCTAAAATGTGCAGCTCATCATATTACTTACTGCATAACTGGGTATATAGAGGATGAAACAACGGGCAGAATATCATTGTAACTGAGATTTTTCCCGTCATATAAATGTGTTACCGATATCTTCTGTTAGCCGACAAATCGACACATTGACAACAACATAAGGACGATTCGAGAACGTTCTACTAGTAAACTCCTTGTGTATTGTGGATACACACTGATCTCCATCAATTTCTTCAGAGCAGTCAGAGATCTTTATTTCATATAGTGGCAACTCCTATATGCAGGTTTTATCATAAGGTTGATGCTCACAGCTGCATATAGCCTGTGCTTGATGATCGTTTGAATTGCCTTCCAACTGCATAGTTATAGAACAAATGACTCAAATCGTGGGGGGCAGTGGAAAATTATGCAATAAGAGTTCAAAGATAAAATCATGCATATGAGGGATGGAAAATACCTAAAGACCGCTGGGTAGAGGCAATACCACCATTGTCATGACCTGGTATCACTTTTAATTTCACTGTACAGTTTGTGCTCTCTAATGTACTCGATTACTTCGTCACAAGTAAGGTACTTTATTGAGAGACATCTTCTTATACAGTCTCTGCAATTTGATCAAAAGTAAATACAAGAATCAACATCGTAGGTACAGAATCTAATTATACAGAAACCAACACAGATAAAATGATACCTTACTCTCGATGAACTGATTTGATTTGGCACAATCTCATCAACCGAAATGATGTTATCCTGCAAAATATACATAGGCATACATACGCATGAGTAAATTGACATACTTCGTCGCAGTAGTAAGCTCCTCAAGCTAGAAGCTTCACCCTGCATTCTTGCAGTGTCTCGCTGCTGGATATTAGCTTCTGAACATCTTTTCCTTCCCTACGGATGCAAACAACACCAAAGTCTTTACATATAGCCCTGACCTGGAAACAGAAGAACATACATCAAAGTTTGTAAGGCAATTCAAACAATAGCTAAATTGGACACTATGATTTTCAAATTAAGCATAAAGTTTGTTGTGGGGTTATTGATACCAAAAAACTGTTCAAGTTTATACCTGATCTGGAATCCAAACTCCTGGGGTGCTGAATGATTCGAGCAGGTCAGTACCACATAAAAGCATTACCTTGAGACTACCTGAAAGAAAATACATGACATAAACAACTGATACAAATACAGGGCAATAGCACTGACAACTACATATGAATGGTCCAACAGTGTGTTAGAGGCATACTGTATTGCAACAAACATGCCTCGCTATATACCTTCCTCAGCTAAGCCGTCCTTGCATAGAGAGTTCTTTACTCTCGAGAGAACAGTCAGGGTACGCTGATAACCTTTCTGCATAGCCTACATCAAGAAAACAACAACGTGTCCATCAAATACTGGATTACCAAATCGCGAGTATCTTACTTCACAACACAAAATCCAATGGTACGCGTCTACTGACATGAAAAATGAAGTTACCTCCCACGGATCAACCATCACGAAAGAGGAGCTTCCGCACGCCAATTCGCAAAGGCGTATTCGGTGAACAGCAGGCAAGAGGTCCTAACAGGCTTCAAATTTGCGAAATTCAGTCACGAGAACAGCGATAATATAAATCCATAAACTGTTCAAATTTCACATGATACCTTCTTCTTATACGCATCGTTCACCGGGGACATGTATCCAGCTAACACGGTGTACCCTCGCTGCTGTAACTCATCCTTTGCCAGCTCTAAATGAAAAAACATCAAGCAATGAAGAAGAGACAATCTTTTAATTATGCTCTCATTATCAGGCTGTTCTCATGGTACAGAAAATTTGGTAGGTGCTTAACTGATTAACTGACAAGTGTTGAGGCTTTTTACCAAACATTCTTAGGTGCATGTAGGTGGGTGGGTTGAAGCTCCCGGTGGCCACCAGCACAACAACACCTCGCCTTGCCCCATCCCTGCCATCATCGAGGTGAATTAAGAAACAAAACTGTGGATTAAACTGAATACGAATCGAAATCGAGGCAATCCAAGATCGGATTGCTTCTCTTTTGCTACCGATTTGGATCCACGGAGAGCTTCGCCGTGGGGAGACGCGCTTCCACCTCCTCCATGGCCACGTCCTCTTCAAATTCTCAGCTGAGCGAGCAGCTGGCACGAATTCCTGACCTCTGTCCGGTTCTTTCTACGGGTTCGGTGGGCCGCCCGCCTGAGGTCGCGCCGCCGGCGATCCGGCAGCAGCAGCAGCAGATTCTGCTCGAGTGCTTGGACCTGTCTGTCTGAGCTGCACGAGTCGGCCAATGTGGGCCGGACCCATTAACATAGCCCAAAAGGCCCAACAGGCCGGGTCTGCGTAACCTTGGGCAGCTCCGCTCCCCACCCTATAAAAGCTCCTCCACGCGCCGCTAGGGTTCGGCGCGTTCTTCTTCTCCACTTCCTCGGCGGCGGCGCAGCGGCGACAAGACAAGGCGAAATGGTGAGCGATGCTTCCCGTCTCTCGTCGGAAGCCCTCCGCGTCCTCGTCCTCGTCTAGATCCTGACCGTTATCTTTCTTCTCGTGCTTTGTTGTAGACGAAGGGTACCGGGAGTTTCGGCAAGCGCCGGAACAAGACCCACACGCTGTGCATCCGCTGCGGGCGCCGCAGCTTCCACCTGCAGAAGAGCACCTGCTCCTCCTGCGGCTACCCCGCCGCCCGCATCCGCAAGTGTAAGATCTCGCCAGATCCTTTCATATGCTTCTCCGGCCTAGTTGCTTTACCTAGATGCGATGTTTGATTCTTAGATTTTGAAATTTGAGGTATCATGGGCTCATGGCTACTTGTTTGAATTGCTTGCTGTAGCTCTGCGGCTTGATGTGCGAAAGGCCTGACATGATAGTATCCATTCGTTATGATTAGCTCTTGTTCGATGTTATGTTAGTGATGCATTGGATTTTGATCCTGTGCATTATACCAGCTCTAAAATCGAACTTTTTTCTTACATCCCCTGTTACACCCTGCTAGAGTTGCACGCAATTTGTAGCTGATAATAGGGTCGTGATGAACTGGTTGTGCAGAGGTGCTATGTCACCTGCCCCTGTTGTTTATTGTATGTTTTGGATGTCAATCAAGTCAATCATGTCATTAGATTTCACATATTTGCAGCCACCTTTCGTTGACTAAGTTTTGTGTTAGTACTTGCTCGTTAGATGTCATTATCACAATGCTTTTGATATGTCGTCCATTGTAATGTTGAACATTACTATCACATTTTGCTGCTTACTGAGACAAAAGCTGCGTGGGTAAGATTCTCACATCTTTAATTCTATTCTTGAAAAACAGACAACTGGAGTGTCAAGGCCATCAGGAGGAAGACCACCGGCACTGGCAGGATGAGGTACATGCGCCACGTGCCCCGCAGGTTCAAGAGCAACTTCAGAGAGGGTATGCTCCCTTTCTTCCCCCATTCAATATGCAGTTGATCCCCCACTCCCTTCATTGTGAATTGTGTTGTGCTAAACTGCAATCCTATTAATATGCTCTACAGGAACTGAGGCCGCACCAAGGAACAAGGGAGCTTCGACCAGCGGCAACTAGGCGTGTTGTCTTCACTTGTTAGGCTATAAGCAGGGCCCTCATCGTCGAACTTAGCTTTTATAAGGGAGAATTCTATGTTTCTGTGTCAAGAGGCGGACGATGCCTGGTTTTATGTTATTTGCACAATTGTCGTGGACGTTAATCCTTCAGTTTTGAATGTTGAATCTCCTCAGTGTGTCTTTGGTGCTGCATGTGTTGATCAGCAGCACATTGTTATCCAATACCTTGCCTTGTTATCGTTTAAATCTCTTATCCTTTCTTCCGAGAGACGATTAATGTTGTGTGAACGCTGTTGTGCATCGATTGATTCATTCTGCATGATGAGTTGTTATAGCGACTGTTTCAGTAACACCAATTGATCTGATGATCAAAGTATGTAAAAAAAATTGCATGATGAGTTGTTGTAGCGACTGTTTCAGTAACCACCAATTGATCTGATGATCAAAGTAGCTAAAAAAAATGCAATGATTGTTACTTCTGCAACACCGTTTGGCATTGTAGTTTTGAAATGTGGGATGATGCATTTCGAAATTGACAGAGCAAAGTTGGACCTGGTTGTCCTATGTTAATTTTGGGCCGTCTCATACATGAGATGAAATACTTCTCCTATGGTTCCTGATCATCATGTTCCTGATGCTATTAACACTCTGTCATAGAGAGCAGGGACCTAAATAATGCATCTAATTTTAGCAGGAGCCTCTTATACTCAGCTCCTGTTCCTTTTTTCCTCTCACTTTATGTTCACATGTATTCTGTTGTATATTAATAGTCAACACCACGATACATTTAACTTATAACATATATACGTCCTATGCATCGAAATCAGCAATAATCAAAATCATGATTCCATACCACACATTTCTAATTCAACTTCGGTGCCAGTGCTCTCAATGATTGTACTTTGTCCTCGGAATCCTCCTGGTTACACAAGTACTCAACTTCGGTTCTCAAGCTCTCATGTGTACGATATCACAAAAGCTGGAGTGAGCCCTTGAAACGACGGTGAATCTGTGGTGCACATTCAGCCGAGAAAATTGGGAGGCCAAAGGTATGCCAAATTCACAAATATTGAGATGAATCCACATGCCCTGAGAGTGCAATTTTCAAGTTGGTGGGCAGTTCTTGCATATCGTCACTGCGACCAAGCATTCTTTGGTGCCCTCTTGCCTTGTTCACGGCCATATGTCTTATAGTGCCCTTAACTATTGATCTCCAAATAACTCCACTACGGTCTTCAAAAATTTCTTGAAAAGCTTCTATTATGGTGCTCTCAGCAAAGCTCACATATTCATCCATGCTGTCAACTGGAACACGATAGGAAACCATGTAGAATGAGCTAACGACCTTATGTGGTGCAGTTACACCAAGAAGGTTTGGCTTCTACTTGAAGAATCATCACGAGTCTCCACTCCATGCACTATGCGCATGAAGAGATCCCTCGACATCCAGAAACTCCTCAAAGAGAATTTGGTAGTTACACAATTGGTGCTAAAAAATATTAGGCTACAATGCACTAGTTGGTACCATACTTGTGCTGGGAAATTATTGCACGACCCTTGATTACTCCACACTGCTTCCCTGCTCTCGATGCTCAGTGTCCACAACAAGAGCACTTGCAATGAAGAAGGCATGATCGTTAGAATCCTCTGACCATCGATCAAGTTCGTCGTCATCGGAGGAGGCCATCTTTAGTATAATTGTCATGATTAATTGGAAAAAACAACGACTAAATCATTGCACAATCACTAAATTCACACCAAACAACATAGCCAAATCCCATCATCAATTCATACATAAATCTATCATATATTTATACGAAATTTAGTTTTAAAAGTAGAAGAAGAGAAGCTCATGTGATAGTTCGCGGCTTAAGCTTTGCAGGCAGACCCTCGGGAGGTGACAGTGCCTCGTTAGAAGCAAAAGAGTAGGACATGTAGAGGCCGAATCAATAGCCAATGTTGTTGTGTGGTAGGGTGTCATATGGCTTTGGCGATGTGTGAGAGCGCTAAAGGATCTAGAGGAGGGAGGAATATTGACAGAGACGAGCGATACGACAAACGAGTTGGTGTCTCGGGGCTCCAGGACCCAGAGACCAGGAAGGGCAGGCCTAGCGTGTGGCTAGAATGGGAGAACGACGACGATGAGCTTGGAGAAAGTGAGAAGGTGTCTGGGCAAGGATGGAGGGAGGCAACGACGGTGAGCGTGTCTGTAGCCGTAGGTAAGCATGATGGCGTCGTTTAAGTGAGAGTGAGCCAGACATGTGCCACTCGTAGGAGAAGGGGTTGGAGGGAGGGTCCGCCCTATTTTAGGAGCCAGTTTAGAGGTCATATTTGAGCTGTTTTTTCCTCCATCACTTATAAGATGTTCAGGGGTTGCTAGAGAAGCTCTTACAGAAATGACCTTGCAGGGTAGGCCATGCCCGTTCGGAGAGAACAATGAGAGAATCGGTGTGTGGGGACAGCGAGTAGCTCAACGGGTTGAGAAAGAATACAGTGGTGTGCGAGATTAGGAGATTGATTATATAGGTCTAACAAAGGTGATAATCATCGACGACGGGGAACCGGAAGGTTTGGTGACGAAATAGGATTTGTCAATCAACGAGAGAGCACTAGAGGATCTAGAGGAGGGAGGGATGTTGGCAAAGGCGAGCGGTACGAGTGTGTCTCGGGGCTCCAACCAGTGGCGGACCCAAAGGGTGGCAAGAGTGGTCCATGGGTCACCCCGAGATTTCGACGTATCCTATATATTATAGAGGGATTTTTAAAAATATACAAAGAATTACACGATTGGACCACCCTGGTATGTTGAGCTGGATCTGCTACTGGCTCGAAGATCTAGGAGACAGGGAAGGGCCGGCTTACCTTGTGGCTGAAATGGGAGAAACGACGATGATGAGCTTGGAGAAAGCGAGAAGGTGGTTGGGAAGGATGGAGGCGAGCAACGATGGTGAGCGGTGCAATGTAGGAGGGTGTGATGACGTCGTTTAAGTGAGAGCGAGCCAGACATGTGCCCAAATTTCCTAGCGCACAACAACAACAAAAAATATAGGGCCTCCTCTCCCACTCGTAGGAGAAGAGGTTTGAGGGAGGGTCCGCCTATTTTAGGAGCCAGTTTAGAGGTACTATTTGAGCTATTTTTCTCCATCACTTATAAGGTGTTGAGGGACCTGCTAGAGAAGTTTTTACAAGAATGACCTTGCACTTGCAGGGTAGGCCATGCCCGTTGAGAGAGGACAATGAGAGAATACGTGTGTGGAGATAGTTGATAGCTCAACAGGTTGAGAAAGAAGACAGTGGTGTGCGAGATAAGAGGTTGATTATATAGGTCTAACAAAGGCGAGAATCGTTGACGACAGGGAGCCGAAATGTTTGGTGACGAAATAGGATTTGTCAATCAACGAGAGAGGGGAGGGGCAGGATGCCGCCGGAGGAAGAGGAGACAAGTAAAAAAAAATAGACAAGTACAGTAAATAAATAAATTAGATCCGAGATGCTAGATCTTTTGAAATAAAAACAGACTAACAGGAAAGAGACAGGAGAAAAGTATGGAAACATTATTACTGCAATTCCAGCCCACCTTTCCAAATTGAACCGTACCGGAAACGCGCCAAATTTAAATGCTGCAACGCTGTAGCCTGCGAGGTATCCCAAACTTGGACGCGTATTCTCCGCCTCTCCCTTAAATTTAGCCTGCTCTCCGACCGACCTCGCTCGTCCCAGGCTCATTGTCGTTGTTTCCTACTGCGTCCTTAATCTGTCTCATCGTGCGGCGTCCGGCGTCTCGATCTTTCTTTCGCCCGGCCGTTAGAGATGTCGGCGATCGGCGTGCACGACGACGACGACGAGCCGCCTTCGCCACCGCTCCACCTGCTGGAGGTCACCGTCATCTCCGCGCAGGACCTGCACCGCCGCCAGCTCGGCCGCCGGGTGCGCGCGTACGCAGTCGCCTGGACCGACGGCGCGGCCCGCAAGCTGCGCACCGATGTGGACCTCGCCGGCGGCGCCGACCCGACGTGGAACGATCGGTTTCTCTTCCGCGTGGACGCCGCGTTCCTACGCTCCGAGACGGCCGCCGTCGCCGTGGAGGTGCGCGCGGCGCGCAGGCTCGGCCCCGATGCCGTCCTCGGCCGCACGCGGATCGTGGTGAGCACCTTCGTGCGCCCACCTAAATCCGCGGCGGTGGCGATGACAGCGCCCTCCGGGCGGCAGGTGGCGGCGCTGCTGCTGCGGCGCCCGCGGTCACTGCGGCCGCAGGGCATGGTTAACGTGGCGGTGGCGCTGCTGGGCGCCACTCAGGCGCGCGCCGTGGCGCCTATCTACTGCGCACCGGGCTCCCCGGACGCGTTCGCGGTGAAGGACCTCGTGGCGATGAGGCCAGCACTGGGCAGGATCGCGGAGGAGGAACTGGACCAGGGGCGGCGCCGGCAGCTGGTCGAGTACTCCGGGCCGCTGGACCCGAGGCGCGCCGCCGTGGAGCAGAGCAAGCTGGCGATGAAGCTCGAGAAGTGGAGGGCGGACCTGTCCCCGGACCGTATGGATAAGGACGGCCATGGCGGCGGCAGGAGGCGGTGCGGCCGGAGCTCATGCTTCTTCGCGGCGGCGCGGAGTGGGAAAGGTAACGGGTGATCAACCAGGTCGGATGGGAGCATGGATGCGCGTCATACAAGAAGAGATTGCTTGCCCAATTAGTTATTTTTGAACCAGTTTTATTTGTTATTACTGTATTATTTATTATATTATTATCACTATCCTTTTGTACCACGAAGATAATCACGGGATGGGAGATTCATTTTAGAGTTCATTTTAGAACGTGCGCTAGCTAGTCAGCTATGCCTACGGTTCAATTTCTCTTGGAGAAATTTTTTTATATATAATTTACAATTCAACAAATAAAATGTGATATAATTTATTAGATATTTTTTGCCTGTGCGTGTGTTTTTAGAATGTGTATTTTTCAAATTAAGACCTCGAAGTGGTTTGCATGTCACCCATGAATGTTAGATCTCAGACAAGTTTATTCTTTACCACCCCTTTTCACTCTATCTCTATCTTATTCTGCCCGGGCTATCTCCACATTTTTTAAGCTTCGCATCTATTTTTGAACCATCTTTGTGGATACCTGCCTCCACGTGTTCTCGCTCGTAAATTAATTTGGCCATGGTTGCTCGCGGTGAATACGCTCCTTCACATTTGGATGATTTCAGAATTGTATTTGCACTGGTCTTCATATGTTAGTGTCAGACAATTTCATGTCAGTGGTAAGGTATTAAGCCGACTCGGCTCACTTCCCGAGGCCAAGCTACTCTTCTTCTCTACCGGATCTTTCCTCGGTGAGTCAGTCACCTACCACTTCATGAAGGCCTCCCTCCCGCCCCAAAGACAAAGCTAGAGCCCCTTCTGCTACCACTACTTCCTATTCTTTCACTCCATCTATACGCAGACGACTTTTTTTTTTTGAGATAGCAGACGACTTTGTTGTGTGCCCATTGATCGCTCCTTTTAGCCACATACTGGACTGCAACTATTCAAGCTTAATAGAGCATCCCTTATCTCCATGTCCAATGATTCCACGGGTGAAGCATAAGTCTAAGATAAATTCATACTAAACCTGGGTATTTTCTATTTTTTCCAAAAAAAATGGCCACGAAATTTGGTATTTTTCTGCCATACAAAAAGAGGTAAAAAAAACAATAACTGACACGTGGCATTGCGTTAATAGGCTAGTCCACTAAAAATGTTGTAAATTTATAAAAAAACATAGCAAAAGAATGTAGCAATGCTATAATAATAACATGATCAATCAAACATTATAAATACGTTTGAGACGTATCACGTACCTTCCCACTTGTCAAAAAATGACTCTTTCAACATCGACACCACGTCCTCAGCATGCACGAGTGGGGCCCACAACATCACCATGCAGAACGATGAGTCCGTCTGCTTCGCGGCGTGACCCTCAGCTCCGGCACGAGCCGAGCCAGCCTCGATACTATGTGAGTTGTGATGCCGGCTGAATATGTCCCATTGCGCCCTGTCAAGGTATTCTTTCCACACTGAGACGATGTCGTAGTCGCCGTGCCTGATCTTGCTCTCCACCATGCCGTAGAGACACTCCGGAAAGTGGCCGATGAGAGGGATCAAGGGGCCTAGCTGAGTGGTGGCAGTCTGAGTCCCATGAAGGCATCCACTCCATGCACGGTCATCCTCGGCGCGACTACCTGCTCACGTCGCACCGCATGTTGGAAGAAGGCAATGTGGCTTTCCACATCCTTGGTGCGCGCTTCCCCTGGAACACCCTAATGGGGCATTCAAGTGCATACTCTGTTTGATGCAGCAGGGACAATTGAGACAGTGTCCCCAACCTCCCCTCCCTCCACCTCCCTCCCCAACCCTAACCCTAGCGCCGCCGCGCCACCCTCTCCCTCCCTCCACCTCCCTCCCCTCGCGCGTCCCCGCCCCCCCCCCCCCCCCCGTGGCGGCGGCGGCGCGCGCCCCCCGCACCTCTCCTCAGGCGTCCTCTCCTCTTCCTTTTCCCTGTCGCCGCCGTCGGCAGAGGCCGCCGGGCTCGGCCCGGTTGGCGCCGCCGGCGGCGGCTTGCCCTTCCCCGAGCCATGGTTGGAGGAGGCGGGGCTCTTCTGGCCTGGTGAGGCGGCGTTCTCAGCGAGGGGAGCGCCGGCGCGGCTCTCCGGCGGCGTGGTGGCCTCGTTCGAGCGGGCTCAGGTGGCGGCGGGGCTTCGTCAACGGCGTTCTCCTGGGTGGCGCAGCATCCCCCGGCCGTGGGCATCCAGCAAGGCTACGGCGGGGCTGCACGGCGATGGAGGTGAGGGGAGCACGGCGGCGGGGACAGGTTGACTTGGGAGTGTGCCATGGCCGGAGGTGCTCGGCCCAGATCTGAGCCCAGCGGGCCTGATCTGGGTTCTACGGGCCCAGGCCGTGCGTGCTGTCCAGTGTCGCTCTGCAGGAGGACATTTGCAATCTTGATGCTGCAGCACGGCGGCGGAGCTGGTCGGGCCTGATCAGGCGGATCTGGGCCTGACAGGCACTGCTGCTGTGTCCGGTCGGCGACCGTCTCGGGCGGTGGGGGACTGGATCTCCCCCTAAAGGTTGTCGATGTCGACCTCGCAGGCCTAGATTCGTTGCCGGCCTCACTAACTTGCTGTGTGGACCCTGTGACTTGCTGGCTCCTCGGGTGGAGGTTGCGGATGCTGGGGCGGCGGCCCTGGAAGGTGGTCTGCGCGTGCGACTCTGCGGCGAGTGACGTGGCAGCGGTGATGGTCGTCTTCTCGGACCACGTGGGTGGCGGGGAGTTGGCGGATGGAGTCCCTGGTGCTGGCTTCGCTTCGGCAATGGCGGTGCCCAGATCGCGTCCTGGTGGTCTGGCTCGAGACTCTTGGCGTTTCGTGATATCGATGTGGTAGAATGGTGCTTCCGAGCGAAAGCTCTGCGCTTCGGCGCCAACAACGACGACGCCTGCGGGTGTCGTAACCCTCTTGGGGGCGTTGTTGTGGGTGCCTTCTCCGCACTTAGTCGTAGAAAGGTGCTTCCGGGCGAAAGTTCTGCCCTTCGGCGCCAACAGCGACGACGCCTGCGGGTGTCGTAACCCTCTTGGGGGCGCTGTTGTGGTTGCCCTCTCCGCACTAGGGATCCGGGTGAAAACCTTGACCTCTTGGTCTAGACGGCGGCGGCGCTTTGCGTCGTGACCCTGTTGGGGGCGTCGTCGTGGAGCCTCGATACTTTTCGATCCTGTGTCAGAGTCTTCGGTGGCAAGTCCGGTTTCCTTTTTTCTTTGTTGTTTATCTTTGATCTGCCTTGTAAGAGGGTTTCCTCATCACCTTGTATCGGTTCGGCCGTTGGGCTTTATTTATAAAGCGGGGCGAAAGCCTGTTTCGTGGAACACCCTAATGGATATGCGATCGCCTCTAGATCGTCAGCTGTCAAGGCGTGACCCTTCATGTCGCTTAGCAGAGCGAGGGACCTTCTCGCAGCACTTCGATTCGAGTAACACGGTTGCCGAAAGATTTTTTCACTCATGCCACCCTGTTCCGTCAGTTGTGGCGTCGGCCTGTCTAGACCGTCGTTGTATGGCTCAAGGCCCGCCCATAGGACGGGCAGATAGAGCGGCCGCACTGACCCCAAAATAGAACGGCCTCTAGTATTGAAGTATGTTATTAACAATTGTACTGTTTCTATTATGTCCAAAAAATATGAAATATTTTGAAAACTTCAGTTTGCAGGAGCAAGTTGACAGAACGGACCAATATCATGTACCATGTAGAAACAAACCAATCTGATCGACAACCATGAGTTTTAGTTAGAGTGTTAGTCTATCTCATGAGGGAAGTTCTACTACATATGTTGTATGCAAATTTGTGTTAACTAGATTTTCATGTTTAATTTTGTGTCTGAATTTTTATTTGAGAAATTGAACGTTACATACAATAGATGAGGCCAAACACATTGCAGATGAGCATATAAGATTAAAAAAAAAATCATATGTAAAATAGATTTTCCGGGACTACTACGATCGATAATATTTCAATACAAAGTAGAAATCATACATCTATTTTCAAATTCTTAGGAAACCAAATTTGCAAGACACATTTACCAATGTTTAAATTTATACTCTATAAGTGTATGTAAATGTTCTTATCTTAGCATACACGAGAAACCACTATTAATGTATTATTTTTTATTAGAGCATAGGCTTTACAAATCTCTTCCATGATACTAATTAAGGATATTAATATACTCTCCCACTCACGGGCATATGCATATACACCTTGTATAAGTTATGTTCCTATAAAAAACAATTGAAGCAGAACCTTTTCTACAACACACGATTTAAATTTCTCACAACATAATTTTTATAGATATACATTGCAATGCTATAATAAATAATAATATAGTTAATATTAATTAGCAACATGCAAATGTGGTTAACTAAATTAAGATTATACTATGACTAAATTTAGATTATAATATGAAAACACTAATATACAAAAAATATATACTTGTTAAGATTATAATATGACTAAATTAAGTTACATACATGTATAAAAGTTTAGTATAAATATATTTACAATTATAATAAATTTAGATTATAATATGACTAAATCAACACTCGGTCCAGAGTGTTTGACCATGGGGGCCGCCGGCAGAAGATGCTAGTCGAACACTCCGGACCGCTGGACCCGAGGCGCGCCGTGGTCGAGCAGAGCAAGCTGACAATGAAGCTAGAGAAGTAGAGGGAAGACCTGTCCCCGGAACGTAAGCATCAAGACGGCCTTGGCGGCGACAGGAGGCGGCGGGGCCGAAGCTCCTGCTTTTTCGGTGGTGGCGCGGAGTGGGAAAGGTAACCAGCGACCAATCAGGCCGGACATGGGACACCTGGCTGTTTGGATGCGCGTCAAAGGAGAGATTTCTTGCCCAATTAGTTCTTTTTTGAACCAGTTTTATTTGTTACTATTATTAATTATATTATTATCATTATGCTTCTGTAGCACGAAGATAATCACGGGATGGGAAGATTCGTTTTAGAGTTCATTTTAGGACATGTGCTAGCTAGTCAGCTATGCCTAGAGTTCAAATTTCTTTCGACGAAAAAATAATTTATATAATTTACAATTCAATAAACAAAATGTGATAGAATTCTTTAGATATTTTTTTGCCTATGCGTGTGTTTTTAGAACGTGTGTTTCAAATTAAGACCTCGAAGTGGTTTGGTAGAGCATCTTCAGCTGCGGCGGCCAAAGCACCCTAAAGGCCCAGTGGGCTGCGAGACACGAAAATCTTCTCCACCAGCACCCAACGGTCCGGCTCGACCCAAATTTGTCCGATACCTTGACCAGGGCCCCCAACTTTGGAGGCCCTCTCGGGTGCTGGACAGTGGCCGAACAGGTCATCCGGAAGGTAGGTGAACAATTTGGATAGGCAAACAGTGTCTGACTGAGCTCAAACTTGGTGAGTATGTTGAAAACATTTATGTCTAATTTTCTACCAGGTTTGGTGCAGTTTGGATTTTTGGTTTGAGAACATCGATCTGATAATCAAAGGGGTATACCTGATGCGAGGATGTAGCCGACACCGACGAGTAACGCCGTCCAGTCACTCCCCATTATGGCATGGATCAACGGAGAACTACGTATAGGAGAGGGATGGAATTGAGAGATGGGACGAGTGGATGCAAAGTGGGGAACATGTTCTATCCACTGGGCAACTCCTAAATTTTCAAACGACAAACCCCTCTCAGATACGCCTACCCGATGAGTCGCTGCTCTCTGGGGGCAAATGAGCGCCAAAGCGAGCGCGGTAAAAAAAACACTACCTTGCAGTGAAAAAGAATGAGGTCAATGGAGAACTAGAAATCGTGTTCAAGTTTTGGCACGCGTTTTCGGAGTTGCTACTTCCGTTCTTATTACTTCACATTTTGGGTTTAGTAAAAGTCAAAATTTGTCAAGTTTAACCAAGAATATAATTAAAAAATATCAACATCCATAATGCGAAAAACATACTTTATGATGATTCTAATATTATAGATTTCATATTTTGGATATTGATATTTTACTTTTAAATATTTGGTCAAGCTTGGCAAATTTTGACTTTGACTAAACCCATGCATAGCGTAAAGTAAATAAAAACGGAGGGAGTATATCTTGACGGGTTTCTATCATGTGACAGAAATTGACCAACTGTTATGCAATCAAACAAGTACTGGCCCTGCAAGTTCATTAAGCTTGTTTCAAAAAAGAAAAAAGTTTCAAGTTCAAAGAGCAAACAACCAAGCGGAAGGACCCACGTGTCAATGGCCCGTGGTAAACCACCCCTCTTATCCCCTCTTCTAGCTGCGGTGCACCATCCCTTCCCACTGGCCCTGTGCCGCGCCACATCGCAGCTCTGTATCGCGCCACACCACATCGCAGCTCCCTCGAGCTCGCAGCAGCGCGCAGCTGGGCGGCGCTATGGCCCACTCCTGCCTCTCCACGGCGCGCACGGCGGCGCTGCGCCTCCCGTGCCCCAGGCTCCATTCCGATTCTGCCGCCTCCGTGTTCCCCCGCGCGTCATCCCGTCGCCACCCGCACCGGCTCATTGCCGACTACATGGCCGCGCCCGCCGTGCCGGTGGCGCGACGGAGCAGGCGCGTCACAGCGATGGCGGCGCAGGAGGAGGGCGCGGCCACGGCCGTCGAGGAGGCGCAGGAGGACGAAGCCGCCGCCGCAGGACAGGTGCAAGAGGACGGGCAAGCCGAGGAGGTTGCGCAAGAGGCAAGCCAGGATGATGCCGGTGATGGCGCTGGCGCGCCAGCGGAGGCAGGCAGCGCCACCAAGCTCTACTTCGGGAACCTGCCGTACAACTGCGACAGCGCGCTGCTCGCCGGCATCGTGCAGGATCACGCCGTCCCGGAGATGGTCGAGGTACGCGCGCGTGCACGCTGTTTGCTTGCCGAAATGGGTCACCGTGCTTACAAGTTTTTACTTCTGCTTCTGAACGCCTTGATTGAACATCACTTGCTTAATCAGTGACATGTTAACCGGCATTGTCTGCATTATCGATCAGGTGCTGTACGACCGGACGACGGGGAGAAGCCGAGGCTTCGCCTTCGTGACGATGACCACGCTCGAGGACTGCGAGCGAGTCATCAAGAACCTCGACGGCACCGTGAGAACTCTTAAATCTTAATTCACTCATCGTCAGCAACACAATTAGTTCATGATCGACTTATGTTTCCATCGATTGTTTCAGATGTACAGTGGGCGCACGATGAGGGTGAACATGGCTGACAGGCCCAAGCCAAAGCTGCCTCTGTACCCTGAGACGGAGCACAAGCTCTTCGTCGGCAACCTGTCATGGACGGTCACCCCGGATATGCTCGTCAAGGCGTTCCAGAAGTGCGGAAACGTGGTCGGTGCCCGGGTGCTCTACGACGGCGAGACGGGCCGGTCCCGTGGCTACGGCTTCGTATGCTACTCCACCAAAGAGGAGATGGACCAGGCTGTCGAGACACTTAATGGAACGGTAAAATCAGTGCCTACTTTCTCACCATCTCTCCTATGTTTTCTACTACATGAAAAGCTGCAAATGTGTTAGTTTAGATGCAAACTTAAATTTCTACTATGACAGACATAACATTTACCAAACAACCGTGTATCTCTAAACCTATTTAACGCGAAATGTAGCACTGCACAATTTCAGATAAAACTGAAGAGCTCCTTGCCAAGATGAATTTTATCGTT
Source organism: Poa pratensis (assembly GCA_947311845.1). Taxonomy (NCBI): domain Eukaryota; kingdom Viridiplantae; phylum Streptophyta; class Magnoliopsida; order Poales; family Poaceae; genus Poa; species Poa pratensis. The sequence goes on along the minus strand of CAMZMU010000020.1, from coordinate 6,335,509 downwards.
TGGACTAGTAGGACTCAGCTTGGAAATTTGATGTTCATATCTCACACACAAATCAAGAGTAACATAACAACCATGCATCTTTAAACCTTTCTGGCGCAAAATGAAGCAATGCGCAATTTCAGATAAAACTAAGGAATTCCATCGCAAGATGAATTTTATTGTTTGGACTAGGAGTACAGTACTCTCCTTGGAAATTTGATGTTTGTATCTTACATGCGAATCAAGAACTGAACTGAGTAATAACACACATTGCAGGAAATCGAAGGCAGGGAGATCCGGGTCAACATGGCCCTTGGAAAGAGATACTAGAGCTGGAGCATTTCTTGGCATTGGAGAAACTTGCAGAGGGTTTATGCAATCCTTCGGTACAACACGACTTACACAGCCGTTGCTGCCCATTACAGAGGAACACGGGCACACGGCCATTGCTCGTCGGAGCGCACTTCAAAAGCCACAACAGGGAAGACTTCACTCTGAATTATAGCGCCATTCTTTTTTCTCTGTATCCACTAACTGTATAACTTAACGATGTGAAAGCAGACATTTATATGGTTCCATGCTCAAGGAACCGCATCATTTTGATCCTACCGCAACTTGGCTTGTTATGTGTTCACACAATATGTTGCCTGAATATACACCTGTTTTTGCGAAGGAACGACTCAAAATTCTTTTTAGATCAATAGGGCCCCTAGAGACTAGAGAGGGAGGTCCCTGTTCAATTTCACCAACGAAATCAGAGTTCGCTACTGAAGCCTTGAAAGGCAAAACAGAGTCTGAACAACAAAAATGAAAACTACAAACTTAAGGCAGAAAGTTTAGACTAGTTATTCTCCATTATGGTTTTACAGAAAGCATGCAAGATATATAATCCTAAAGTTCTGACACGCCATATTACATCCAAAAGAAAACATAACAACATTTTAGAACTCCTCTCAACCCTAGATGATCACAGTGATCCTTCTATAGCATGCCAGCCCCATATTCCACCGTGTAGCCTGAATTCTGGGGTTTGTTTTGAAGGTAATCTCAGCCGAGCAGCTAGTGCACTTGACGTAAAACCTAAATACTTGTATGCCCAAGTATGTCTCGCCGACGCAGTCCTCCTTGCGCGAGTTGAACTTGGTGCCCCTGTACATGCAGGTCCCGCAGGCGCCGCACGCGATGTTTATGGGCAGCATCATGCGCACCTTGATCTGCTGGTTCTCGGTCTGCGTCTGCTTCCGCCGCGGGATCTTCGCCGGGTCGTAGCCCGACGGGGAGTACTTGTTCAGCACCTTCCGTTCACCCATCGCGCCGCCGCCGGCCGAGGAACTCGCCGGAGCGCTAGGTCGTTTCGCGGGCGGCGCTAGCTTGCGAGTCGCGAAGGCGGTACGGATTTTGGTTGCGCTCGATCGGACTCGGCTGTTTCGGGGTGATATATATATATATATATAGTCACCGACGAGTAGCAACCGGGCTCGAATCGGAAACAGCCCGACTCGTGGTCAGACATCGTGGCGACGGCGATGAGCAGAACGAACCGTGTCCTACTCGGAGACGATCACAACCCGAGCACGTAATAACGCCATAATCAGTTCATCAGGTCAGATCACATATACCCTACCTCGATCTCCCCAACCCTGGCTTGACTACGATAAAACAAGCAAACCAGCCATAGCTCGCTGCCCCTGAGCCCTCGCCTCGGTTCCACGGCCCTCATGACGGTTGAAAATATGAGCAATTTTCACATGATTTAATCCATAAAAACCGTAGAGAGAACATGATGTTAGATCCATAATAAACTCTATTCGGTAGATCAACGTGTTCATCATGTAGATCATGTGTGTGAGTGTGTTCGAACAGAGAGAGAGAGAGAGGGGAATTGGGTTGATACCTTCAGTGTGAGAGGAAGAGCTCGAGCCCGAGGCCATGGTGGCGTGGTGGTGGCGGTGGTGCTTCCCGTCGCTACTGCGTCACCTAGATCGGCTAGGGTTATCGGTGGGGTTGGCAGCGGCACGGTGAACCTCGTACCGTGTGCCCCGGCCCCCCACCTCTTTATATGGCACAGCGCGACAGGGGCCCACCGACCATTAATGGGTCGGGCGCCCCCGATCAGGGCGCGATCACAGGGGTTAATTAGCCGTTGGGCTAATCAACGGGAGATCAATACCTAACATTCTCCCCCTTGATCTCAACTTTTACTTTTAACTTTTACCTTTTACTTTACTCGTTCATCACCGATTAGTACATAGAGCATGTTTCATCGTCACAGCTCAATTGCCGATAGAATCAGACAGCCACCATATACTTTTCAGTTTTGAAACAATAAACTATTACTTTTGGGCCTCTGTGATCCAGTGATCATAGGCTTTCCATTAATCCCATGCCGGCTATGTGTTTCTGGAACACATCGGGTGGTAAGCCTTTCGTTAGCGGATCCGCAAGCATTTCCTTTGTCCTTATATGCTCGAGACTTATAGTTTGATCCTGGATCTTATCTTTCACAACATAATACTTTATATCTATTGCCTTTGTAGCATTACTCGACTTGTTGTTGTGAGCATAGAATACTGCGGGCTGGTTGTCACAGTACATCTTTAGTGGTTTGTCAATACAATCTACCACTTTCAAGTCGGGTATAAATTTCTTTAACCATATCGCCTGTCCCGTGGCCTCATAACATGCTATAAATCTGCATACATCGTGGATGCAGCAACTAATGACTGTTTGGAGCTTTTCCACGAAATAGCCCCTCCTGCGAGAGTGAACACGTACCCTGACGTGGACTTCCTATCATCTTTGTCTCCCGCAAAATCTGCGTCTGAATACCCTCTTAGTTCTAGGGAATCAGATCTTCTATATGTTAGCATGAGGTCTTTTGCGCCTTGTACATAACGCAATGCTTTCTTTACCATGTTCCAGTGTTCATGGCCTGGATTTTCTTGATATCTACCGAGTACCCCGGTGATAAAAGCTAAGTCAGGGCGAGTGCACACTTGTGCATACTGTAAGCTTCCAACAGCCGAAGCATATGGTACTGCTTTCATTCGATCGATCTCATATTGACTTTTGGGACATTGAAATTTCCCAAAACTATCGCCCTTGACTATCGGAGCAGGTGATGCGCTACTTTTATGCATATTATATTTCTTTAGAACCTTTTCTAAATATGCCTTTTGTGATAGTCCTAGCACTCCATTCTTTCTATCCCGGTGAATTTCTATGCCCAAAACATATGAAGCTTCACCAAGATCTTTCATATCAAAATTTGAGGACAAGTATTTCTTTGTTTCTAGCAGTAGACTGACATCATTGCTTGCAAGCAAGATATCATCCACGTACAGAATTAGGAAAATATATTTCCACTTTTAAACTTTGCATAAATGCAGTTGTCCTCAACATTCTCTTTAAAACCAAAACTTTTAATTGTATTATTGAACTTTAAATACCACTGTCTAGAGGCTTGCTTTAACCCATAAATGGATTTCTTTAGGCGGCATCCCATATGTTCCTTCCCCTCCATGAAAAAACCGTGGGTTGTTTCATGTAAACATTTTCTTCTAAATCTCCATTTAGAAATGCCGTCTTTACATCCATTTGATGCAACTCTAAATCAAAATGCGCAACTAGTGCCATGATGATTCTGAAAGAATCCTTACATGAGACCGGAGAAAATGTCTCATTGTAATCTACCCCTTCTCTTTGCGTAAAGCCTTTTGCCACAAGTCGCGCTTTATACTTTTCTACGTTCCATTGGAGTCATACTTTGTTTTGTAGACCCATTTGCAGCCTACTGTTTTGGCTCCTTTAGGAATTTCCTCTAAATCCCAAACATTGTTAGAACTCATCGATTTCATCTCGTCTTCCATGGCTTCCAGCCACTTCGAAGAGTGAACGCTTCTCATGGCTTCTTCATATGAAGTGGGATCTTCTTCCATATGAACTGTTTCTGTATTATAAACTCTATAATCACTAGAAATAGCTGATTTCCTAGCTCTTTTAGACCTTCTGAGAGTCTCATTCTCTGGCACATCATGTGTCTCAACGTGCGACTCTTCTTCTAAATGTGGCTGTCGTCGCTCCCTTTCATGCTCAACAACGGGTTGAGTCGGCTCCTGACGGACAGGTTCCGAATCTTGCCTCGTTGTGGTCACGGGTGGAGTTACAACAGGTGCTTGCACCACAACCTCTGGGATTATCGGTGCAGGTACAACAGGTAGGGCGAAAAATGGCTCATGGATCATCGGAAAAGGTGCACACACCCTCTTCTCCTCAAGATCAATTTTCCGGCCTACCATGCTCCCCCTCATCATTTCGTCCTCTAAGAAGACCGCGTGTCTCGTTTCTACAAACTTTGTGTATCTGTCTGCACAGTAGAAACGATAACCTTTTGATCTATCAGGATAGCCAATGAAATGGCAAGTTACTGTTTTGGGGTCTAACTTTGCAATGTGGGATTAAAAACTTTTGCCTCAGCTGGGCTCCCCCAGACTTTCAAGTGGCGTAGAGAAGGAACTTTCCCTGTCCACAACTCGTACGGTGTTTTGGGCACCGACTTACTTGGTACTCTGTTGAGAATGTGAATGGCGGTTTTTAACGCCTCCATCCATAATCCCAATGGCAGTGTGGAATAACTCATCATACTGCGCACCATATCCATAAGAGTACGGTTACGCCTTTCAGCTACTCCATTTTGCTGTGGTTCGCCCGGCATAGAATACTGGGCGACTATTCCATTTTCCTGTAAAAACCTTGCAAAAGGTCCAGGTACTTGACCATATGGAGTGTGCCGACCGTAGTACTCCCCCCCACGGTCGGACCTGACTATTTTAATTCTTTTATCATGTTGATTTTCAACTTCAGCTTTGAATATTTTAAATTTATCCAATGCTTCAGATCTTTCTTTAATTGGATAAATATAACCATATCGGGAGTAATCATCTGTGAACGTTATGAACGAGTCATAACCATCCACACTTTTCACCGGAAATGGTCCACATATATCAGTGTGAATAATTTCTAGTGTCGCGTGCTTCGGTTTGCACCCTTTTTAATTTGTTTTACGTATTTTCCTTTTATGCAATCTATGCATTGTTCATATCTGAGAACTCTAACGGAGGAAGAATATCATTTTTAACGAGGCTTTCTATTCTTCCCCTCGAAATATGGCCTAATCGACAGTGCCATAACTTCGAGAGTCATGAGTTCGCTTTCTTTTCTTTTGTTCTTTGTTCGACAAGGGAATTTGTTCATTCACATTACTCACAGAATGCACTTTTTCACGCAAGGATAACAAATAAAGCTTATCATGAAGTAAAGCAATACCCACACAAGCATCTTTAAACCATATGGCACACTTGCCATGACCGAAATAACATTCATAACTGTCTTTATCCAAACACGATACACTTATTAAGTTTCTGTGAATCGAAGGAACAAATAAAACATCTCTAAGCATAATATTGAAACCATCAGCTAGCTCCAAGGAGACGTCGCCAACAGCTTCAACTTCTGCTTGAACTCCATTTGCGACTTCAATGTGTCTTTCGCTTCTTTGCAACTCCTTGTCGAATGGAATCCCTGTAAAGAATTTGCAACATGAACAGTTGCACCTGAGTCAATCCACCAAGTAGATTTTGAAAACTGTGTATACAGGGATTCATTTACAAAAGAAACTGTGTCTTACCTTTCTTGGCCATTATCATCTTGAGCCAATCTGGGCAATCTTGCTTGAAATGCCCTTTCTTCTTGCAGTGGTGGCATGTATCTTTGTCCACTTGCTGAAACTGCTGGGGACCTTTGCCATGTGGCTTATACTGGTGAGGACCTTTGCCATATGGCTTAGAAGGGGAACCGTTGTAGTTCCTGTTCTTGTTGTCCTTCACAAAGTTCAAGGAGCCCCCATTCTGGGACTTCAGCCTTTCCTCTTCTTGCGACAGCATGGCAATGGTCTTTTCAATGTCCCATTTTTCAGGCGACACATTGTAGTTGATGATGAAATTTTCAAATTGTGGTGGCAGTGAAGCCATCACCAAGTGAACTATGAGTGCAGGCTTGAGCTCCAGATCAGCCTCCATGGACTTAAGCTTAGCAGCCATGTTGCTCATTCTGAGAATGTGCTCCCTTATTCCATGTGAACCTCCATGATACTTTTCTGTCACCAGCTGTTTGAGCAGCTGGGTAGCATATGTCTTTGAAGAACCAGTAAACTGGCTCTTTATCTTTTGGAGATACTCTCCCACAGAGGTACACTCTTCAATTGAGCCCACAATAGCGTTCTCAACTGTGTTCTTTATGAATGCCATGCACTTTTTGTTGGCGTTCACCCACTTTTGGTTCTCTAGGGTGTAACCCATCTCTACTGGACCATAGTCCAGCTGCTTTTTCTGCCAAGCAGAATCATCATCATGTTGCTCTCACTGGCTCTGCTGGCTTGACTGGCTGTGGAGTACTCACAACCCAGTCGACCTCAGCGCAGACAAAAGCCAGCTCGACTTTCTTCCACCACTCAGCGTAGTTGTCACCCCTGAGCGTCGGAACGTCCTTGAGGCAACTCATCAGGTGAAAACTTCCTGAAACCACAAGGATATAAGATAACAAAAAACAATTGCATGTAATAATCCAACGTTGGTATAAATTAAAACATACAACCGTTTGTGCAATTAAAACTATATTACCGTTGGGCAATAAAAGAAATAAATGCACCTTTAAGACAGATCATAATCATGTTATTAACAACGTTGGTCATTTAACAACAAAATCATAATCATCATTAAAATCACTTTATCATGCTTTCAATTCTCACTTTAAATCATAATAATGCTATTAATAACGTTGGTCAAATAATAGCAGAATCATAATCAGCATTAATATCATTTTAATCATGCTTTTAATTTTCACTTTATTGCTTTATGCAATTTCTTTTAACTATTTGCAGCGGAAACTTTAAAAATGAATAAAAATTCATAAACTTTTATACTTTTCAGAAGTATTTCTTTTCTTTTCTTCTGTTTCCTAAACAAAATTTTCGTTGGATAAAAATGAATAGGAAAACAGAAAACAAAATTAACTAAACATGCTTCTGTAAAAAATTAACAGAAAAATTCTGTTCTGTGCGAAAAACAGGAGGCCCACGGCCTTTTACTATCTGTCGCGCGGCGCGACGTATAACAGTGGCCCACGGCCCGTGAGATCTGCCGCGCGTGGCGACGCGGTACGCGGCCCAAGCCGGCCCACGGCCTGCTTCTTTCGGCCCATTGGCCCGTCCTGGGAGCTAGGGTTAGCGCGGCGGGGCGATCCTGGCCGTCCGTTTCATCGGACGGTCCAGCTCCTCTGTCGCGGGGTCAACCCCACACAACGCCGCCCCGAGCCGCAAAAGGGTTCTCTGCTCTCTCTCCCCGTGCTCTGCTCCCGCACCCGCGCACGCGCGCGATTCCGGCCGCCAGGCCGCCGGCGACCACGCCGCGCCGTGCGCCACGCCTGCGCCACGCCGGGCTGCGCCCACGCGCCCCGCACCTCCCCTTCTTTTCTTCTTTCTTTTCTTCCCCAAAATACAGAAGCCCGGAGGCCAAATATTGAGGAAGATGGCGGCGCCTCCCCTGCCCCCTTGCCGGCGCGTGCGTGCACCCGAGGGTGGGCGCATCGCCGTCAAGCGGCGCAGGCGGTGGTGCCCTTTTCCGGCGACGCCGGTGAGTTTTCTTTCACTTTTTGCATCTAGGGTTAGGGGAGGGTTAGGATTCGAGGTCTGTCCTTTGCCCCCGAGGGGTGTGTTCTTCGTCCAGATGCCCCCACTCGGGTGCGCATCTGGATCGAGCGGAACTGACGCGGCCTTGCGGCGGCGTTACTTTTCCGGCGAGCTCGAGGGCATCCCTGGTGACCTTTTTCTTTTGCTTTTGATTTTGAAACACTACCGAAACAAAATTAGGATCTAAAACCGCTCTGATACCATTGTTAGATCCATAATAAACTCTATTCGGTAGATCAACGTGTTCATCATGTAGATCATGTGTGTGAGTGTGTTCGAACAGAGAGAGAGAGAGGGGAATTGGGTTGATACCTTCAGTGTGAGAGGAAGAGCTCGAGCCCGAGGCCATGGTGGCGTGGTGGTGGCGGTGGTGCTTCCCGTCGCTACTGCGTCACCTAGATCGGCTAGGGTTATCGGTGGGGTTGGCAGCGGCACGGTGAACCTCGTACCGTGTGCCCCGGCCCCCCACCTCTTTATATGGCGCAGCGCGACAGGGGCCCACCGACCATTAATGGGTCGGGCGCCCCCGATCAGGCGCGATCACTGGGGTTAATTAGCCGTTGGGCTAATCAACGGGAGATCAATACCTAACACATGAATATTACAAATGATTTAATCCATGAAAACAGTAGATAAAATATGGCTGGAAAAATAGAAATTAAACTAGTCATGCAATCTATCGCATCCAGGAAGCTGGGCAGTGACGGATCTCAGATAGGATAAGATTAGTGGGTGTGACAAGCCTAAAAACTTCCTAATATATTTACCATTTAGTAATAATTAGTCTAAATATTACTACTCCAAATATTAGTAGGTAGAGAACCTCTCTCTGTGGTAGGATGATTAGGTTGGTGGTTGTACCCCAGTCCATCAGAGTTCAAACCCAGATTTGACACCGGTGTTTCTCATTTAGGCGAAATATTCTTCAGTGGGAGACGACGTTCCCGTCGACAACGAGGTGCCTGTGGTGACTTAGTCAATCTCAAAACTCAACCCGTCGGCTCAGTATTTCGCAGGTGCTCATAGGGTAGGGTGTGCGTGCGTGCGTTCATAGAGGTGAGTGTGTGCACGTGTTTGTGAGCGTCTGCGTTTGTACTGTGTTTCGCACAAAAAAATTAGTAGGTATATATCAAGAATTAATCCAAATATTAGTAGCTAAATGAATGTCATATAGGCATGCATGGTACCCCCACTGGATACCCTGAAGCTGAGACATATAGGCCGTAGGAAATTATGTCGTGCAACATTTTATATACTAGAAAGGTACCCCGCGCGTTTGCAGCGGAAACCTTAAATTTTTATTGTAAATAAATTCTCTGAAATATGAGGGGTTTGATAGGCAACAATAGTAAAAAATCTAAATTTAATCAATATGAAATGTTCTTATATTTAACCACTTAAAACTGATGATGTGGAAAACTGTACGACAAAAAGACTTTATAATGTGAATAGCTTGCATGTATGGATGAATATTTTTAATAAATATGGATGACATGGATAATTGAATGTCTCAAATAGTGGATGATGTGGTGATGACATGGATAAAATAGTGGATGATGTGGACACCTTGCATGTAGAGATAGACTAATTTAATGCATGTTTGTGGGGTTTTGATTTATAAGAATTAAACTTCAGTGTGGAAGAATCAAGGAAATAACAGGTAATTAATGATGCAGAATTGTATTTAAGGAATTATACTTAAGAAAGCCGGTTAGGCTATACTGGAACACGGTGTATATTACTACACCGGAAATATATACCCGCGAATAGTATAGAGCGGAATGCCAGGATGTTCATAGGATTGGCTCTATGGATTGTTAAATCCCGCGAGTTTGATTTTGTATTCGAACTCGACGCATGACTCACACATGCATGTTGGAACCTAATTGTTTAAGAGTAATAGGCTCGATAACTGGCGGTTAGGTATTGTGGCTGGTCTAACATATCACGACTCCTATCTGAAAACAAATTGATTTATCTGAAATTTGGAGTCTATATACATTGTGAGCGGCACCACCGACAAGGCAGAGCAATAGAGGGTAGACCGAAATAGCTCCAACCCTAGTTTTATTACATAGGCATGCATTACACATGAGCATAACACAACAAGGGGGTGTATGTGAATGCATTGTGTAGAAATTTGGTCAAGAGAACTTATAGAATAAAAGTGCTTAGGGTTTATTAACATTATTCCAAAATGTAATAAGTTTTGGTAGCCTAAATTGCACACCAAAATGTAAAAATATCTTACATTTTGGAACATAGATAGTATATCTTATTAACACAAAGAAAATGGCAGAGTTTTCTAGTACTAAAAGTTCTTGTACCTAAATAAAATCGCTATAAAATCTGGATCCTTTGCTCACAAAAAACAAAAGAAAAAGGACATATCAAGCGGGAACGAGTGTGACATGTCCTGCTCCTTGTTGGCGCCACGAGAGGCAACCAAATTACCAAAGCACCGGTGTGTCCACCTGACCACATCCTCCCAGCTCGACTACGAGAGCACCAGCCTCCTCCGCGCCACACACCACCACCCCCACACAACCGAGCCGATCGAGCAGACGCGCGCCGAGGCCACCAAGCCCCCGCACACCTCGCAGCCGGCCATGGCCATCTCCGCCGCGTCCAGCCTCGCGCTCCACGCCGCGCCGTCCGCCGCCCGGCGCCGCAGCGTCGTCGTCTCCGCCTCGGCATCCACGTCGCGCTTCGACCGGCGCTCGGCCGTGCTCCTCCTTCTGTCAGCCGCGGGGGCTGGGTCGTCGTTGGCGGCGGTGGCGCCGGCTGCGAACGCCGCTGGAAGCATCGGGTTCTTCGGCGTCCGGAAGAGGCTGGAGCGGGCGGAGGAGGCGGCCGTCGAGGCGGCGCGGGAGGTGGGGGAGGCGGCGGTGGAGGCCGCGGAGGCTGGCGGCGATGCGGTGGCGCAGGCCGGGAAGGAGGTCGCCGGGGAGGGCATGCAGCTGGTGGCCCAGGCGGGGCTCGCCGGAGACGCGCTCGTGCAGGCCGGCGCGGTCGCCGGCGCCGAGGTGCTCGGGGTCCTCGTCGGCTTGTCCGTCGTCAATGGCATCCTCAAGCCCGAGGCCTAGAGTGTTCGGCTCATAGTACTTTTTTGTTGGCCCATCAGGTGTTTGGGTTTAGTGCTTAACTGGCTATCGTTATTTGTTCATGACTTTGTGGTGTAATTTATAGAGTGATGGATGCTCATGGTTCCACTACTAGATCGTACATATCGTTGAGAAAAGTTCTGCACTATATATTTTGTGAACATGAGAATCAAGTTGGCTCCGAAACATTTTTTTTCTTCCCAAAAGACATTTTTCAAGAATGTTTAAGAGACTCGGAGAAATGAACAACAAGAGACACTACGTCGCCGCCTTGAGATGCAATTTTACAACACGACCACCTTCTCCGCCTCTTCGTCCTAGTGTGATATTAGTCACATTGTTCCTTTCATGCGGCTTCCTCGTGTTTGCCCCTCTCACCCATCATTCACCTTCCTCTTCCTTCTTCATACTATCAACTGTTGTTGTCGTCACTAGCGACTTCAAGTCCGGGCACCTCCCTCCAAGGCCAGAGGGATGCGCATTACCCATCTGACCATGTCTCGGCGGTGGAGGTTGTCATTGTCACATCAATCGAGTTCGACGACAACAGCTCCATCCCTCTCCTCCTCTCTATTCGGGTCCTCCACATTTTCATTTTTCTCTATGTTCGTCCTCCCCTACCATGGTTTCATCACCGTAGCCACACATTGCGCCGAAAGTCGAAATTCCAACCGTGTGCACTATTAACATTTCAAAGACCACTACAAAATCCATTGTGTTCCTTTTGAGATTCATGAACACTTACAAACTTACAAAAGATTGATGGTCAAGACAAATGTTTACTTCATATTTTTATATTTGACAAAACATTGTCAAGTGCATGTGAGATGTGATTCCATAAATCCGCTTTTTTTTGGTAATACGTATCTCATTAATAAAATATTGGTAATATGTATCTCATCTCATTAATAAAATATAAATCAAGTTATAAGGCACGTAAATATCGATCTTACAGAATAAAAAAGATAGGAAAAACCTATGTGACAAATCAACGTCTATCCTTTCCTTCCGCACCAATGTAGGCGCCACTAAAAAGAAGAGAGACATATCACCCATCAATGGCATACATTTACACGTATTCCTTGTATTTTTTCCCAACATACATACACGTATCATTTTCTCGTATTTCTGACGTGGCTAACTCAGAAGAAACAATCAGATTTGCGCCCAATTCCATTGGAAGGGAAGTGATAGCGTTGGCCCAAGAACGCACCACAGAATGACAGAACCCTCTCGGTGCCCAAAAACAAAAAACAGAACGAGAAAAAAACCGAGAAAGGACAAAAAGAATGGCCACCGCCGTGCTCCGCCGACCACTGGTCGCCTCGCTTCTCCCGGCCGCCGGCGCCAGCGCCGCTACCTCCGCTTCATGCTCCACCGTCTCCCGTCCCTCGCGCTTCCATATCCAACGGCGCTGGTCTCCGCCTCCCCTGCTCGCCGTCTCCTCCGACTCCTCCAAGCCCCTCGCTTCCTCTTCGACCGGCGGCGGCGCCGACCCTGACGAGGAGCCCGTACTGCCCCTCCTCCAGGAACTTGCGGTAAGACGCTCTCTCTAGCGCTCCTTATCTACATCGATTTTAAGATTTCGTGCAATCTGTTGATTCGAAGAGGTTTTGACTGAGACGTTCTGCTGACTGCTGATAGGATTGCTTGGTTCTCCCGCCTAAATTCCTGTCCCTGCTACCTCGCGATCTTCGTCTGGACGTAAGCAGTCACTACCCCTTGTCACCTCCGTTCCAAACTCATCTGCACGCTTGCTAAGACTATTTGGGCAATGAGCTAAGATAATCAGCTAATAACTGTACACTCATTGGGGGAAAACTACAGTAAGCGTCAGCATGTGACTGACAAAAGCTGCCTATGTTATGCTGAAGTTGAATGGCTTCACTATTCACTCTCTGACTACTTAGCGACAAACAAATGTGGAACTTGATTGGGGACATACCAAGTTATCACGTGGTTCAGCTGGCTATGTGATGTTGAACAACACATACTAAAATTCCAGCATTACAGCAAGTTTTGGTTGTGGTTAGAACTTCTAGTTTGGTTAACCCCATCCAACAAGTTATGTTTGGGTTTTCTTGAAGCTCAACGATGCGGCATTCGATCTCTCCAATGGGCCTGTTCTCAACGAGGTAGGTACCGCGGAATTCAGCGATGCATCCATCGGAGGTTCTATTTTCATTCAACCATGTCAAATGCTCTTGTTTGTTTGCTGATGGACAGTGTGGGCAAGAGGTCGGTGACCTGTTGCTGGACCTGGCAAAGGCATGGGAGAGAGCTGACACGTCGGCGGCAAATAACATTGCCAAGCAGCTGCCGTCGATGTCGCCCTACTTGACTGCCAGCGCCAAATCAGGCACGGGTTTCATCTCTATATTTTCAGGATTTTTTGTTGCATGTGTCGTGGTTTCTTGATTGAAGGTTGTGTTCCTTGCTGTTTTCCCTACATAGCGTAGCATTTGGCAAGCGGCTGGCGTCAGCTGGAAAGAAGTTTCAGACTATGGGACAGTATGGCAATGGAGAGTTCAAGAAGGTTTGCCACTCACTCACCTTCTATCCATCTTGTTCTTCAGAATTTACCTTAGGTACATTTGCTTAGTGCTGGATTATGATTTGGTTATGCCCTAAACGTGAGTCCATGTCGTTGCCATACAATTGGGACCAGTAAATGGGTTAGTTCCATGTGCATCATTTGGGTAAGATTGGTTGCAGCAGGATACAAACATCTAAATGTGGTTGTATTAGGGACAGAAATCCGACCTGTTGAGATAGAAGAGAACTCTCAGATTCATTGAGTCACGATGGTTCAGCATGGCTTCATGTTCTGTCTCACTGCCAAATTAACTTGCATCTTATTATTTATTGTTTTCCAAAAGGTTGACTTAAGCCGCACATGTATCTCTTGTTGTATTTCTGTAGATTGCTGAAACAATGATCAAGATTGGTAAGCTTCTATCAAAACGCCCAGTAATTCAGTCTGAAGTACAGGCCATGAAAGAAAAAAGAAAGCTGAAGGTAAATTTTCCACTCTCCACTTTGATGTTTGATCACCTATCCACATTCAGGTGAACTGTGTACATGGTTTAATTGATTAATTCTCATGCCCTTATTTTTTCAGTTTGGAGAACTTTCATTCGAATTGACAGCACAAAATGCCTATATCGGCGCTGCAGTTGGACTTGTTTTCGGGTAAACTTCCAGACTCATACAGCATGTACATCATTTCTGTCAATGAATCGATCCTTTTATTGGACAGCTGTTGTGCATGAGTTATAGTATTATATTTTGCGTAAGGTTTACAAGGAACATGCCACATGTTACTTCCAGTGGCACTGTTGACCAATATCAATAAACAAGTAGATGGATTATTATGGTTATCGATTTCACATTAATATTTTACTGGATACCTCTTATATTTTAGTTGCATGCATCTCATACTACACATTTTATACTGGGTTTTGGAGACCCGCATTCTGATTCGATTCCATGTTAATGATTCCTTATCTTATACAGTATATTGTTAATACAGGCTGTTTCATATACTAAATTGATTGATGGTCAGGCGTGTGCATTACACAATTCAATCGTGCAGTGCACATTCTTTCGTGATGGTATGTTTTACATCGCGTGTTTACTTTCTTTCGGTACAGGTTTTTCTCTTGGCGACTAGCCCAAGGCGTGCAGAGCAGCCCGGACGACGCGCAGGTAATGACATAGTATGAGAATTCGAAGCTAATATAGTGTTCCATGTGGATTTGTGTTTCACTACATCCTGCCACTTTCTCTCAATGCCCTTCTTTTCTTTCCAACGCAGACGCTCAAGGTCCCGCTGCTCGTTCTCGGCTATACATCCACTGCCCTATCCGTGGCCGCGGCTGTGGGGCTCGTGGTACTAGCCCTGCAGATGAGCCCCGAGGACAAATCGGACTAACCGCCTTCCAGTTCCTGAAACTGTGGACCTCGTGAGGCGTCTTATCCCCTGGAAGACTGTAATGCTGCCTTGTTAAATTCTTAAGTAAAATCTCCCTTCCCCTCGCCAGAATAAAAGGCAGACGATATATGCATGAGCATCGGTGTATGGAGCGTTTTATACAGATAATAAAGTGTTGTTTGATCGTCTGAAACTAGTCTGAGACTCTGAGTTCTTCAAGTGGAGAAGGTGAAACATCTTGATACCGACTACTTGCAGCTCATAGCATGCCATCCATTCTGATACATTTCTGTGACTGTTGGTATGGGGACGATTATGATGCACACCAATCTCACAAGGGCTGTCGAAAACACGACAAATGCCAATGTCGGGGCCAGCGGCTGAACTCTAATATATTCCTTTTTTGGGGATCTCATTGCTCTGTAATCCAAAATTGCAATGTCCTTTGGAAACAAAAACTGGAGTTCAGTTTTATCCGAAGTTCCCAATGTTTCTAGATTATGTTGTTCAGACAAATTCATTTCATTTTTAAGGCACAGGGCTGGGAGAGTGTTCTTTCCTAGGGACAGCAGAGCAGAGCCAGAGTGGCCCTTGTAATCCGGGTTCTATTTTGTTTCATGCTACACTACCAAACTTTACCATTTTTCTTGGAGTATATATACTTTTTAAGGGTATAGTGTCTCAGAGGATTTTCCGTTAGGATCTCAGGGGAGATCCTACTCCACGCGCTACGCGGAGGTAGCAACGCTCCGCACACCCCCTGAGCAACTGGGCTTGGCCCACATTCGGCCGCTGTTCCGCAAGCGAACTCCCTGGTTCGACTGTTTCCTGGTTTTTTTTTAACGACTGTTTACCGTTTAGCTGCTTCATTCACAGAGTGGCAACCGAAGTTTTGGTGTCGCGCACGTTCTCCTGTTTTTTTTTTTTTTTGCGAAACACAGTACAACGCAAGCGCTCATATACACGCACACACTCACCCCTATGAACGCACGCACGCACACCCTACCCCTATGAGCACCTCCGAGAGACTGAGTCGGCGGGTCGAGTCTTGAGATTGACGAAGTCACCACGGGCGCCTCGCTGTCGACGGGAACGTCGCCTCCCACTGAAGAATATTCCGCCTTAAATGAGAAACACCAGCGTCAAACCTGGGTTTGAACTCTGGTGGGCTGGGGGTACAACCACCCACCTAACCATCTTGCCACAGGCAAGTTCTCCGCACGTTCTCCTGTTTCTTATGCACTTTAAAATAAAATAATGTGTACACGAAAATTATGCGCGTCCACGAGCATGTTTCATTCCTGTACTCGGTTTCGAGTTTCGTGAGTTGTAACTTCTCAATTTTGAATCGATGTTTGAAACATTTTAACTAAATTTTATCAAATTCGTCGCACTACCCGTTTTGAGTTTCGGCTTTGTCCCGTTTCACTACTATTACGCAGAATGCGTTTATGTGTTGTGCCTGTTCTGCTGCTTCCTGCACGTTCCAAACTTGCTTCCAATTACTTTAAAAACATACGTGTGCTAATGTACTGCATTTTTTATTTTCAAAACTGGGATACAAGTGAAGGTTTAAAAAATACATATATATCTACAAAAATATATTTCAATTTAAAATAAAATGTACACGAAAATTATGCACGTACACGAGTAGGTTCCATTCCTATACTTAGTTTTGAGTTTCGGCGATTTTAACCTCTCAATTCTGAATCGATGTTAGAAACCTTTTTAGCTGAATTTTATCAAATATGTCGCACTCGATTGACCGTTTGAAATATCCTTTGGCGAGTAGGTTAATATCAACGTTTTGCACAACTTTATGTTGTAATTTTTCGTTTCGACGGTCATATACGAGATAATCTTGTATTGTAGGTTTCAACGTGTTTACACTCCTCACTCTACACATCTTCTCCAACCAGTGTCGCCGCCCCTTGCCACGGTTAACTCAGCCATCGGGTGCACCACCACTGTCCCGCGTAGTTGTCTAGCTCGCGGCTCTTCACGGTGTTGTCACGCAGATGGTTCTAAGTTCAAATCTAATTTTTTTTAAATATTTTTCAAAATTTGAACCATTTTCAAAAATAAACTTTTTTTAAAATATGAAAATTATTGAAATTGGGACCAATTATAAAAAATAAAATATTTTTCAAACTATCAACTATTTTTAAATATGAACCATTTTTAAAAAATGAACAATGTTCAAATATGAACAATTTTGAAATATGAACAATTTTAAAAAATGAGCAATTTTCAAAATCCGAACCAATTTTGAAATATGAATATGAACCATTTCAAAAAATTAACAAAAAATGGCGATGAACGGAAACTATTTTGAACAGAAAAGGCCGGTGAACGAAAACTATTTTTGAACAATTTTTAAAAATAAACAGAAAATGATGGAGAACATAAACTATTTTTGAACGATTTTAAAAGTGAACATAAATGGCCGGTGACCGAAATCGATTTTTGAACGGAAATTATGTTTGAACGATTTTTTAAAAGTGAACAGAAATATCTCTATTAACGAAAATTATTTTGGAACGATTTTGGAAATATGAACAACTTTCAAATCTGGAAATTTTCCAAATCTGAACATTATTAATATTTGAAAATTTTCAAAAAATGAAAAAATAAAATAATATCTAAACAGAAAACAAAAAAGAAAAGGAAACAACTTTGGAAAACTAGTTTTGAACCATTTTTGAAAACCGCATTGAACCAAATATAGTTTTGAACGATTTAGGAGAAACCGTTGAACGGAATCTGGTTTTGAACAAAATTTGAAAAATCCCATTGTACAGAATCTACTTTTGAACCCATTGAAACAGAATATAGTGTTGAACGATTTATGAAAAAGGCCATTGAAGAAATCTAGTTTTGAACGATTTTTGAAACCCGTATCGAAAGAATCTGGTTTTCAACGATTTAGGAGAACCCCATGTAACAGAATCTAGTTTTAAACGATTTTGGAAACACCCCATCGAACAGAATATAGTTTTGAACGATTTTTGGAAAGCGCCGTTGAGCAAAATCTGGTTTTGAACGATTTTTTCAAACCCCGTTTAACGAAATCTCTTTTCGAACGGATTTGGAAACCACCGTGAACGGAATGTGTGCTATGCACGGATTTTGAAAACCCCCTTGAACGCAGTCCAGTTTTGAACGATTTATGAAAACCACGTTGAACATAATCTGGTTTCGAACGGAATTATGAAAACCAGTGAACTGAACGTACCTTTGAATGTATTTGAAAATCCCATTGAACAGAATCTTGTTGAAACTAGTTTTGAACATTTTTCAAAACTTCGTTGAATAGAATCTGGTTTTGAACGATTTAGGATAAACCCGTGATGTCTACGCACGCTTCTATTCTTGTAGACAGTGTTGGGCCTCCAAGTGCAGAGGTTTGTAGAACAGCAGCAAGTTTCCCTTAAGTGAATCACCCAAGGTTTATCGAACTCAGGGAGGTAGAGGTCAAAGATATCCCTCTCAAGCAACCCTGCAATTAAGATACAAGAAGTCTCTTGTGTCCCCAACACACCCAATACACTTAGTTCGGCGAAGAGATATTAAAATGCAAGTGATATGGATGATTATAAGTGGTAATTGCAATCTGAAATAAAAATGGCAGCAAACAAACATGTAGCAGAAATGGTTGTAAACGGTGTTTCAATGCTTAGAAACAAGGCCTAGGGATCATACTTTCACTAGTGGATACTCTCAACAATAATAATATAATTGAATACATAGTTATTTCCTCTTCACTATGCTACTCTGAATTATTCTCTCGTTGGATAACGAACACCAATCCACTGCGTAGGGCTATAACAGCACACCTTAAAGTCGCATTCCACATCTAGGGAACCCCACACTGTCAACTTGAGTGCCCTAAATAGTACTAGACAAACACCGCAATTTCATAGAGACATCCAACGCAAATAATAACTCATGATAAGTATTCCTGTTATCTTTAGCCTAAGAGCCATACACGGGGCGCACACTGTCAACTTCGCACTGTGGGACAAAGGTGACTCCGGAGATTACATTAATAAAACCACTTGAGTAGCATATAAGATAATGAAGAGTAACATCTATGGATTCAACTAGATTACAAAGCTCATGATCACATAAAGATCACACCATGGGAGAGAGAGATAAACCACATAGCTACCGGTAGAGCCCTCAGCCCCAATGAAGAACTACTCCCTCCTCATCATGGGAGTCAGCAACGGCGATGAAGATGGTGATGGCGTCGATGGAGATGGCTCCGGGGGCAATTCCCCATCATGGCAGGGTGCCGAAACATAGACTTCTGTCCCCCGAATTAGGGTTTTTGGTGGCGGCGGAGCTACGGAACTCTTCTGGAGAAATCGTCCATCCTTTTAGGGTTTTCGGGGTAGGAGCAATATATAGGCCAAAGGGCGTCGCGAGGCGGTGCACGAGGAGGCGACACCACCCCTCGGCGCCGGTGGGCCCTTGGCCGCGCCGAGCCCACGTGAGGGGCCCTCGTGGCTCCACTTCGCCTCTCCTTCGGACTCCAGGTGTCTTCTGATAAAATAGGGGCCTCCGTAAATTTTCGTCCAATTCCGAGAATATTTCCAGACTAGCTTTTCTGGAATACAAAAACAGCAGAAAACAGGAACTGGCGCTTCGGCATCTTGTTAATAGGTTAGTCCCAAAAAATGTATAAAAGTGACATAAAGCAGATGCAAAACATGTAGCAATTGACATAATATTAGCATGGAACATCAAAAATTATAGATACGTTTGAGACGTATCAGTGATGGTCCCGAAGAGCAAGGCTTTGATACCTGCAAAAATAAACGGGATTAGGTTGAGACTCCAAGTGCAGAGTGTATAGTAAGTGGAAGACAGTTTTCCCCACGAGGGGTGACTCGAGGGTTTAATATCGAACTCTCGGGGAATCTGAAGTGGTAGATTTATCTTCTTATCCTTCTTTTGGTTACCTACAAAACAAGGTTAGATGTTTTGGTCCTCAACCTCACCTGTGGTTGTCAAGCACAAGGTGTAAGAATGATATCAGGATAGTTATGCAATGCAAACAAGAAATAAATATGCAATGATGGTGGATGCAATGATAAATGATATTTTTGGGTTTTTGAATGATGTATGCAAGATGAAAAGTATTTTTGTATTTTCGGATTTAATGATGGCTGAAAATAGAAAAGTGGTATATGGTGTTGGAAAGGTGTTTCTTATGATTAAAAATGGACTGGGGTTCATGGTTTCACAAATGCACTCTCTCTTTATAAAGTGGTAGACAATGGAACACACACAGTTAACATATGAGATTGCAACACAGGGTTTGATAACAAGTTACTTAGATATATGGGCATCACGTCCTAACATAGAGATCTTTTGGTTATTAACCTCTCTTATACTCCACCAAGATGCGAACTAAATCATAACACCTCAGTAATTAAGATAACTCAGAGTATAGCATTAAGTATCATGACATGAAGTGAAAATAAGAACATGCTAGATCTAGTCATGGAGTAGTGGCAATGGTCACGCCCACATCCCCGGTAGCATGGTATTTTAGTTTATCCCTAGTGAGGTAACAAAGTAAGGTAAAGATACCAAAGTGGATCGCAGAACTTTCTCTCACGTTCACTGCACTAGCCACCCCCCGTTACTCCAACTAATGCACACGTTCCCCCACACACGCTCTCATAAACATGCTTGATCAAAACAAGTAGACAAGAACGGGGTACATAATATGCATCTATACTCATAACTGAAACAAACATTGCAATCTCAAACATATATTAACTCATAAAGATCCACCACAAAGGTATTACAACGGTGACCGTAATCATGTTCAGCAGCTCATACGGTGCTAATTAGTGAAGCTCAAGAGAGGAGAGATACATAAGT
Source organism: Poa pratensis (assembly GCA_947311845.1). Taxonomy (NCBI): domain Eukaryota; kingdom Viridiplantae; phylum Streptophyta; class Magnoliopsida; order Poales; family Poaceae; genus Poa; species Poa pratensis. The sequence continues at coordinate 6,314,850 of CAMZMU010000020.1, read as the reverse complement.
TACTTCCACAAACCCATAGTCCAGAGGTGGACTACTCCCTCTTCATCATGGAGACGGTGGAGAAGTCGATGGAGAAGATGGAGACCACGCCGGCAGCGCCCCGCCGGAGTTTTCCCCCTCCAATCTGCAGCTCCTGATCTCCGTTTCGGTGTTTCTGTGTTTGTGCGGCGCTCCTTCCAGAGAACGTCGGGGGACCTTTTTTATAGGCGTTTTTAGGTCAAGACGATGTCGGTGGAGCGAAGATCGACGGCAACGGAGCCACGAGGCCAAACGGGTGGGCCCACGCGGCCACAGTACCTGGCCGCGTGGGCCACCCCGTTTGGCCTCGGCCTCCGTTTGTTCGCTTCCTTCGCCCACAGGTCTTCTTCCTTCCAAATATTGACGCCCGTAAATTTCCAGGTGATTTCGTTGACGTTTGGGTCCCTGAAACATTAAAATAAGAAAACGGGTTTTCTGCCTGTGCAGGGTTAATTCCATAAAAATAGGAAATATGAATATTCCCAAAATCATTATAAAACATTGATATAACCCTTATATGATGCAAATATGATTGGAATATAAGCAATTAAAGTGCAAAGTTCATGTATGCATTTTACATGCATCAACATCCCCAAGCTTAATCCATGCTCGTCCTCGAGTATGAAGATGATAAAACTAACATGGACTTTGCAATTTAATACTTAACAATGATATCAAAGATGATTACTATTGCTACATATAGTCAAATGATTCATTCTTCAAAGGAGTAGCAATATGCAAATAGTTTATGAAGTGATATCAAGTATTCAAGACAAGGATGTTCATTGATAGTTCACAAAGTGTAACATGTAGCAAGTAATATGGAACACATGTATGCATAATGATAAGTAGAACATCCTACAATGGTCATAGAGTGTAGATGAAAATCTGAATATGATAGGTGTACACTTTGGAAAGATGTATATGTGAGTAGAGGTAAAGCATGCATAAGTTTCATCCAACTTCCAAACTCTTCTACTTAAGTTAATGATTGCAATAAGGTATTCATTGGTGTCAAGCTCTCATTGCCCCTATCATAGCATCTTGAATGATTAAGGTTAAAGTGAAAGCAAATATGAGTAGTGTGCTTGATAAAGAATGGGTTGAATGTCTCATGCCCCTTGAATACAAGTACTTACACCATGTGTTACTCAACTTGGGAAACAAAGCAAGTTCAATTAAATATCATTGTAAGCATAATAGTATCATCAAGAGCGTCAACTGGGGTACCTCTTGTCCCAAGATATGGAACAAGCCCATATCAAAATGACAAGACAAACAAACAAAATGAACAATCTCAACACCCTTTTTATTTACCATTTGGAATAGTTTTTTATTGCAAGGTGTATCACAGAAGGTTCACCATAGTATGTAAGTAAATTTCCACCATGAATGATGCATGGCTTAGATTAGCGGCCCAGGCGTCTCTCTAACCATTTACACAAACTCATTTAAACTCACTCTATTTCCACATTTATTTCAACATGATAAGCATCCATAGACAAAAGCACATGATATCAACTAAATGAGATGAAGAGCGTGTTGAAAGCTTGCCATGTGACAGCACATATGGGCTAACTTCCAACCCAAAACATTCATCAAGCCACAAACATCATAATCTTAATCACAATGGGTCAAGTTTTATTATGCAAATAAAAGAACATTGTGCATCAAGTTCGTGAGAGCTATATAACCAATTTTTTCCATTGCAATCAATAACATAAACATTTTCATTCAGAGGTAAGATAACACAAACAACATGTTAAACATACTCGGAATAGCATAAAGCCAATAGGTAGATATGGTGGACTCACTGGAATAACTTTGGTTGAAGGTGTTGGAAACAAGTTTTTGCTTGTTGGAGTTTTTGGGCTAGCAAAAGGGAGAAAGTTGACCATCTAGATGCATGCATGAGTGTCCATAGAACTAACTAATCCATGTTAAACCAAGTAAATAACAATCAGCACCAAAACATGAATAAGTGATAGCTCTACAAAAAGAATTTGCAAACTATTACTCATAAACAAGCTCATGAATCATGCAACTATATGTATCATTAAAAATCAAGTCAAACATCCCTTTTCCCAATCTTATAAAAGCATCCAACATATTTCAACCCATATTTCCAGTAGCTCTCTCATATATAATTGATAGTGTGGTGGTCTCTCAAGACTCAAACAAAAACAAAAACGACGCTCCAAGTTTATGCGATAAAGTGTTTCGATCGAAAAACAGAAGTTGGACGTGTGCAAACCGAGAGTGTGTAGGTCCAGCGGGGTTGTCTTCACATCCCCAAGCTTATGGTCTTCACCATCCTTGGATAGCTCTTGGTGCATCTCCTCCAATCCCTGTGAAAAAACTTCAAAACACCGTTTCTCCCATCTCTTTTCTGTGGGGTGCATTAATAGTGATAAACAAATAGGTTCCTTGCTGCATATAATCCTTGAACAAAAATTCATATGACATGTCCAGAAAGTGTATAATGTTGTATGCCTACTCATAAACTCAATTGGATCAAAAAGATTCAACTTAAAAGCTCAAAGCATGCATCAAACAAAATGGGACAGAATCTGTCCAGAAAAACAGCAGCAGCAAAACGTATTTTTCTACCCTACCAAACTTTCTCGAAAAATTCCGAAAAAATTCATGCATACAGAGGATGAAAAGTTGCAACTACAGTTCAAATATGAGCTCATTCGGAGTTACAGAATAAGAATTAAAAATCATACCGTGCACTGACTCGTGCAGGAATAAAATCTCCGAACGCTATAAGCAACTTTTTCAAACCAAAAAGGGTAAAACTTGGCACTTTATTAAAAACTCCAGAACCTAACTAGACACAAAATCTCTTGTTACAGCAAGAGGACACAAAGAAAAATCACACACAAAAATAACCGGGTTGCCTCCCGCAAAGCGCTTTCTTTATAGCCATATAGCTAGGCTTCTTACTTGTTGTTTTATTGTGGACGAAGCTCATGAGGGAGCTTGAACTTTGGTGGTTCCCTCTTCCTTGGAAAGTGTTCCATGCACTTCTTGTGTGGAAACTGAAACTTTACATTCCCTTCCTTTGAATCAATGATAGCACCTGTGGTACGAAGAAAAGGTCTTCCAAGAATAATAGGACTAGAGGTTTTATTCCCCATATCCATGATTAGAAAATCCACAGGCACAAAAGTCATATGTAACTCTACCATAACATCACTTACTTTTCCCAAAGCATGTTTAATAGAGTCATCAGCAAGTGCTAGTTCAATAGAGCATTTTTCAAGATTTTTCAATTCAAGCACTTCATATAGTTCTTTAGATAAAACAGAGACACTAGATCCTAGATCAAGTATGGCATGGTGTGTCTCTTTTCCAATAGTTACTAGTACCTTAGGTATCCACATATCCCCAAGCTTAGGTGGTATCATAGCCTCTTGGTTGTACCTAGCAATCTTTTCTTTCAAGACATGATTAGCAATATAAGAACCAAAACCTGCTTGGTTAGTGTTGATGGAAGGATCACTTGCAAATTTTTGTAAGATAGATATTAATTCATGCAAGCTACAATTTTCTAAGTCAAGCAAAGGATCCTTGACTTCATTAAGCATTTTAACTTCCTCAACTTCAACCTCTTTCATTACCCCAATAGATTCTTTAGCAACTCTCTCTTGCTCATGAATGTGTTCCCAAGACTTATTGATAACCTCTTGGCAATATTTTATTGTTTCCTCATGTTTTTGGGCTGTAATGATGCTCTTTAATGATGAGACTTCCTTAGTAAGCTGATCTACCCTTTCAAACAAAGCATCTTGTTTTTCAAACTTAGAGATAAATTCCTTATTAAGCTCTTTTTGGGTAGATATAAAAGATCTAATGGTGTTTTCCAAGTCACTAGAAACATTACCACTAGAAGCATATTTATTTGGCACATATGGGGGTTTATTATAAGAGTTATAATTGTTGTTACCATACCCATTATTACCATAGTTCCTAATGAAGTTGACATCAATATTTTCAGAATTGTTTCCAACTAGTTCTTGCAAAGGAACATTTTCAACACTAGGTTTATTAAGCAAAGCAAGAATAGTATCCATTTTAGATGACAAATCATTAGTTTCTTCAATAGAGTTCACTTTCTTAGAAGGATTAGGTGCCCTATCAGTATGCCATTGACTATAGTTTTGTAAAATGCTTTCCAATATATTTTTAGCTTCTACTATAGTCTTACTCATAAAAGCACCTCCAGCAGCAGAATCAAGTATGTTTCTAGACATGTAGTTTAAACCATTGTAGAAAGAGTGTAATATGGTCCATTCATTAACTCCATGTGAGGGACAAGTTCTAAGCATAAGTTTTATCCTATCCCAAGCCATAGCAACATGTTCATTTTCATTTTGCCTAAAAGAAAGGATGTTGTTTCTATTTTGCAAAATTTTAACAGGGGGATAATATTTCTTAATGAAAGCTTCTTTTAGATCATCCCAAGAATTAATACTACCAGATGGCAAGGAATGCAACCACTCTTTAGCTTTTCCTCTAAGTGAAAAAGGAAATAACTTCAGTTTTAGGATATCACTTTCCACATTTTTAAACTTTTGCATGTCACATATTTCAACAAAGTCATGAAGATGCATAGAGGCATCCTCCATAGCACTACCACCAAATTGTTCCCTAGTTATCAAGTTCAACAAACTAGGACTTACTTCATAACTCTCAGCATTTATCTTAGGTGTGGCAATAGCTCTCGTGATAAATTGATCATTAGGAGTGTTTGTGTAGTCACACAGCTTAGTTCTTTCTCCCATTTTAGCAAGTTTTTTTTGGTATTTTTAATTTTTTATGCAAAACTGAAATAAATATGATATGATATGCAATGACACTAACAAAACAAATAAATTGCTTTGTAAGTAAAGATGGATAAGATGGTGCTCACGTAGGTGCAACCTCCCCAAGCTTAGGTGTTAGCACAAGTTGGTGACGTTGACTTTGTTGTGAGATGAATGCGATGATGCACACCCTTGGATAAATCTCTCAGCTACGATTCCCCGGCAACGGCGCCAGAAAACGTCTTGATGGTCCCGAAGAGCAAGGCTTGATACCTGCAAAATAAACGGGATTAGGTTGAGACTCCAAGTGCAGAGTGTATAGTAAGTGGAAGACAGTTTTCCCCACGAGGGGTGACTCGAGGGTTTAATATCGAACTCTCGGGGAATCTGAAGTGGTAGATTTATCTTCTTATCCTTCTTTTGGTTACCTACAAAACAAGGTTAGATGTTTTGGTCCTCAACCTCACCTGTGGTTGTCAAGCACAAGGTGTAAGAATGATATCAGGATAGTTATGCAATGCAAACAAGAAATAAATATGCAATGATGGTGGATGCAATGATAAATGATATTTTTGGGTTTTTGAATGATGTATGCAAGATGAAAAGTATTTTTGTATTTTCGGATTTAATGATGGCTGAAAATAGAAAAGTGGTATATGGTGTTGGAAAGGTGTTTCTTATGATTAAAAATGGACTGGGGTTCATGGTTTCACAAATGCACTCTCTCTTTATAAAGTGGTAGACAATGGAACACACACAGTTAACATATGAGATTGCAACACAGGGTTTGATAACAAGTTACTTAGATATATGGGCATCACGTCCTAACATAGATCTTTTGGTTATTAACCTCTCTTATACTCCACCAAGATGCGAACTAAATCATAACACCTCAGTAATTAAGATAACTCAGAGTATAGCATTAAGTATCATGACATGAAGTGAAAATAAGAACATGCTAGATCTAGTCATGGAGTAGTGGCAATGGTCACGCCCACATCCCCGGTAGCATGGTATTTTAGTTTATCCCTAGTGAGGTAACAAAGTAAGGTAAAGATACCAAAGTGGATCGCAGAACTTTCTCTCACGTTCACTGCACTAGCCACCCCCCGTTACTCCAACTAATGCACACGTTCCCCCACACACGCTCTCATAAACATGCTTGATCAAAACAAGTAGACAAGAACGGGGTACATAATATGCATCTATACTCATAACTGAAACAAACATTGCAATCTCAAACATATATTAACTCATAAAGATCCACCACAAAGGTATTACAACGGTGACCGTAATCATGTTCAGCAGCTCATACGGTGCTAATTAGTGAAGCTCAAGAGAGGAGAGATACATAAGTTACTTCCACAAACCCATAGTCCAGAGGTGGACTACTCCCTCTTCATCATGGAGACGGTGGAGAAGTCGATGGAGAAGATGGAGACCACGCCGGCAGCGCCCCGCCGGAGTTTTCCCCCTCCAATCTGCAGCTCCTGATCTCCGTTTCGGTGTTTCTGTGTTTGTGCGGCGCTCCTTCCAGAGAACGTCGGGGGACCTTTTTTATAGGCGTTTTTAGGTCAAGACGATGTCGGTGGAGCGAAGATCGACGGCAACGGAGCCACGAGGCCAAACGGGTGGGCCCACGCGGCCACAGTACCTGGCCGCGTGGGCCCCCCGTTTGGCCTCGGGCCTCCGTTGTTTGCTTCCTTCGCCCACAGGTCTTCTTCCTTCCAAATATTGACGCCCGTAAATTTCCAGGTGATTTCGTTGACGTTTGGGTCCCTGAAACATTAAAATAAGAAAACGGGGTTTTCTGCCTGTGCAGGGTTAATTCCATAAAAATAGGAAATATGAATATTCCCAAAATCATGATAAAACATTGATATAACCCTTATATGATGCAAATATGATTGGAATATAAGCAATTAAAGTGCAAAGTTCATGTATGCATTTTACATGCATCAATCAGCATCCCCAAGCTTAGTTGCTGCTCGTCCTCGAGTAGGTAAACGATAAAAACAAAATAATTTTTGAGGTGACATGCTACCATCATAATCTTGATCATATAATATTGCAAGACACATGTAAATGAATGAAGTGATCCAAGTCAATGGTCTATAATTTGCTACCAAATAGATAATGAGTAAACAATGAATCACACAAGCTAAACGTTTTCATGAATAGTACTTTCAAGACAAGCATCAAAACGTTTTGCATAAGAGTTAACTCATAAAGCAATAGTTTCTAATAAAAGGTATTTAATCAACACAAAGAAAGAATTAAGTTTCAGCATTTGCTTCAACTTTCAACATATTTATCTCATGGATATCATCAACACAAAGTAGTATAACAAGTCCAATACGTTGCATATAACAAATGTTGTAACAAAGTTGACACTAGTGTTTGCTTGTGGAAGACAGAAAGAATAGGAAAACTGACTCAACATAAAAGTAAAAGAAAGGCCCTTTGCAGAGGAAAGCAGGGATTAAGTCATGTGCTAGAGCTTTTAGGTTTTTGAAAGCATATAGAGATTGCATAAAATATTTGATACTCCTCCCAACCTTGCTAACACAAGCCATGGCTAACCGAATCCTCGGGTGCCTTCCATCAATCACATACCATGGAGGAGTATCTATTTTTGAGAGGTGTTTGTTAATTGTCAACGAATGGTAGCGGGTGAGAACAGTATTCTACCTGTCAAACGGACTTTTAAGAGCGGCTCCCATGAAGGACGTTATTTCTACCAGCAAGGCAGATCATCCCTCTTTCTCTTTGGTTTACACACATGCAGGTATTTCACTGTTTGTCATTGCTCACTGATGAATCAGGGCAAAAGTGTGAAGAGAATTAATGGTTAAAGTTGTAATTAATTGGGACTGGGCACCCCGTTGCCAGCTCTTTTTGCAAAATTAGAGGATAAGCACATGTATATGCCGCTAGTCCAGGTGTAAAAGTCCATTTGACAAATAGAATAAAGAATAACCACACTAATTCCTCATGAGCTAGTAAACATTGACACAAAAAGAGAATAATAACATTTTGAATAATTTAAAGGTAGCACATGAAAAATTTACTTGGAGTGGCAAGGAAATACCACATATAGGTAGTTATGGTGGTCACAAATGGCATGGATTTTGGCTCAAGGATTTGGATGCACGAGAAGCATTCCCTCTCAGTACAGAGTTTAGGCTAGCAAGGTTATGTAAGCAAACAAGAATATCAACCCGTACACCAAGTTTTATATGACAAACATATTGCAAACATTATAAGACTTCATACCGTCTTCCTTGTTAACCAAACCCTGTTATTAGAAAATATCTAGACCTTAGAGATACCACCGATGCAAACCAAATTTTCAACAAGCTTTACGGTAGTTCTTCACTAATAGGCTTAACTCATGTGATGCACAAATTTAATCATGATCTACTTGTTAACTCAAAACAATTGACAAGCATCAAGTTATCCAAATTAGTGATCTACAAGATTAAGCAAGTTTTTCCTTATACCAATTACCACATGCAACATTTTCTGTACCAACCAAAGACCAGTCAATTTATTTTAACAACTCTCCAAACAAGTATAAGTGAAGCAAGAGAGTACTCTCTTTAAAAGAAAACTAATAGCTCTGACAGAGATACATGAAAACAAGAGCTAAAAGCTGAACAGCGCTAGATATGAATACTCAACCAATATAAGTGAAGAATAGGAGTATTCTCATGAAAAAGCGGAGCGTGTCTCTCTCCCAATCAAGAATGCTAGGGTCCAGTCAAGCTTTATTGAAAATAAAAGTACAATACTGAAAATAAAAGCACACAGACGCTCCAAGAACATCACATATGATGTGAAAGAATTAAAATATAGTTTCACTATAGATGACCTGATAATTTTGCCGATGAAGAAGGGGATGCGCAAGCTTAGACGCTTGAGTCTTCTTGAAATATGCTGGGAGATCCATGTGAGTCTCCCCAAGCTTAAGCTCTTCACTCTTCTTGATCCTATTATATCATCCTTCTCTCTTGACCCTTGAAAACTTCCGTCACACCAAACTCAAAGTAGATCTCATTAGAGGGTTAGTGCACAATCAAAAACTCACATGTTCTATAAAGACGCAATATGACTTGTTATTTTAAACATTAGCTACTGCCACTGATGTTATGTGAAGCTCTTCCACCCAAAAAGAATTTCACTCAACACTAGTAAAAGAGAGAATGCAAAACAAAAAGGCATAACTGTCTAAAACAGAACAGTCCGCAAAGACGAATTTTTTCGAGGCACATACAACGCTCAGATCGAATAACTTTGAACTAATGAAAGATTCAGACATTCATAAAGATTACGCACAATTTTTTCAGATTTAATTAACAATCTGGTGATTTAGGAATTTCGACAATGAACAGCAAAAATCTGTTTCTGCGCAGCAATCAAAATTTAGCATCACCTTCCTATTAGAGGCTTTACTTGGCACAACAATGCAAGAAAATAAAGATACAAAGGCATTGATACGAAGTAAACAGCACCTTGACTCAAATGAAATAAAAATAGCAGAAAATAAAAACAATGGTGTCTCCCACAAGCGCTTTTCTTTAACGCCTTTTAGCTAGGCATGATAATTTTGATGATGCTCTCATATGTATAAGAGGTGAATATGAAAGAGCATCAAGAAGCAAATATCAAACACATTTAAGTCTACGCCACTTCCTATGCAAAGGAATCTTGTAAGAAAATAAATCAATAAAGCACAAAGTGACTAGCATAGGAATGCAAAACAAGTGCAACATCAAAACTTTCAACATAAAGAGAGGAGACTTAATATTATTGTGATGTATGAATCCATGTCTCCCTCTCTCATAATAACTTCCAGTAGGTTTTAAAGTAACCAGCAAATAAAAGTAAATCAAGAGAAAGCTCAAAACCTTCATCATAAAGAGAAGAAATTTAGTAACATGAAGATTTCTATAACCATACTTTCCTCTCTCAAAATAATTTTCAGTGGCATCATGAATAAACTCAACAATATAGCTATCACATAAAACATTCTTATCATGATCCACATGCATATAAGTATCATTACTCTCCACATAAGCATAAACAGTTTCATTAGTAATAGTGGGAGTAAAAGTATCACATCCATCATTGTAATCATCATAAATTGGAGACATAGAATAATCATAATGAATTTTATCCTCAATAGTAGATGGACTGAAAATATCATATTCATCATTGTAAACATCATATATAGGAGGCATATCATAATCAACATAAACTTTCTCCTCAATACCTGGGGGACTAAAAATATTATTTTCATCAAAACCGGCCTCCCCAAGATTAAAGTCTTCCATAGCATTAGCAATAATGGTGTTCAAAGAATTTATAGTAATAACATTGCTACCATCATGCAAATAAGTTTCCATAGGTTTTTTAATTTTCTCTTCAAACACTTAATGTCCCAACTCAAGATAAATTTTATAAAGCTCTCTAATTTTGTTGTTGTTTTCCATTAAGCCTAACTAGTGAAATAAAAACAAGAAACAAAAAGATAAAACTGCAGGATCTAAAGGAAATACCTTCAAGCACTCACACACCGGCAACAGTGCTAGAAAATAGCTTAGTAGACGGAGGATGTGAGTACCTTTTACCTTACCTCCCCGGCAACGGCGCCAGAAAATAGCTTGATGTCTACGCACGCTTCTATTCTGTAGACATGTTGGGCCTCCAAGTGCAGAGGTTTGTAGAACAGCAGCAAGTTTCCCTTAAGTGAATCACCCAAGGTTTATCGAACTCAGGGAGGTAGAGGTCAAAGATATCCCTCTCAAGCAAACCCTGCAATTAAGATACAAGAAGTCTCTTGTGTCCCCAACACCCAATACACTTGTCAGGTGTATAGGTGCACTAGTTCGGCGAAGAGATATTAAAATGCAAGTGATATGGATGATTATAAGTGGTAATTGCAATCTGAAATAAAAAATGGCAGCAAGCAAACATGTAGCAGAAATGGTTGTAAACGGTGTTTCAATGCTTAGAAACAAGGCCTAGGGATCATACTTTCACTAGTGGACACTCTCAACAATAATAATATAATTGAATACATAGTTATTTCCTCTTCACTATGCTACTCTGAATTATTCTCTCGTTGGATAACGAACACCAATCCACTGCGTAGGCTATAACAGCACACCTTAAAGTCGCATTCCACATCTAGGGAACCCACACTGTCAACTTGAGCGCCCTAAATAGTACTAGACAAACACCGCAATTTCATAGAGACATCCAACGCAAATAATAACTCATGATAAGTATTCCTGTTATCTTTAGCCTAAGAGCCACACACGGGGCGCACACTGTCAACTTCGCACCGTGGGACAAAGGTGACTCCGGAGATTACATTAATAAAACCACTTGAGTAGCATATAAGATAATGAAGAGTAACATCTATGGATTCAACTAGATTACAAAGCTCATGATCACATAAAGATCACACCATGGGAGAGAGAGATAAACCACATAGCACCGGTAGAGCCTTAAGCCCCGATGAAGAACTACTCCCTCCTCATCATGGGAGTCAGCAACGGCGATGAAGATGGCGATGGTGTCGATGGAGATGGCTCCGGGGCAATTCCCCGTCCCGGCAGGGTGCCGAAACAGAGACTTCTGTCCCCCGAATTAGGGTTTTTGGTGGCGGCGAAGCTACGGAACTCTCTGGAGAAATCGTCCATCCTTTTAGGGTTTTCGGGGTAGGAGCAATATATAGGCCAAAGGGTGTCGCGAGGCGGTGCACGAGGAGGCGACACCACCCCTCGGCGCCGGTGGGCCCTTGGCCGCGCCGAGCCCACGTGAGGGCCCTCGTGGCTCCACTTCGCCTCTCCTTCGGACTCCAGGTGTCTTCTGATAAAATAGGGGCCTCCGTAAATTTTCGTCCAATTCCGAGAATATTTCCAGACTATCTTTTCTGGAATACAAAAACAGCAGAAAACAGGAACTGGCGCTTCGGCATCTTGTTAATAGGTTAGTCCCAAAAATGTATAAAAGTGACATAAAATAGATGCAAAACATGTAGCAATGGTATAATATTAGCATGGAACATCAAAATTATATAGTACGTTTGAGACGTATCAACCCGTTGAACGGAATTTAGTTTTGAACGAACTTTGAAAAACCCCATTGAACAATATCTAGTTTTGAACGATTTTAGAAACACCCCCATTGAACAAAATCTAGTTTTGAATGATTTTTGTAAAACCTTGTTGAACAGAATGTGGTTTTGAACGATATTTGAAAACCCCGTTGAACATAATCTGGTTTTGAACGGGATTTGAAAACAAGTGAACGAAATGTATGTTTGAACAGAATGTACGCACGAATTCGAAAAAACCCCGTTGAACTGTTCGGAAACACCCTATTGAACGAATTTGAATGGTTTTGAAAAACCCCATTGAACAGAATCAAGTTTTGAACGATTTTGGAGACACCCCATTGAACAAAATCTAGTTTAGAATGGTTTTTGAAAAAACCCCATTGAATAGAATCTGGTTTTGAACGAATTTTTAAAACCTCGTTGAACATAATCCGGTTTTCGTTCATCGGGTTTTTCTAAATCCGTCAGACTTTGAACGATTTGACAAACCAGTGAACGGAATCTAGTTTTGAACGGGTTTCGAAAACCCGATGAACGAAATCTAGTTTTGAACGGATATGGAAACCGCGTGAACATAATCTAGTTTTGAACGGATTTAGAAAACCCGATGAACCAAATCTAGCTTTGAACGGATTTGGAAACCGCGTGAACGGAATCTAGGTCTGAACAGATTTGAAAAACCCGGTGAAGGAAGTCTATGATTGAACGGATTTGAAAAACCCGGTGAACAGAATCTAGGTTTGAACGATTTTGACCACCAGTGAGCAGATCTAGGTTTGAATGATATTGAGGACAAAAAATGGTAGGTGAACGTAAACTATATTCGAACGATTTTAAACTTGGGATACCAAAAGAAACAAAACATGGTAGGTGAACGAAAACTATTTTTTAACAGATAATATATTTGAATAATTTTGAATTGGGATACAAAAAATGTTTGGTGAACATAAACTATATTTGAATGGTTTTAGACTTGGGATACCAAAAGATTGACAAAATGGTAAGTAAACGGAATTCTTTTTTGAATAGAAAATATATTGGAATGGGAAAAATGGTCGGTAAATATAATATATATTTGAACGATTTTTTGACTTAGCATTCAAAAATATTGAAAAAAGTAGTAGGTGAACATTTTGGACAGTTTATTTTATTGTCGTAAACAGGTTTAACTAATGATACCAAAAGGTTGACAAAATGGCAAGTGTCGGGAGGGTCTATTTGTCGCTCTTTGCGGGCATCAGTGCTATGTGGAAACAGAAAGAAAAATAAAAAGGCAAATAACGAAATAAGAAAATACGTTAAAGAAAAAGATATAAGAAAAATAAAAATAAAATTTGTAAAAAATGTTAAAGAAAATAGCAATCTCAATTTGAATGGTTTCCCTATCTAAACATTATTTTTATTTTATATATTTTTTAATATAGGCATTTATGTTATTTGAACGTTTTTCAAATATGAACATTTGTCATTTCAATGATTTTCAGAAAACATTTATTTTATTTGAACATTTTTGTAATATAAACATTCATATGACACGTGCAATTTTAAGTAAGAACATTTACCTTATTTGAACAAAAAATTACTAAAATTCAAAACAAAAAACAAAAAAGAGTATGGTCAAAAGAAAGAGAAAAGAGAAAGAAAAAATAAATATATAAACAGGAAAAGAAAAGAGAAAAGAACCGTAATTGAAGCAAAAATTAAACAAAAAGAAGAGAAAAAAGGAACCGAACCAGAACGATCCAAAAATCAAGCCGCGATAGGAAACTACTAGACATCTGGGCGCGACAAACGCCGCGCGCGTGATTTTTAATTCGAATATAAAAATGGTGGCATTGTAAACTTGTTTAAGTTCATTGGAACTTAAGAAGGTAGCGTTTTAAAAATGGATGGATTTTACAGGTTGCTCAATTTTAAAAATTATTGTAGTCGAAAGAAAGGTAATGTTTGGGAAACGTTTAGATTTAAAAAAATGGTTGAAGTGGAAACATTTTAAGATCTAAATTCTCTTCACATTCGTAAAATGTTGTGTTCATGTTGTTATATTCGCCATGTTTGTAAGAATGGTGGTATAAAGAATTCAAATTTGTGAAAGGCCACATTCAAATTTATTCAGATTTGAGTGAATCAAAATTCTGGAGCAGTCTACATTCATAATTTGTTAATTTTTTGGCATTATTAAATTTGAGAAGGTGTTCACATTTTGAATTTGGTTTGCATTTATTAAATGGTTAAATTTGGAAGCCATCGTAAATTCTGAAATATTGAAATTTCAGTTTTGATCGTATAGTACAAATAGTCAGCGTTTATTTTTGTGTTTATGTCGATATATATGTGACATTTGTAAATACCATGGTGTAAAAAATTATAATTTGAAAATGTCCATGTTGAAAAGTTGTTCACATTTGAATGTGTGGAAATTTAAAAAAGAAATTAGATCCGTGAGTTGCTTAAATTTGGCGAATTGGTGAAAGTAGGAAATTATTCATATGTTAAAATTCGGATTTGAAAGTGTCAACATTTTATAATTGTGTAGATTTGAAAATTGTTGGAATGCAAAGATAAATTTTGTTTGAAAGTTGTTTAGATTTTGAGAATTAGTCCAATTTGAAAGTTATATAAAATCGATTTGTTTTACGTTCGTAAAAAGGTTAAGTTAGGAAGGCAGCTGAGATTTTGAAATATTCAAATTTGGTTGTCGTGTTACAGCGGTAAGGTTGAAATATGGAAATGTTCATGTTTTAAAAGTGTGTAGATTTAGGAATTGTTCAAATGCAAACAAAGATCGTGATTGAAGTTGTTCGGTTCTTTGAAATTTGTTCAATTTGGAAAAAAAAATCAGATTCAATTTCTTTTTCACTTGTAAAATGATCATATATAGAATACATTTGAAAGTTTGTATATCCAAATTTGAAATTTGATCATATACAGGCAGTAGTCAGCATGCCGTGGTTGTGTGATAAAAATGTTTAGAAGTTGAGCTAATTTCAAAATTAGTGAATGTAAAGAAAAGTTTGCGTTTAAATTTTTGCCTGGATTTGGAAAATATGTCAATGTTGGAATTTATTCAGTTTTGATTTAGCATGAATTTAGCCCGACTTTTTTCAGGAGCATTGTATATTTGTTTTCTTTCTTGGCTAAATATGTACTAATTTTGAAATGTTCAATTTAAGTTCACAAATGTTAGCATTTCTACAAAAATTCCTAATTGGAGGAAGTGCATCATGTTAGCATTTCTAAAAATTGAATCTACATAGTTAGTTGAATTATTTTTTAGTCCAAATATTCACCAATTTGAAATACCTAAACATGTTTTTTCGCTGTAAGTAAAGTAATTAGTTTTTTGCCTGAATATTTTGATGTATTTTTTATATTTCTCCAAGTAGATATTAATAGGAATTTTTATTGGTGAATTAGGGGAAAAAAAGGCCAGGCCCACTGCTGACGTCGACGTGACGTCAGCAATGGCCACGACCGCAACCACGGCGGGCTGGCGTCCCTGGCGGCGCGGCGCCGGCGCAAGCGGAGACGCTTGTGCGGGCTCGTCCCGACGCGCGCGGGCGCGAGCCACCAGAAGGTGGCGGCGCTGCCGTGTTACTTGTTATATCAGTTTTTGTAAAGACGTAGAATCAATATAAACAATGTGGTAGGCTTAGAATATCACCTAACTAAGCTAAGTCCCGATTCGTTTGAAACAGAGCTCTAGCTGATCCTTTGCCATCATTGTTTGACCTGTAAGCAGATGAAATAGCAAACTGTAAGTCGTTGGTAATTTTAGAAACATCACGTTACCATACTCCTAGCTCAGTCCATGTGTGTATCCATGAAATAAATATTTGTAATCCGCACTCATAAATATCAATTAACCATATACAGGAGATTTTACTGTACAAACTAATAGATGCACCCAGGTACAGGTCTATGCACTGCACTTCGTAATCAATTCAAATGGGACGCACCAACATTCATTTATGTCAAGTTAAAGGCGGTTCTTATAACATCAATCAGCAGATCAAAGTCTTAAAAAAAGAAAGTGCAAATGTAGAAACAAAATCAGAAAATGATTTAGTAACAAAAGGCGGAAACAAACATATAAATCCAATAGCAAGAGGCTGTAATCTAGATACCATGCATCTAAAAGGCAAAAAAGAATGACAAATACATGAATAAGTACAGGCAAGGGCAATGCTTCAGTAGCAAGATCCTGGAGGTACCAATGATTTTCTAGGAATTAATTTTCTTCGTAAGAATGTATATATATGTAGATTTAACCAAGAATGGCTCAATCAAACTACTCTTTTAAATCTCTTGACATTGACCTCATGAGCCGAGAGTTGTCTAAATAGTAATGTTATGCATATACATGGAAATTAAAATGCAGCATTAGAAAAGAAGAGACATGGGTTTTCTCCATGTCTATCATGTGCAACATTGCAGTGCTAGCTGAAAGTAAAATACAGTAAGACAAATATATTTCCCTTTAGTCTGTATAACTAAGAAGAAGATAATTGTGGCAAGATACAGGTAATTCTGACATTTGCAGCAAGACAGGATGCAAAGTTCCCATGATGGGTTTTCAAGTACGGGAAGAATACTGACATACATATTTTAGTTGTCGCAAACTGAATGCGTAATGTTTCAGATCCCACAAGCTGAATGACGCAGTGCAAAGAAATGACATCACAATTAGGCCATCTAGGAGTTAACGGCAGATGTGCAGATAATCTTGGAAAACAAAAGCCACCTCTGAAATTCCTTGGTGTCCACACATTCGTGGACCAACTACACATTAGAGAAAAAAGAACCAACATATATATGCTTAGCTCAAAATATATATCCCTAACTGAATTGAAAATCTAAAACATCGGAATTTGTTTGTACTGTAACAAAGATTTCATAATGTTACATATGATGGAGATACTGCAGCTGCAAAGTTTGACGAACTGATTTTGGTACAAAAGAATGTTGGTGATGTTGGAATTATTGTAGAGTTGCTCACAGTATAATGTACACCCGTCAGATGAACCGTACCCAACAACTAAAGCAAAAGTCCAAGAACACCCAGGGGATCCCCATGAGAACCCGCAAAAGGTACAGAAAATAAGAACGGCTACAGGGAAATCAAATAGCCACCAAAATTATGAGTAAGAACGTATAAGAGATGGGGAGCAGACATGTTTTCAGAGAAGCATTTTTTTAATGATCTTCCACTTGCGACCGGACAGAGCAGCTCTTGCATCATGCAAAAAAAGAAATACTCGCGGCTGCAAAAATAATGAGGACAACTCAAAATCAAAACAACTGATATATTGTGGACAGTTTTTCATACATAATCATGATGACCTATGGGTTAAATTAAGGGAACTCAGATTTTAACATCGCAGAACTTGCCACCTTGCTTTTTAACCGGTTTGTAATTAGGCAACAAAATTTTATCACAATCACGCATAGCAATATCGAACGTGCAGGTTGGAACAGAGCCATACAGAACACCTGAACTCCATGCATCACAATTGGTCTGAGCTAGCTCAGGAGTCTGACAATTTGAGTCCGTGGGAGTCTCTTAACACTGCCCTCCCAAGATCCCTCATTAGTGCCTGCAATGAAGCAAGCATCTATATTTAGTTTCAGCCAACCTGAAACAGGAGAGTCCAGTGCAATTTCTTTGTGTTTTCAGAAGGTGTACAGTACCTTATTTTAGGCACCATCAAGATCTTTCCCTCTTTAGTAACAGCTCATGCAAAGGAAACTTCATATTCAAATTGAATAGGACCAAATAAAACCTAGGAATATCTTAAGATGTTCCAATTCTAGCAGTTGACATATGCAATTCATCTTCCCGACATAAGTTGAAGCACATCAGATTTCCCAACTTAATTGCTTCATTTGAATACCTGGCTGGTCTTCTAAGCTCCCTGTTACTTGCTCAGATTTTGACATCACATATAAGAAGTTCAAAATACGATTCAGAGAAGCATCTGCAAAGATGAGACTCATCATGTCTTGGCAGGGAAAACAAATGAGTCAGATGTAAATAAGTAGAGAAGAGTAGGGCCAGACCTTTTAGCTGTACATAATTTTCAGCCTGCTCGCTTGCTCAACCATGGGCAGATCAACGTTCAGTTCAATTCTTATGTAAAAAAAGGTTCAGTTCAATTTCTATTTGGGCAAACAAAAATCAGGCAAGGACGGGCCTGCAAACAAATCAAGAAGAGGTTTAGTTTATTGAAAAATTCCATTGAATAGAATAAGAACAGATGCTTCACTTCACGAACCAGGTACCCAACAACTGTGATTCTGAATTTAAGAATACGCAAAAAAGAAGATTATGAGAGAGGGGATTTGAGCAGACTAACAGGCCTCACCTCGGCAGAGACTCACAAGCACTCGCGGATGCGGCTGACCATCAGGAACGGCAGGCACCAAGACGTGCACTTCGACGCACCGGTGACGGCCTCGGCGGCGACAACGTGGACTAAGGACACCGATATCCAGCAGCACGCGGCCTTCCGGCCAGATTGCAGGCCCTGCTGAGCTGAATCACGCCCCCGAGCGTGGCCACCTCGTCTCCCTTGTGAGAGAGGACTGGGAAGATCAGGGGTGGGGCTGCTAGAGGAGCAACGCCACCTCCGTCCCGGCACTCGTCCCCATCCCTGGCTCGAGCTAACATGAGCAAGGGAGGACAACGGGGGCATCAAAAATTGGGAGAGAAGAAGGCAAGGGAGAGGACATGGAGGGGAGGCCGCGGAGGCGGTGGCGGGGGCCGGAGGAAGAGGAGGGAGATGGGGAGGAGAGAGGCGACGGGTCGGACAGAGAGGAAGGACGCGGGGCGGCGGCCGGGAGGAACGAAGAAGAAGATGCCCCAGATCTTTCCACCGCTTTGACCAGACGCGCTCCGCGACGTGCGCGTGGGCGCCCAGACGCGCGCGGACGCGCGGGCTCTGGAGGCGGCGGCGCCGCCAGTATTTGGTCGCCGGAGCGCGACCGGTGGCGCGCCGAGGTGGCGGACGGAGACGACCGCGGCGGCGGCGATTCCGGCGGGCTCGCGCCGTGCCGCCACGCGATACTGGGCGAGGAGGGGCAGCGCGCGACGGCGGAGCTCCGCGCGGTCGCCAAACCGGCGGGGGTGGCGCGGACGGACGGCGGCGGCTGGCGGCGGCGACGGCGACCTCGGCGTCGCGCGAGAAGAGAGAGGCGGGCGGGGGGATCTGCGTGTCGTTTTTTTAGAAAAGTCCTTAGATTTCGGCAAAATTGGAAGTAGGTCCTTCTCTTCGGAAAATAGGAGGAGCGCGGTGTAATTTCGTGGCGACCGTGGGTTTTTTTGCAAAAAACGGCGGCGACCGTGTGTAACCGGAGGGCAACCGGGCGACGTGGCACTCTCCTGTTGGAAGAAATTCAGTGGTACTGTAGTTTGCTACAGTGCCCGCGCGCGGGGCCAACGTGGACGGTTCCTGGGCGTCCGATCGCGCGTATCCGACGGCGCAGAAATCTGGGCGACGTGGACAGCATGAAACGAAGCAAACCTTGTCAACCTTTATATATGGATCTAATCTATAAAGGTAGAAAGCTAGCTCGTCACATTTTTTCACGCGAGAGAGTATCGGGCGCTGTAGTGGTTTTATTTCCTGAGAAAGAAAGGAATTTGGGCCGGCCCATTTATTGGCGCGCTGTTGGCGGAGCGCATTGCGCTCCGCGTTAAGCGGCAACTAGGAAATGCCGGATCTCAGACCGATCTGTCAGCCTGGCCTCGCAATAACTTCACCAGCCCAAACCCACACCGAGCCCAGCCCGACCCATTTCACCAAGCGAAAACCCCCAAACCGCACCACTGGTCCACCGCTTCTCCTTCGTCTCCATCTCCTCCCCTATATCCCCCCACCAACTCCTCCGGCTGCCCATGCGTCGCATCCATCTCCACTCCACCCTAACCCCAAGGGAAGCGATGGCGTCCTCCACCCAGGGCCAGGTTATCACCTGCAAAGGTAACCCATCCGATTTCGGCGCCCTGCTCCAGTTCGCAGCGGCTGCTGCATCCTCGGTAGTGTGTGCTGTGCGTGGTTTTCGTTGGAATTTATTGATCTGATCTGGAGCGGCGGGTGGGTTGCAGCGGCGGTGGCTTACGAGGCGAACAAGCCGCTGGTGATCGAGGACGTGCAGGTGGCGCCGCCGCAGGCCGGCGAGGTCCGCGTCAAGGTCCTCTCCACCGCCCTCTGCCACACCGACTACTACACCTGGAGCGGCAAGGTCTCTCCTCCCCTCTCCCACCCCCCCCGGCTCTCCCTTCCTTGCGTGCTGGGTTGCCGTGTGCTTCTCCGATCTAGGTTTCGTGGTGGTGTTCCACGGGCTTGTCACTGACTGGCAGTCACTGTCTCTCTGACCCGAACCACTTTTCCGGGGCTGATAGCTAGTGGCTGCGCCGAGTAGAATTGGATTTTCTTTTATTTGCTATTTCGCTGCATCACTCGCTTCTGTAACATCCTGACAGGTTATCTGTTGCAATTACTGTTTGTCTTCTCTAGATTATTATGAACAGGATGAGTGGCAGCGGGCCAGATAATTGGGTATTACTTTACTTCTACGTAGCATTATATGAGTTGTTCCTGCTTTGTACTTTCCATCGAGTGGGGATATCTGTAGAGTGACATGGACATATAGAAGGAAATGTTTGTAGAAACTTGAAAGCCTATTTGTATGCTGTAGAGATTTACTAGACTTCGTGGTCATGGTCATGAAAGGATTTTGTTTAGCATGCAGGATCCTGAGGGTCTCTTTCCTTGCATTCTCGGTCATGAAGCTGCTGGGTAAGCTTATAGAACTGATTATGCGGTCATGTATGGCTAAGGTGGCTCTAGACTGATAACTTTACCTCTGTTTATGCTAATAGAATTGTCGAAAGCGTCGGCGAAGGAGTAACTGACGTGCAGCCCGGGGATCATGTCATTCCGTGCTACCAAGCAGAATGCAAAGACTGCAAGATGTGCAAGAGTGGAAAGACCAACCTCTGTGGCAAAATTCGTGCCGCCACAGGGGTTGGGGTCATGATGAACGATCGCAAGAGCCGCTTCTCGGTGAATGGGAAACCCATTTACCATTTCATGGGGACGTCGACATTCAGTCAATACACGGTTGTGCATGACGTCAGTGTTGCAAAGATCAACCCACAGGCACCCCTAGATAAAGTCTGCCTGCTTGGCTGTGGTGTTTCTACTGGTAGGTTTTCACCAGTTACCTTGTGCAGATCCCATGTTTTATTTACCAGCCGTCTACTTTTGCCATCACATAAGATTGATCTGTAATTTTACATGATGCTAAACAAATGTTGCATAAAATGCTCATCGATTTGTTTGCTTGTATGTGCTGCTCTATAATACCAATAATTTGTTATCTACAATTCAAATGGGGCAGTTAGCATCAAGTTGGCTGTTTCTGTGTTCTTTTTCTGTTGCTGAGATCACCCTCTTAATTTAGGATTCCTTTATCTTAATTCTTAATATCAAAGCGTATAAATGTGGGGTTTTCTTCATTTGTGTCATGATACCACAAAGTTCCTACTCTTTTATTGTAAACTGGATACATGATTCCGTACTGTTGTTTACACCTGTTTAGCGCTTTGACGTTCTTGTGACCAATTCTCTAGATAATTTTCAAAAATAGTTATGTTTTCTAATATCTTACAAATACAATTGTGTAGGCCTTGGAGCAGTATGGAATACTGCAAAGGTTGAAGCAGGTTCCGTTGTTGCTATTTTTGGCCTTGGCACAGTTGGACTTGCAGTAAGTATAAATTTGGACATGCTTATCTACCTGAGTCTGGAAAATGAGTGTTGACATCTGAACATTCATTTTTAGGTTGCTGAGGGGGCAAAAACAGCTGGTGCTTCTCGGATTATTGGCATTGACATCGATACCAAAAAGTTTGATGTTGGTATGGTTATAGTTCTTGTAGATTTCTTTGTTATCCATTTTGTTCCTCTGAAATCTTTGAAACTATTAATATGTAATTTTCCTTGTAAGCTGCATAATATCTTCTGTTCAGTACTTCAGTTGCTCTTCTGTTCAGTTGCTGAAAGGGAGCAACTCACATTGGCTTTCTCTGCCAGAAGATGAAACTCACTTTCGATCTCCTGACTCTAGTGTTGACGCATCATGCTGAATCACATTGTTATTTTTAAGTACATTCAGACCTAGATAAAGTTAAAAAAGAATTCAGATCTAGATAGCATCATGATCTACTTTTCTTCTCATGATGCTATTATGTATTACAAATGTATCCTTGCAAACTTGATGTGCTGTACTTGTTACATTGCCCTTAGTCCTGGATGCTATCGTTTAACAATAAAGTTTGTATTGTAAGTATTTCTTCTCCCCTTGCTGTTTGCAGCTAAGAACTTCGGTGTTACAGAATTTGTGAACCCAAAAGACCATGACAAACCAATCCAGCAGGTCCTAGTTGACCTTACAGATGGTGGTGTGGATTACAGTTTTGAATGCATTGGAAATGTTTCCCTAATGAGGGCTGCGCTTGAATGCTGCCACAAGGTAAGCTAGAGTTGCAGCCTGTATTTATTACACGTTTATGAATTTTGTGGACTATTGCAGACTGATAACACACACACCTCACATATTAATACACAACTCTTCCTACTAGTGTGCTACCAAATTCAGTCTTGAATTGACGCTATCGTTGCATTTGTGTATCTATTTCTGAATAAAGGGAATATATTTGAGCTTAAAGGGGAAAAATTCCATTGATTTTTTCTCTGAATTGTATTTCTTAAATGGAAACATGGTGTATCTGTTTTCAAATTCTCATTCGTACATCTCTTATGCTTCATGTTTTTCCGTCATCTCAAAGTAATAAAGTGATTAACACACCTCACTCGTCGATACACAACTTTGCAAATATGTTGCCCAAACAATTCAGTCTTGGATTGATGCTATGTGTTTGTGTATCTATTTCTGAATAAAACGTTATATATTTGAGCTGAAAGGGAATAAATTCCATTGAAATTTTCTATGATGTATTCCTTAAATTGAAATATTGGTTTGTCTGTTTTCAGATTCTCATGTGTATATCTCATCTGTTTCATGTTCTACAGTCATCTCGAAGTTACTTGCCTTTGCTGATTATCTTTTACCTGTAGGGTTGGGGTACCTCGGTCGTTGTTGGTGTAGCTGCGTCTGGCCAGGAGATCGCGACCCGGCCATTCCAGCTCGTCACTGGTCGTGTCTGGAAGGGAACAGCTTTCGGCGGCTTCAAGAGCCGAACCCAGGTTCCGTGGCTTGTCGAGAAGTACATGAACAAGGTAAATCATACAATCTCAAACAGACCAAGACCACATGTTACCAGTAGTTCTTCCATGAGAAGCAAAACCTGACCATCCATTGTCTACAGGAGATCAAGGTGGATGAGTACATCACCCACAACATGAACCTGACTGACATCAACAAGGCGTTCGACCTGCTGCACGAAGGCGGCTGCCTGCGCTGTGTGCTGGCGATGGAGCATTGAGCAACGTGAAGTTGTAACGAAGATGTACCTCTACCCCTGGACTAGAACTCGTTTTGTGCCATTTGGCCTAAGAAAACTCTTGAACGCAAGCCCTATATAAATATGTTGTGCTGGATGTTTGGGGTTGTTACTGCATGAGCTCTTAGTATGTTGCTTTACCTGTTGACTTGTATCTATTTTGGTTTTGCAATTACGTGCTGCAACGTACTTGAAATCACTTTTTCTGATTAGCCATGACGAAACGATCATGGAATAACCGTGTCTGGAAGGTTTAACATGAAAAATCTGCGATATCACCCAATAGTTTGGTAACTGAAGCATAACTGATTTTAATTCAGCCAATATAACAATACAAAGCTTTACAGTATGGTGCAAGAAAGATAAATACACATACATCTCAGGTATCTGGCTATAGTATTTGCCAGATTTTTCTTCTTTGATTAAGGGATAAGGAGGTCACAGCAATAAGCCCGTTGCACTCCCTGAAGCATTACAACGCTTAGATTGGATTCTGCTGTAAATATATTTGTATGCCATGAAGCTGTTCTTTCTATCTTGGCTGGCTTCCATATCCTCGGAATATGTTTCGTTTCATTACTTCTCCTCAACTTGAACACTACTGCCTGCTAATAAGAATTGGTACAATAAGTGACTGCTAGACCAATATAACAAATTGCAGAAATTTTTGTCAAACACAAAGGTCATGCAATAATTGAATAAACACTTGGAGGATGGCAATTTTACCCGGTACGGGTACCCGCGGGTACCGTACCCGCATGGGTAGGGTATGGGCACAATTTTATACCCATGGGTAGTACCCATACCTACCCGTTAAGTCACGGATAGGGCACGGGTATAACCTTGTACCCGTGGGTATACCCATACCCTACCCATTTATACTAACATGTGGACCTTACCCGTGGAGTTCCAACATTCATTCTTGTGAGCTTGTGAAACTATGTTAAAATTGTCACTAATAGTTAATATGAGTTTATATAATTGTCATGTACTCATTGAGGTGAGATAAATGTTTTTCTTGTGGGAAATGTCCTATCGATGAATGTAAAATTATGAATAACTTGTGTACTATTTAATCTACCCGTTGGGTACCCAATGGGTATGGGTACCTGTCGGGTATGGGTACGGGTAAAGGTTTATACCCATGGGTACGGGTATGGGTAGAATTTTTTACCCATTGACTACATGGGTATGGGTATGGTATTGCCCTACCCATTGCCATCCTTACTTGGTGGCGGACAAATAATTTGATAAATGAGCAATTCATGGCGGACCAATTCATGGAAGATGTTTACAAACACTTGGTGTTTTTTTTTGGTTTTTTTGGCAAGAGTATTTATCTTTTCTTCCGGGCATCCTAAGGTGATAAGGTCTGAATCTCAAATTCTCAAACAAGGATTCATAAAGAAGCTACACAGTTTTGCACAGGGAAGACCTAGCTGTTCCGACTTTTTCTCTCAGGAGCCTAACTAATATTTTCTATTTATCTTGGTACAAATTGTGACGAATGATAAAATGCATTACAGTATGCACATTGGTATGAGCGCAAGCCAGAGACACCTATGTTCTTCTAACTATTATTTTTCACTTCTGCATTTCTGCAGAAGAACATACTAATTCAACGAAATCTCCTCAACAATTTAAACTAGTTACTTAAACAGATGAAAATGTTACTAACACACTAATGCAAGACATGTGCAATGAAATAAATAAATAAAATCGTTATGCACAGTTCCTCTCTTTTTGAATAATTACCGATTCGAACTCGCGGCTTTCTTTCGCCAGTGGAGGGCTTCTTCTTCATATAGCAGCCGTTCCAATCACCCCCGTCCTGCGAATAGTAATCCATCGGGTACTCCCCTCCAAAATCATTTCCACCACAATCACCACTGCTGCAATCACCATCTCCGCAAGTTCCTGATCCTGAGCAGCACCCACTGCCACCTCCACCGCCACATTCCCTGCTCCCCTTCTCCCACCACCCAGGAACATAACCTAGTGCAACATCGAACTCAAATGTGGTCAGCACCGGCCTCTTGAATCCCTCCCCCCAATCGATTGACAACCGAGGACATGCAATCTGCACCCATGCATCCACTGAATCCCCGAACAGCTCCATCCTCGTCGGGGAGAGCTCTGACATGAGCACCACCGTGTGCTCCAACCCTTTCTCCTCCAGATGCTCCACTATCCGGTCAAGAACCTTCACGCTCCCCTGCCGGCCCAGCGTGCCGAGCACAACTCCCCAGCTCTTGGCCTTCCTCGCCGCCAGCACCGCCTCCTTCCTCGCCTGCTTCATGCCGACATGGTCATACTCCTCCAGCACGAGCACACCAAGAAAGGGATCAAACCGGTAGGCCTTCACCCCGGGGTTGGCAATCATGAACGCCTCGAGATGGAACCTGCCGTCTGCGACGAACACCACCACGCCCACCCCCTCCGATTTCTTCAGCGTGGGGGCGGTGCATCCGAGGATCTCGCCGGCGGAGAGCGGCTGCGCTTGCGGCACGAGGATGTCGCGGTACCCGTCCCGCGTGAGCATCTCGCGCGCGGCGTGCACCGCGGAGATGAACTGCACGGTGCCGGCGAGGGCGAGGCGGGGCGCCTCGGCGGGGTCCGGGAAGGCGCTGCGGACGGCGGCGGCGAGGCGGAGCGCGTCGACGCGGATCTCGACGAAGACGTAGAGGACGGGGAGGAGGGAGGAGGTGACGGGGACGAGGCAGGAGTGGCCGTAGTGGACGAGGAGGTCGGCGGCGAGGGCCTTGGCGGGGCGGTCGCCGAGGCAGCAGGCGCCGTAGGTGGGGTCGGCGAGGATGAGGACGTCCTTGGAGGGGTCCTCGGCGAGGAAGGGGCCGAGGAGGTGGGAGAGGGGCAGCGAGAAGAGGAGGAGGCCCTCGGGGAGCTGCAGCGCGGCGCGGCGCGCGCCGGAGGAACGGATGCGGTGGGCCGTCTTGGGGAGCTCGAAGTTGTAGGCGGCCGGGAGGAGCGAGGTGGCGGCGGCCGCGAGGGTGGGGTCGGATAGGATCGAGGGAGGGATCGGGGTGTGGACGAATCGCTTGGGGGTCTTCTTCTTGGCGCTCTGGGACGGGTCTGCCGCCGTGACCGCGAGGGAGGTGGAGGGGTCGCCGGCGTCCATGGCGGCGGCGGCGGTGACGGGTGGGGAGAGACGAGAGGAGAGGGGTTTTGCCTTGGCCTAGCAGCTCGAGACGACACGGAGCTTCCCGAAGAGGAGAAGCAGCAAGAGAAGGCCCATTATCCACTATGTGGATTGCGGAATAAAAAAGCTCAGCAAGATACTAGGCCAAAATGGGCTTTTCCTGGCCCAGTTTAACTCCTCGTTCGTCGTCTTTTTCCTTCCTCCAGAGCCATTCATCGTCCTCTCCTCGCCGTCGCTCCTCCTGTACTTTTCCCCGCCTGCCGTTAATCACTTGCTCGCTCTCTTGTCTATCCATGGGAGGCGACACCGTCAATCGCCCGCCGGTAATCACCCCGCGTCCCTCTCGAGCGACCGATAGAGGCCGTAGCCCAGAATCGGCCAACAGGTACGTCTGCGATTGTTAGTTTTTTCTTCAGTTGACTCCCATAGAATCTACCGATCCTAAAATCTCTACTATATAATCTGTCTTAACGACCGTACGTACGTCCGTACGTCGCATCAACGTCGCATCAAAGAGTCGAGTCGTCCGCTCGTCCGTGTCGAACTGGGCTAATGTTTCTGTCCAAGAGTCCAACCAATCAAAGTGGGCCAGGAAAAGCAGGCCTTTCCGTTTGACAACAGCTCGACCAACCTAAGCGGGCCTAGAGCAAAACTGCGGGAGCCTACCACAGGAAAATCATACGTACAAGAGGAAAAATTTAACCTCTCAGTTCACTTACCTAACGACCATGAAAACATTTCCAGCACCAGCAGCGAAAAAGATACACGACAGCTGTTCTCCGCCTAGGAGGCGCCTCACGCACAGCTATCCTCGCCTCCTTAGAGCTTGCCGTGGAGTTTCTGCTCGACGAGGACTTGCTCAGCGCGCACGACCCTGCCCCGTGTGGCAGGACATGGAGGAATAGAGGAGCGAAAATCCATGGCGAGATAGACCAGAATTGGAGATGAATCATGAATCAGAACACAGGGCCCTGAGGAATCGACAATCGAACATCAGGGACAGACGGCGAGCTGCCGGCGGCAATAAATGGCGGCAGCAATGGCGAGGCAGGGGAGGGGGCGGCCATGGAGGCGGTCCGCCAGGGAGCTGGAAAAGAGGAGTGATGGAGGGGATAATGCTGAGTGTGAGTTTTTTTTCCCCAAACGTCACGCATTGGAAATTTGGAAGTTGGATCCAGCAAGCGACGTGCCCAGCGCCCCAGCCGACCCATTTGCTACTGCTTGCATACGTTTTCCAATATATCAGCTTTTTTTTTTTGATTACAATATATCAGCTTTGGTATAACTACAAACAAGTGCATGTCAAGAAAAAAAAAGTGATGTGCACTGTTCACCTTGTTTGTAGTTAAAATAACACGTAAAATGAGGACCCAAATAATTTACTATTCTAAATAATTTGAGAGTTGATATGAATATTTCTATACTGGTTGTCGTCGTATTATAGGTTTTATTGAAATATATGCATTTCAAGTGAATCATTATGTATAGAAAGAAATTTACGTAAGCTGTAGCAACGCACGGGCATTCCACTAGTCATAGTATAAGCGTTGATATTTGAAATTTAGTTCTGCACAGATTTCAGCATTTCAGTTCTGCACCCGGGTATTTACGTTTCCATTACGAACAACTACAACTACTGATGGATTGTGGTGAATAGGTTGGAATGTACTTTCAGAGTTTGATTCACGGTTAAGCAAAATCGATATAAAAGAGAACTGAACTCGGAGGGACAATGAAATTCAGTGCGCCGCTTCACAAATCCATCCTGTTAACAACACTAATCCACACCCAATTATACAAAATAATAATAATCAACAATGCGGTTAATTAGTAAGATTAATAGTACCAATTATAATAGTTGCATACTATTAGCACTGATTCGTCCAAGATTGAACATATATTTGTGATAACACTGAATTTACACGCAAATAGCAGTGATTCAACCAAGAATATTTTCTTAAATAACATAATAGCAAATTGCATAGCTCCAACCAAAATTTTGAGTTTGTCCAAAAAAACTAAGAGCCTTAAGTGAAAAGAGGTATATGAAGAACAACGATAAATTACAGAAAATATTTGAGTCCCATCTAAATCCTTCCTCTGCCAACATCATCAGACATCATGGTGATTTTTCTTTGCCTGCCTTGGTTAGTTTGGACCATTTATAATCGTCTTCGCAATGTTTAGGGATTGAGTGTGATGAGTTTGCAATTTGACGTACTAAACAGTTCCCACGGGGCACGGGCCAACTTCAGAAATCATTGGTGCATTTTAATCATTAACCGAAGTTGTTTGGTTGACTATAGGAAAAACTCGACACAAATGAATTTTTGATAGATCTAAACACTTGTAAAGAATCATATGAAATTGTGAAGGAAAGCAGGACATGAAACTGTGATGTGGAAAAGCGATATCTAGGAATTTTGATTGACAACTATTGTATAATTAGTCTACTAATCAAAAGTACTTGAGAATAAATATTCTGGATGGTTGCGAGGAAAATATTTTGGTTGGAGTCGAAAACAACACACATAGTGGGCGAACGGTCCATGTCGAACTTTGCCAGCACCGTGCTTGCCAGCGTAGCATACGGTAGTATTATTTTTAGAAGGCTTTGCCCCTCGGTTTACATGACTACAAACCACGAGTTTGCAAGAGGCAGTGTTGTGACTGTTCTTAGCTTCAACTCATGCGAACTCGCTAACGCGGTGGTCTGAAGAGCTTACACGCATACGAACACAAGACATACAAGCGATTTTTCCCTAAAAACAGAATACAAGCGATTTGTGCCGCGCAGCTACTGTGGCTTTTCTTCACTCTTTTCTTTTATTCTGGGGAGCAAAGCTCACCATTACATAACAACCCTCACAAATCACAGCTTGATTTGATCGTGCCATCCCACGATCTGAAGCTAGAGGCCAGACAACCGACTCGACACGACGGGAAAATAACGCCTCGACGTGAACGTGCACGTCTCAGGCTTACATGACATGACTGACCCAACAGAAAAAACAAACATGCTGCTACGAAGTACGACTACGTGCAGCCTGACGCTAAGCGTCAAGATTATTCAGAAAACAAACATAAAAAGGGCATTAGCTAGAGCTTACACAGCAGTATTCGCCTCTAGCTTTCCAGTCTCGTCTCCGTGAGAGTGAGCTGGAAATCATCGTTATTGGTAACAGTATAGATGCCATCGTCGTGGATGATAGTAACCAGACCATTGGTCAGAACATCTGTTTGCTTGTATGAGTAGGGAACATCACAGGAAGCTCGCGTTGAAACAAAATTTCCCGTGAGCTTAGTCTTCGCAGGAACAGAATGCTCCTCTGTTATCGTTGCTTCATCTGTGTTACTTTCAGTTGTTGTCTGGCCATTTAATGTAGTGGATTCAGTGGAAAATGTAACCTCTCCACGTACTATGATTGGCACCCCGCTAGTGCAAGACCTGATCTTGTGTTGGACGCCTATCTTAGATGAAACAGTGGTTTCCCATTTACTAACCATTTCCGCTTTCTTGGTGTAAGAAAATGTGGTTTTGAACTCTCTGCTGGTGTCGTTGATGCGAGTAGTACTGACAACCTTGAGAATCTTTTTTGTTGTAAATCCTTGCTTTATCCAAGTTGTACTTGTTGACATCACTAATCTCACGCCTTATAACTGGCTCTTCCACCTCCAGCTTTGCCCATTGCGATATGGTATCATCACATGCGTTGAGGTAGCTTGTCCCATCTTGAGTGAACCTTCTGCAAAATTTGTTGTTGCCCAGATTCCGGAGTGCAACGAAACCGTCCCCAGCGACCACCTCAAATAATGCGTTACGGTCTGTCTTGTCTTCTATGTCCTCAGTCAAAATCCAACCCCAGCTGCTGAGCTTCCAAACCCTACCCTTGTGGGTAGTTATACGGACAGTTCCATCATTACCGGTGAAAGTAGTGAAAATCACATTTGCATTTCCTATATCTTCTGTGTGAAATTGCACATATCGATGACATATCCAGCTTTTACCAAGTATGAAGCCACCTGCCAAGGTACGCAGAACAGGAATATTCATGATTATGGATTTTTTTTTTTTTTTTTTTTGCGGAGAATAAAGGTGATATATTAAAGCACAGCTCTTACAGACAGATCCAGACAGAAAAAGAAATTACAACAAGGTCCAACTTCTTCCTCCTCTGGAACTCGCCGACGCGGACGCACAGAGGCCGTCGGTGGCACGCCGCTGCCGCTGCTCCTTGAACCTTCTTTAAGCGGAGTCAGCCTCCTGGCCAGCGGGAAGTCGCCGAGCATAACCGCTGAAGACGGCGCCGACGACGCAGAGCTTCTCAAGAACACCTTCATCTTCATTTTCTGGGATTTCTCACTCCAGTTCCGCCGCCGACAAAACAGCCGCGGACCCGCACCCCCATCACAGCACCTCGCAAGCCCACCACCGCCCCTGGGGAGGAAGACGGCGCGGAGACGACCGGCTCGCAGGACGGGAACTCCACCGCAAGCCACCGACGTCGCCGTCTTGCCAGCACCCTGCACGGAGTACATCAACTCAGCCTCCCCGGCGAACGAATCGCCGAGCCGGAGAAGGGAGGGAGAGGAATTATTCTTCACCACCGCCGCCACCGTCTCCGACACGATGCTGCCGGCGAAGCAACTAACCACTAGAAAAACTAGTACTAAACTACCCGCACGGACAAGATCCGGAGCTTTTGTCCATCTCGCCACGCACCGACGGCGCTGGAGACGAAGAAAAGCGGCGGACTCGCCGGCGTCAACAACTACAAACCCCGCCACCGCCACCAGCCAACGGCACGAGAGGACCTAAAACTAGACCTAAACTACTCACCAGCAGAAGGCCGGAGCTTCCCCCCACCTCACAACGCCGTAAAGGCGCCGGAGGCGGAGGGAAGCGGCGACAACGCCGGCGAAACCTCGATCACCCTTTTTCGCCTCTCTCTGCACTGTAGCTTGGGGATAAGGCTCCCACTCACTTTCATGATTATGGATTTGACCACACTGTCGTGCCCAGTGAAGTCCTCCCTAAGTTTCTTTGGACCGAGATACTTGCCGTTGTCGCCTTTGAAAGCAACATACTTAGGCAATTTCTTGTGTCTTGACAAACCAACTACAGTAAAATTGTTGGAAATTGTTTTCTTGATCATCTTCATGGTCTCTTAGTTGCAAGTAGTGAAGTCCTCCCTAAGTTTCTTTGGACCGAGATACTTGCCGTTGTCGCCTTTGAAAGCAACATACTTAGGCAATTTCTTGTGTCTTGACAAACCAACTACAGTAAAATTGTTGGAATTGTTTTCTTGATCATCTTCATGGTCTCTTAGTTGCAAGTAGGTTTTGCAACCGATGGACACGACACAAGCAAATTTCCGTATGACGGGATGGAGGAACCTGTTATTTTTGGATAAAATAGGCAGATAACTGTAAGATCTGGCAAAGTTACGTTCCAGTACTATATATATACAGAGGAAAGATCAAGTTTTGCTTCGACGCACACCACTTAGAAAAGTTCACAATTTAGACCCACCAAAATTGCTAGTGCAAATTCCCCCGTAATGCAATGAATCATTTTAATGTCAGCAGAGCACTAATAAGGCAGTAGCTCGCACCAGATTATATAGTGGTTGGCACCCATGCGGAAATATACAAGTATATTAGTAGTATCTAACCAGCGGCTAGGATACGGTGATATGTGGAGAAATCCACTTTGGCTCCCGGTGCATATGCACCCGATATTTGAAAAACACATTTTAAAATGTTAAAAAAATGTGAAAAATATCTCGCAGACACAACTTCACGTAATATGGGTTCACAAAAAACCGATATTTTTTGTGGTCTGTGTAATAAGACAAAAAATGCTTTGTGAAAATCTTATTTTAGCACCACATTTTGTCTTGTTTACACATCCCACAAAAAAAAATCGGTTTTTCGTGAAATGTGAACACATAGAATGTTAAGATCTCCCGGGAGTCAAAACGCCTCTCCCCCACATTAATTTGGTTTGTATGTTAATGTATCGTAGAGAGAGAGAGAGAGAGAGAGGGTAGAATCAACTAGTTGCTATATCTTATTGCTATGTCATCTATAACTAGTTCAATAGCTGGCATATATAGGGAGAGGCGTTTTGGCTCCCCTACCTCATATGCTCCTGAGAGAATAAAAAACGTAAGGCATTTCAAAAGTTTTGAAAAAATTTGGCGACATATACATGTTATTTAAATACGTAACGAATTTCATGATGAAATTACATGTGTAGTGCTATGTGCAAAAATAACAAAATTAGTGCTCTAAAAAAGAGTTTAGAAATCTCATTTCGGCCACTGATTTGTTTTTTTTTTTTGCACTGAACAGACCAAATGTCATTTCACTAAGAAACTTGGCACATAAGTAGAACATTTGTATATGTTCGTTATTTTACAAAATTTGTTCATTTTATCAGAAGCATATGAGCTCGGGACGCGAGGTGAATTTCCGGTATATATATAGTAGATAGTTATAAAATAAAGTCTAATAATGGAGCCAACTAAGGGTCCTAATAATGGAGGAAGGAAGCCTCGAGGACCGCTCGCATTCCGTGCCACTACGTCTCTTGTCAGTCGTCATCGTCGTCGTCCTCCTCTGATGTCGAGGACGGTGCCGGACCGGCCACTTCGCCAGGTTGCGGATCATGGTCGAGGCCATCCTCCTCATCGTCGAGAGGTGCCAGCGGTCCGTAGGGACGTGGTAACAGTGGAGGCGGGCGCCGTACTCCAACGTCCACCATGGAGGTCCAGTACGTCGACAACATGGAGTAGAGGGGGTCGATCCGCTTCTCCCACGCCATGGTTGCCCAGACGTTCTTGATGTAGTAAAGGCGTGCCTACCCGCTAAGCCGTGACGCCACTAGAAGCTTTACGATGTTCGTCACCCACCTGTCCGGTAGGCAACGGGCGTCTGACACCGGGATGTTGTTGCCCAAGTGGTGTTGCGCCTCCTGAACTGTCATCAGACGGCAGCCGTCACATGCGTAGGACGACAGTGGTCCAGAGGTAGCGGCGCGTGGGAGGAGGCCTGCTCGAGGTGGCGCGCGAAGAATGCCTGCTCCTCGCGAAGCATCTCGCGAGCTCGCGGTCCTCATTCTGCCGACGACGTTGCTCGAGGCGTTGCACGCTGCGGTGCGCCTAGCGGTGACCCCGCATGGTCCACAGACAACTCAGCGCGACGAAGGTAGCGTGCCATCTGTTCCTCACGGCTCACCTCGCGCCAGCCCATTAACGCGAGCACCGGTTTCGTTGGCATGCATTGACGCCGACGACGCGTGTTAAGTCACCGTCTAGGAGGGGTGACGGGGCGATGCGCCATCAACACGTGGAAGACACGGCTCGACACGTCGCGTCGTTCTATGCCCGCTGGGGAAACTGCTCCGCCATTAAAGCGGGAATATTGGCCACAATAATTTAACTAGCGTTCTGACCCACCGCGCTCGCCTGTCGGTATCCAGCGAAGCGTCGGTTGCCGCGGGTACTAGCACTCCCACTTCCCCCTATGGACCAAACGTGATGCGGGGTTTGAGGACACGTTATTTTTTTTTTGAAACGGGGCAAAAGTTTTGCCTTTTCATTGATATAGAAGAAATGAATTGGCCAGTTTATAAGGGAAACTGGCCGAAAACCGATACAACATAAAACACACCACACCGGCCCCAAGGCCGCGCCCCACACGAGTCGATGACCAAGGCGCCCAACCAACCAAAGTCGACACCCAAAAAACCTCAACGCAAACAGCCTAGGCGAACATCTGGAGCCACCGCTCCGACATCCACGCCGGCCCCCAGGCCACGCCACCACTCCGAGTCGACGACCAAGTCGCCCTAGCGACCAAAACCGCCACTCTAACACCTCAACGCATCACAGCGGAGACGAGAGTCCGGAGCCGCCGTTCCGACATCCACGCCGGCCCCAGGGCCACGCACCGCCTAGCCGATGACGAAAGACTCACCGCCGCCCACCACCAAACTCCATCCACTGGTCCTTCCGGTCGGCGGGACATCCAAGGCGAGGCACCAAGAGGTAAGCGACGCAAGAGCGCCGCCCTCGCCTGATCCGGCAACTTTGCCGCTATTAGAGTCACCGCTGGGGGGCTTTTCCGTTGGACAAGTCACTCTCTCAACAGGCTTCTTGAAACGGACGGGGCTTGACTGCGCCCATCCTTGCGCCCGCACCAATCAACGACCCTTCCCGCCGGATCGTTTTTCTTTTGAAAAAACACATCGTAATGGACAAACGATTTGGAGGTGTCCACGCTCCAGTTCGTCGACCTCGGCCCCTGCGCCCCCATTCTGTATGGAGTGGGTGCTACAAGCTCGCGGCCATCAGCGTCGCCGACTCTGCCCCATCGGCCTAAGGCTCGATGCCCTCGTCGCATAGTTCGCCCCAGCGTCTCGAGCTCAAGGAGGTAGTTTGACATTTCCAAGTAGGTCCACCTGCTCGAGTTGTTCTTCTAACTAGTTCACATGGGACGACCAGGACACCGAGTGTCCGAGTCCAACAAACCTTGATGAGATACAGCATCGATCGAGGAACTGCACTGGCGACAACGAGGACAAGTTGTTCGGACCAGCGTCCACCTAGAACAGCTGCAGTGGAGCGGCGGAAGCAACAACCCTTCAGCCGGCATGGCTAAGATACGCGCACGGGTACGGGCTAGGGATAATTAAATCCCAACGGTCGCCGGCACCGCCCGTGCCGGGCCGCCGTACAGATCCATGCAGCAGGGTCACCGGCGAGGCACAGCTCTCCTGCGGCCCTGCCAATTCCTTCTCTCTACTGACTACTGTTCCGGGGAAAGGGCGACTCGGTTTCTTGATAATTCATCAAATAGTTATTACAATCCAAATAGTTCTTCAAATAATACAAATTGTTTCACAAATGCATAGTCTTACAAACCAAATAAATATAAAGATCAATAGTTCATCAAATGGAACTACTGGTTACCGTAGTGCTGCCAGACATGCTCCACCAAATCACTTTGGAGCTGAAGATGAGACGACTTCTCACGAACATCACGGTGGAAGTCGAGGAACTGAGCAAATGTGGATGGTCCCTGGGCTCAACCAACTGACCCTGAAACTGCCATGCCTGATCATGCATGCCCTCGTCGCGTTCATCCTTCACGATCATGTTGTGCATGATCACACACGCTGTCATCACCTCCCATAGTTGGTCCTTGTCCCATGTCCTAGCAGGGTGGCGAACAATAACCCATCGTGACTAGAGGGCACCGAACGCACGCTCCACATCCTTTCTAGTACTCTCTTGTTCCTTGGCGAACCTCTTTTTCTTCTCATCAGTGGGATTGGAGATGGTCTTGACAAATATAGTCCATGTAGGGTAAATCTCATCAGCAAGATAGTAAGGCTTGTCATACTCGTGACCATTGATCTCATAGGTCACCTGGGATGCCATGCCATTGGAGAGCCTGTTGAACACCGGAGACCGCTGCAGCACATTGATGTCATTGTGCGAGCCGGCCATGCCAAAAAACGAGTGCCAAATCCACAAATCTTGTGATGCCACGGCCTCAAGCACGACCGTGCACGCCCCAACATGGCCCTTGTATTGCCCCTGCCAAGCAAATGGGCAGTTCCTCCACTCCCAGTGCATACAATCTATGCTGCCAATCATCCCAGGGAACCCTTTGGCCTCGTTGATGGCCAAAAGCCGGGTCATGTCAGCAGCATTGGGCTCCCTCAAGTACTCGGGGCCGAACACCTGCACCACATCTCTGCAAAACTTGTACATTGCTTCTAGGCACGTGGACTCACTCATCCGCACGTACTCGTCCACAAGATAACCGGCAATTCCATATGCAAGCATACGAACGGCGGCGGTGCACTTCTGGTACGACGAGAAGCCGAGGGTACCGCATGCATCGGCCTTGCATATGAAATAGTCATCAAAATGCATCACCCCCAACCGGATACGGTTGAACAAAGATCTTCTCATCCGGAAACGGCGCCGGAAAACCTTGGGAGGATACGTGGGTTTATGGGGACGAAAGTAGTCCCCATACAGCTGGATTTGGCCAGCTCTCCGGTTCCGGTCCAGAGCAGGAGAACGGTCCGGCAACGACCCTCGGAACACCGGCCGCATCCTCTCTATGTACTCGTTGACGATGAGGGTGGCAACCAGGCCATCACTCTCATCGTCGGAGGAATCGTCGATGATGACTGGTTGTAGAGGATGTAGTTCTTGTAGTACCACCCATCCGAGCTATCCATGTCCGAGTTCGTACCTGAGTTCTTGCCGGGGCGAGTGGCCGAACACCTTGTGGGCGGTGTGTGTGTCGCGGGCGCTGCGAGGAGAGATGGCCGCAAGATTCACCGGCCGTGGCGGTGAGGAAGCTGGTCCGGTGACGGCGGGGAAGAGGAGCAGCAGACGGCGTCCCCGGAATGGCCTGCAGTGCCAAATCGAGGGAGCAGCGGCGCTCTGGCGGCGAGAGGGGCGAGAGAGGAGGAGGAGGGTGGGGAATGGACTGATTTGCGAGCCAGGGGCGGAGTAGGGCAGGACACAAAAGCGCTCCGCCGCGCGTCCTGGGCCGACGCATCGGTGACCCAAATTTGGGCTAGGAATGCGTCGCGGCGGACCAAAAAACGGACCGCGGTCCGTTTGCGTCGCCCCGTTGGGCCGTGTTTTTGGCCCCCGCGGACAGGAACGGAGGCGCGCGGACTCGATGCGTCGCCCCGTTGGAGTCATCCTAAACTGGTCAAATTTTGGTCCAGATTTGAGGCGGTGTCCGCTCTCGAGTCCGACCTGGCCCACGTGACAGTCACCCACCACACCTTTTGGTCTCTCTCCCCACCACAACCTCAAACGGACATAGGGCTCACCGCGGACCGTATCAAACAGATAAAATCGAACATGTTTCGCGCAAACGAAACGCTGCCGCGCCGTTGCAGGAGTTCTCTCGTATCCGTTTCGATCAGAGTAGGACCTCTGCCAGCAAAGGAAAACTCTACCGGAATTGTGCGGGAAAAGGAGCCGCAGAAGCAAGGAGGTGATTTGTAAAGGAAACTAACCTGATGGAGCTGTCCTTGTCCTTGACAGGGAGTGCCTGGAACAAGGTGCACGAGGGGCTGGACAGGTCCTCGTCCGGTTCATCGGCGGTGCCGATGACCCAGCGGCTGCTGCTACGGCTACCGCTGTCCAGCGCCAGGACAGGCACCCAGTATTTGTTGTTGTAGCAGCACCGAACATGCATGAAGCCTCCTTCTTCCTCCGCCACGAATCGAGTGCGCATGTTTGCCAGGACGGCGTCATCGCTGGCCTCGATGCGGCTCCTGGTGGCTTTATTGGGGCCCTTGCAATACACGGACTTCAGGTACTTGCCGTTGAGCTCTGCTCGTAAGGCAAAGCACCCCGACGACGCCAACGCAGCAGGAAGCATCCTGATCGATGGTTCTCTCTTGTTCTCTCTCGAGCTCTCTCTGGTTCTTTCTCGAGCTCTCTCTGGTTTCTAGGGCCGGGTTCCTTCTCATATCCCACACAACTTTCTTTTGTTTTGTCCACTAGAACTAGAATAGAATGATGCTTCGTCTGTGTCAACGAATCTATCCACTTGTGCATGATGCTTCGTCTGGTTTCTAGGGTTCCTGCTCAGAGCATCTTCAACCGGAGTTGCCAATCCGCCCCCAAACGTTCGGGCGGACAACCCGGACAAGATTTGACCTAAAAACATGCACCCAACCGCCTCCCCAAAATCAGCCCAAACTTCCGGTCTGTCCGGTAACCCCCAAACTCAAGGCATATGTGCGGAGGTTTGGGGCGACCGGACGTCTGCTTTCCTTTGTTTTGTCCTTCATTGATTTTTCTCTCTTCTTTTCCACCAATCACATGTTAATGACCTCACATTTTGAGTAGTCTTTGAGGTACATGGTTGGAGGAGACCACGATGCTCTCCACTACTTTCTTTTGTACGCTAGAACTAGAATAGAAGGATGCCTCGTCTGTGTCAACGGATCTCTCCCTGTACGCCCACTTG
The DNA here is from genome assembly GCA_947311845.1 of Poa pratensis. Classification (NCBI taxonomy): domain Eukaryota; kingdom Viridiplantae; phylum Streptophyta; class Magnoliopsida; order Poales; family Poaceae; genus Poa; species Poa pratensis. The sequence goes on along the minus strand of CAMZMU010000020.1, from coordinate 6,276,181 downwards.
CGGACGATCTCCACTTGTCCATGATCCCAACCGGCTGCAACCTGCATTTGTATAAGCATAAGCTGAGTAAAACGAGATCAAGCTGACCACGGTGCATTGAACTCCTTCCCCTGTTCACAGTCTGGAATCGGAGCTACAGGGGAAGGGATGGATCCACCCTGTTTTGTGATCTAATACTAGATCGAGGAGCCATTTATAGTCAACTCGGATGCCAAGTCGCTTTTAGCAGCTAAGATGAACTCTTGTGAGGATCTATTTTACTCTCCACTGGGTGGAGAGGTACGCCACTAGCAGCACGTTTAGGTTCTCTGTGTCAGTGGTAGAATCTTAAGTGACAATAATGACTAGCAGCACGTCGGGTGTTTTGGGGACGCTTTATTTACATCTTGGAACCAATAGAAATCAACCTTAGTCACGGTGCAATTCATAGGGGCTAAACTAAATACACCTAAACGGAGGGAGTATTTATGAACCAATTGAAGAGAGATAATGACTAACATTAATTTGCATACGCTATGACGATCAAACAATAACAAAATAAATTTTAAGTGACACAATTTTGCAAATGCAGAATCTTAAGTGACAATAAAAAATTAATCTTAAGTATTTACGTATATATAATTTGAGATATAGCTCAAGATTGCAATTTGTTTTGTTATTTTAAAATTTTACATTCAAATTTTTTATTTCATTATTCGAATAATAGCTCTTATGAAATTTAGTTTTAGATTTCATAGTTTGTGAGGGGCGTTAGTGAAGAAGCTATGCCGCTTATGCGATAGAGTGAAGAGTAAAAAAAAAATCCAGGGCAATAATTGTTAGCGTATGTGTGTGGCATTGGCATGTTGGAGTAAAACTAATCAAAAAAATGGATTGGATTTTCTGAATTTGCTATATTGTGAATAACTATTAACCTTTTAAGATGGAATATTAAAAATTCCTAGGTAATATTAAATAAATGGGAAAGTTACTTCGAATATATATGGAAATTCATAAATACCTAGCAGATACTAATTATAATGGTTGGTCAATGATCAATGAACTTGATTGGTAAATAGTTCAAGAACCTGACAGCAACCTGACATATCTGATAAATCGATGTACTCCGGTGAATAATCATAATATTTTCATACGAGACCGAGCACACCAGGGATCAAACTTCGGGTTTGAAGCCTCCTATGTCTCATCACGGCAAATATTCTTTGACTAGCATACAAAGTTAACCTTGATAGTGAAACCTTGATAGTGAGATGTGTATATTGACTTTTTTCAATGTTGAAGCTCTAGATTATGGTCTTTAGCGTGTGGTGCTGATGTGTGCGTGCATGACGGGCGGCAGATGAAGACTTGCTTGATTCCATGCATACAAAAACCTTTTTTTTCTCGGAACACTACATACGAGACCGAGCATACCAGGGATCAAATTTTGGGTTTGATTTTGAAGCCTTCTATGTCTCATCACAGCAAATATTCTTTTTGTTTAACAAAACAGACAACATTGCCTCATTTTATTAATGACTAGCATACAAAGTTAACCTTTGATAGTGAAACCATGAAAGTGAGATGTGTACATTGACTTTTGTCAATTTTGAAGCTCTAGATTCTGGTCTTTAGCGTGTGGTGCTGATGTGTGCGTGCGTGACGGGGCGGCAGATGAAGACTTGCTTGATCCCATGCATACAAGAATTCTTCTTTTTTTCGCTCGGAACACTACATTAGAGATCGAGCACACTAGGGATCAAACTTCGGGTTGGACGTCTTCTATGTCTCATTTCAACAAATATTCTTAGCATACGCCGTTAACCCCTATATATGGTGAGAGTCCGTGGTTACAATTAACCTTGACAGTGACATGTCTACAGTGACTTTTGTCGATCTTGAAACTCTAGATTCTAGTCTTAGTATACTGTGTGTGTGGTGATGTGTGCGTATGCGACGGGCCGTAGACGAAGACAGTGACAATCACCTTGACTTTTGTCAATCTTGAAAGTCTAGATTCTAGTCTTTTTTTTCTCTCGGAACACTATATACGAGAGTACTGCATAGAGGAAAGACCCTCAGGACCCTCAAGAGTCAAAGTCGTCTCCTAAATATAGATAGACTCTCAGCTGCCTCCCAAGCTTTATATAAAGACTGTTGTTGTGTAGAACCTTCATCAGATCGTTCTCTAATCGATTAGTCATACAACTCGAACTCTCTAGCTAGTTAGCTCTTGAGTTGGGAGCCATTTTTCGCCACGATCGAAGCAGATCCCTCCCAGTCGCCATTAATTAGTTGCATCTATCAGTCCTGACCCAGAGCAAAGATAGATACTTCTCTTTGGGAGGGAGAGTCAGAATGGGCGAGATGGTTGCTTCCGCGGTGGTCGGCGAGACGATCAGCAGGATCTCCACCTTCGTCATGGACCAACCGGAACGCAAGTCAAGCGAGAAGGTGAAGGACGACACGGAGAGGCTGGAAATGGCACACATCAAGATGGAGGCTGCACTGCATCTGTCCTGCAAATGGCAGATCACGGAGGTGCCGGTGCTACGCTGGCGGCGCAAGCTGAAGCGCGCTGCCCAGGAGTGCGACAACACGCTGCGCCACTGCAAGCAGCGCGCCCTGGAAGACGAGGAGATGAGGAGGTCCTCGTTCCCGCGACGGATCGCGCGGGCGGCCAAGTCATATTTCAACTACAGCCGCAGCAAGGCCGACGTCGACGAGTCAAGCAGCACTTGTGTGGATATCCGAAGACTGGAGAGGTTTGCAGAGGGCGCTGGTGAGTTCCTCAAGATGGTCGAGTTCGGTGGGCGGCAGTACATGTTCTTTAACCCTCTCATCGGTGACCTCCTTGCCGGGAAGACTCTGCGTTACCAAGCACTTCATGGAGGGCGACTTTACAATCTCGGCATACCGCCGACGAGGTTCGCGGAGCGCGGAGTGGAGGCGATGGTTTGGTTCGCCATTCAGGATTTCAAGGAACCTGCAAAGAGTATGAATTTAAGGTTCATGCTGCGCCTCTCCGAGAGCAGTGACATACTTGGGATCATAATCAACTGCTTGCGATCAGCGACACCTCACTTCACGACTGCTGCTGAAGCTGTGAGGAGAGAGCTCATCCAGCTTCCCACGCAGGATATTTCCTCGGTGGCGCGCACTCCTCACGCTCAGTACTGGCTCGATGTTCACAGCACCTTAACTCACTGGCTTCGTCCAGACCCACTATGTTGCAACGAGCATGAGCATGATCATCTTGCCACCTTTAGCAACAGCACAAAGGCATCGCCATCGTCATCGTCAACGTCAAGGCTGGCAAGTATGTGTCCTGAAGAGGTTATTGTGATGCATTTGCAGTGCCACGTCGAGCTGTCCGATGAGCAGAAACGTCAGCAGCTGGGAGCTACTGAAAACGGGAGAAGACGACCAAGAAGAAGAAGCCCAGGTTCATCTCCTCTGAAGATAGAAGTTATTTTTATTCCCATGACTCACCGATCGGCATGGAGCCTTCAGCTGAGAGTTATGCTTTGGAGGTGATTGATGGAAAGGAACAAGAAACAGTCTACGAAAATGCAACTCTACAAGATCTTGATGAGAAGTTGCTTCCCAAGGCCATGGATCACCTCTGTCAGAATTCTCAAGCCAGCACGTATCAAATGTGTCTGATGTCCAGACATGGCACTGCACATCTCTGCGTGGAGAAGACAACGACACGGTCACGGGGTCGGAACAAAAAGGTGGATAAGAAACACGAGGAAAATGTTGCGGAGGGATGGCGGGAGGCGTCAAAAGACCTGCTTAAGTTTTGGGTAATTCGTGCATCTGACAAGCTTCACGGCTCAGTCCGGTCTTGGATAGTTAACTCCCCTAGGCGTGACTAATATCTCGCTTCATAGGTATCGAGTTCTTCGCAATTATGAATAATGTCGTCTCGCATGGCGGCTTGGATAGTTAACTCCCCTAGGCGTGACTAATATCTCGCTAGCTCCATAGGTTACGAGTCTTCGCAATTATGAATAATTCGTCTGGCATGGCGGGCTGGCGGCTTTCCTTTTGTTCTTTTGGTTGGTATATGTATTTTTAGTGACTTGACTACCTTTTGACATTATGCTGTTGCAGAGTGCAACTGTGACTAATATCTTCTTGATATTAATATATTTCTTTTAACAAAAAATTGGCCTCGCGCTTCAACTCGCATGGCCTTGCTTGGAGAATCTAAAGAATCTCTTAGCATTCCACCATAATGATCCTTTGAGTCTCAAGGCATGAGTTTTGCCTCTTTCGGGTTTGTATAAGTCCTTCAAAAGGATACTTTCAGCTATATACCACGGTACACTTCCTCACTTCACCTTGATGGCATCCTTCCTGTCATGGACAAGTTAATTCTTACGCTTCTAGGGAGAAATTTTGTATTGTGTATTGCATGCAAGTTCTTCTTTCAAGAAATAAATATTGTGTATAAAAAACATGTACTTGCTAAACAAAATAAAATACATAAGTAATTAAAATAAAAAACTAAACCCACAAAATAAAGCGATACATGGGAGTCGAATTAACATATGGTAGAAAAAAGAAACAAAACAATAACAAAAAAACGAAAAAAAAAACTATAACAAGAATGTTACAAAAGGTGAACAAATAGAGAAATGAAGAAAATTTGAACGAAAAGGAGTAAGAAAAAGAAAAGGGAAAACAGAAAAGAAAAAAAAAGAAAGAAAGATAAAATCGAAAAGAAAAACCTAGTGGGCCGATCTGTAGCATCTAATAGTAGATGGCGCACCTCTCGCTACCGCTCAAGGCAGGAGCTAGGAAATCAAAATCTGGTCCAGGCGTTTCCCTAAAAAGAACAGTACATTACTTTGGCCCGGTACCTTGGGCATATATTTGTTTTTCACTATATTAGTAGTTTGATATATTTTCTTAGCTTTATGATTCACATGTCAAACTCAATTTCCTATTAAATTTTCCTACACTTGTGATTATTTTCTCACCATACTTTTTTGGCAGCCACTTTCTTTTTTCAGATAAAAGGCCAAAAGGCCAGACATTCAATAAATAGCGCTGTAAACGGCGAAAGAGTTACACAGTGCTGAACTCAGTTTACAACACAACCCTGCACACACACAAGAAATTAGACTCCCGAAGAGATTATAGGTGATCAACCAGAAACAACACTGCCACCGTCCACACAACTGCAGACTGGCTCAACAGGAAATCGGAGGAGATTACAGGTGAGCAATCAAGAACATCACTACCACCATCCACATCGCTGCAGACATGATCAATAGGCAGGCCAAACAAAGGAACGATGAGGTTCAGAACAAGCTCCAACCCTTGCCAGAGATAGCCCGATGGCAAAGCTGCACCAAAGTGCCGCAGTCGACACCACACAACCTACAGAGAGCCACATGCCAATGAGCTCCAAGATGGAGTCTTCAAGAAGAGAACGATGCCAACATGCCGCCACCGCCCAATCGAAAGATTTTGGGTTTTAATCCGGACCATAGAAGGCCGATGCCGCAAAGACGCCTTCAGGAAGGGGATGGCTTCCAAGAATGTCACCGACGCGGCTGATGAACCACAAGTATAGGGGGTGTATCGTAGTACTTTCGATAAATAAGAGTGTCGAACCCAACAAGGAGCAGAAGGTGTTGACAAGTAGTTTTGACAAGGAATCACTGTAAATACTAGCAGACAAGTTTTTAGGGGTTTTTGATATTGCAGATAAATAAAATGCGTGTAAATAAAAGATAGTAATAATAATTGCAGCGAGTGGCCCAATCCTTTTTAGAGCAAAGGATAAGCCGGTTGGTTTACTTATGATGGCAAAATGTTCTTGAGGACACACGGGAATTTCGTCAAGTGCTTTCGCTTCCTACACTGATTAATCTTTATTGTTTTGATAAGTGTTGTGTGGGTGAACCTATGCTAATGCACTGCCCTAACTTGGACTAATACATACTTGTGATTAAACCCCTTGCAAGCATCCGCGTTACAAGGAAGTAATTAAGATAAATCTAACCACAGCCTTAAACTCTGAGATCCTACACTCCCTCATGCACCGGTTTACTAACGGGGGTTTAGGTTTCTGTCACTCCGGCAACCCCACAATTAGTAGCCAATACACAATGCATTCCTCTAGGCCCATAAAGGTGAAGTGTCATGTAGTCGACGTTCACACGACACCACTAGAAGAATAACACCACAACTTAAATATCAAACCATTAAATATTACTCAACATAGTTCCACTACTAACAGCATGACTTCTCCCATGTCCTCAAGAACTAAACGAACTACTCACAAGACATCATATGGATCATGATCAGAGGTGATATAATGATGAATAACAATCTGGACATATACTTCAATTCACCGATAAAACTTAATAGCATCAACCACAAGTAGTAATCAACACCGGGAAAGTTTCCCCTATGAACTACACAAAGTATAACCCTAGATGTTACAGCGAAACGAAGTGGAGCGGTGGAGATGATGGTGACAGCGATGGAGATGATGATGATCCCGATGAAGTCCAGCGTGATGACGATGACGATGGCGATGATTTCCCCCCTCCGGGAAGGAATTTCCCCGGCAGATTTCTGCCTGCCGGAGAGCTTTTTCTCTCTCTGTGGTTTCCGCCTCGTGGAGGCGGCGGAATATTTCCTCGATGACTCCCCGTCTTAGGGTTTCTGGGGGATGAAGTACGCGAAGGGGGAGCCAGAGGTGGGCCAGGGTGGCCACACCATGCCCCGGCGCGGCAGAGGGGGGCCCGCGCCGTGGGGTGGTGTGGGCCCCTCGTGGCCCATCTCAGCCTCCCCTTTTGGCTGGCTCCGGCATCTGACAAAATAGGAACATCTGTATATTTTCCGTGAATTGTTGATCTTCAGAAATAGGGTGTCTTGACGATGCTTTTTCCAGCTGAATCCTGACTCCGGCAGTTAATTCTCCAATAATCATCAAACATGCAAAACAAGATAAAATAACATAAGTATATCATCCAAATGAAATATATCAATGAATAGCAGTAAATTATGATATAAAATAGTGATGCAAAATGGACGTATCAACTCCCCCCAAGCTTAGACCTCGCTTGTCCCCAAGCGAAAGCTGAACTCAGTAAACAAGACCACAGGTTTATGGAGTGAAGCGTCGATAATAAAGAATACGGACAAGAAGCATCAACATGTATAACACACAAATCATTTTAGACAGCAACTTCCCCTCATATAACTTATCTTGAACGAGTAATGGAAATCACAATAAAGGTGCATAAAGAAAATCATAGTTTGGTGATGGCAAACTTCGTTCTTGGTCAGAGAACAATTAACAGATTGTACTTATCTTTCGAGTAGAGTCCTTATATCGGAGCTATATTGCAGAACTTACATGCTCAATTATCACAATTTCTTTACAGTCATTGATAACTTTCAAAGTTATATTCCTTCAGATAAAAGACTTGTGCAAAACAAGGAAGGATAACAAACATGATTGATAATATTAATATATAGATGGTTGAATCACAACAACTCAAATGCTTGCTTAAGAAAGAAGGGAATAGGTTTACTGACTCAACATAAAAGTAAAAGAAAGGCCCTTCGCAGAGGGAAGCAGGGATTAAATCATGTGCTAGAGCTTTTTAAGTTTTTGAAATCATATAGAGAATAAAAATATAAGTTTTGAGTGGTGTATGAGAATTGTCAACGAATCAGAAAATGGAAAGTACAATATGACCCCTGCCAACCAGACTTTTAAGAGCGGCTCCCATGAAGGACGTTATTTCTACCAGCAAGGCAGATCATCCCTCTTCTCTTTTGTTTACACATGCAGATATTTCACTGTTTGTCATTGCTTGACTGATAAATCAGGGCAAAAATGTGAAGAGAATTAAGCGGTTAAAGTTGTAATTAATTGGGACTGGGCACCCCATTTGCCAGCTCTTTTTGCAAAATTAATGGATAAGCGGATGTATATGCCGCTAGTCCGGTGGTAAAGTCTGTTTGACAGTTGACATAAAGACATCCACCCCGTCCTCATGAGCTAGTAAACAGTGACACAAATAAGGAGTAGTAACTTTTGAATAGTTTAAAGGTAGCACATGAAGTATTTACTTGGAGTGGCAAGGAAATACCACATATAGGTAGTTATGGTGGACACAAATGGCATGGGTTTTGGCTCAAGGTTTGGATGCACGAGAAGCATTCCCTCTCAGTACAGGTTTTTGGCTAGCAAGGCTGGGTAGCAAGCATAAGAGTGGAGGGATACAAACAAATATAAATGTAATAGAAACAATCATGCAATCTTCCTTGTAAACACAAATAATTTTAACTTGAGAATACTAAGCTCATGAGCCAACAAGAAAGAAAGATACTGAGATAATGTATCTACATGCAATCCCCTCTTTTCTACTTAAGCCTCAAAGTATTGTTGCTACTGACCAATGCTAAGTTTGCCAAAACCAAATAGATTTACTTGATGCTCCCAAAGTGATGCCAACACTAACAACAAGATCATTCATATGACAGAAATTTGCAAAGTAAAATAAAGTGTGCAGAAAGTAAATGATAAAACTTCTCATTAATATTCCAATAACGGCAACTCACACCAAGGGATACATAGATAACCAACTAAGGAGAGATACTTCCACACTGCAAACCATCCTATATGATAACTTCTCTACTCATGATATGACTCGACTGAAAAGTAAAAGGTAAAAGATAATGGTGATGATACCGCGGCACTCCCCCAAGCTTGGAACAAGCTGAGGGGATGCCAATACCAATGATGAATTACTCCTTCGGTGGTGATGGTGGGACGATCTTGATTGGGGACAGGAACCGCTCTAGCATGCGGCGAAGCCTATCGTTCTCCTCTTGGAGTATCTCCACCTCCATCCTCAGAACTCGATATTGATCACAAAACTCATCAGTGACTCGAAGAGCCTCAGTTACTGCAGGAAAAGAGCTAAAATCTGGAACAGGCGGTGTCGCTCCCTGCATATTATGAGAAAAGGCACGTTGAGTATTAATTGATCCCACAAAAGTAGGTTTGCTTGTCCTTGATCTTGCAGCAATCTGTCCCTCTTTGTTTGACGACATCTCCTTTACTTCCTCCTTGACGCTCTGATCCATATCCTTGCGCCTAGCTGTGATCCTTTCTTCTTCTGACCATCCTACGAAAGTCCCCTGATCGAGGTCACGGAGGAGCTCACGTCGACGTCGCAGCACGTACTTCTCTGAGATGAACCCTGGGACGACATCTGAACAGAAACAACCCGAAACGAAAACGACGAGAAAACGATATACGGACCTCGGGGGATCCGGGGGATTATATAGCAAAAAGTTTCATAACAAAAGGAAAGTCCAGGTCGAAACCGGGCTGGAGACGGGCTCCGAGGCGCCCACACCATGCCACGGCGCGGCCAAGGGTGGGCCCGCGCCGTGGGGTGGTGTGGTGCCCTCGGGCACCGTTTCCTCCCCGTTTTCGGCTCGTAATTTTCCATATTTAATAAAAACAACAAAAAATAAGTTGGGAAGTTAAACGCGAACTTTTTCTTACCAAAACTGTTACCTATTCGAAAACAGACTCTGCAGTTTTCTGAATTTGACTTTTAATAAAATCTTCCGGAGTCACTACTTGAATAATATCAACGTCTTCGTTATAAGAATCCCCAGAAATATAATGCTTGAGTCTTTGACCATTAACCACTTGAGATTTGTCACCATCAAGCGAAGTAATTTTGATTGCACCTGAACGGTAAACCTCTGAAACAACATAAGGTCCTTCCCATTTCGAAAGTAATTTACCTGCAAAAAATCTGAGACGAGACCTATACAATAGAACTTTCTCACCAACATTAAACTCTCTCTTTAGGATTCTCCTATCATGCCATTGTTTCACTTTCTCTTTAAAAAGTCTAGCATTTTCATAAGCTTCACTTCTCCATTCATCTAAGGAACTCAAGTCAAGTAACCTCTTTTTACCGGCAAGTTTAAAATCTCTATTAAGTTCTTTTACGGCCCAATAAGCTTTATGTTCTAATTCTAGAGGTAAATGACAAGCTTTTCCGTAAACCATTTTATAAGGAGACATACCCATAGGATTTTTATAAGCAGTTCTATAAGCCCACAAAGCATCATTAAGCTTCCTAGCCCAATTCTTTCTAGATTTATTAACAGTCTTCTGCAAAATAGATTTAATCTCTCTATTTGATAATTCTACTTGACCACTTGTTTGAGGATGATAAGGTGAAGAAATTCTATGATTAACATCATATTTAGCAAGGGTTTTTCTAAAAGCACCATGGATAAAATGAGAACCACCATCAGTCATGAGATATCTAGGCACACCAAACCTTGGAAAAATAATATCTTTAAGCATTTTTAATGATGTCTCACCATCAGCACTAGATGTTGGTATAGCTTCTACCCATTTAGTAACATAATCAACAGCAACAAGTATATGAGTATAACCATCAGAAGGAGGAAAAGGACCCATAAAGTCAAATCCCCAACAGTCAAAAGGTTCAATAACAAGAGAATAATTCATAGGCATTTCATTGCGTCTAGTTATATTACCAACTCTTTGACATTCATCGCATGATAAAATAAATTTTCTTGCATCTTTAAAAAGAGTAGGCCAATAAAAACCTGATTGTAAAACCTTTTGTGCAGTTCTATCTCCAGCATGATGTCCTCCATAAGCACTTCCATGGCATTTCTCAATATTTCTTTTTGTTCAAATTCTGGAACACATCTTCGCATTATACCATCCACTCCTTCTTTATATAAGTGTGGGTCATCCCAAAAATAATGCCTCAAGTCATAAAAGAATTTCCTTCTTTGCTGAGCTGTAAAGGTTGGAGGCAAATACTTGGCAACAATAAAGTTAGCATAGTCAGCATACCAAGGACTTTCTCGCGAGCTTACCTTTATCACAGCCAATTGTTCATTTGGAAAACTATCGTTAACAGGAACAGGATCATAAGAAATGTTTTCCAATCTAGACAAATTATCAGCGACAGGATTTTCAGCACCTTTCCTATCTACAATATGCAAATCAAACTCTTGTAATAAAAGCACCCATCTTATAAGTCTAGGCTTAGCATCTTTCTTTTCCATAAGGTATCTAATAGCAGCATGATCGGTATGGATAATAACTTTCGAATCAACAATATAGGGTCTAAACTTATCACAAGCAAAAACTACTGCTAAAAACTCTTTTTCAGTAGTGGCATAATTCTTTTGAGCAGCATCAAGAGTCTTACTAGCATAATGAATAACATTCAACTTCTTATCTACTCGCTGTCCAAGAACAGCACCTACAGCAAAATCACTAGCATCACACATAATTTCGAAAGGTAAAGTCCAATCAGGAGGTTGAACAACAGGAGCAGTGGTTAAAGCCTTTTTTAGAGACTCAAAAGCTTCTTTACAATCATCATCAAAAAAAAAGGTACATCTTTTTGGAGAAGATTAGTAAGAGGTTTTGAAATTTTAGAGAAATCTTTAATAAACCTTCTATAGAAACCGGCATGACCGAGAATACTACGAATACCTTTAACATCCCTGGACAGGGCATTTTCTCAATTGCTTCAACTTTAGCTCTGTCCACTTCAATACCTCTTTCAGAAATTTTATGTCCAAGAACAATCCCTTCATTAACCATAAAGTGACATTTCTCCCAATTAAGAACAAGATTAGTTTCCTCACATCTCTGCAAAACTTTATCAAGGTTTTGCAAGCAGTTATCAAAAGAAGTTCCATAGACGGAAAAATCGTCCATGAATACTTCCACAATTTTTTCACAAAAACCATGAAAAATAGCAGACATGCATCTTTGAAATGTAGCAGGAGCATTACACAAACCAAAAGGCATACGCCTATAAGCATAAGTTCCATAAGGACAAGTAAAAGTAGTTTTCTCTTGATCTCGCTCTAACAGCAATTTGTGAAAATCCAGAATAACCATCAAGAAAGCAAAAATGAGTTTTCTTAGACAACCTTTCTAACATTTGATCAATAAAAGGTAAAGGATAGTGATCTTTCTTAGTAACTTTATTAACCTTTCGAAAATCAATGCACATCCTATATCCAACAACTACTCTTTGAGGAATAAGTTCATCATTTTCATTTGGCACAACAGTAACTCCTCCTTTCTTAGGAACACAATGCACAGGACTTACCCATTTACTATCAGCAATAGGATAAATTATACCAGCATCGAGGAGTTTTAATACCTCATTTCTTACCACTTCCTTCATTTTAGGGATTAGACGACGCTGGTGCTCCACAACAGGTTTTGCATCATCTTCCATGTTGATGGCGTGTTGACATATAGCAGGAGAAATCCCTTTTAAATCATCCAAAGTATATCCGATAGCCCCTCGGTGTTTCCTCAACACTTCCAATAACCTTGCCTCTTCAGTACCTGAAAGTTTAGAACTAATAATAACAGGATATGTTTTCTTATCATCAATGTGAGCATATTTAAGGTTATCAGGCAAAGGTTTTAAATCAAAAAAGGATCTTCTTTAGGAGGTGCAGGGGTACCCAAATCTTCCACCGGCAAATTATGCTTAAGTAATGGTGGTTGATGAAGAAAGATATTGTCAATTTCATTCCTTTCCTCCATAAAGACCTCACTTTCGTGTTCCTCCATAAATTGCTGCAAGGCATTGTTAGGAGCAATAGCAATAGCAGCAAGTTGTTCAATTTTCGGTCCTCATTAGGCAAATCAGTTTCATAAAGTTTCTTACCAAACTTAGAGAAATTAAACTCATAAGATTCTCCATTAAATTTAGTGTAAATTTTCTCTTTCTTACAATCTATAATAGCACCACATGTATTCAAGAAAGGTCTACCGAAAATAATAGGACAAGTTTTACTAGCTTTAGAACCAAGTACTAGAAAATCAGTAGGATATTTAGTTTTACCGCATAAAACCTCAACATCTCTCACAATACCAATGGAGAGATAGTTTCCTATTGGCAAGTTGAATAACCACATCAATATCCTCAAGTTCACAGGGACTAATTTCATGCATAATTTCTTTATAAAGTTCAAAAGGAATAGCACTAGAACTTGCACCAATATCACATAAACCATAATAGCAATGTTCTCCTATCTTCACTGAAAGCACAGGAACACTTGTTTTCCTAATTTACCAGGATGCGAAACAATATTAGAAGCATCTTCACAAAAGATAATATGTTCTCCATCTACATTTTCAGTTACCAAATCCTTTATAATTGCTACTTCAGGTTCAACAGTTATTTGTTCATCAGGCTCTAAAGGTTTCTTGGCACTTTTATTAACCACACTAGCTATCAGAGAATGTTGCTTGACTTTAACAGGAAAAGGTATTTTTTCAATATAAGGTTCTGGCAAAATGTGATCAACAGTATGAACTTCAATACTTCTGCCAATGGCCGAATTGGTTTTTTTTATAAGGTTCATGATATTTATTCAAATCCTTCTTAGGCACATCAAGATAAGAGGCAAAAGCTTTGTAATAATTTGCAACAACTTGAGAATCAAGACAGTAAACAGCACTAACATTACGGAAATCATCAGTCTCCATAAAAGATTTAATGCATTCATAATCATAATTTATACCTGACTTTCTACCTTTGTCGTTCTCCCATCCTTCAGTATTTTCCTGAATACGGTCAAGAAGGTCCCATTTAACTTCTTCTTCAGTACGTGTAAATGATCCAGAACAAGAGGCATCCAATAAATCCTTATCATGAAGAGAAAGCCTTGCATAAAAATTATTGATAACAATATTACTTGGGAGCTCATGAATGGGACATTTGAGCATTAGTGACTTCAATCTCCCCCACGCTTGGGCAATACTTCTCCATCATGAGGCCAAAAATTATATATGCGATTCCGATCTTGATGAATGAAAGGGCATGGCGCCCCCATGTGTGGTTTTGGTAATTAATGACAATCCCTATGGACTAATGGTTGCATTGAGTTTTACTTGTAGTGTTTGTCCATAGACCATGCTTGAACTCCATATGTTGGATTCAAGGTTGATGCCATGAGTATATTGATATAATGAAGTATTTGGCATCAAGATCATAGAGTTGAGCATATTGCAAGTATGTCTTGAAGAAAAGAATTATGTGATCATTCATGGTTATCTTCAAGACATCATCTATTGAAAAGAGAAGAAAAGATACAAGGTTGATCAAGTATTGATCAACACACAAAGCTACAAGATGTACCAAGTGGGATCATGTATCTCTTGGTATGGTAAGCAATTGTCCATATAGCTTTGTGAACTAACCCATGATATGTGTGTAGCATTTCTATGTGTGGTTAGGTATCTTTCTATGGGCTTGCATCAAATGAAGAATTCATATGGCCCATGATCGATGACGTAAAGTGGTGATCGTCATCAATGTTGAGAAGCGCAAGTTCAAGAGGAGCATCTCGAAGAAATCCTAGGCTTGAAGCTTGCCACCCACTTAGAGATAATGTTCATGTGAAGATGTGCCTAAGAGAGGCTCTCCCATAGTGGAGTATGGGGGAGCAATGTTTGGGTCTTCACCAAGCGAAGCGCAATCAAGAAAGGTGGTCCACTTGAAGAGATCAAGATCGACGTCATCTAGCTCAAGTGGAATGCGCAAGGCAAAGGTATGATAGGGTTTCTATTTTACCGGTCTCATGGTACTAGGTGGGAGACCGGGTTATAGGATAGATACCGTACTATCAAGAGGGGCTCTCGATTGAGCTTTAGCGTACCAGTTGGAGAGAGCTCAAACCTTTGCATACTTGCCTTCATCATCTTTCTTGGTTCTTATTTGGATTTTCTCCTTGTTGGGTTTTGGTGCTTGTTGTGATCTTCATGACAAGCCCAAGTTCTCCGAAAACGGATTTCGTATGGAAAACTTGTTGCGTTTTCTGGTTGGAAATATTATCGGTCCACCTTCGAGATAGGGTCCACACCTTCCCATGTGTAGTAAAGCTCTTGTCGCTACCGTTCCAACAGAATTGGATTCATCTCGTTTGGAGCTTCCTTGCAAAAGTTATTGTGGTTCTCTTTTTCTGGTTTTGCAGTTTCTTCTTAGGCCGGTAGTACCGACCCTCGCCCGGTACTACCGGGTGACCCCTTACGGAACTACCGCGGCCAGTACCGGGCCCAGTACCGCATCTCCGGGTGGCTCTCTGCCTCTCGAAGTTTTCACCCGGTAGTTGCCCCGGTAGTGGCGCGGTACTACCGGGAAGGGAGCACTACCGGGCCAAGTGGTCCGGTACTACCGTTGCGCGCCGAGTCAGGGAGCGCTGACTGGTCTTCGTTCTTCCTCGAGTCAACGCGGCTCGGTACTACCGGGATCGGCCCGGTACTACCGCTGCGGCCTTTTTCGTCTGCAACGGGCAGATTTTTGAGAGGACCTTTTTAAGGGGGTTTCTTCCCCAACGGTTCTCTCACCCTTTGAGCTAGCTTTTCCCATCTCTCTCCTCCATTGTTGACCTTTGGAAAAGCTTGCCTTCCTCTCAATCCCTCCCATGATTCTTGCATATCTTTGAGGGAATTTGAGAGGAGATCAAGATCTACATATTCATCCAATCCATTCCTCCTCTAAGTGAGGGGAACCTAGTAGATCGTGATCTTGAAGTTCCATTTGTTGAGTTCTTCCTTGTTCTTCCTCTCTTCTCCCCCCACAAGCATTAGTTGCTTTTGGTGGGGATTTGGGAGTGAAGGATTTGACCACTTCTAGTGGTCTTGCCTTCTTGCATCGGTTGCATCGGTTTGAGTTCTCCACGGTGATACGTGGAAATCGAAGTTGAGAAGCTTGTTACTCTTGGGTACTTGGGGTGCCCTAGAGCTTGTCCTCTTGGGTACTTGGAGTGCCCTAGACGGTCCTTGTTGATCTCGGAGTTTTGGTGGCTCGCGGGATAGTTGGGAGCCTCCAATTAAGTTGTGGAGTCGCGCCCCAACCTTGTGATTCTTGTGGCTTTGGGAGCCGCGGGAATTCGGTGAGAGCCTCCAATTAAGTTGTGGAGTGTGCCTCATCCTTGTACGGGTTCGGTGACCACCCTCAAGTGTCCCATAGTGGTTCGTGGCACTCCGCATTGGTGGAGGCACGAAGGAGATTACGGTGTGCCATTTGACGGCTATTCGGGGATCACTTTGTGACTCCGCACCGCTCCAACGGAGACGTAGCTTCCATTGGGAAGTGAACTTCGGGATAAATCATCGTCTCCAAGTGCCTCGGTATTTCTATACCCGAGCTTCTTACTTATGCTATTTACTTTGTGATAGTCATCGAGCTTGAAGTAATATATCTTGTTATCACATATTTGCTTATCTTGTTTAGCATAAGTTGTTGGTGCACATAGGTTAACCTAGCTTGTTTAGGTTTCGTGCTTGATAAATTTAACGCTAGTTTTATTCCGCATTTATTCAAGCCTAAACCGCAAAGAATTTTAATCGCCTATTCACCCCCCCCCCTCTAGGCGACATCCGTGTCCTTTCAATGAATCTCACTAGGAGGATAGAATTTAGAATAAAAGAGAGGTACAATTTCCTCCCAGCCAATAGATCGGCCATTCTTCAGCATCTTATACCATTCCGTAGCTCGGCCCTTCAATGATATAGAGAATAACTTCCTCTTGACTTTTTCCATTGAAATACCAGCACACTTGAACAACTCGCATAATTCATGTATAAATAGTAAATGATCACCAGGATGGATGGTTCCATCTCCAACATAGCGGTTATCCATAACACGTTCAACAATTTTCATAGGTATTTTAAATGGATCTAATTCAGCAGGCGGCGGTTCATCTACTAGCTTAGCAGTGGCAGTAGTATTCCCAAATAGGGATTCGAATGGAGATCTCTCCATAATAAAATAAAGCAACAAGCAGAAATAAAAACAACACTTACAGTAAAGGTTTCCCTTAGCAATTCCACTTACCAATAGCACTTCACTCCCCGGCAACGGCGCCAGAAAATAGTCTTGATGACCCACAAGTATAGGGGGTGTATCGTAGTACTTTCGATAAATAAGAGTGTCGAACCCAACGAGGAGCAGAATGTGTTGACAAGTAGTATTGAACAAGGAATCACTATAAATACTAGCAGACAAGTTTTTAGGGGTTTTTGATATTGCAGATAAATAAAATGCGTGTAAATAAAAGACAGTAATAATAATTGCAGCGAGTGGCCCAATCCTTTTTAGAGCAAAGGATAAGCCGGTTGGTTTACTTATGATGGCAAAATGTTCTTGAGGACACACGGGAATTTCGTCAAGTGCTTTCGCTTCCTACACCTGATTAATCTTTATTGTTTTGATAAGTGTTGTGTGGGTGAACCTATGCTAATGCACTGCCCTAACTTGGACTAATACATACTTGTGATTAAACCCCTTGCAAGCATCCGCGTCACAAGGAAGTAATTAAGATAAATCTAACCACAGCCTTAAACTCTGAGATCCTACACTCCCTCATGCACCGGTTTACCAACGGGTGTTTAGGTTTCTGTCACTCCGGCAACCCCACAATTAGTAGCCAAATACACAATGCATTCCTCTAGGCCCATAAAGGTGAAGTGTCATGTAGTCGACGTTCACACGACACCACTAGAAGAATAACACCACAACTTAAATATCAAACCATTAAATATTACTCAACATAGTTCCACTACTAACAACATGACTTCTCCCATGTCCTCAAGAACTAAACGAACTACTCACAAGACATCATATGGATCATGATCAGAGGTGATGTAATGATGAATAACAATCTGGACATATACTTCAATTCACCGATAAAACTTAATAGCATCAACTACAAGTAGTAATCAACACCGGGAAAGTTTCCCCTATGAACTACACAAAGTATAACCCTAGATGTTGCAGCGAAACGAAGTGGAGCGGTGGAGATGACGGTGACAGCGATGGAGATGATGATGATCCCGATGAAGTCCGGCGTGATGACGATGACGATGGCGATGATTTCCCCCCTCCGGGAAGGAATTTCCCCGGCAGATTTCTGCCTGCCGGAGAGCTTTTTCTCTCTCTGTGGTTTCCGCCTCGTGGAGGCAGCGGAATATTTCCTCGATGACTCTCCATGTCTTAGGGTTTCTGGGGGATGAAGTACGCGAAGGGGGAGCACCAGAGGTGGGCCAGGGTGGCCACACCATGCCCCGGCGCGGCAGAAGGGGGGCCCGCGCCGTGGGGTGGTGTGGGCCCCTCATGGCCCATCTCAGCCTCCCCTTTTGGCTGGCTCCGGCATCTGACAAAATAGGAACATCTGTATATTTTCTGTGAATTGTTGATCTTCAGAAATAAGGTGTCTTGACGATGCTTTTTCCAGCTGAATCCTGACTCCGGCAGTTAATTCTCCAATAATCATCAAACATGCAAAACAAGATAAAATAACATAAGTATATCATCTAAATGTGAAATATATCAATGAATAGCAGTAAATTATGATATAAAATAGTGATGCAAAATGGACGTATCAGCGGCCCGAGAAGGTCCTGGACAAGGGTTTCCCTCGGCCAAACCTTTTCTCCTTCTACACATCGCACCGAGCGTCTGGACACTCGGGAAACCTTCACAACACGCCGCTCGCCCGCCCCATACCGCCCACTCGGCCGTGGTCACCGACCAACACCTTAGTCGCTGGTACGCCCGCTAACCAAGCAAACTCCCACCATCCAGGGCCGCCGCCCCAGCTTTCAAGCACGACGCCCCCTGAACTGAGGAGGAAGGAGGAGGCTCCACCACCAGATCGGCGACCATCAGCCCCGCGGCAACCGGCAGCAACAGATCAGGGGCAAAGGCGGAAGGGCTCGAAGCGGGCTCGGACCCCTGCCCCGTCCCAAGCTCAAGGTGGCGATAACCGTGTCCTTGCCACCATTTGTGTTGGTTTTCCTTTTTTTTTTGTATGGAATTGCATTCGTTTGCTTTGCTTCCCACTGCCCACTTGGCAGCATGAGACGACACGACCTTCCGAAAAGTAGCAGCCTGCCCATCCGCCCTCAAGAAGAGAGAACATTTGAGTCGTCATCAAGGGCGTGTTTGGTTGCTCGCACGATTTTTTTGCCACTTTGCATCTATAGCTCACTAGGGCCTGGCCTGGAAAAACGGGAGTTGAGTCATGTTGTGCACTTGGTTTGGTTTCCCGTTATTTTCTAGCCAGACCCGTATAAGAGGAAACGAATTTTCAACCCCCAGCGTTTGGTGTTCATCTGTGTTTCATGTACTCTTACCTCGTGTCTGTGTGGTAAACTTACCTCACACCATCAAATCACCATGAAGGGCGGCGAGTAGGAGAACGGTGCGGTGCGGCGGCGATGCCGAGGCAGCAGCGGTGCGCGCTAAGTTAACGCACATACACCAAGCGCGGCATCCAGCGACGGCGGATTCCATGTCTACGAGCGACGGCGGCTGAGCGAAGACGATGTCGAGATTTAAAACACACCTACATCAAGCATACGTCGCTGATGTGCCGACGGCGACAGGCGGCGGAGGTTGAAGAACACATAGTGTAAACATGTACATACTGATCGTATACGACCGTCGAAACAGAAAACATACAACATGATAGTTGTGCGGAACGTTGAGATGAAGTTACACATCAAAACTTCGGTCCAAAATTGACAAGTTATACTCGACGAAACTCGAAACCGAGCACGGGAATGGAACCTACTCGTCGGCGCGCATAAATTTCATGTCCACTTTATTTTTAAATCGAGCAATATTTATATAGATTACAGAGGCAATTGAAGTAGTTTAAGTGAGGTGAGCACACCAAAAGTCATCGTACCCACCCGCCAAGCCTACGGTGAACAGTGTCCAAAATTCACCAAGTGAGGGTGGTTCTGAATTAACGGCCGATTCGGCCGTCCTTGATCAGCCTAGCCGAAACCACAGTTGAAATTTGCACAAGGAGGGGCTGATTGAATACTATAGGGTATCAAACCCGCTCCAACTGTGCTGAAATGGGCTTTTCCTGGCCCAACCTCTCCGCCTCCGCCTCCACCTCGTCGTCGTCTTCGCCTCCACCTCCACCTCATCACCGTCACAAGGTAATCACTCCCTCTCTCTCCCATCCACTGTATACCGTAGGGGTGGAGGGGTCGCCGGCATCAATGGCGGGCGCATTTTGCAATTTCTACAGAGATCCATGCCTCCAATGTCTCCATACAGATACTGAAGTACGTGCCAAAATCTCTGCGCAGCTTCATGCGAAATTCTTACAATGTTTTTCTTTGGCTTTCAAAACAGATCATGTTGTGATTAGCTCATTGTTATGATTTGTGCCATTGAATGAAGCTAGGACTTACCTCACCAATGAGAGCAAGATCACTTCAACTGTTAATAATCCAGTACATTGGCTAAGCACGATGCAACAACACGAACGAATTGACCCAGAATTATGGGACTACATTCAGTACAGACTTTTTGCTCCCGGGCACCAATGAACCTTCCAATTTAAAAAATTCGAAAATCATATTTATGAGATTCAAAAAATTCTGAAAAAAATTCCGGGTGTAGCCGCTAGTATATTCCACGAACGTGTAAAATTTCAAATCCAAATACTTTGTATTTTGAGCTATACAAAAATGACAAATTATGGATCTAGATATGCCTATTTTCAAATCTCTAAGTTTTACCAGATTTTGTTATTTTTGTATACCCCATAATATTAAGTATTTCAAACTGAAATTTTGCACGTTTATGTGATACACCATTGGCTACACCCGTGAATTTTTTCAGAATATTTTGAAACTCAAAAATATGATTTTCAATTTTTTTAAATTGGAGGGTTCATTGGTGCCCGGGATCAAATAACACTTTCCGGACTACATTTCCCTAACAAGATCACACAAATCTGATACATGAGGAATGAACCGCGATTTGCAAAATTAGAGAGCATCTGCCAGCCAGACAGCCAACCCCATCCTCAGTTTCTTCTAGGGAAGCATGCTGCTCAAGGCAGATGACAACATCAGACTACCACTGGAACTGCTGGAAAACTGTACACTAACCGGAGGCAAGAATCGACGGGAGGCAAACGGCATCCTCCCAGCCTCCACAATCTTAAGTCTAAAAACTTAAACTAAGGGTCTAACGCTAGTTTACAAATCAATGCCGAGGCGGCCGCCCATGCTCGCTGAAGCTGCCTCTTGACCAGCGAGGTGGGGAGAGCTTCTTCGTTCGCAGAGGGGCTGATCTACTCTGGAGTGCTGGCTTTTGTACATGAAAACCTGTCGATGCTACTGAGTAAGGGTCATCACGCTCCTGCCTCGCTTCAATGCGGCCGGAGCTGTACTCCATGTTTATAAACGGCGAGGTGTTCCGGTAGTCTAGACGCCCGGAAGTTCCACTGTGCCACCAGCTACCACTGCCACTGTCAAAGACGAAGCCCCCCTGGCGGTCATCGTCCGGGTCACATGATGATTCCCTGTGGCTGTAGGAATCACCGGCAGCCTCCTCTGCGTCGTTGTAGATCAGCTTCAGCGCCTGCACCACCTCGCCCATGAACGGCCGCTGCGACGGATCGTTATGGACGCACACCGAAGCGATGGATGCCACTTTCGCTACGTTATCGAAATTGAAATTGCCGTTCAGAGAAGGGTCTATCAGCCTCTCCAGGCCCTCCTTGTTGCATAGAAGAGGACGAGCCCAGGTCACAAGGTTCTCGGGATCCATGCTAGTATCAGACATGCCTACGGGCTTCCTTCCAGATAAAAGCTCCAGCAGGACAACCCCGTAACTGTAGACGTCACTCTTGACAAGAAGATGCCCTGTCATGGCATATTCTGGAGCAACATACCTGCATAATCACAGAGAAACTTTACTTCTTAAAGACCAAGGATAACTAAAATGGTACCCGCAAAAAAAAAACTAAAATGGAATCGAGTAAAGACAAGCTACTGAGCACTTTATGTAAGAAAGTCTGTATACCTTCTAAAAAAATGTTTGATTTGTCAACAGCCCTACCAAGCATTAGTGTTTTGCATTAAAACCGTATTACAATATCAACAAATGTGAATGTACTATGGAAGGCAGTATCAATTATTCGGTTGCACTATCAGATTATAGAAAAAAAATGACATATATGTATCATTTTTTTCATTAAAAATGTCATGGTTATTGATACCATCAGTGTCCGGATATATGCAAAGTGACTTACCCAAAAGTGCCCATTACCCTAGTAGAAATGGGATGAATTCCGTTGGTTGCTTCCCTTGCTAAACCAAAATCAGTAACCTTGGGAGTGAAATCTTCCTCCAACAATATATTGCTGGCTTTGAAGTCACGGTGTATAACATGAGGGTTTGAATCTTCATGTAGGTATGCCAGGCCTCTAGCAGCACCCAGGGCAATTTTCATCCTAACGTCCCAGTTCAGCATGCCCTTATCCTTGTCAGCACCTAGACATAGAGACAGAGAAGCCTTAAATTAACACAAGAGTAATGCTGAGTGGACACGTTCCTAATCCTAGGCTTACATGTGACAGAGATAAGTGTGGAGCCAACCATGTGTTTTTTTAGGCATGTCATTGCAGGAAGTTGGCTGTTAGATTTGTAAAGGCAGTTGATCGTGTCCATTCATGCATTTCTCTTGAGCCATACCACTACTGAATTGAAATTTCAAGTCCTTTAACTACAATGGCAGTTGGTCCTAGCAGTATGTGCTTTAGGCAAAAGAAATTGTTGGACCAACCTCATCTAGTTGTTTTATTAGCGCAAACTTAGACACTTAGTTTAAAAAAAATCATTTTGGTTGCTATTCATTAATATATATGAACAACGTATCATGGTTTCGATGGTTATCCTAACCAAACATAGCATGTATTACCAATAATTAGAACATACCATGAAGATGAGATTCCACGCTTCCATTGCGTATAAGCTCGTAAACAAGACACCTTTTGGCCCGCTCAGTGCAAATGCCAATCAATTTGACCAGATTACGATGGTGCAATCGGCTGAGCATCTCCACCTCCGCAATGAACTCACGGTCGCCACCTCTGTCCTCTCTTGTTAGCAATTTAACAGCAATCTCATTTCCATCATCCATAGTCCCATGGTAAACACATCCAAACCCACCTCGGCCCAAAACTCTTCTTGAATTAAAACCATCAGTAGCCTTTTCAAGCTGAGCTAGCGAAAATGTCTTTACTGATGCCGCACAAGTAGCAACTGTTGAGAACATTGAAGCTGATGCAGAGCTCACCAAGCTAGTTGACATGGATCTGCCACCTGTATATCACACAATAAGTTGTTAGCATAAATGCAATTTCAGTAGCGGAACTTCAGTGTGAAAAGGTTGTCTGTAGTTTAAAGTTCATACAGCAAACAGACAAAGTGACATTCTTTTTCACAAGAGGAGATGACTAAATGAAATTTTTAACTGGTTCTGTTCATGCAGATTTACATGCAGCACATAAGCACATAGCATATGAGCACTCAACGATAAGAACTACAGTCTTAAATATTTCTACCAAATTAGGGATTCGAGCAAATTTAGACAGAGTGTGCAACTATGGCTGCTTGCTGATAAGTGTAACTCTGATTACCAACATCTACTTGGCAACAGAATCACTTGAAGTGGAAATACCATTCAAGAGTAAATATTATCTGGGAGTAGTAAGTAAATTTGATGAAGGACAGACTTACAATACCATTTATGCACAGTAAGCAAGAACAGTAAAACGGCATGCCAACTACAACAAAACTGTTCACATTACCATATCTTCTTTTAACTGTCGGGGCGATCGCAGGGTTTCCAGCCTCATGAAGGCGTTTCAGTTTCTTCCATTTTACTAACAGAATAATTAGCCCAAGGCATGCCACGATTAGCGTCAGAGAAGACCCTGAAACTACCAAAATGATCCAGGTATCAAATTTCTTCTTCTTCTGCTGGTTCACATTTGCGGTTATAGGATCTTCTCCACTTCCTGTAGGACCTGATGTAAGAGATGACATAGCTGGTGGCGCAGGTCCAAGCCCTGCAGTGAGAACATTGCACACATGAATCATAATTTTTCAAGTAGTTAATCTAAGAAGCAAATATGCCATACAAAGGTTTTTTTACCTGGATAGGTAATATTAATAACATCATAATCTCCAAAACTGCTGAATTAATCTGAACCTTTTTATTCCAGAACCTATCGGATATTAGGTATGCAGTATAGCTATCAAAGTGTTCTCTTAGTGGCACCAAATAAAAGGTAACCCTCGTCTTCTGGTCATCCTGGACACTTGGAATTGCAGCCATAATCTTCACCTGGCTTTGCTTAAGAAATGTCCCAGCTGCAACTTCAACTTCTAATTCTGCTGTGTGCATGAATAGTAAATATGGAGCTACATCAATGTCAACAATTACACTAAGGGGCAGCACACAACCGCAGGGGGAACCAATCGGCGTTGAACTCATGGGCTCAGGGCAAACTGTACTAGAGCAACCTGCTGGAGTGTACAAAAAAATATTAGTACAAAAGGTTAAAAGAAAATACACTATAATTTATTCAGGATTTAGAGCAAATTAGAAGGTGCCTCAATAGTAGCAGTACCAAAAAGAGGGGTGAACAAAATCTAGGATCAGGTTAGATAACTCGAAGATGCAATGCATGAAAATATTAAAGCATCAACTTGCAAACATAAATGGCAAACCTTCAGGCGGGGGAGATGAGGATGGCGGAGGAGCATGGTGTGATCGTCTGTGGTGCCTGTGTGAAGGAGGGTGTGCAACGATGCCTGTAAGAATAGTAGATATTAAACAGCTGATTAGAAAATTTTAAGCCGAACTTTTAACACTGACATTGTCACAGTTACATACCAGGAGATTCGGGAGAAATTGTCCGAGGAGAAAATGCAGGGGAAATTTGAGGTCCAGACACTCTTATATCAGGGGAAATTGATGGATGTGGCGCTGAACTAGGCCGCATGTTTGCTGGAGAATAAAGGAATTGAGTTTACATTCAAGGACAAAAAATGCAAAATCTGATCAGATAAAAACTTCTAACAATCAATATGACTACCATCATGTTGGGATTCACATATGTACTTCCAAATGATTACTTCAAGAAGGCTCAGGCGCATTGTACATTTGTACTTGCGATCTATATAGCCAATGATCGCTGGCTATTCCTGTTCCTAAAACGAGAGTATATGAACTGGAAAGGTAATTAAAACATCTTCTGGTGGCTGGTCCCTGATAAGTTTTGCTCTGCATCTGGAAAATCTTGAATTCTGCTTTTGTTTTCAATGTATCATACTGTGCGTTTCAAATTTAACATGTTAAAGCACGTCACAGTAACGAGACTCCGATCCTTGTATGTGGAAAACAAATATAGAATACCCTTTCAGTGTGAGCTGTTGTGACATTCACTGTCTGGAGTTTCAAGCATGTGCTTAGGAGGTGCGCTCGCGTGGGTGTGTTGTGTACTGGTGTGCATGTGGTACTCTATGTTCGCTTGTGTTTCATCCTTTTCATCGCAAAAAAATGCTTCATGGTCAAGCTAAGAGCAGGAGAGATACCAAGTGCACTATCCATTCCAGAAAGTAACAATGTTAGCAATTAACTCCGGGAAAGAGGGGCATCCTAAGCTTCATCGCTTGTCAACAGTGCTATTGGGGTGGAAGACAGATTTGTATACGAGGACCCCTTGCATATGCGACTATAAGCTTCTAAAGGAAACGGGCAGATAGCAGAGCTACCTCCGTCTTAATTAAAAGAGGACGACACTGGTGGTAAGCTTTACTTGTAAGCAAGTGTCAGAATTGCGATAAAACCATCGATCACAGCAAAATCTAGGGAAAATCCTGGTCTGGAGAGCATGCCCGCTGACATCAGAATTGCGCCCCTCCCTCCCCCACGAAAACAGCAGCCCCTACCGAACCGGACCGACCGACAGAATCCCACCGGGATTCCAGCTTCCCCAATCAATCACCCCGGGCGCGTGACAGCAACACTCCACTACGCGAGCTAGTAGTAGTGTCGAGAAGCTGGAATTCCGCACCGAAATGCGGTTCCCCCAGCGGCGCAGTCCCCGCACCCGGAGCACGCACGCAAGCGTGGCCGCGGAGCAGAGCAACCCCGCCCAACCTTCCCGAACCCAACGAAGCAGCGAGCGAGCAAGGGAGCGTACCGTGAAGCGCTGAGGCCGCGGGGAGCAGCAGCAGAAGAAGCAGGCAGGGGAACCGGAACTCTCCGTGGCGGCCGCGGCTCATCTCGGCGCGGCTGCGCTAGCGCTAGCGCTAGCACGCCATTGCTTGGCGTCCCCGGCGGATCTGGGATCGGGGGCGGGGGGCGGCGCCGATGGGTTCGGGAGCGGAGGTGGAGGTGGGGGAGGACGGCAATAAATTCGGAGGGCTGGCCGATGCTCGGTTTGGTGGCTCTGCTGCTGCTGAGACTTGTGTGCTCGCCCTCGGAGGAATTAATTGGCGAGTGGGATTAATGAGCTGCTAAGCCTAAGCGCGGGGTTAGTGGTGGGGAAGAATGGAATGGAATGGAAGCTGGGTTCGAATCCGGGGAAGCGCTTTACCGCGACCGCGACGGAAGACGACGGTGGGGCCATTGGGTCAGTGAGTCAGTCTGCACCCTGCCAGTGCCACAGCTCTGATGCAGCTGCTCACGGGGAGCGAAGCGGAGAACGCGGTTTGCTTTGGAGCTTTGCCGTTTTGGGATGCTCGAATCGGACCGGGAGTCAACGGTCAACCGTAGTCAGTCCGTGCTCACAAACCTGGAATCATTGCATCTTTCCGGGTTCCTTGGTTTTTACGGTTGTTTACATGATTTTGAGAAAAAGAAAATAATCTCGGTTCCCGTCTTGCAGCGTATAAAGCTCCATTTGTATTCCAATTCAAAACTGGTCATTCTCCAGCGTATAAAGCTCCATTTTGTATGGTTTGTTTACATGGTTTTAAACAAATCATTAGACTCTAGCTACCGGCACATTTGAGTTAAATGTGTGTTATTTCATAGTTTGCCACGTAAATCTCGCTTGTGTTTAGACGAAATCATAAATTGGATCCGCCTTCCCTCTCTTAATGTGTGATAGTTTCTTTAGACGTGGCGTATTTCGTGGATAACATTGATATCTTGTAAGATAACAATGGATATACTCCTTGTATGAAAATCTACTATGATAGTGTTTTCATTTATTAGTTGTCAAGGCAGAGCCTTTACAACTCTTATCTTTTTTGTGCCCTTGGGTTTTTATGTGGGGTGTGTGAATTTTGTCATGTTTAAGTGGTTTTTAGAAAAGGCAAGTTTGTCATGTTTAGGTGATTTTTAGATCAAGTCATTAATTTGATTCACCTTTTGCCTCTCTTAATGTGTGATAATCTACTCTTTAGATGGAGCGTATTTCGTGGATAACATTGATCTCTTATAAGATAACAATGGATATACTCCTCATATGAAAAATCTACTATGTTAGTGTTATCATTTATTAGCTGCCAAGCCCGAGCCTTTCGCGCTAAAAAAATTCCTGACTACTTATCTGGTATGTATCTTCCACGTACCATGCTATCATTGGATTCTCAATTACTGTAATTTGTAGTATTTAGATTATCCATATCTTACCGCATCATCCGGTTTTATCTTGATGTTATCTTTCGAGGGCATGAATTAGACTTTAGTTGCTTCTTTTAATTATGAGAGTTATTTTAGATACAACGCTATTTTAGAGGAAATATTTCATAAGATATAGTAAATTCGCATCAAAAAAAAAATATGCCATGCTAGGACCTGTATTAGAACGTATTTATTATTTTCTCACAAACCTTATGCATTAGTTCTTGCAAGCGGTGTAACTTGTTTCCTTTTAATATCTATATCAAAGATTTTCTTTTGTAAGTCCGGAAAACAATGCCTAACGGATTGTGTTAACTGTCACTAGATTTAAAAAATGTGTTTGTTATCCTCTGATAAAGGAACCTAGCACCATATTGGAGGCGTATAAAAAACTTACATATTTTTGCCCACTAAGTGTAGCAAAACAGAAGAAATATGCCCAACTTTGGTAAGGCCTAATACAATATCTAGTGACAAATAGATTATGATCACAAATGAGTGACAGAGAGATTGTGTAACTTTTGAAAACTGAGAGTAAACTCTTTTATTCAAAAACAATATAAGGCTTGTCTATACTACAATAAACAAGTGCTCGGAAATAAATCCCAAATGCTACTTTATCTAAAATGTTATACTACGATAAATTTTAGTATGTACTCATACGCTAGAATTACTACTATTTTGGACTGTTATTTTTGTGTGTATGTTCAATATTGTTATGTTCAAATGATTTTTTGAAGATATCGCTCGATGTACAAGATAAATTCCATTCATAAAACACTTGGTACATTGAGACTAAAGATCTTAAGTTTATGGATTTTGCTATGTTTTGGAGCCAGGTGGGAGGGGTATAATTGGTTTTAAATCATTTAAGAGTTAGAGCTTCATGACACCAGTTAGGTGGACGGCATGTAGCAAAACTCGATATGAATGTGGCCGCCGCTTACCTTAAGAGGGGGGATGTGCGGAGGTTGGGAATGCGCCAAGGTTGCAATTATAAACAAAATGCTTGGAGAAGTTGGGTCGGTAGTGCGTTTTCAAATGGCCAACGTGTTTAAACAAGGGTCAATGTATCTAAATGCATGTATGATGGCGAGGTTAACCTTATTCCTACAACCAACAAAATGCAAAAAAAATCTACCATAATTATTATGCGCTAATATTGAAGGGAATTTCAGAAGTCATGGACATAATTGCTATACAGTAGTAAACAATGGCCACATACAAGATGTTAATTGCTTATATTCAAAACTATTTTTTAATAAATTATTCAAATTACGATGGACCTTGCGCTTGTCGTTCATGGGTCTCGCCAAGTCTACTTGCAACGTAATATTGTATTGCTAGCATGCTTAAATAATCTTGTATTTACAATGAGTATCACGGTATCGTTGATTCTAGATGTCTTTGACACAGGTTGGGGAGGAGTGAGAGGAGCATGCATGGGAGACAACGGGAAAAGCGACATGGTGAGAGCACGGTGATGCATGTAAAATGCATACATGAACTTTGCACTTTAATTGCTTATATTCCAATCATATTTGCATCATATAAGAGTTATATTACTGTTATTTAAAGATTTTAGGAAATAAAATAATTGTTTCCTATTTTTATGGAATTAACCCTGCGCAGGCGGAAAACCCTATTTCTTTCCTTTTATGTTTCAGGGACCCAAACGTCGTCATAAAATTATGGAAAAATACAGAGGTCATTATTTTGGAAGGAAGAAGACGTAGGAGCGAAGGAATCAAGCAAACGGAGCCCGCAAGGCAAAAAGGGGGTGGCCCACGCGGCCAGGTACAGTGCCCGCGTGGGACTACCCCGTTTGGTCCTCGTGGCTCCGCAGCCGTCGATCCTTTCTCCACCGCCTTCGTCTTGACCTAAAAACGCCTATAAAAAAGGTCCCATGACGTTTCGCGAAAGGAGGCGGCGGAGAAACACAGAACACCGAAACAGAGAGTCAGAAGGCTGCTGCCGGAGAAGATCGGAGGGGGGAAACGCCACCGGAATCACCTTTGGAGGGCTCCACCCCCCTCCGGCGTGTTCATCATCAACATCTTCATCGCCGTTGCTGCCTCCCATGATGAGGAGGGAGTAGTTCTTCATCGGGGCTGAGGGCTCTACCGGTAGCTATGTGGTTCATCTCTCTCTCCCATGATGTGATCTTTATGTGATCATGAGCTTTGTAATCTAATTGAATTCATGGATGTTTCTCCTTCATTGTTTGTGCTACTCAAGTGGTTTTATTAATGTAATTTCCGGAGTCACCTTTGTCCCATGGTGTGAAGTTGACAGTGTGCGCACCGTGTGTGACTCTTAGGCTAAAGGTTACAGAAATACTTACCATGAGTTATTCTTTGTGTTGGATGTCACTATAAAATTGTGGTGTTTGTTTAGTACTATTTTGGGGCACTCATAGTGACCTTGGGGTTCCCTAGATGTGGAAGACAGACTTTAAGGTGTGCTTTTGTAGCCCTACACGATGGTCTTGGTGTTCTATGATATTGTGGTGTTTGTTCACTCAGACTTTAAGGTGTGCTCTTGTAGCCCTACGCAGTAGATTGGTATTTCTATCCAACGGGAGAATAGTTCAGAGTAGCAAAGTGAAGAGGAAATATCTATGTATTCAATTGTTGGGAGTGTCCACTAGTGAAAGTATGATCCCTAGGCCTTATTTCCAAGCATCCTAGAAAACCTTTGTCTTGTCCTCTTGCATTGAAGAGGATTGGGACACTTCCACATTCTTGTCTTGTTACATCAAACTTCCATCCATTAAATCAACCACCTTGTTCCTTAAACTTGTTTAGTGCATAATCAACTAAAACTTGTGACACTTTAGTTGTAGGGAATAGATAACTTTTCCTTCTTGCTCCTGCGGATCGATACCTTACTTCCACATTGAGAGGTGCTACAGTGATCCCTTGCTCTTTGGGGTTATCAAGTACTTTTCTGGCGCCGTTGCCGGGGAGAGTAGCGCTTAAGTTTCTATTCTTGTGTGCACTAGACTAAGCTTGGGGAGGTTCCTTTTATATCTTGCAATCATCTAAGCTTGGGGAGGTTCCTTTAAACTTGTTTGGTTGTGAGTTTCTCATTAGTTTTATATATATATCAAAAACCCATAAAAATTAGAAAATGGAAAACAACAAAAAATTAGAGAGCTTTATGAAATTATCTTGAGTTAGGACATGATGTGTTTGAAGAGAAAATTAAAAAACATATGGAAAATTATTTGCATGATGGTAGCAATGTTATCACTATCAATTCTTTGAACACCATTATTGCTATTGCTCTGGAAAAGTTTAAGCTTGGGGAAGCGGTTGTTGATGAATGTGATATTTTTAGTCCCCCAAGTTTTGAGGAGAAAAATTTCTTTGATGATACTATGCCTCCTATATATGATGTTTACAATGATGATTATGATGTTTTCAGTCCATCTACTATTGAGGATAAAATTCACTATGATTATTCTATGCCTCCAATTTATGATGATTACAATGATGGATGTGCTAGTTTTACTCCCACTATTACTAATGAAATTGATTATACTTGTGTGGAGAGTAATAGTACTGTTATGCTTATGGATCATGATAATAATGCTTTATGTGATAGCTATATTGTTGATTTTATTCATGATGCCGCTGAAAATTATTTTGAGAGAGGAAAGTATGGTTATAGAAATCTTCACGTTACTAAATTTATCCTCTTTATGATGAAGGTTTTGGCCTTTCTCTTGATTTGCTTTTATTTGTTGGGTACTTTAAAACCTACTGGTCCTTATGAGAGAGGGAGACACGGTTTCATATATCTCAATAATATTAAGTCTCCTCTCTTTTTGTTGAAAATTTTGAAGTTGCACTTGCTTTGCCTTCCTATGCTAGTCACTTTGTGCTTTATTGATTTATTTTCTTACAAGATCCCAATGCATAGGAAGTGGGTTAGACTTAAATGTGTTTGATATTTGCTTCTTGATGCTCTTTTATATTCAACTCTTATTCCTATGGGAGCATCATTAAAACTATCAAGCCTAGCTATATGGCTATAAAGAAAGCGCTTTGCGGGAGGCAACCCGGTTATTTTTGTGTGTGATTTTTTTTGTGTCCTCTTGCTGTAACAAGAGATTTGTGTCTAGTTAGTTTCTGGAGTTTTTAATAAAGTGCCAAGTTTTACCCTTTTTGGTTTGAAAAGTTGCTTATAGTTCGGAGATTTTATTCCTGCACGAGTCAGTGCACGGTATGATTTTTAATTCTTATTCTGTAACTCCGAATGAGCTCATATTTGAACTGTAGTTGCAACTTTTCATCCTCTGTATGCATGAATTTTTCGGAATTTTTCGAGAAAGTTTGGTAGGGTAGAAAAATACGTTTTGCTGCTGCTGTTTTTCTGGACAGATTCTGTCCCATTTTGTTTGATGCATGCTTTGAGCTTTTAAGTTGAATCTTTTTGATCCAATTGAGTTTATGAGTAGGCATACAACATTATACACTTTCTGGACATCTCATATGAATTTTTGTTCAAGGATTATATGCAGCAAGGAACCTATTTGTTTATCACTATTAATGCACCCCACAGAAAAGAGATGGGAGAAACGGTGTTTTGAAGTTTTTTCACAGGGATTGGAGGAGATGCACCAAGAGCTATCCAAGGATGGTGAAGACCATAAGCTTGGGGATGTGAAGACAACCCCGCTGGACCTACACACTCTCGGTTTGCACACGTCCAACTTCTGTTTTTCGATCGAAACACTTTATCGCATAAACTTGGAGCGTCGTTTTTGTTTTTGTTTGAGTCTTGAGAGACCACCACACTATCATTTATATATGAGAGAGCTACTGGAAATATGGGTTGAAATATGTTGGATGCTTTTATAAGATTGGGAAAAGGGATGTTTGACTTGATTTTTAATGATACATATAGTTGCATGATTCATGAGCTTGTTTATGAGTAATAGTTTGCAAATTCTTTTTGAAGAGCTATCACTTATTCATGTTTTGGTGCTGATTGTTATTTTACTTGGTTTAACATGGATTAGTTAGTTCTATGGACACTCATGCATGCATCTAGATGGTCAACTTTCTCCCTTTTGCTAGCCCAAAAACTCCAACAAGCAAAAACTTGTTTCCAACACCTTCAACCAAAGTTATTCCAGTGAGTCCACCATATCTACCTATTGGCTTTATGCTATTCCGAGTATGTTTAACATGTTGTTTGTGTTATCTTACCTCTGAATGAAAATGTTTATGTTATTGATTGCAATGGAAAAATTGGTTATATAGCTCTCACGAACTTGATGCACAATGTTCTTTTATTTGCATAATAAAACTTGACCCATTGTGATTAAGATTATGATGTTTGTGGCTTGATGAATGTTTTGGGTTGGAAGTTAGCCCATATGTGCTGTCACATGGCAAGCTTTCAACACGCTCTTCATCTCATTTAGTTGATATCATGTGCTTTTGTCTATGGATGCTTATCATGTTGAAATAAATGTGGAAATAGAGTGAGTTTAAATGAGTTTGTGTAAATGGTTAGAGAGACGCCTGGGCCGCTAATCTAAGCCATGCATCATTCATGGTGGAAATTTACTTACATACTATGGTGAACCTTCTGTGATACACCTTGCAATAAAAAACTATTCCAAATGGTAAATAAAAAGGGTGTTGAGATTGTTCATTTTGTTTGTTTGTCTTGTCATTTTGATATGGGCTTGTTCCATATCTTGGGACAAGAGGTACCCCAGTTGACGCTCTTGATGATACTATTATGCTTACAATGATATTTAATTGAACTTGCTTTGTTTCCCAAGTTGAGTAACACATGGTGTAAGTACTTGTATTCAAGGGGCATGAGACATTCAACCCATTCTTTATCAAGCACACTACTCATATTTGCTTTCACTTTAACCTTAATCATTCAAGATGCTATGATAGGGGCAATGAGAGCTTGACACCAATGAATACCTTATTGCAATCATTAACTTAAGTAGAAGAGTTTGGAAGTTGGATGAAACTTATGCATGCTTTACCTCTACTCACATATACATCTTTCCAAAGTGTACACCTATCATATTCAGATTTTCATCTACACTCTATGACCATTGTAGGATGTTCTACTTATCATTATGCATACATGTGTTCCATATTACTTGCTACTATATTACACTTTGTGAACTATCAATGAACATCCTTGTCTTGAATACTTGATATCACTTCATAAACTATTTGCATATTGCTACTCCTTTGAAGAATGAATCATTTGACTATATGTAGCAATAGTAATCATCTTTGATATTCATTGTTAAGTATTAAATTGCAAAGTCCATGTTAGTTTTATCATCTTCATACTCGAGGACGAGCATGGATTAAGCTTGGGGATGTTGATGC
The DNA here is from genome assembly GCA_947311845.1 of Poa pratensis. Classification (NCBI taxonomy): domain Eukaryota; kingdom Viridiplantae; phylum Streptophyta; class Magnoliopsida; order Poales; family Poaceae; genus Poa; species Poa pratensis. The sequence goes on along the minus strand of CAMZMU010000020.1, from coordinate 6,242,268 downwards.
ATGTAAAATGCATACATGAACTTTGCACTTTAATTGCTTATATTCCAATCATATTTGCATCATATAAGGGTTATATCAATGTTTTTAATGATTTTGGAAATAAAATAATTGTTTCCTATTTTTATGGAATTAACCCTGCGCAGGCAGAAAACCCTATTTCTTTCCTTTTATGTTTCAGGGACCCAAACGTCGTCATAAAATTCTGGAAAAATACAGAGGTCATTATTTTGGAAGGAAGAAGACGTAGGAGCGAAGGAATCAAGCAAACGGAGCCCGCAAGGCAAAAAGGGGTGGCCCACGCGGCCAGGTACAGTGCCCGCGTGGGACTACCCCGTTTGGCCTCGTGGCTCCGCAGCCGTCGATCCTTTCTCCACCGCCTTCGTCTTGACCTAAAAACGCCTATAAAAAAGGTCCCATGACGTTTCGCGAAAGGAGGCGGCGGAGAAACACAGAACACGAAACAGAGAGTCAGAAGGCTGCCGCCGGAGAAGATCGGAGGGGGGAAACGCCCCGGAATCGCCTCCGGAGGGCTCCACCCCCCTCCGGCGTGTTCATCATCAACATCTTCATCGCCGTTGCTGCCTCCATGATGAGGAGGGAGTAGTTCTTCATCGGGGCTGAGGGCTCTACCGGTAGCTATGTGGTTCATCTCTCTCTCCCATGATGTGATCTTTATGTGATCATGAGCTTTGTAATCTAATTGAATTCATGGATGTTTCTCCTTCATTGTTTGTGCTACTCAAGTGGTTTTATTAATGTAATTTCCGGAGTCACCTTTGTCCCATGGTGTGAAGTTGACAGTGTGCGCACCGTGTGTGACTCTTAGGCTAAAGGTTACAGAAATACTTACCATGAGTTATTCTTTGTGTTGGATGTCACTATAAAATTGTGGTGTTTGTTTAGTACTATTTTGGGGCACTCATAGTGACCTTGGGGTTCCCTAGATGTGGAAGACAGACTTTAAGGTGTGCTTTTGTAGCCCTACACGATGGTCTTGGTGTTCTATGATATTGTGGTGTTTGTTCACTCAGACTTTAAGGTGTGCTCTTGTAGCCCTACGCAGTAGATTGGTATTTCTATCCAACGGGAGAATAGTTCAGAGTAGCAAAGTGAAGAGGAAATATCTATGTATTCAATTGTTGGGAGTGTCCACTAGTGAAAGTATGATCCCTAGGCCTTATTTCCAAGCATCCTAGAAAACCTTTGTCTTGTCCTCTTGCATTGAAGAGGATTGGGACACTTCCACATTCTTGTCTTGTTACATCAAACTTTCATCCATTAAATCAACCACCTTGTTCCTTAAACTTGTTTAGTGCATAATCAACTAAAACTTGTGACACTTTAGTTGTAGGGAATAGATAACTTTTCCCTCTTGCTCCTGCGGATCGATACCTTACTTCCACATTGAGAGGTGCTACAGTGATCCCTTGCTCTTGGGGGTTATCACACGGCGACCAGGGGCAGCGTGCGGAGATCAAAGTGTTGCCAGGGTGGGAAGTGGGGGCAAACGGGAGGACATATACGAATTAGTTGTGTGTTTGAGGAGACAGAATCCACCGGAAGGAGCACGCCATCTGATCCACCGGAGATACAAAACATTCGTCAAATTGGAAACATGTTTAGTGATTTAGAATATTGAAGAGGAAACTGCACATCATAATATTATCAAACTTCCCTATATTCTTTAAATTTAATGTTGTATCAAAGAGAGAGAAAATCATTATTTCTAAACAAATCTAGTTCCTCTTAAACGCATCCACTACATATATACTTCTGATTTTCTTAGCCCGACTTCTCAACGCAGAAGATTCTCAGAGTATCTTTCACTCGCTTGAAAAGTATAGGTTCTCATGTCAAATCGAGGAACTCCTACTGTTGATGGTCATGACTGTGTCAAAATTGTTTAAATGAACATAGTTCTCTCTTTTAATTTCTGGAATATTGTATTTTTTTGATCTGGAACTACAATTTATCTATTTTTTTCAATCTAACTACCATATTAAGCGACAACTTGCACATAATGGCTATTGTGACTACTATCGACAAATATTGGTGGGAAATTTAAATGCCATCGAGAAAATATTCATATTGGTCATAAACACTAAACACATACAAGACGCAAATTATTTATATTCACAATTAAATTTTTAGTAAATTATTAAATTTTAGGCGGGACCTTGAGTTTTTCCTTAATGGGTCTTACCTATATTGTACATCCATTTGTACTATGTTATTATGGGTTGTAGTACTATAATGCTTTATTAATCATGGCTTACGATGAATTAACATTTTATCTTTATTATCTATGATTTTGATGATATGGATGCTATTTCATATTTTACATGTATTCTAGAAGAAGTCATTAGTTGGACCCGCCTTACCTCTTTTAATGTGTGATACTCTATTGTTTAGATGTAACATATTTCATGGATAACATTGATATCTTGTAAGATAAATATAAATATATGTTCATATAGATACGAATGATTCCATTTATTAGCTATAAAGGCCCATCCATTCACACTAAAAACTTTTCCTAAATACTAATCTAGTATCTTCAAAGTATCATCATATCTATGGGTTCTCAACAAGTGTAGTTGAGTATCTATATTATCTCATATCTAGCCACGTCATCCATCTATATTTAGATATTAGCTTCGGAAAGTATTATGACTTTTATTGCCTCTTGTAAATATTGTGAGTGATTTCTTAGAAAAGAGTAATTTAGAGGTGATATTTCAGAAGACGTAACAAATTTCATCTCAAAATAAGATCGGCCTTGCTCAGAACTTGATTGGAATGTCTATTAGTTTCTCGCAAACCTTTCATACATGACTTGCAATCCAAATTCACTTGTTTCCTTTTTATAATACTACTATCTAGTTTTGAATAATGTCTTGGCCACAACTTTTGATACATGGCCTAGTACAAACAATATTTGAAGTTTACGCTGCTACATTGGATGATCTTGATTAGCCTTACGCATTTTGTCCCACTAATAAAAATTATATTAAATATCAAGTATGGAGTTATAGAAGGCTATGTTGAAACTTTATTTCAGTCTTTTAGTTTATAGGACCAAAGAGTCACAAATCAAGACATATTATCAGTTTCCATTTTTGTCCCTAACATGATTAGGACTGTAGAAGCTTTTCTAGACTGCCATGGTGCGTGGTTCTCCAATATATTTTCAAGATTGTAGAAGCTTTTCTAGACTGCCAAAAGGTTCAAAGAAAATCGAAGATACACGCCAGGACCTGATAGAGCCAACAACCTCTCTCTGATGTAAACAAAGAGTGTATCAAGCATCCAATTGATAATGCGTGACAATTTTACACATAGATTAAGTGCAACTACTTTTCATAAATAATATGATGTTTTTGTTTATTATATATGGACCACGTTAAATTAGTGGTCAAAACTGCATCTCCGGAAAACTATCTTCAATATTGAAAAACATGGGGAAGCTGTGTTTTTGCCTCCCGAGTGCAAATATACCCTTCATTTAAAACACATTGGAAGTTATTTTGAAATGGGAAAATGCTAATCTCCAGCCGGCTGTTCGTACAGCCGGTTCGTCTGCACGCGCCTCTCCTCCTCTATCCTCTGTATCTGCTCGTAGAGAACTTCTTCTCAGCTTCCACACTTGAGCCCCACATCCGCACCCCCCGCAGCCCTGCTGTCCTTTGTAGCCTGGCTGCCGACGAGCCGACGCCGCCCTGGCTCTCCTTCCTCTCCTCTAGATCCGGCTGTCGTCGCCTCGGCCGGATTTTTTTTGCTACATTGATCGGGCACAACATTTTCTGAAATATTTTTTGCTACATGGTATGTTACACGCACTGGACAAAATGCTACACACGAAACGTTTTTGCTACATTGATCGGACGCGCGGGATCGGTTCACTTAAGTGGATCGGAGGGTGCGGAAGGTGGATGTAGCAATGGATTGCTACACCCAACTGACGCTTAGCACTTGCCTTTGAAATGCCAAAAAAATCTCAAAAATGTCCGCGTGTATATATTTGCATCATTTATGTTCACGAAAAAATGGCTTTTTACATGGTCTATGTGGAAAAAAAAAATGGTGTTAAAATAAGCCTTCTCACGAGTTTTTTTTTTCTTCTTTCTTACACAAGTCACAAAATGTCGGTTTCTCGCGAACTGAACATGCGCACGAATAAGGTGAAGACGTTGGAAGCATATGCTAGCGTTCAGGTTGCTGCTGCTTACCCGTGACACCGAGTGCAGCACATATTAGTACTGTAGATGCCCGCACCCACAAGACCGACCAACGTGGTGGATTGGTCCACAGTATACTACTGTAGTGCAGTGTACAGTATAACGTGTATGTGCCCTTGCAGACGGGACGGTGCCCTGTCTAGCTAGCGTTCAGGTTGCACTAAGCAAAACAGTAGCGTCAGGCATTACAGGTAAATTTGTTCTGAAGAGGAAGAAAATGTAACTGCAGCGGAGCGCGTGTGTCCCTGTCCAAGTGGATAAGACACTGACTGACGCTGCGAAGACTTGTGCGTGAGAAAAATGCAGCAGCTTGGACTCTCGGCGGCTGCGATCGCGTTGATGTTAGAAAGGCACGTATAGCCGTACAGGACTCTGCGAAAGCTAGGTGCTGACTCGTGACTTGTCTGACCGCAGCTTTGGACTCTCGGCGGGTGCGATCGTGTTGATGTTTTTTTTTTTTTGCGAATTAATCGTATTGATGCTCGAAAGGCACGTATAGCCGTACAAGACTCACCCTGCGAAAGCTACGTATACGTGCTAACAGTCAGACCATGTTTTGTTGTGAAAACTCCCGGCTGGCATAATTTCTTGACAAGCGTTGGTCGCTGGAGCCAAAAAAAAACTCATCCTGCTACTTCACCCAAGCCAAAAACAAATACTCAACACATGGGATTTGATATTCGCATGGGCTATCAGGCCGGGCCCGTCCAGTTCCCTGTCCAAGCATAATACTCCGGTTCTCTTTGCTGCAGCCCTTGAAGCTCTGGTGATGGATGGGCCAGAAGCGCTTGCCGTAACCAAATCATAGTAGTAGTAGTACCTTCCAGCAATGCGGCCCACGAGAAGTGCGCCATGGTTTTCAAATGAGTCTCGGACGAGGAGGAAAACAAACGGCCACCGGAAGAAACGCAAACTTACGTGTCTGCGGTTCATAGACTTTGCAAAACAAAATTTAAACTACACCAAAATTATGCACACAGCCGTTTTATTGTGATAATTTAGGTGTCAAGTTTACAATTTAAGGGTCGCTCAAATTTCGCGAGTACTACATACGTTCCGTACATAGCGGACGACGGTGCATGTAATGATGCAAATGCGATGTGAAGATATTTATTTTTGGAAAAAAGTTCATTTGAAACCTGGAACTTGTAGATGTTATATAAATCGAACCCGGATACTGGAAGTTGGCACTTCAAACATGTAAATCCAAGCCAATCTCAACCTTAGACCTGTTTGATGCACTGGAAAAGGGACAATCTCGAACGGGATTATGGGCTACTGTCACTGACATTGGGTCCACGTGTCATATCCATCAACTTCTCCAATCATTTTCTCTTAGTTGTGTGCCGGACTGGCTGACTCTTCCTCCTGGGCACACGTGTCTCGGGAAGAATAGCCGGCATCCGCAACCACGGTCGACGACGACATCACATCCTCAAGAGAAGGCGTCGACGTCGGTCGCGAGAGGAAAGCCCGACGCAGCGAACATACCGCTCATCTCGGCCATGGCGCGTGTTGCGCCGACCTGCATGAGTGAATTAAGCACGACGAGGGAGTCGCAGCTCTTGCGCCGTCGTTCGACAGAGTGGACGCGGATGCGAATATCGCCCCGTCGTCCGGTAGAGTGGGAGATACGTATGAGATATGGGCCGATTTAGTCATTGAGAGTAGAGTATTATCCTGTTTGAGCTTTTTTTTTATTGGATGGAAAAAGGTCGGGAGTTCGAAATAGACTTGTATTGACTACAAGTTGAGAGTGTCGACTTCCGGATTTGCATTCGATAGCCAACCTTGACAAAGTTCAAAGTTTGAAATGGATTAATTCTAATCGTTTTCTTTTTTTGTTGGATTTTGCTCTCTGGGCCGGAAAGCATGCCGCTGCCACGGATGTGCCTACGCGCGACATCCGGTCGATCACGTGCACGACTTCCGCCGCACGGCAGCCTGCAGGCGAGGACAGGCCGCCGGTGAACTCGCTCGCTGGCCAACCGAAACACAGGCGCGCGTCTCTGAATCCAACCTGCTACGCCATGCGCACGCACGCACCGCAACTCCCACACGCAAAAGATACACCGGCCCAGCCCAGAGCTGCTGCGGCGGATCCAGCCGTCCCTATGCCCGGGCGCTTGCCCGGGCTTTTGGCCGGCCGGCACCATGTATTTTCATGGTATTTGTCCAAAAAAATAGCGTATTAAGCTTTTATATTAACAGTTTGCCCGGGGTTTAAATTATTCTTGGGTCCGCCACTGCAGAGCAGTGCATTTCTGCTGGGTCTCCAAAAGTTGGCTCCAAGCTCCAAAGGGTGTGGGTTCGCCTCCATGACCATCATCATCACGCAAGGCGCAAAGCGTATGGATAACTATGGGGCCCCGCGAACTTTAACCCCCAAAGGTGATGATGAACAGCGACGGCACCCGTCAGTCAGAGCTCCCTCCCTGTCAGGTGTGTACCCCTCGGCCTGGTGGCTCGTGCTCTCTCCATGCTCTGCAACCTCTGACGAACAAGCAAGCAATGCAATGCAGCCTCTCTCCTGCTACGGCTAGGAGACGAGAGGGGAAGTGGCAAAGAGATCGCGGCAGGCAGGCAGGCGGAGCCACGCCTCGCTGCTCACGAGGGCGGCAGCAGCACCGCGGCAGTGGAGACGACGTACCTTTCCACGCTCTCTCCCTCCCTCGCCCCTAGCTAGCCGAGCTTGACCGTTGCGTGGTCCCCAGGGCTTCCCCAGCGCGAGACTCGCGACACTCTGCTTACGAGAGTCCCAATAAATACGGCACCACCACGTCCAGTAGACCGGTACAGTGCAGCAGGAGACGATCGAGGCGTTGGTTTGTTCCAACACCACGCGCCAAGCACGAGGAAACGGATAGGAACAGCCCGACGCCGGAAACGTTAATTCCGTCTTCTCCGCGCCGGCTTCTCCTCGATCGGCCGCGCTGCTCTGCCTCTCTCTGCGTTCGCTTCGGTCATGGGCCACAGGTGACAGTCGGGTGGTTCAGCTTCGCTTCCGTTTCTCCGACGAGTAGAGCAGCGGCAGCAGAGTTTGAATTTCTCTGGTGCGCGCGCGCGCCGCGGCGACCGACCGTCCGGTGCTGATCCTGCCCAAGTACTCCCCTGTCCGCTCGCCGGACTCGCTCGTCGTCGGCCGGAGTGACGCCACGTTGGCCGGGGAGTCGTGCTCGATCGTAAGGATGACTCCAACGGGGCGACGCAAACGGACGCGCGTTTGGTCCGCGTTTGGTCCGTTTGGGTCGCCAAAAAGATAGGCCCAGTCCGGCCCTGTCCGCCCTTGGTGCCAGTGCCCCCAACGGGGCGACGCATCAAGTCCGCCCTGTAGTATTTTTTGCAACTAAGCAGGCCCTATATGGGCCTTTTTCATTGATAGTTAGGGGAGATAGGCCACAAACGGCCTGTTTACATAATATTTTCAAAATAAAAATATTAGGCTAAATTTTTTGCCCTTCGCGGGCTTCTACTTCTTCTTCTTGTCCTCCTCATCATCATCATCGAGGATGATGTACGGCGGCTCCTGCCACAGGTGCGCCGGCGGCCCTCCTCGCTGCGGGACGGCGGCCGGCGGCTCCTGTGCCTCCTGTGTGACCTCCCAGTCGTGGCCGTTGAAGACCCACCGCTGCGGGATCATCCCCTGCGGCAGCGGAGGCGGAGGCGGCAGTTCCACCTCCATGTCCTCGTACCACTGCTCCTGGGGCTCGAGGACAGCCGCCTGCTGCGCCTCGTCCTCCGCCATTGTCCTGAGGGAGTCCAGCCTGATGGCCTCCAACTGCTCCTCCTCCGTGAGCTCCGGCTCCGTCTTCACGGCGCAGGGGGCGGTGGCGGAGACCCGATCCGCATCTGGCGGCGCGGCACCGGCGGCGCGTCGCGGCGCAGTGTGTGCGGTGGCGGAGACCACCGCCCAGATGGCGGCGTCGGCGCCCTCGTGTACAGCGCCTGCCGCCGCAGGTTGTGCTCGTCGCGGAACCACTCCGTCCAGTTGCGGGACGTGGCCGCGAACGCGGGGTCGTTCCGGAGTTCGCGGGGGAGGCGGCGTTCGATCTCCTCTTCCCGTGCCCGGTCGCTCATCGGTATCGGGAGCACCGGGATGCGCTGCGGGTTCAGATGCCAATGCTCTGGGAGCTTGGCATCTGGCCACGGCAACGGGACTGCGTGGTCCCAGTACCACTGGCAGTCCTTCTTGCGCACGTAGACGCGGTCGCGCACCGCCGCGCCCGGCGGCGCGAGCTGGAACACGGCGGGGAAGGGCGCACGCTCAGGGGATGGCGTCGGGGTGGGCGTGCGCATGCGGCGACGGCGGCGGCCTGATGAAGATGAGGCCTCGTGGTCGTTCTTGGTCTTGCCCCACCACCGGCGCGGCATCGCGGCGAGCTGGGCGGCGGGAGGGCTAGGGTTTGGGAGGGGTTTGGTCGCCGGAGAGGGAGCGGTGGTGGAGTGAAGTGAGTGGGTGGGGGTAGGTGGGGGCTGCCCGTCCCTATCCCCTGCCATTAAAAAGGACTGGGCCAGGGCCAGGGGAGGCTGACCGGCGCGGGGTCGCTGCCAGGTGGGGACGGGGCGGACACGAGGCGTCACCGCGCGGACTGGGCCAGGGATGCGTCGGGGCGGACGCGCGGCGGATCAAAATGCGACGCGCGGTCCGTTTGCGTCGCCCCGTTGAGCCGTCTTTTTGGCCCTCGCGGACAGGAACGGACCGACGCGGACTCGATGCGTCGCCCCGTTGGAGTCATCCTAAACGGGCCCATTTACGCTCTGTTGGAGTACCTTGTGCTGTTTTTAATGGGGTTCTGAACTTGGGACGCATCACTGGATCACTGATCGATCGCTGCATGCATGTACACTACTAGATTCGAACGGCGCGGCTCGCCGCGCAGCGCTTGTTTCTTCTTTGAATTTCTTGCCCGTGGTTACAACCATTTATACAGATCATTTAAAGGACAATTCTATTCATATGAAATTGATCACAAGTATATATATATCTGAAAGCGTATTTTCCAAATCATATGAAATCGGTAATCAAAACATCATACAATAAAAGTCTTAAGCAACAATAAGATTCTTTGAAATCGGTAATCAAAACATCAAAACATCGCCGCGCAGCACATGTTGATTCTTTGAATTTTTTGCCCGTGGTTCCAACAATTTATACAGATTATTAAAAGGATAGTTTATATCCATACTTATTTGATCACGGTCTATAAATTTGAAGGCATATTTTTCGCATATTATGAAATCAAGTCATAATATCGTACAATAAAATCTTAAACAGGAAGATCAAACGAATAACCAATGCTGAAGCACACATGGGAAGCAATATAGAAATTCACACCGCATTCAATACATAAGTTTTGATCACATGTAAATGGTACTAAATACATAAGTTTCGATCAGTTTGGAAACACGCGTCAATAACCTGATGAGTTTTGTGTAACCAACACCGATTCTAAAAGGCAGAGGTAGCTGGTCTCAATATACATCAACAATGAGACATTCGGCAACAGAGACCTGGACGACGGAACAAAAATACTATGTGTACTCATTTAACAATAGGTATGGTTTGGTCGGACCTTAAGGAGTAGCATCTCTGCAGGCGCAGGGTAACTTAGTTTCTAGCTTTCTTCGCTAGACCACCACCTCCACCAGCATGGGTAGACGGCTCTTAGTCGAGGTACGCACTGCTGAAATATGCATAGGGAGGAAACACTAAATTTAAAAAACTATGCTAAAAGCAACACATGTATTTATTCAAGCTCCAAATGTCAAACCTAGTGTAAAAAAATAGCTACCTATGGGCTATGGCTGATGCATTATGTCCAGAAATTTAGCTTTAGCTTAATTCTGAGGCAGACCGAGTTGATTAGAAACCTGAAAAATAGATAGCACCATCTATTGTCGCTATACAGAACTACAAAGCTGACATGTCCTGTTAAAAAAAAAGCCGACATGTGTATACTAAGAATTTTTATTCACACAGTAGCAACCTGAGTAGACATTTTTTTCTTTGACAATGAATATTGTAGATTACTCTTTTAGAAGCAAATTTTGAGAAACACAAATTCAAGTAAATCGACCGCCCTACAAACTAACAGGGAAGCAGCAGTCTTCTATAATTTCACAAATGTCTTAGATTATCTTTAAGGATTACTACATGTGGTTGATTCACCGACTACCAAGCGCATTGACAGCACAGGGCAATACATACACCAGTACCAAGAGATACAGAACCTCAAAGGACATCTAACAGTACATCAATGAAAAATAAGGGGTGTACCTCTTAGTTCTATGTTGGACCAAACACATACAGAGAACAGGCGACCCAAAGGAAGAGCAGTCGAGGTACGCACAGCTGAAACATGTGAATTCGGACCAAGAAACTATGAGAAAATCTTTACATGAACTCACCACTGTATGTATGTAACAGCTCTTGGATTTTCTACTTATTTTATTTCTCATAATCCTTTTGATCAGCTAGCACAATATATAATCAAAGTAATTTGTGTATGACAAATACTGGGAGGGAGAAAAGATGGCTTTGTGCATAGATGGAATCGCAAGAATCTGAAAGCTACACCCATGAGGCCATGCCCCATCAATAAAACTTAGGTAATGTCAAATCTGAAGCAATAAGGGTCAGTATAAGAAAAGTATCATAGAGAAAGAGGAAATAATGTAATACATAGAAGGACTACAGAATGCCAACTCAGCAAAAAAGGAAAATAATATTTATCTCAATTAATTTAGTAGCCCACGGCAATCAAAGAACTAACAGCTCTGTATATTGATCCTCATGCTCGGAATAACTGTTATTCAGACCGGATGAATATATATTATATTTGCTGAATATTAAGGAGAAGAAAAGCACCTGCTAGCTACAATTGGAACATCAATCAGTAACTTCAGTGTGGCTATGTTTAATGCTTGCACTATGTTTCAGATCTAAATTAGTTCTAACCATTACCTCTAGAACATAAAATAGAGAACTCATAATTAAATAGAGAACTGAGAATGATTTGCAATCAAAGATATATCTAGAATATGTTTGTGAGTGAAGTTTGAGAGAGACAGAAAGGTGAGAACCTGTAGATCAGTGGGCGCCGACGGCGAGGCGGCATATGGGGACGAAATCAACAATAAGGCATTGGAGAGAGAACGATGGGGCGCCGCTAGACACGGTGGTCGATGACGGACGGACGTACATGGCGTGGATCTTCTGCAGGGAAACTGGTCATTCTTCATTCGGACAACCTATTTACCTCATATATAAAATGTACTACACACCTCAATCTCTTGTGTAGAAACTATATACAACCAATCAGTTTTCAGTTATCAGTCATGTATTCAATTTTGGTGGATATAACATTATATTGTACTGCATCATGTTAAATGGTATTTGATCTAGCATAATGTACATGATGTAAGCACTGAGAAAATAAGCAAAGCTGCCATCACACACATATCTCACACCACCGAATCCAATACGCCACCTTGCTGCCATCTAAAGCCTCGTGATTCAGATATATTTTAAGAAGAACACTGAAATTTTCCTACTGTATGTCAGGTCTCCTAAAAATCTGAAATTCCTTGCAGGTTTTAGTTTGCTTCTTTAATTTAGTATGTATGAAAACTCAAAATCTAAAAGCTAGTTGATATAAATGGTTTAACTGTTGCTATAATAAGCTTCAGCATGCTTCCTTTGCTTTCTCCAAATTCGTACTTGATTTTCAAATATACTTTACATTTGTCTTCTCTACAGATTATTCTAAGAGCACAAGCAATTAATTGTGCAAGAGCCGATGAAGAGCAACGTGAGTGAGTACCCCATTGACCAATCCAGTGACCATGGGAGAAGAGGCATTGGACCTAACAAACCTAGGAACAGAACGAAATATGTTTCCTTAGAAAGCCACACACGTCACATTAACCTGCATCTAGCAACCGTCTAGGTCAGCGGAGAAAATCTAGATAAAAGCAAGTAACTATTAATCACTTTGATCTGCAGGCAGAAATGGATTATTTTCCCCAACTACCATGAACACCCACCAGAAAAAAGAACAAATAATCTAACCTGTAGATGCATTATGGAGCAGGACAGGCAGGGAGGCAGACTGGACATCTGATGTGCGAGACGAACATCTGGTACAAAAAATCCTGAGACCAAATCATGTCTGTACCTATATAAACAATGTGAAAAAGGAGTCATCATGTATGTACCTATATAAATATCTTCTAACCCAGAAAAATCTAATTACTATAACACGAAACAAAATAATTATATAACCCAAAACAAATTCTTTCAATTATCACAGGTCTGCAGCTGTCGTCAAAGCCGACGGGCTAATACTATTATTCAAATCTTCTGCCAGAAAAAGCGAGCTATACCTAAACTGAGTTCTCCAACACCACATTGCTGAAGTGAAGAGAAAGGAAATACTCAACTAAATGAACTAATTAAAATGACCCCTGGCCACATTAAAAATCTACAAAAGTACCATGATAAATGGGTATTAACAATTGGGACAATCCCATGTTTTAGCAAGCAGCAACCTGAAAGAGTATAGCACTATTTATGTCCGGTATAAGGTAATGAATCACTTATCAACATCTAAAGATGCAAACAAACTTATGCAAAATGCCTGCATGCCAGCTCGATGCTCATGATATTTGTACTTGGAACAATTACTCATAGATTGTTCAGAACTAAATAACCATTCAGAGGCTAAATTAATCATATGCAAACCAAAGAAAAGGTGACTACACAAGTATAAATTTAGCAAAGTTAAGAAGCAGGTACACGCTCAGCTTTAGGTGTTGAGCAACTTTGACAACAATGGAACAGTGTCATGATGCCTTATTGTTTTATTATACATGATAACCGTCGTGTGATCAGGTAAAAGACTTGATTTCAAAGCAATACAGACCGTGACATAGCATGGATGATACATAACCTTTACAGCCTTACACAGCCTAGGGTTCTACATAGCTCTGACAAAATACCAGACTTCTAAGAGCAGTAAGTTCCATCATCGTATACATTGTTAAAATGTCACCCAAAGCAATTGCTTTAGAGTCTAGGACTAGTGCCAAACAGATACAGAACATAGAACTATTGACATGTTTCTCAGGCTGGATGCATGGTCACTTGGTTGCAGCATAATAATAGCGCTACAATCGGCACCATCACGGCAGCACTTCACAAGCACGCAAGTCTGGCGCGCATCAAAACTATCAAGAAAGGTTGAAGAAGTAGTAGAAATCTCACCAGTAAATGATCCTTCCATCGAGGTCAGGAATGTGGACGGACTGCCCCAGCGACTGCAGCACCCTGCGGTACTGCCTCTCCGCCAGCCCAGCGCCCGTGGCTCCGCCTTCGGCCGCCGCACGGCCTTCCCGCTGCAGCGGCGACGAGTGCGAGAAGGACGCGGAGCCACGGCCCCACGCCCGCGGGCCTCCATCGAACCCCCCGGAGGAGGGCCGCCTCGAAGGCGCCGGCGCCGGATGCGTTGCGCGCCGCGGGAGGGCGAGACCGACTGCGAGCGCCGCCGCTCTGCTCCGCTGCCGGTGGGCGGCAGCGCGAACTTGGACATCTCCTGCTTGAGCAGCGCCTGGCCCACCTCCAGCTTCCGGATCTTCTTCAGCAGCTCCTCCCCGCTGGACTCCATCGCCGGCAGCGCGAAGCAAATCACACCAGCAGCACCATCACCGTGGCCCTCCCGAGCGCTCCAAGGCCGCCTCCTCCCGCGGCTCCTGATAGCTCGAAAGGCCGCTCCTTCCGCCTGCTCCCGAGGCAGATTCGAGCTCAAATGGAGCAACAACTCGCAGCAAATCCTCCTCCCCCAGAATTGAAAGATCCAACTTGAGATTTCTTGGAGAGAACCGGACCAGATCGAGGAAACAATAGCGATCTTTTTCTCGGGAGCTGTTCTTGGCCTGTGCTCGGACAAGTAGCAGCTAGCTGGGGCGGAATCTTATCTACACAACCCAGGCTAGCACTTGGCGCGCGGGTGGGCGGCCCGGTGAGACGGCGGCGTCAAGGAAGAGGCGGAAAGGGGAGAGCGCAGGAGGCGGGAGAGGGAGCACCGGGTGTGGGAGAAGGCGGCGGGATAGGAGGAGAAGAGAGACGCGAGGGATTGGGGGAGAGGCGACGTGGGGAGAGGCAACGCGGGGATTGGTGGCTAGGGTAGAAGGCATTGGGGAGGAAGACGGGAGCGTGATTGGCGGCTCCTTCTCCACGAGCTCCTCCGGCGCGGAGCGGAGGAGAGGGCGACGGAAGGGAGCGAGAGGGAAGAGGCGGCGGCGGGAGGCGCGAGATGGAGGAGGAGACGTGGGAGGGGATTGGGTGAGAAGAGGCGCGGCTGCGCGGGCGAGGATTGGCTTAGGGTTTCACTACCGGGAGCGGCTTATATATCCCCAGCGCGAAAAGACGATTTTGCCCAGCGCGGCTCCGTCGGAATAACGGCCACTGCCACCGCGCCCGCAGCTGCACCGAATTCTCCAGCCACCAGGTCGATGACAGGCGGGACCGGTCACAGTAAAAAAAAAAAACTGCGCGATCGGACGGCTGAGATCGACCGTAATTCCTTATCTACGGCCAGCATTGTCTGAGCAACGGTGAACGTCCTACCCCCAGCATGATTATACTCTTTAGATGCTAGTACGGGTGGAGTACGCCGCTCGCCTCTAGGGACTAGGGGTACAAGTTTATCCACTCCAGATATCAGCCGGACATTGGGACGGACGAGGTACCGGTACGCCGTGTCTTTGCACGTACCAGGTTGACTATAATGTACTACTCAACAACAGGAGGCCTCAAATGAAATCCAAACACCCAAACTCTGTGATTCGCAAGTGGTTGGTTTCCCTGCACATACACACGCAACCGTTAGTTTCTCGCCGATATCTTGTGATCAATGGAGTACATATAATTTGTTACTGCGCGACTGTGCTTGGAACTCAAGTGCCTGGAAGCTTCAGATCTCTCGTTTCCAATCGTGTGACCGACGTGCAGCATTGCCCTTTAATTTGTTTTATTACAACAACTTGCGAGCGGGATTATGACTTTTTTGTACGAGTAACTTTGAAATGTGTTAACCAACCAAACTGGGTGAGCAACAGAGGCGGGTCCCACGCGGTCTCCCGCTCCCGCTGCTGGTAGGGATGCAGCTACAGTAGCTAGCAAAGCAGCCCAGCCCTGTGTCGCTGCCGCACATAGCCAGAGGAGCGGCGGCATTGTTTAATGCGACCGCGCTGCGCTGCCCGGCATGCAGACCGGTGGACTTGCGCAACGAGGAGGAAACACGACGACACGAGCCAGCCAAAGCGTAGCGCCGTAGCGGAAGCAGAACAAGCAAAGCTCGCCGAGGCCACCTGGATCGGACGTCGCCGGATATGTCGACACGCAAGAAAAACACTTAGGCCTTGTTTACCTCGAGTGTATTTTATAGGATGGGAGGGGATTATCTCGGATCCAAAAAAATTCCCACTAGTTTGTTTACTTCTAGCGTATTTTAGGGGATGGGAGAGGATAATCCCCAAATATCCCCTACCAAACACCTCATTTTTGCCTAACACAAAAAGTCTAATCCATACTAGTGTATTGTAGGAGAAGAGTATTTGTTGGGATTTGTTGGGATTGGGTATTCACCAAATTCACTCTCATCCCTAATCTTCCCATCCTAAAAAAACTTTAAAGTAAACAATGCCTTACGCGTTTCCGGCCGTCGGCAAACGCGAGGCGGCGGCCCGTTGTGCCGTGCCGTGTGTTGCTTCGGGTGGAAGGTGGCTTTGAACTGCGTCGCACACTAGCGGAAAACGGGACACTAGTCCCGGTTCCAGAAGCCCTCTAGTTCCGGTTAGGCAACCGGGACTAACAAAGCGGCACTAAAGTCCCCACCTCTTTAGTCCCGGTTGTCTACGAACCGGGACTAGAGGCCCACCCACGTGGCCATGGCGCAGCCCGCGGGGCTCGGAACCTTTAGTCCCGGTTCGTAACATGAACCGGGACTAGTGTGTTTACATTTTTTTTCTATTTCGATTAATTTTCTGGGTTTAGGGTTTTAGGAGGGGTTTAGGGTTTCGGATGGGTTCCATCGTACAGGGATCACGTCGATGCACCAAAAACACGAAGCTGAAGTTGATGCATATATATTTAACACATACTAATTACATGAAGATCACGTTGATGACACATACAAATTAAGTAGTACATGAAGATCAAGTTTTCCCAGTTCCAGGTACTTAATTACATGCAGATCACTATTACATGGAGGCATACTATTTTGCATTATAGTAGTACTCTCCTGTATCAGGTATGACCTCCGCAAGGTAAAATCCCGCCAATTTCTCCGCAATTGCTTTGAAGCGGGCCTCTAATGGTAGCTTGCTGCGCTTTCTTGCCAATTTTAAAAGAATAAGATCAAAATAAATACATGAGTTGTATATATATATATATATATATATATATATATATATATATATATATCAAATGAATGAAACTCAGCACAACTGATGGTAAAACAATAACGTTGTGAATAATGTTTACGTACTTCTTTACTTCTTTTGCCATCAAATTTCTCGCAGGTCAGAACATGCGCTCCAACTTCAACCTCTCGTTTTCACTTCCACAGTCCATTTGTGCATCCCGAATGGCCCGACGAAGATCATCGTCGGGCTCATCAACAATGGGATCTTCTTCAACTTCGTCTTCCCTATCACCGTGTTCATCGAACATAGGATAGTTGTCATTATCCTCTTCTTCATTATCTTCCATTATAACTCCTCTTTCTCCGTGCTTGGTCTAACAATAATAACCAGACATGAAACTATTCTGCAACAGGTGGACGTGAAGGACTTTTGAGGTAGAGTGATCACTCCTATTTTTACATATACTGCATGGACAACATATAAAACCATTCGTCCGCTTGTTTGTCTCAGCCACACGGAGAAAATCATGCATGCCATTAATGAACTCGAGACAGCGTCGGTCACCGTACATCCATTGCCGTCTCATCTGCATTATATAAGCATATCAAAAACCATTATATATATACTACATCGATCATGAATAGATAAGTGACCAAATTAATTAATACAAGTTCATCAAGCAAAGTAGAGTAGTGACCAAATGTAATACATAGTTATCATAAAACACACAAATCATAATTTAGTTTGAGCTCAAATTGCATATAAAACAAATGAAATCCCCAACTTAGTCATTTCATCAAACACCTAGCTAGCACTACAAATATGAAATGAGCTAAATGAGTAACGAAACGAGCGCCGGAAGAAAGGATGAAGCTGTGCTAACCCTTGGATAGATGGGGCACCGTCAATCTTGACAAATGATGAACAAAATGAGAACGAACTCGACCTCGGGAGGGAAAATGGAGAGAAAATGGAGATGAACTCGAACTGAAAAAATGAAACTGGCTGGCTCGGGGTGGAAGATGATGTAGAAAGAAGTTTAGTCTCGGTTCCGGTCCACCTTTGGTCCCGGTTCCTGCCAAGAACCGGGACTAAAGGTTCTTGCGCGGGCCCCGGCCTCTGCGGCCGCATGTGGTGGACCTTTAATCCCGGTTCTTGGCTGGAACCGGGACTAAAGGTCCCTCACGAACCGGGACGGGGGCTGGGAGGCGTTCTAGCCGTTGGAAAAAAGGAAAATCGACCCACTAGTACAGGATCCTAAGGGACCGGTACTAAAGGTCGAATCCTATTGCCCGTTTTCCACTAGTGGCGGTTGCGGCGGCCAGCATGGTCGGGAGGCATGGGAGGGTGGCGAGTTCCGTTTCGTCTCCGGCTCTCCGCTAGCTAGTCCACCGTCTGGCCGCCGGACTCGCTCGTCGGCGTCGTGTGCTACGGCCGGAGTGACGCCACGGTGGCCGGGAAGTCGTGATCGAGCTCGACCGTAACGAGCCCATTGACGCTTCGTTGTACTTGTACCTTGTGCTGTTTTAATGGGGTTCTGAACTTGGGACGCGTCGCTGAACCACTGATCGACCGCTGCATGTACCATGTCACTATACCAGTACGGGTGGAGTACGAGTTTATCCACTCTCCAGATATCAGCCGGATACTGGGACGGACGAGGCAGCGGGTACACCGTGTTTTTGCATGTACCAGGTTGACTAATGTAGTAGTCGTACCCATCAACAGTTTTCACACGTCCGGTCGACAAGACAGCCACGCGTTTTATACAATTTTTTACGCTAATTTTTACCCTGCCTCTTTAAGAATTCCCGGTAATTTTATTTTACCATGGTTTGTTCGTAGCGCCAGCTCCAACATAATCTCATTATGAGTGTATAAATAATTTCCACGCGAGGCATCGAATGAAATCAAAACACCCAAACTCCGTGTTTCTTGCGGCCGGTGCCGCAAGTGGTTGGTTTTCATGCGTATACACTCGCCGATATGTTGTGACCAATGGAGTACATATAATTTGTTACTGTGCGACTGTGCTTGGAAGTCAGCGATGCTTGTCACTGTGCCTGGAAGCTTCAGATCTCTCGTTTAAGCGAGATCGTCGGATGACCGGGTAGGGTAGACGGCCGATCCGACGTTCCAATGGTGTGACCGACCTGCAGCATTGCCCTATTGTTTTTGCGAGCTGGTGCCTTTGTATGATTTTTTCAAAAATATCATAACTTAGAAATGTGATTTTTGGAGTAGTAGTAAGATTTTAATAAGTCGGTTCCGATGGGTTCTTCACCATCACTAGCAATAGCTTATGTGATGTCATCCGTGCAAGTTAACCAACCAGACTGGTTGAGCAACAGAGGCGGGGATGTGTGCGGCATACTGAAGCGGGTCCCACGCGGTCTCCCGCTCCCGCTGCTAGTAGGCATGCAGCCATCTAGCAAAGCAGCCCAGCCCAGTGTCGCTGCTGCAACATAGCCAGGAGCAGCGGCATTGTTTAATGCGACCGCGCTGCGTATGAATCTTGCAATGCAAATTGAGCTACTAGCTTCTTTGATCAATTTGCTACTACTCCGGGACGTGAGCAGCTAGCCGGGACGTGATGCCCCCTTGATTGTTTCCCGTACGTGAGCTAGCTAGCTCTTGATCGATAGGACGATCGGAACTTTGATTCTTTCCGGCGACTCTCTTTGCGAACGTAGCGACGGAACGAAAACACTCGGAAAAACGGATTGATTGCCACATGCCCGCATCGAGCCTGCCTTGCCTCTCTATTTCTTTGCAATTTTCGTTGTTACAATCAGCAGCCCTGCTGCTCCTTTTATACACGTACGTCCACGCAGGGACTAGGAACTTCGAGTAGGAATCCTAACTCTACTAGTAGCACTTTTACTTGTAATCTTACTCGGACTTGTTTTGGATACAATCAGGTTAACACCTACAGTACAAAAACAAGCAAAGTTCGCCGAGGCCACCTGGATCGGACGCCGCCGGATATGTCGACACGCAAGAAAAACCCTTACGCGTTTCCGGCCGTCGGCAAATGCGAGGCGGCGGCCCGTTGTGCCGTGCTGTGTGTTGCTTCGGGTGGAAGGTGGCACTAGGAGCGAGTTCCGTTTCGTCTCCGCTAGCTAGTCCACTCCACCGCACGTACTCGTAAATTTTGAAGCGAGAAGAAAAATGGCGCCTGGTACGTACGAGTCGGTCGGGTCAAGCTGACGTCGCCACGGCCGGGATGTCGACCTACCTTCTCTGCTCGTGCCGTATATATCGATCGGCTTAACTTCTGTTCGTTCGTGCAATCGTCTTCTTTTCAACGGGGGCGCATCAGCATCTCGCAAGGCCGTGCTGTACCCCGCCATCGGGAAAAAAAGCAGGTTTATCCACTTTTGTTTTACGGAAAAAATAGTTCTTCTCCAAGGTGGCCTATCCGCTCTGTGTCCCCGATCCGCGGGACAGGCACGGACGAGAATTTCTCGACAAGGAGGCCCCTGTACTGCCAATCTTGAGTTTTTTGTACTGTATTTCTGTTTTGTTTTGTCATACAAAATAAGATCCTTTTCATATCCGAAATCAAAACTAAGGAGAGAATTCAGTGCGGCACCATTTCAACAAAAAAAATTCGAATCCATTTCTTAGATACTAACATGTTAACTGACCAAAATTTTAGAGAAAGGACCAACAAAATGCATTTTTTTAGATAAGGGGAATATATTGGTATCGATAAGATGCTGATTACATTCGGTCTCTGCAACAACAACGTAATGTCAAGATCTAATCAATTCATTAACAAATACACGTCGCCTGCCAAATCAAACAACAACTCACGACGTTTTGTGAACAAACAACACCACTAGCGACCGTCTGACCGTGAAAGATACATGAATAACCAACACTACGTCAACAAATTTGCACATCTCATGCCAAAAGAGGGCATGATAAGATCACCTTAAATAGTTTAAAAATCATTAAAAAATAAGTCATCCAAAATGACATCGGATAAATAGCATGATACTCAATAAGACCATCGTGAATCTTTCCATGGGAAATACAGTCTTCTATCGATCCATATGTCATGTCGGAACTTCCCCTTTGCTAGCCTTCCAAATATATAAGGATGATGTTAGCATGACATCAATGCCATCGTTAGAAATAGACATTCTTATGTGTATATGTCGAATTGATAGGCTGTTAAAGGGAGCCGTTTCAAGATGATAGTTGGGTCATGATAATGTCATTTGAATTGACCATGCCATGTTGTGGGACATTTTTCCTCCTCGAGTGCATGCAGCCCATGCTACCAAGCATTCTCTTCCACCCTGTAGATGACGATGAGGAGTTGTCTTCAATATCCAAAAAATAATGTTAACCCAATGCTCACTCATCTACATGAAATAATTGAGGTTGTCAGCATTTTTTGTGTTGAAAATTAAAATAATTTTAGACAATCCGTTGATCACCCGACGGGCGTCGACTTGTTTAGAGGCTTGCTAGAGCAGTCTTTTCACCTAAACTTTAACATAACAACCTTTTTATACAGTTCCTCTTACAAAGTGGTGGAGCCATGCCTAGTCTGTGTAGTCAATTGACTACACAATATTTTTGAAAAAGCTTTATATATAGGCTAAAATTCATGCAAATCAATATTAATTTCATACAATTAAATGTATTTGACATGCAATTTTGAATTGACATCACATTTTTGTACTCATGACTCCCCCACGACAGTCACACTATTTGGGATCAAAATTTGATCATCACATATATTTTTAGGATACAAATTTATCTTCTGAATATAACATTCATATAATATACTTTGTCGACATGTGGCCTAATTCATTTAGGCGTTATCAAAAAATTTTAGCCGTAGATTTCGATGCGCTCCATATTTTAGCAGGAGATTTTCTTAATGTCATGACATGCAACATTGTTACTGAAAAAATATTTTAGCAGGAGATGCACTGATTAATTTCAGCAGCAGCGCAGTCAAACGTATCCAAGCAAAATCCCTCCTCTCCAGCTCACCGCATTCAAGGCTTCTTCCTTTTCCTCCCTTCCAAAGATCGTCGCATTCAAGACCGAAACAGTTTCGAACGCGAAGCCAAGCGCAAACCCCAAACGCCTTCCAAAACCCCGTCTCAAAAACCACCCAAAGCGAAGCGCAGCAGAGGCAGAGGCAGAGCACCATCCCCTGACCCGAGCCGCAGCCGGCCAGCACCGAGCAGAGCCTCTCCCCTCGCCCCATCGATTACGATGATGGAGATTCCACCACGCGCGCCTGCCTCCTCCCCCTCCTCGTTCCCCGTATAGCCCCCATCCTCTCTCGCTCCGTTCCCCAAATCAGCAGCAAGAACCCAGAGCCTCCTCTGTTCTTTGAGCAAGTTTGAATCTTCGCGAGAAAAAAAATCGATTGGTTGTAGCCGCCGCCCCGGGAGGATGGCGAAGGCGGAGAGGCTGGTGGTGGAGGTGGTGGCGGCGCACAACCTGATGCCCAAGGACGGGCAGGGCTCCTCGTCCGCCTACGTGGAGGTGGAGTTCGAGCACCAGAAGCGCCGCACCAGGCCCAGGCCCCGGGAGCTCAACCCCGTCTGGAACGAGCGCCTCGTCTTCCCCGTCGCCGACCCCGACGACCTCCCCTACCGCGCCATCGACGTCGGCGTCTACAACGACCGCGCCACCGGCTCATCCGGTGGCGGTTCCGGTTCCGCCGGCGGCGGGAACGGCCGCAACTTCCTCGGCAAGGTGCGCGTGCCGGCCGCGGGCGTGCCGGCCGCGGCGTGCCGGCGCCCGGGGAGCCGGTCGTGCCGCAGCTCTTCACGCTCGAGAAGCGGAGCTTGTTCTCGCACATCCGCGGCGAGATCACGCTCAAGATTTACCGCACCGGCGGCGGGGGTGGGGAGATGGTGGCCAAGGCGAACAAGCAGGAGAAGCAGGCCAAGGCGACGGTCACTGGGCCAGAGGTCGTGGCCGCGCCGCCTATGACGGGGAACAAGAAGCACCACCACCAGCAGCAGCAGCAGCACCAGCAGCCGGTGGTGGCCGCGCGGCCGCATCAGCCGCAGCCGCAGCAGCAGCGCAGGCGCCCATGGACATCATGCCGCAGCCGCAGCTGCCCATGAAGCCGGCGATGCTCTCCGACCACTACCCCACCCCGGCCTTCTTCTCTGGCCCCGCCGACTTCTTCCTTAAGGAGACGCGGCCAAGCCTCGGCGGCGGTGCCACGGCGGACAAGGCGAGCGCACCTACGACCTGGTCGAGCAGATGCAGTACCTGTACGTGCGCGTGGTGCGCGCGCGCGGCGTGACAGCGCATGGCGGGGAGGCTGTCGCGGAGGTCAAGGTCGGGAACTACCGCGGCGTGACGCCGCCGGCGGCCGCCTCAGGGCAGCACCAGTGGGACCAGGTGTTCGCCTTCTCCAAGGAGACCATCCAGTCCTCGTTTGTCGAGGTCTTCGTGCGCGCCGCGGCAGCGACGACCACCTCGGCCGCGTCTGGTTCGACCTCTCCGAGGTGCCCCGCCGGGCGCCGCCAGACAGCACGCTGGCGCCGCAGTGGTACGCGATGGAGGACCGCAAGGGCGAGCGCGGCGGCGTGGAGGTGATGGTCGCCGTGTGGTACGGCACCCAGGCCGACGAGGCCTTCGCCGAGGCGTGGCATTCCAAGGCGCCGGCGTCCAGGGCCACGGCCCCCTCGGCTCCATCAAGTCCAAGGTGTATGTCGCGCCCAAGCTGTGGTACCTTCGCGTGTCCGTCATCGAGGCGCAGGACCTGCTTCCCATGGACAAGGGACTGATGGGGATGGGCCGGTACCCGGAGCTCTTCGTGCGTGCGCAGATTGGGAGCCAGATGCTGCGGACACGGCCGTCGCCGGTGGTTCCGAACCGGGGACCGTCGAGCCCGTTCTGGAACGAAGACCTGATGTTTGTGGTTGCTGAGCCATTTGAGGAGTTCTTGGTGTTGTCACTGGAGGATCATGTGTCACCGGGAAGGGACGACATTCTGGGCCGCCTTGTCGTTCCGGTGTCGGCCATCGAGAAGCGCTGGGATGAGAAGCTTGTTGTCTCCAGGTGGTTTGGGCTGGAGCGTGGCAATGGTGGTGGCAATGTCGCTGCCAGCAATCCTAACAGGTTTGGCAGCCGTGTACATCTCCGGCTAAGTCTTGATGGAGGCTATCATGTTCTGGATGAAGCAACGGCGTATAGCAGCGATCTCAGGCCTACGGCGAAGCAGCTGTGGCACCCTCATGTTGGGGTGCTTGAGCTCGGCGTGCTTGGTGCCACCGGGCTGATACCAATGAAGGCTCGAGATGGCAGGGGCGGCATGGCAGATTCATATTGTGTTGCAAAGTATGGCCAGAAGTGGATCCGCACTCGCACCGTCGTCGACTCGTTGTGCCCCCGGTGGAACGAGCAGTACACCTGGGAGGTGTTCGACCCCTGCACCGTGATCACTGTCGGTGTGTTCGACAACTGCCATGTCGACAAGCCAGCATCAGGGAACACCACAGTTGCTGTCCGTGATAATTGCATTGGTAAAGTTCGTATCAGGCTTTCGACATTGGAGACTGACAGGGTGTACACTCATGCTTACCCTCTTCTTATGCTGCATCCGTCGGGAGTCAAGAAGATGGGGGAGCTCCACCTAGCTGTGCGCTTCTGCTGTGGCAATGCCGGCAACATGTACCATGCCTATGTTCGCCCGACGCTTCCCAAGATGCACTATGTCGAGCCGCTGCTGGTGCGCCAGGTTGAGAGCCTGCGGTTCCAGGCCACAAGTGTCGTCGCTGCCCGGCTTGGTCGTACAGAGCCACCGCTTGGCAAGGAGGTTGTTGAGTACATGCTGGATCACCGCTCACATCTGTGGAGTATGCGGCGCAGCAAAGCAAACTTCTTCCGCCTTGTCCCGTGCTCTCCGGTCTGATCGCCATTGGAAGGTGGTTTGAGCTTGTTCGCTCGTGGCAGCGCCCGGTGCACTCATGCCTTGCTGTGTTCACATTCCTGGTGTTCGTGCTGATGCCGGAGCTGATCCTCCCAACAGCCTTCCTGGTGATGGCGTTCACCGGGCTATGGAGGTACCGTGTGCGTCCAAGGCACCCACCTCACATGGAGATGCGGCTGTCTCACGCAGATGCAGCCACCGTGGATGAGCTGGATGAGGAGTTCGACACGTTCCCGTCAAGCCGGGGCGACGTCGTGCGCTTCAGGTACGACCGCCTCCGCAGCGTGGCGGGGAGGGTGCAGACGGTGGTGGGCGACATTGCAACGCAGGGCGAGCGGATGCAGGCCGTCCTCAGCTGGCGCGACCCGAGGGCGACGCTGCTCTTCTCCATCGCCTGCGTCGCGGCTGCGGTCATCGCGTACGCTGTGCCGATGAAGGTGATGATCGGTCTGTGGGGCCTGTACGCCATGCGCCCACTGAGGTTCCGCAGCAGGATGCCGTCCCCGCTGATGAACTTCTTCCGGAGGCTGCCTTCCAAGGCCGACATACTGCTCTGATCCTAGGTAGCAGTCTTTGCAGCTGCAAAATGGTAACTAACCTTGTGATCGATTCAGTTGGTGGTTATTTTTGGCTGGAAGAGAACGATCCTCTACCAAGATCAAACTTGTTGTTTGTTTGTTTCCTGTAGGTGGTACCTTGTGTGATTGTTCCTTAGCTTAATTGCTGTTAGTGGTTAGGTTATGTGCATGCTGCTGCTTGTGTTGCACCTTGTCTCAGCAGCAACAGCAGAAGTAGAGGAAGACTTGTAGTAGCTTAGCATAGCAGCCCAGTGGTGCTGTTCTTGTAGTCCCAGTTTCAGTTATGCAAAGACTTCTCAGTAGATGGTGGTTAATCTATGTGATGCTGATGTGTTTGATGAGAAACAACCAGGTTTAATTTATTAGTACAAGACTGTCTGATGCTATATATTATCCATGTTGGCTGCTGTACCCCGATGTCAGGATGCGGGATACAACCAGGTTTAATGATTTTACTATCAGTACCTATTAATCTGTACTCCAAAGACTGGGAATGATGCTGGTGGTGCTTCTCACGTGCAGACAAGCATGTGTCATGTTTGTGTTGTTTTGGCTCTGCTGCTGAGAATAAAAATCTTGTCTCCAGAGCTTGTAGACTACTTGTCTCTTTTGTTTTAGTTTTGTCTCCATTGTTTCCATGTGGCTCCAGGCTTAGAGTAATGTAACAGGGAATTCTTGTTCCTGTTATGAATCTAAACATGCAAGTGTTGTGCTTTGTTAACTGTACATGATATGCCGAGAAAAATTGACTACTGGACTGGTTGCGCTCTTGTGCCGGTGGTTACCCAATTCATGTCATCTTGGAAGCAATTTTGCTGGAGATGGTGGTGCATGGTGTGGTCGTTGCTTATCTTAATTACTGTTAGTGGTTAGGTAGTAGTGTATGCTGCTGCTCTGTGTTGCACCTTGTATTAGCAGAAGCAGAATTAGAAGTAGACTTTAGTAGCTAGTGTAGCAGCCCAGTGGTGCTGGTTCTTGTAGTTCCATTGTCAGTTGTGCAAAGGCTGAAGTTTAGTAGATGGCCGTAAACCTATGGATGATGATGTGTTGATGATCCAGGTTTATTAAATTTACTAGCAGAAGATTGTTTGATATTTTATCCATGTTGGCCTGCAGCAGCTGTCAGTATGCAATTGTGTTTACTATTATTACATATTGATTTGTACTTCAAAGACTGGGAATGATGGTGGTGGTGCTTCTCACGTGCAGACAAGCATGTGGGTGTGTTGTTTTTGTTCTCTGCTCCTGAGAATAAAAATCTTGTCTTGAGAGCTCAGAGACTACTTGTCTTTTGTTTTAGTTTTGTCTCCATTCTGTTCCCATGTGGCTCCAGGTTTAGAATAGTGGAGCAAGGAATTCTTGTTCCCGTTGTGTTTTGTTAACTGTACATGATAGCGGAGAAAGATTGACTACTTGACTGGTTACGGTCTTGTGCCGGTGGTTACCCAATTCATGTCATCTTTGAAGCAATTTTGTGAAGCAAGGCAAAATGCCATCGTGTGATCCTTGAAGTTTATGTTCATAGCAGATTCTGCTTAGGTGACGCATTGTTGCAGGATAACATGGGGCCTGACCTTGCTGTATACTGTTACAGTAGAAAGAGGCAGTTTGTTTTGGTTGAGAACCAGTGAATAGCCAAATTTGTTTTGAGCGCCCGATGAGGCGGACAACGAGCCAAGATAGGGCATCTCACGATTGCGGCGGTAGGATTCACAGCAAACGATCTAAGGGCATATGTGTGTTAGAGTATCTGCACCGACACGTCCAATAAAGTGTCCGACACATTGCCGCTCTATTGGGAGTGGCTACTCCCATCTGCGCTCCCTTAAACAAGCCGGCAAGTGCCTATAGTTTTTTTTTTAATTTGAGAAAAAAAAAGAATCATTAGATTTTATAAGCAATGTATTTAAAACATGATTATAGAATGACCATATACGGGGGAGTAGCCACACAAAATATTGTGAGCGGATCCTCTGGTGAGTGGCTAAGCAATCCACTCACTTGCATATTCATGTTCAAAATTATGTTAAACAAATTCTACATCTTACCTGGTGGGGTGGGGGGCAAATGCCCCCTCCCCCTCCCACACACATGACTCCAAATAAATGATAATAGATATTTTTTACTCCTTCATACCTAAATTTTGGGCTGTCCTTCGCCACTGCTTGTAATAGCTTATCATAGCAGCCCAGTGGTGCTGTTCTTGTAGTCCCAGTTTCAGTTATGCAAAGACTTCTGAGTAGATGCCTAGATAGTAGTTAATCTATGTGATGCTGATGTGTTTGATGAGAAACAACAAGGTTTAATTTATTAGTACAAGACTGTCCGATATATGTTATCCATGTTGGCTACTGAACCCTGATGTCAGGATGCATGATACAACCTGGTTTAATGATTGTACAATCAGTTCCTATTGATCTGTACTTCAAAGACTAGGAATGATGGTGGTGGTGCTTCTCACGTGCAGACAAGCATGTGTCATGTTTGTGTTATTTTCGCTCTGTTGCTGAGAATAAAAATCTTGTCTCCAGAGCTTGTAGACTACTTGTCTCTTTTGTTTTAGTTTTGTCTCCATTGTTTCCATGTGGCTCCACGCTACGGTAATGTAACAGGGAATTCTTGTTCCTGTTATGAATCTAAACATGCAAGTGTTGTGCTTTGTTAACTGTACATGATATGCGGAGAAAAGTTGACTACTGGACTGGTTGCGCTCTTGTGCCGGTGGTTACCCAATTCATGTCATCTTGGAAGCAATTTTGCTGGAGATGGTGGTGCATGGTGTGGTCGTTGCTTATCTTAATTGCTGTTAGTGGTTAGGTAGTAGTGTATGCTGCTGCTCTGTCCTGCACCTTGTAGTAGCAGCAGCCGGATGAGAAGTGGACTTGTAGTAGCTAGCATAGCAGCTCAGTGGTGCTGTTCTTGTAGTTCCATTGTCAGCTGTGCAAAGGCTGACGTTCAGTAGATTGCCGTTAACCTATGGATGATGATGTGTTGATGAAAACTATCCAGGTTTATTTAATTTACTAGCTGAAGATTGTTTGATACGTTATCCATGTTGGCCTGCAGCAGCTGTCAGTATGCAATTGTGTTTACTATTATGACTTTTGATTTGTACTTCAAAGACTGGGAATGATGGTGGTGGTGCTTCTCACGTGCAGACAAGCATGTGTTTGTTGTTTTTGTTTTCTGCTGCTGAGAATAAAGATCTTCTCTCAGAGAGCTCAGAGACTAATTTTCTCTTTGTTTTAGTTTTGTCCCTATTCTGTTCCCATGTGGCTCCAGGCTTAGACTAATGTAACAGGGAATTCTTGTTCCGGTTATGAATCTAAATATGCAAGTGTTGTCCTTTGTTAACTGTACATGATATGCTGAGAAAAGTTGACTAGTTCTGCCGGTTAACTGTACTTGGACCAAAGGAGGTGTGGAATGGCACTAGGCTTCTCATATCGGAGAAACTGCGAAAAGTTAGCCGCACTGAAGTGTGTAAGGGATATTTTTATTGATTCAAAACGACAGTTGCATGGATTTATTTACATCCACAAAGTCCAAGCATGAAATCTTGGGCAGTTCAGGGTACCATGTTCAAGTGGATCAATGATTCAAACCAATTCTTCTTGGTGATAGTTTGTATTTGGAGTACTCACAGTCTAGGCCATAAGCCCAACTAATACGGATCATAAGACCGGCTTCCCTGTTCAGCACATATTTTACTTTTGCCTTGGCGATGACAATGATATACATAAACGAGCACTTCTCATTCGCTCTTAATAGTGCAACTTCCTTACGACTCTAAATGCTATTCACGATCGAAAATAAGCTGGAAGCCGACCATGTTTTATTTTTTTATTTTGAAGCGTTGCGATGCCCCATAACATTCACTTCTAGGACTAAATCATATTTTGTATAATTATTACACACAATATTCCCTTAATTGCTTGCCAATTAATTACCAAAATCCACTAAGAGCTTGTTTGGCACCCATCATGTCTTTTCATTTGGCAAAAATGAAATGAAATGAATTGCAGAGAAATGCAGGCCCGGCTCTGGGCCTAGGCGAGAGGTGCGACCGCCTAGGGCCCAGGCCAGAGGGGGGCCCAAGATCACATGTTCGTTTTTATTGGGTTGGACGTTTCCCTTAAAAAAAAAGAGACTACATTGGGCTGGGCCTTTGCATCCATCGGAAGATTAGGAAACAGGAAACGCACGAGCAAACAAATCAAGCAATCGGACGAGACCTCATGTTCCCCTGTTCGGCTGTTCCTCCTCGCGAGTCGTCTGTTCGTCTTTGCCTCTTCAGAACTGCCTCGTGCCCTGTCCGGTACCGCGTTATGTCATCTATAAACAAGACGGGTATTGGGGATCTCAAGCACAGTATCAACCTACTCAAGGCAGGTATTTTTCTTGACAGCCTCGATTGTATCTTGCTATCACGGACAACAGTTAACAAACCAAAGACGACGGAGCAACAGGCGACGAAGACGATAATGGTTCTCACAACAACTTCAGTCACATGGACCTTGGTTTGCCGTCCAGAAAAATAAACAGCCATGTCAGGCTTTGATTAATTATATGAGCCTAAATCAAGGAAAGCAACCCTTAAGTTGCTTTTTCGATCCTGCATGTGGGCACCCAAAAAAAAACCTTAAATTGCTTCCCCTCCGTGGCGCACAACTTGTCTCTCACGAGGTGATTTCCTAGACAAATTTATCACATGACAGCTAGATCGTCAGGTTTTGGCCGTCATCTCCTTTCAAAGTTCAAGGAATGAATTAAAACACGAGCAACCCGACGTTGCAATTACCATGGCCACATATGCACGTTTGACGTGAAACAAATTCAGACTCGAGCCTGAAAAAAGTTATCTCCCAACAAAACGAGAAAATAAGAACTTATACCCAAATACCTATGAGAAAACCCTCGAGAATAAGGACATATTCCCCATAAAAATACTACTCCCTACGTTTCAAATTAATGACTTATATTTGGCCAAATGTGGATGTATCTACACATGTAACATGTCTAGGTACATTCACATGTGACCAAATGGAAATCATCTAATTTGGAACGGAGGGAGAAGAAATGATGAACTTATCTAGCGTCGACCTATAAGTGTCAAAATACTGAAAATACTAGTAACCACAGTATTCTTATTCTTTATATTCCAAAGATTATTGAATGTGTGAACGAAATAACAGGTTCAATTTGCAGAAACACGTTC
The DNA here is from genome assembly GCA_947311845.1 of Poa pratensis. Classification (NCBI taxonomy): domain Eukaryota; kingdom Viridiplantae; phylum Streptophyta; class Magnoliopsida; order Poales; family Poaceae; genus Poa; species Poa pratensis. The sequence continues at coordinate 6,211,881 of CAMZMU010000020.1, read as the reverse complement.
ACACCATAGATCAATAGCAAATACCACATGGGAGAAATAAATTTCATTGGTGATTGCGAGTTTAGCTAGGATGTTTTTTTTCCTTTTGATGGAAACCTTAATAATATGTTGTACTGAAATATATGGTAACTATATTCCAATGTTCTGCTCAAATTTTGCTGGAAAACTAGCAGGAAAGATTGAATACACATAAACCTAAGTGTCAAGACGAGCATACACAATTATATAATGTTTGTGATAAAAGTACAACGGTGGAATTTTATATTTGTGGATGACACCATAACCGATGCTATACTTCAGCAGCAAGTGCATAGAGTGCACATTGTAAACTAATACTAAACTTAACTTACATAGAGCAAGGGACGCTTGGATGCACCTCGTTGCTAGGCTAATGCAAGTAACAATTAATATCGGATGAGGATGATAAGTTTAAGTGGGGATTGGCAACAAGCTGTTCTTTCTCCGTTAAATCAATGTATGCGAATTATATGAATGGACAAACGAGATTTTTACACAAATATTTGTGAAAACTTCGAATACCTTTGAAGATAAAATTTCTTATGGTTTTTTAACAAAAAAGGTCCCGCTAACAAAAGATAACCTGGCTAAAAGAAGATGGACATGATGTAAAAAATGTGTTTTTTGTGATACAAAAGAGTCTGTAGAACATTTGTTTGTATCTTGTCAATTTGTTAAAAACATTTGGAGACTAATTCATTTTACCTTTAATATCACCCCTTCAACCAACATTTGTAATTTGTTTAGAAGTTGGTTGAACGACATTGATAAAGACACTAAGGCTAGGATTCACATCGGCGTGTCAGCCTTTCTTTGGGCAATTTAGAATTGCCGGAATGATATTGTCTTTAAAAAAATACAAACTCCTCATTTTATGCTGGTTGTGCTCAAGGCTACCCACTGGATTCAGCTGTGGTCGCTTCTCCATTCAGAAGCCCAGCGGGATCTTATGGATTCCGGATTTGCTCGAATGATGGCGGTTGTTCGGGCTATCTTCTCCCGGAATGGGTGGCGTCATCCTAGAAGAATAGATTGATATACTGTTGCTTTTCTTCTGGCTCATTTACATTTTTTGCATTGTTGACTTTTTTTAATAAGCTTTGACCTTGAAGCTCGATTTTAATAAAAACAAAAACGGTCGTATGCATCACTTTGATGCTGAGGTTGGCGCGGGACTCCCATTTCTAAAAATAAATAAATATGACACCTCTGCCAATAGTTCAATCATATAGTAGATGTTTTTATATACTTCCTTAATACACTAGAACCACTAGTAAGATATTTCTCCGAGCATACATTGTGGATATACTTTCCATGATAGTTAACCACATTATAATATATTCACAAGCACACACACATACACAAATAAATAGAACTTCTCACCGAGCATGATTTATGCAAATGTATAAAATTAATGCATAGAGAACTTTTGTTAGAATTACAATTTATACTTTTGAATGATATACATTACAATTGGACACCAAGGAACACGATAACTAATGCTTAGAAACATTCGCGTGTGGTTGACTATAAAAGCTAGGTAACAAAAAATCGTACTCATTAACACTAAAATATGTTAAAAACTAAGTTTGAAGTAGGTAGAGAAGTTTACTATAAAATATATAACAAGAATATGAACAAGAACGAAAACTCATAATTCACCAGCAACCCGTCATGGGAATCCCAGATGTGGTGGTTCTCAGTGAGCATCTGTCTACGGACCTCCAGTAACCCCGTCACAGTTTGGCGACCTGCTTCGCGCAAGAGCAGCACGACCGCCCCACGGCTGCTGAAGAAACGAGCCCCGAGATTGAAATAAACGCTACCCGTCAATACAAAAACCTATACCCTAGCATCAAGAAAAACCCGTATGAAAAAGAAACCACAAAAATTCCCGTAGATATCTCGCAAGAAAAATACTGTAGTCTTAAGACTCGCACAAATCCCCCACGTCAAATAAAAAGAAGTAAATCGGATGGAAATCCCCATAAAAATGGCGCATGGATAACCGCCGTCTTGCTTCGTACTATCAGAGATCCCCGTTTTAAAATGCCCAAAGAGAAAGAACTAGGCTACATATGAAATATATCGCATCGACATGCGTAAAGAAAATCTCACAACATCGTTCCTCTCACAGTGAATCCTCCCGGTCAACGATAAAAAATCATAGCAGAAAGAAACTATAGCCTCGAACGGAAAAACACAAACCCGCATGTGAGATTTCTCCCCTATTCAGAAAATTAAATGGACAAACGATGTTAGAAAAATTACGCAAACTCCTGTCCCATTCCCACACAAAAAAACGAAAAGGGTCTCAGAAAGAGGAGAACTTCTATCCCTCGATGGGCAGGAGCCTGAACACAATATCTCGGTGATAAAACCCTCGAAAAGAAGGGTTTCTCCAACTAAATCTTCCTTACAGATGACATGAGAAGAAATAAATTGGGGAAGGAACGAGATGACTAACAAGAGACACACATGGGTTCGAGAACGAGGAGAAGTACTATCCCTCGATGAGTAGTAGCCTGGACAAAACATCTCGGCGACAAACCCTCGAAAAAAGGGTTTCTCCTACTAAATCTTCCTCACAGAACGAAACAAGAGAAGATACCCGAGAGTATAAGAAATCATCGCAAGATAATCACGGGTGTGGCATCGGAACCATCACAAAGAGACCAATTTCCCTCACGAAAAAACTCTATCACACAACCAAAATCCATGAAAAAACCAAGAAGGAACCGAGATAACCACGAAAAGCTAACGACAGCGCCCTATTGTGTGGCGGCCGGACCATCGCGTCCAGGGTTGTGGAAGCTCCTATGCTGGAGGAGGCGGAGTCCAGAATGGCCGCGGCTGGACTTGGTTTTTTATGTTTAGGAGGGGAGAACGAGGGGGAGAGACGAAGGAGGTGGCAATTTTTGTAGAGCAGCGCCCAGACGCGGTGGACGCGGCGACATCCCATTGGCCGCAATAAAGCCTGCGCATCACTCGGGGCTGGACCATATCGACGCTGCAGTTGGGGCCATTCAAAAGGTGGCCCGTATTTCAGTTTCAGTGCGGGTAGACTTATCGTTATAGTCCTCTGGTGATTGCCCATGAAAAACGAGACAAACAACCCCAGATGTAGTGTGCGGTCTGGTCCTTGTACGACGGGACCCGCTCTCCAGCGTCACATGGGTAGTTTGTTCGGTCGCGTCGTGGTGGCCGAAAAGAGACACACGTCAGGGGCTTTTCCATCTCTAGTCTCAACGGAAGGAAAATTCTGGAACATGTTGATGTACTTAGTAGACTAATCAGTTATGGTTAATTCGAGTTTAGCTTTCTTAGGTTACACTAGTAAACGTGTACATGCACATCTCAATTAATTATGTCCTTCATCAATTTTTACTCATGATTCGGAAGATTGTACAATACATACTTCTCCTGTACCTTTCATGTTAATTAAATTGTTAATGGTTAACACGTTGTACTTATCTAAAATATAAACTATAGCAACGATAGTTTCTTTCCATGTTCATACACCAAGAATATCATCACAACTGATACCAGGAAGCATCAAATTATCTGTTGGGTTAAATATCATGTGCATTTTCCCCGGAAGTCCTAATTTGATATACTAGATGATACCCGCACGTTGTTGCGGAAACATCTTATCCAAAATGTTGGAACAAATGCTGCAAAATACTTTGTTTAGCTGATAGAGATTTTTTAATATATTATAGTGACTAAAAACTTGAAGCCTCAAAGACAGAATATATATTGAATACATTCCAAAACAGTTATCCAACAGATTATAGCTTTGGAAAGAGAACATGAAAACTTCGAGAAACAAAATATGATCATGGAACACAAAACATAACAAATTCTTGCAGCGTATCCTTCATTTCGATGGTACTCTACTATCTCAGTTGGCAGCAACCATTAGTCCTTTTGGTTCCATCTTGCAAGTAAGAAAGAGAAGATTTGTTAAGCTTTTGCGGAGACTGCTGAAATAAAAGCAAAACATATCAGAGTACAATTGTTTTTCTCTAGTCTCTAATTTACACGAATCATAAGTTATAAAAATTCAGTCGTTATGATCAGATTCTTTTAGTAAATTAAGTCCATATGCTAATTCTTCGTGGAGTGCATATAAATCAGCTCGTCATGCGTGTTTAGTAAGTTTGTCAAAAAAAAAAAATTGCGTTCAGTACATGTTGTAGGTTATATATGTCTGTCCTCTCTGAAGATTTTTGATTCAGAAAACATACTGCTTCGATGCAACATCTTGCCAATGACTTCGAAAAAGAAGCAACGCCGTTAGAAGTCTAGTGAGTAGTGATCAACCAATCAAGGATGCACACACGATTAATATCGCCTGCTATCTGAATCGGAGCAAGACCTAACATGATTAACTATAATAGACATCCCCATGCTGCAGCACGCGGACGACACGCTCGTCATCATGCGCGCGGATGTGGCTGCTCGGCTGAAAAGGCTCCTTGATCAATTTGCTAACGCCACTGGCCTAACCATCAACTTTCATAAGAGCGCCCTGGTGGCCATGAACGTGGCTGAGAATGTGCTCCAGGCAATTCAGCTCGCGCTCGGGTGCCGCAGCCGCGTCGAGGGATTTCCGCAGACCTACCTTGGCCTTCCCTCTCCTAGGACAAGCTTAGCCTGTTGGATTTTGGCCTGCTCACTGCCAAAGTTGACAAGTATCTGTCGGGGTGGAGCGCCATCCTCCTGTCCGCCGGTGGCTGGGTGCTGTTGCTGAATGCGGTGTTGGATGCTTTGCCCACCTTCCCCATGGCACTACTAGGAAAACCCTTATAGGTAGGTTACATTCTGTGGCGCACCCTTAATTGGTCACATTTCTGTGGCGCACAAGGCCAGGTGCGCCACAGAAAGTTACCCGCGGGGGAGGGGGGGGGGGGGTTTAAAATTCGAAAAAAATAATTCTATGGCGCACCTGGCACGTGCGCCACAGAAAGTTGACATGCCAGGTGCGCCACAGAAAGGTGACTTGGTGTGCCACAGAATTATTTTTTTTTCAAATCCCACCCCCCGTGGATCGCCTTTTTAGTCTTGCAGGAATTAAAGGAAAATGATAAAAATTTCAATAAATAAAGTCCTTTGACATGTAGTTAGGTTTGAGTGTCTAGTAGGTATAGAAATTTTGAAATATAAATTTTGACCTTTTCTGCAACAAACAGGAAAAAAACTTGTAACGGCTATAACTTTTGCATACGACGTCGAAATAACGCAAATAATATGTCAAAAAAATCGTGAGAAAAATCCGAGTTCGAGTCCACCCGGGTTTACCCGGTCAGCAATTCACAGATTCCTCAAATTTGAAAAGAAAAAAAAGTTATTTCAAACAGACGATTTTTCGCAGCAAAATCAAAAAGAAAGAAAAAAAATAAAAAAAATTCAAAAAGTCCAAAAAAGACACAAAAATGTATACCAAAGAAGATTGTTGATTTTTTTTGGATTTTTTTGAAGTGTTTTGACTTTTTTGAATTTTTTGGATTTTGTGATTTTTTTAAAGTTTTTTTTGAATTTTTTTGGATCTTTTGAATCTCCTTTTGAAACTTTAGAAGTTTTTGAAAAATCTGATATTTAAAAACACACATTTATAACACATACCACATATACACACACAAGACTTAAGAGGGTTCATATCATATATATATCAATAAGAACTTGAGTAGCACAAGGGTAGGTGGACTGGGTGGAACTTAGAAGTTAAGCGTGCTAGGCTTGGATCAGTTTGAGAATGGGTGACCTAGCGGGAAGGTATCAGTTCAAAAAATTCAAAAAATATGAAAATAATTCCAATAATTATGATTTTTCATATTATTTCTTTTTTTGATTTTTCTGAATTATTTTGACCCTTATTTATTTATTTTTTTGCATTTTTTGACTTTTTTGAATTTTTTAGAATTCTGTGGCGCACCAAGCCTGGTGCGCCACAGACAGGCTTGGTGCGCCACAGAAAGGTGCCATTTCTGGTGCGCCACAGAATAAATTTTTGTGGCGAGAATTCTGTGGCGCACCCAGCAATTTGGCGGGTGCGCCACAGAAATCCAATTTGGTGCGCCACTGATAGCCTTTTCTGTAGTAGCGTGGGAGCTCTGCTTCTCGCTCCCGGCCGTCCTGTTCCGGGCAATCGAGGGGCTGCGGCGTGCGTTTCTTCGGAATATCCCCGGCCGTGTCACTGCCACTGGGGTTAAATGCCTTGTGGCGTGGATGGATGTCTGCTGCCCCAAGAATGAACGACAGGCTCTTGCATTGAAGTACCTCTGCATCTCAGGGTTGGGAGTCGGGACGGAGAAATTCAGTGTAAAAGCATACATGGCTACGTAAAATGCAGCTGTGTGACTAAATTCAGTGTATTAACATATCAGGGGTTTCCTTGGCAAAGTTTGCTACAGGCAACCTTCAGAAGAAGAAAGAAAACTTGAGAGCCATTTAACTTAAAACAACTGATGAATAATGGAATACAGTTTCCTAGATACGGCAGTGTGATTCACATACCATAGCACAGACTAGACTGAGAAAGGTTTTATGGGGCATTCTGGGTTTGCTACGCTCTTTGGATTCATTGTAAAAAATGACTCCTATAAACCGTGTGAATGTAATAAAGCATTCTGCTTGTAGACACATGATTCTTGAATATGACAACTGAGAAGGTAACTGCCACAACACCTTTTGCATTACCAAAGAAAGAAATATGGGTGTTTTAAATCGTTGAACCACCCAATTGCTGAAAACCAAAGATTTCTAATGTCTACTTGTTGAATAAACTAAGACACCATTCGCAAAAAAAGATGAATAAACTAGGACAAGCACACGAACAGAAACTCAACAGCCAAAACAATTTTAACCACATGACATGCACTAAAATCATCAGAATATAGACAGGGCTGGCCTAGAGGGCGGGGCAAAGGAGCGACCACCCTAGGACCCCGAATTTTAGGGGGCCCAACCAATATAATTTATCTATATAGGTAGTACAATTCGATAATCTAAGTAAAAAAGAAAAGAAAGACAACACCAACTAGGGCAAAACCCACAAACGGAGCAAGTTCATTGCTCTATGCCCTTCGGGTGGTACACAATGAAGAGGATGAGCATGTCAATACCCCCGACTGTGATGACTAGGCAAAAAATGATGTAGGAAAAGCGACGCAGCACACGGACAATGTGATAGAATGATTGACACCCGTGGCTATCGTGGTGGCTTGCACTTATTCCCACCTAGCGGTGGCACTAACAAGGCCACCTCAAGGGCCTATAGGTTGGGAATCATGACATCCTCCATGGGGCTAAAGAGTATGAGGAAAAATAGTAAAGTATTCTCATAATCGCAAGTATGTAAATTTATCTATTATATCCAAGAAAGTACTAATATCTAAAGAAAATATATTTGTTACTTAGGAGGAAGTCTTCATCACAAATTGTGTATCTCGCTGCATTGGCAAGTTTAGTTAGACTGATACTCTCTCCGATGAGAGCCCTACTATTTGTAAAATGAAAGCTATGATAACTAAATATCCAGTTTTAATATTATACATATGTTTCTATTTGAGAAACTTACATTAGAAGTTGTGTACACTAGATAACAGAAAACACATTGCAACGGGCATAATAGATCAAACCGTATGAATGCGGAAGTTGTAGACTTCACAATACCTTTTATGATCGTTAGTGATTGGTTTAAGTGCTTATATTTCAATATCAAGTACAAACAATCACACGTTGTGTGATTACTATTTAACACAATGTTATTTGTAACTTGTAAGACACACTTAAAAAAAAAATGTCGAGAAGATATTAGTTCCATTTATGCTCTAGAAGTTGTTATAAATTTTCTGATATAATGATACACTCGAAACAGTCTATTAAGAAATCTTTTAAAATATAGCAAATAGATATGTGTCCCAAAATACTATACATAATTAAGTCTTAATTCAACTGCCAAATAAGGCATATAATTTTCTTTTTACAATTTTTATCCTTTGTGTATACAGCAAAAACTAATATAGTTTGGGACTTTTGGTTAAAAAATTATTTAGATTTAGCACAAGGTAATTATATTTTTAAATGTACATACCGTACAAGAAGTATAGACATAATATTTGTAACAATTTATATTAGCCATGCAAACTATATATGTGGAGGTATACTTATAATATTGTAATATAATAATAAGTTATATGAAAATATAAGAGTTTGGTGTAAAATATATTGGCGTAACAAAATTTCTTGGGCCAGCCATACATGCCTGGTGGAAGCAGCCGCTCCTCCATGGCTGGTGAATGTCGGCGGAGCGCTCGCCCCCTCCTGAGTAGGGCTCGGAGGACATCATGGGCCTGGATTGCCGCCATTCTTTGGTTGGGTCATGAGTGTCTAGGGGTGCGCACAGGAGGAGTCGGAGGAGAGAAGTGAGAACTGGGGCGCTTGAGGATGGCAGAGCATCCTGAGCAATCTTTATAGACCAGCAGGAGCAGCCGCATATCCTGTCTCACTCAATGAGGGCAACATTGACCATGCTCGTTCAGAGATGGTAAACGGCGGGTACAATGTTATCAGGTATCTTTTGATTGGACACAGAACCCGAGGTCGCCTTGCCAAAAAGAAGCTAGGAGAGTCCAAGCTGGTCAAGTTCTGTCGCGCTGCACTGTCCGATGGATTACCGTGACCTGCTTGCTGACTGGTGGCCCCGCGTGCTCTGATAGGGACACACTTCCACATAGGGCAAGCGCCGTGCTGGTGCGTGGTGTGTTCGAGACTACACTAGTTCACTGTTCGCTTCGGCACTTCGGAATCACGCTGCTCTTGATTTTCTTATGTCGACGGCAGGAAACAACCATTTTATTTCTAGTCTACCCAATGATTTGAAACGTCTTTAGAGCATCTTGTAAGAGGCCTCCACCCCAATTCGAAGGTCGTGTTGATCAATAATACAAATGATAATTTTTTTTGTTTTTGAGATGAATAGCTTAGCATGAAGTAAAAAAGTTACAGTTATGAGTTTCAAAAAAATTAAAAAAACCCCAGAAGGTTGCCAATAGTGTATCCAACAAACATGCCAAAAATCACTTTCTAATACTGTGTATCATGGGCTACACAAAAATGCCAAGCCTCCCGACGACGGGCCTCCCTCGCTATGGCAGAAGTTACCTTTTAATTTCATATGAATTTGGATCACAATAAAATAATACTCCACATTAAGACAAAATTTTATCTTGTAGCTTGAAAGAGAAACTTCACCCTGAAATAACGAAAAAACACTTTCAGCGTCAAATAGCCTCTTGTACTCAACAGTGGTACCAACTAAATCTGGAGCCAAGCCTCCCGGCGACGGGTCTCCCCCGCTACGGCATAAGTTAAACTTTATCTTCATATGAATTTGGATCGTAATAAAATAACACAGATGGGGTGAAATCCATACAGCCCAAAGTCGCCCTTTCTAAGCTCGAATGCTCTTGCATGTCCGGCTGTATCTAGACATTTTTTTATCTCCTACGAAAGACCGAGAACTTGGGTGAAAACACGTATCGAGATCGGTTTCCTGATGTCCTCAATCCTGTTGCCTAGGGGTACAGCACAGCCCACAGCAACCGTCGATCGTCTTGCTTTGGTAATAGGATGAGTCAGTTCCAACGATCTCCGGTGCGATTTGAGCAATTGACAACCCAATAAGCCAGTTATCAGCCGAAAAATAGGTTCTCTCGCCGTTTGCCGACCGTGACCCGGGTAGCTGCACTAAAAATCTGCATTAACTGATCATCCGATGGAGCAGCCAAAACACCCCAAGGTTTTTTTTTTTGAAATTAAAAAAAAAACCTTGACCAGCTTGGACTCTCCTAGCTTTTTTTTTTTTTTTTGAAATTAATTTCAAAACACCCCAAGGTTTACTCTTCGCTGCTCGCAAGTTCCATGCCCAGCAAACCCCTCAGTGCAATGTTCCAAATATCCCAGGTTCAAAATTCCAATCTTTTGCCCGCAAAAAAAAAAAAAATCCAAGGCCTCCGATCCTAACTGTCTTGGTCGGCATACAGTACTCCTATTGACGAGACAATGTTCTCCTTGTACCAACTCAGTACCCTTCCACAGAAACGCTCTTCTTATTCAGTCAAAACACTGAGTACTGATTGACAAGGACTAGTCTGCCTCCATGTGTGAGCATATAAGTCTTCCAAGAAGCCAAGCGCTTTCTAATTTTGTCAATTAGGTTCTGACAATCTTCCTTTAATTCTTGCCCTTTAAAAATCTAGAGGAATACCCAATCACCCAAGTAAGTAATAGGGAAACCTCGATACTTGGCAATTTTTAGGATCGCGCTCAAGAGCAACAACATTTCCTTGCTAGTCTGATCTAGTCCCCCTTTCCGCTTCAGTTTAGATACATTCGGCTAGTTCAAATTTGTGTAAAATAGCTAATGTTTTTCAGTCATAAATCGATCAGAATGCTATTTTTTTTGTATCTACTTGTTTTTTTTAAACCGAAGGCAAAAGCTTTGCCTTATCCATTTATTAAGCAGAAGGTGCCCGGTTTATTAGTGTAAGAAATCGAACGAAAACCGTACAACGAACACAACACCACTGGGCGACGCCCACGCAACCTTGGGAACAACTAGAGCCCCGACGACAAACAACACCGTGAGTAACCTTGTCGCCCACACGACACAAGGTGGAGCACCCTCGATATTGAATAACTCTCGGAGCAGCCGCCCCGACATACACCTCTTCGTCACGCTCCGCGCAATCCACCTGCACAACCTTTCAGGGCCGCCGCCCCGACATGCCACCGCTCACCCTCGAGCTGCAACGCCGCACGACCTAGCTGTCCGCAGTCCGAACTTCCCAGGGCAACTACCCGCAGACCACGGCCGCCACACCACATCCGAGGACGCTGCCTCGACATACTGAAGATCGCCCCTCGCTGGGACGCATCGACCGAGCCGACAACCTCGCCACCCTTGTAGCACAAGGCCGCCACTCACACACTCTGTCGAGCCGTAACCCCACCACATTGGGTCACCACCGCACAGGAATCCGGGGCCGCCGCCCCGACATGCAAGAACCATCTCGAAGCCGCCGCCTCGACGTCCACGCACCCGCCGATGGGGCAAGCTAGCATGACAACACAAGGTATGGGTACCGAGACTCCAAGACGACGCCCCCAAGGAGGAAACGACGAGAACGCCGCCGTCGCCCGCATTGTCGACGTCAATGCAAGGTTTTCACCCGGAGAAACTCGGGGAATTGGGGGTGACAAAAGGTGATTTGCGCTCCACAACGACGCCTCCAAGGAGGGGAACGACGTCCAAAGACGTCGGCGCCACCGGCACTGATCGAAATCAGTGCTAGGCTTTCACCCGAGACAAAACAACACCATTGTCAGGGAATGATGATAGAAGTGTAGAATCTGTGGAAAAATAGCCAAATAAAGTCGGACCGTTTCCTAAAAAATTGCGGTGTGCCGACCCTGTCCGGTTTTACTAGCATTGTATATGCAAGGAAAAATTGGATACATTTAACTTATAGCTGAAAACAAATGTCATACATGTATAGACTAATCATGTCTGAACAATAGTGCTATTACATCTTCATGATATACAAACCAAACCTCTGCCCAATTTGCTTCTTTTTACTTTCAACGTCCTCCGATAGAGGAGTCACACAACGATCCATCCATCGTGTTATTCAATCTCCTGGCCATGAGATTTTGACGAAGCAGGTAGGGATGGTGGTGCAACGTTGTCGGAAACGCATTTGAATCCGAACAAAACCAGGAGAAGGGCCCCTACTCTTCCCGAGTACCTGTGGCCCAGCACGTGGACCCTGCTTGTAGGCTCCCCGATGCTTTGAATCTTGTCGAGGATGCCATCATATGAAGATCGGGCCAGAGGCTGATGGCGCTGCAGCATGCAAGAAGAAGGGGCACGCGTGATTGACGAAATGATGGGATTGATTAGTTCCGATTGAGGAAGAAGCCATGTATGGGATGGGATGCGATGCGAACCTGAGGATAGTGGCTGCTTCCGCTGGTGGTGGTGGAGAAGGAGCGAGGAGCTCGTGGTGGTGCCATGGCCGCGCGGCGGACGGCCAGAAGCCCGCGGCTCAGCAGCTGGCGCAACGCCGCCATGTCGTACGTTGTCCTCTGAATATGAGAGATATCGGAGAAGTATTTCGATGGCTACTACGGTTCTACCGGGGTAGGTCTGAGCGCTTAATTTATTGGCCTGGCGAGAGGCCGACGCTTCTCCGACTCGATCCGGCTTCTCCAACCAACCGACATGTACTTTTTTAGGGAGACCGACATGTATCCTACTTACTCCAGTACCGAATCCTACTCCTCGTCGAACCGCCCGATTCGTACAATTAAACCATGACGCGGACCCACCTCTCAAGGTAAAAACCCAGTAGGATCCATCGAGCTAAGGTAGAATTTGCAAACAACGGTACAACATTTAGGAGGAGACACTCGAGAACCCGTGAAGCCATGAGCCTACAACGCCTTTCCCAGGATAACGTTCTACTCCCTCGATTTTACAGTTTTTTGTAAGTTTAGAATTCGGTCTGAGATTATTCTGACCCGGCGGATCAATCACATCTCATCTGGATAGCACTCTCTCGAAGGAATGCTAAACCCTGTCCTCCCACCCCCCGCCGCCTAGAGACGACATCAATCTCCTTCCTCTTGTGCCCTGCCGCAGCACCTTTGTGTTCCTCGTCGCCTCCCAGTCCCCGACGGCGACCTCCTTGATGAAGACAAAGATACCAGATAGGCCCACCGTGGCCGAAAGAAGAAGGACCCGACTGCGCAGCCCACGAGAGTCCGCGAAGATATTTATAATTAAAAGGGAAATTTTGCTCTAGGACATCGTTATTTTGTGTCATTTGCCAAAACACACTAAATTTTTGTGTCTTTGCTCAGTACCATTACAATTTCGTGGTCATTTGCTGTAACACACCGTATGTACAAAACGAAAAGTTGACCTCCTTACATGAATAGACTATTTTTTGAACGGGACCAGCAGGCGCTCTGCTTTTTCATTATAGAAGGGGGAGAAAAAATGTTACAAATACACAGTAGTTCAGAGAACTCAACACAACTCAACGCCGATTCTCAGAAGAAAAGGCACACACAGAAACCCACACGCATGGAATCAGACTGTGGTAGCCAACTCTAGCATACCAACATCTTCACGAACCATCGCGGCCACATGAATAGACTATTATAGACTTTCGCCAAATGGACATAATTTGGCTCATGAGAATCAACCTTCGTCACAGCAAAAGAGAAAAACGTTGTTGCCGTGCATCCCCATCTTCAATGCGAACATGGCTGTTGCGGGTCAAATTACGGCTAATTCTTCGATAGCAAACTCTGTCTTTTATCTCAGCACACCCATGCACACCCATGCTCTGCTAATCCCTATCCCTTAACCCAAGCGTGGAAGCGGTGTTGCGGCTTTGCCGACAGGTCACGCTGTCGGCCGGCGGCTCCCACCCCGCTATGTTGCCGGTGAATGGCTATGCACCCCACCCCGACACACCGTCGATCGCGGCTCCCTGCTGTTAAATGATAAGGACCGAAGTAGTTAGAGTTGTTGTAATTGTATCGTATCGGTGAGTTATAAACCGAACGATCTTTTCCTTTCTTGTAGATCAATCCTTGTAACAACTTGATGTAAATACCTAGCCGGTGTTCGGCCTATATAAACAGGCAGGCATGCCGAGGTCAAGGCATCGCTTAACCCATCCAGTCTACTAAAGTTTACATGGTATCAGAGCTCGCCCTCTCGTCCATGGCGTCGAGCTCCAGCAACCCGCTCCCCCAACAATCCCTTTAGCCACTCCGTGATCGAGAAGCTCACCAAGAGCAACTATGTCTTGTGGAAGGCACAAGTCCTATCCGCAATCCGAGGGGTGCAGATGGAGCACTTCATCGACAACAAGATCGCGGCGCCGAGCAAGGAGATCGAGGTGAACAAGGTCGGCGTCGTCACCAAGGAGAGCAACCCTGCCTACGGGCCATGGCTGGCAAAGGACCAGCAGGTCGTTAGCTTCCTGCTGACGGCCCTCTCGCCCCAGATCGGTGCGCATGTCGTCAACAACACCACTGCCCGCATCCCTGTGGGACGCGATCGAGGCGCTCTTCACGTCGCAGACATGCGCCCGCACCGTCAACACGCGCATCACGTTGGCGAACACCCATAAGGGCACCATGACCATTGCCGAGTACATGCCCCGTGTCAGGGCACTGGCGGACGAGCTGACATCCGCAGGCAAGAAACAAGACGATGAAGACATCGTCTCCTACATCCTCGCAGGGCTCGATTCCGAGTACAACTCGATCGTCTCGGCCGTCTGCTCCCGCCCCGAGCCGGTTTCTGTTGGTGAGGTTTATTCACAACTTCTTAGCTTCGAGGTGCGTCTTGATCTGCTCCAGGGAGGAGGAGGACAGCACTCGGCAAACGCCGCGTTCCGTGGCGGCTGCGGAGGAGGACGCGGCAACAGCAACGATGGCGGAGGCTACAACGACAACGGTGGTGGAGGCTATCAGCCTCAAGGTGGCCGTGGCAATGGAGGCCGCGTCTACGGCAACACGAACGGCGGCAATCCTTGCCGCCAAGGAGGAGGCAAAAATGGTGGCTACGGCGGCCACTACAACAACAACAAGCCGCGCTGTCAGCTGTGCGGCAAGGTTGGGCACACCGTGCACAAGTGCTGGGAGAGGTTAACACCTCATTCACCGGCATGGAGGAGAAGAGTGCGGCCTCGGCTTCCACCTCCTCATAAGGCGTCGACTCCAACCCTTGGTTCATCGACACCGGGGCGACCGATCACATCACCGGCGACCTCAACAAGCTGACCATCCGCGACAAGTACAACAGTCACGAGCAAGTTCACACCGCAAACGGGTCAGGTATGGACATCAAACACATTGGTTTCAAGCAAATAAAAGTTTGCTATCTGCTCATCGTCTTGCTTTTGATAATCAAGCGTTTCTTGAAATTCATCAATTTTCCTTTTGCATTAAGGATCAGGCCACGAGGAGAACTCTTCTGGAAGGCAGGTCTAGGAGATGCCTTTACCCTCTTTCGTCCACATCTTCGTCGAGTTCAAGCAAGGGAGCGTTTAGTGTCGCTGCCAGCAATCCGAACAGGTTTGGCAGCCGTGTACATCTCCGGCTAAGTCTTGATGGTGGCTATCATGTTCTGGATGAAGCAACGGCGTATAGCAGCGATCTCAGGCCTACGGCGAAGCAGCTGTGGCACCCACATGTTGGGGTGCTTGAGCTCGGCGTGCTTGGTGCCACCGGACTGATACCAATGAAGGCTCGAGATGGCAGGGGCGCCATGGCAGATTCGTATTGTGTTGCAAAGTATGGCCAGAAGTGGATCCGCACTCGCACCGTCGTCGACTCGTTGTGTCCCCGGTGGAATGAGCAGTACACCTGGGAGGTGTTCGACCCTTGCACCATCATCACTGTCGGCGTGTTTGACAACTGCCATGTCGACAAGCCAGCATCAGGGAACACCACAGTTGCTTTTCGTCTGCGTGGCTGCTGCGGTCATCGCGTACGCTGTGCTGATGAAGGTGATGATCGGTCTGTGGGGCCTGTAAGCCATGCGCCCGCCTAGGTTCCGCAGCAGGATGCCGTCCCCGCTGATGAACTTCTTCCCGAGGCTGCCTTCCAAGGCCGACATACTGCTCTGATCCTGGGTAGCAGTCTCTGCAGCTGCAAAATGGTAACTAACCTCGTGATTGATTCAGTTGGTGGTTATTTTTGGCTGGAAGAGAATGATCCTCTACCAAGAAGCAAACTTGTTGTTTGTTTCCTGAAGGTGGTATCTTGTGTGATTGTTCCTTAGCTTAATTGCTGTTAGTGGTTAGGTTATGTGTATGCTGCTACTTTGTGTTCCACCTTGTCTTAGCAGCAACAGGAGAAGTAGAGGAAGACTTGTAGTAAGTTAGCATAGCAGCCCAGTGGTGCTGTTCTTGTAGTCCCAGTTTCAGTTATGCAAAGGCTTCTTAGTAGATGCCTAGATGGTAGTTAATCTATGTGATACTGATGTGTTTGATGCGGAACAACCAGGTCTAATTTATTAGTACAAGACTGTCTGATTATTGTTATCCATGTTGGCTTGAACCCTGATGTCAGGATGGAGGATACAACCAGGTTTAATGATTTTACAATTAGTACCTATTGATCTGTACTTCAAAGACTGGGAATGTTGGTGGTGGTGCTTCTCACGTGCAGACATGCATGTGTGTGTGTTGTTTTTGTTCTCTGCTACTGATAATAAAACTCTTGTCTTGATAGCTCAGAGACTACTTGTCTCTTTTGTTTTAGTTTTGTCTCCATTCTGTTCCCATGTGGCTCCACGCTTAGGGCACCTCCAACGGTGGCCCGCATACGGACACCAGAATCGGTCTGATTCGGTCCGTTTGGGACACCAGAATCGGTCCGATTTGGTCCGTTTGGGGCGGTCCGCGGACAGATTCTGGGACTCTGTCCGTTTGGGGTGGGGTGTCCCCAACCCCCAGCGCAAAAAACACAGACAACAAAATATACATAACATTAAACATTGAGTAGGTTCGAAGGCTCAGTGAAACAAACAAAAAAAAGAAGCCTATCTACGGCTCCATCGATGGGGGGAAGGGCGGCACCGGCGTCGTCGTAGGGGAAAATGGGTGGCGCGGGCTCCGGCCTGTTGGCATCACGCCGGCGTCCTACTCATCCTCGTCGTCCGTGAGGATGATGTAGGGAGGAGCGGCGTATAGCCACGCCGGTGGCGCTGCGGGTGGAGGCGTGACCGGCGCCTCGGGGTCCTGTGGCCACGCTGGTGGTGGTACGTACCGTACCCCTAGCCCTCACAATGCTCTGGCCACTGTAACCATGGCACCTGCCACCTCGCACGCTCGGCCTCCTCCTCCATGCGGGCATGGTGCACCGCATCCTTGGCCGACGCACGGAGGGCCGGCGCAAGGTCGGGCCACTGCGTGAGCTCCTCCAGATTGGAGACGTCGAGGCCCATCTGGAGCGTGGCTTCCTCGTCGACGGGAGGCTCCGGCTGGGCGCCTCCGTGCGCGGCGTCCACCTCCATCTTCACGGGGGGATCCGTCTCATCGACGCCGCCCTCGTCATCGTCCCAGTCGAGCTCCGAGTCCACGTCTGACTCGAGGCCGACGAGGGCTGGATCTTCGTCTTCCGCCGGCCCCTGGTAGCCGTCCGGCTCAATCGCCGCGAAGGCCTGACGCCGACGCTCGTTGTGCTCCAGCTCGAACCACCGGTCCCAGAGCCTAGAGTTCATGGCGTACGCCGGGTCGTAGACGAGGTCGGCGGCAGGAGCGACCGGCGGCGCAGGATCTCCTCCGTGCGCGCCCGGCCGGAGCGCGGAATGGGCGGTACGGGGACGCGCCGGCGGTTGAGGTGCCACCCCTCGGGGAGGTGGGCGTCGCTCCATGGCAGCGGCGCGGCCACCTCCCAATAGATCTGGGCGACGTCCCACGACACGTGAGCGCGGCGGGCCAGGCGGCGCGCGTTGCGAGCGGCGCGGGCGGCAGCCGCATCGGGAGAAGCGGGTGCGCGTGCGGTGGGAGCGCGAGCTGTGGGAGCGGCGGGAGCTCGGGGACGCGGACCACAAGAGCTCGAGGCCTGGTGGTTGTTCCGGCCACCCTTCCACCAGCACGGCCTCTTCATCGTGGATGGCGGCGAGGTCGAGCTAGCTAGGGTTTGGCCGGTGGCGCTAGGGTTTGGGGTGGGGGCTGGAGTGGATAGCGACGCCGGCCACCCACCGGTCCCCATTTAAGAAGGACCCGCGAGGTAGCCAAAGCGTCCACTCTCGCTGGCAGGTGGGACATAGGCGGACAAGGGAGGACACACGCCGTGTCCGCGCCTTCCCCAAACCTGGCCTGGCCCAAATTTGGGCCAAGTTTGGTCCAGTTTAGCTGTCCGCCCGGACAGTTGTCTGTATGCGGGCCGCCATTGGAGGCCCTCCTCTGTCCGTTCGGACAGATTCGTACAAGGCTGGTCCGTATGCGGGCCGCCGTTGGAGGTGCTCTTAGAATAGTGGACAAGGAATTCTTGTTCCTGTTATGAAATCTGAATATGCAAGGGTTGTGTTTTGTTTAACTGTACATGATATGCGGAGAAAGATTGACTACTTGACTGGTTGCTCTCTTGTGCTGGTTGTGACCCAATTCATGTCATCTTGGAAGCAATTTGAGCAAGGCAAAATGCCATGGTGTGATCCTTGAAGTTTATGTTCGTAGCAGGTTGTGCTTAGGTGACGAATTGTTGCAGGACAACATGGTCTGGCCTTGCTGTATACTGTTACAGTATGAAGAGGCAGTTTGTTCTGGTTGAGAACCAGTGAAGAGTGAGTTGGTACAGCACAAGGCTAGGCGCGAGTATTACTCTTGTTGTGAGTGTACTCTCAAGGTTGGGGTGTTTGGCTTGGCTGGGTTTAAGCTGTTTGTAATGGTCTTGGGCCTAGGGCTCTTCTCTCTGGATCAGATGATGTGCCCTGAGTGCTAGGTGTGTGTGATCTTCACCGGTTACCCTTAATTAACCGCGTATTGTTTATTTTTTGTGTCCGGTTTTCTTGATTAACTGGATCAATTCTTATACTTCTTATATACAATGCGGAAGCTCCCCGCCCTCTGACGAGGTTTTGTCAAAAAAAAAAAAACCAGTTAAGAGTCAATCTCTTTTGAGTGCAGGATGTCATGAGGCGGCCAGCAGGTCAAAGATAGGGCGTGTCATGGCAGTGGTAACTGGATCGGTGTGGCACGGTGATCATAAGAGCATCTCCACCAGGGGCCTCCAAATCTGTGTCCGGCACCCCCAATTGAGGCCCAATTGGGGGTGCCGGACATGTGTCCGGTCAATTGGGGGGTGTCGCCCACAACGGCGAACTCCAAAGGCTAATTCCGAAAAAACAATCATCAACACATCGACGGTGATTTTACATTTCAATACGAATTGAAGATAGAAAATGTAATAAATATTACAACACAAGTTCAAATTCGAATGCAAAGTTTAAATATGAATTCAAGTTTAAACCATGGCATATCAAACAGCCGCCGGCTGAGTCACTTTGATAGCGCACAGGTGCTTCACGAGGTCGTTGTGCAGCTGCAGATGCTTGGTTCCATCACGGATTTCACGATGTATGGCAAGAAAGTCTGCATAGGGTTTAGGCACACCCAACTATGGATTGGCCATAAGTCCCTGAAAATCAAACACTTCGCTGACCAGTTGCCTCCTCGTATCACGCTCGCTCTCAATGATCATGTTGTGCATGATAACACAAACGTTCATGATCTCACACATTTCATCTAGCGACCATGAAAGACAAGGGTAGCGGACAATGACAAACCTGGCCTGGAGCACCCCAAAAGCCCGCTCCACATCTTTGCGAACAGACTCTTTCTTCTTTGCAAAATGGCAGTTTGCCACGCTGACAGGGTTGCGGATGGTCTTCACAAATGTTGACCAATTAGGATAGATGCCGTCAGCAAGATAGTACCCCTTGTCGTACTCATGGCCATTGATAACATAGTTGCATGGTAGAGTTAGGCCATCACAAAGTTTTTTGAACACCATTGAGCGATGGAGCACATTGTTGTCATTGGCGGCACCGGCGGTGCCGAAGTACGCATGCCAGATCCAAAGATCATAGTCTTCCACGGCCTCAAGTATAACACTGCGCTTTCCGTGATGCCCTGACTTGTACATTCCTTGCCAAGAGAACGGGCAGTTCTTCCAGTTCCAATGCATGCAATCGATACTTCCAAGCATCCCTGGAAATCTTCTTGCTTCGCCTTGTGCCAAGAGATGAGACGTGTCTGCCTCATCTGGTGTTCTCAGATATTCTTCTCCGAACAACTTCACAACTCACTTATAGAATCTGTAGGCGGCTTCGACGGCGGTGGACTCAGACATACAGGGATAGTCATTCAACACATCGGCGGGAAGCCCGTAAGCAAGGCACCGTATGGCCGCCGTGCATTTCTGAAGAGATGAAAACCCAAGGAGGCCGGTGCAGTCTCTCTTCAGGTCAAAGTAGTCGTCGTAATCCCGAACGCCATGCACGATATTCCTGAAGACATCCCTGCTCATCCTAAAGCGCCGGCAAAATTCATGAGGCAAGTTCGTCGCATTCTGGGCAAAGTAGTCTCTGTACAAGAGCATGCATCCAGTTGCTCTGTTGCGTTCCTTGTTGGCCCTCCGCCCCTTCGCTGATCCTACAAACTTCGGTGCCGCGTCTGCCTCGACTGCGACATCTAGAAGTGCGGCCATGACCATCTCATTCTCCTCATCGTCGGCCGCAAGCAAGGTTCAAAAAAGCGGTAAGCGGTAAGCGAGCGGTGAGGCTCCGATTAGAGGAACTACTACTTAAGCGCGCTTAAGCGGTGCTTAAGCGTTTTGTACGGATATGTACCGACAGAAAAGTAGGAAGCAATCCTAGGCATATACTCCGTATAAGCAATTCTACAGAGAGAAAAGGGCGAATTGGGCTGGTTACCACCCGGCCCAGCTAGGCCCAACGCAACACTCAAAGCCCCAGCGGCCAGTACGCACACGAGCGAAGATGCATCGCTTGCCCTAGCTAGCACTGGCCACTTTGCAATTGTACCCCCGCCCCCATTCTATCTTCATACCCAACCCCAACCAACCCTTCGTGCTCCTCCATCCCAACACAACACAGCACACACGCCTAGATCGATCTACACCTTCGTGCTCCTCCATCCCAACCATGACATCTCCCGTGAGCTTGCGTGAGCTGGGGAGGGGGAGATCCGGCGGGCAGCACAAGGGGGGTCGAGGAGAGGGTTGAGGACGAGCGGAGGAGGGAGATCTGGCGCGGCGCAAGGGCTGAGCGCCGCCTCTCTGGTCTGTCTCGCGAGAGTCGACGAACTGGTACACGCTGGAGCCCTTAGCCCTATCTATTTGGCCTGTTTCCCTCCTTATCTCCCCCAAATTGGGCTTCTCAGCGCCTAATGGGCCGCTCAGGCCTAATCCTGAGCGATAGCTCACCGATGCGCTCGCTTATCCGCTTAAGCGCCGCTCAGCCACCGCTTTTTTGAACGTTGGCCGCAAGGGAGGCATCCTCCGCCATCATTTCGAAAAACATGATCTAGTCGTCGCTATCCATTGTCTATTTGACGAAACAAAGCAATGAAACAAGGCCACGAATGACGAATCAATAAAATCAGCCTATCAACAAATGGTCGAACAGGTTGCGGACGGGGCGGGAGGAAAGAAGAGGCGTACCCGGGCTGAATTAGCTGCACCGGCGCTAGACAAGGTCGCAAACCGGCGGGGAGCGGCGACATGCAGACCCGCGTGAGCGCTGCGGCTTGATCCCCGAGGTATGAATCAAGCAGGCGGCGACGAGAGTGGCGGCGATGGTGCGAATCGCCGGCGAGAGGAAAAAGAATGAGGGTGTGGGGAGTGAATGATTCAGGTCACGCTAGGGCTATGTGTATGACGGGCAGGCCACCCCTGTCGGAGGGCATGTCCGCCCCATGTCCGGCACCCTGAATTGGAGGCCCTCTCGAGGGTGTCGGACACGAAATCGCTCGCCCCGACCCTTTGGGGGGTGCCGTTGGTGGCGATTTTTTTTGTCCGGACCCCCGTTGGGCCTTTGGGGATCATTTAGAGGCCCGCAGTGGAGATGCTCTAATGTGTCTGACGGCCTTGGCGGACCGTCGACCGTATTAGGTAGATGTATGCCTTAATGGGCTTGTTGTTGATCAGTACTATGATGATTTATAGGTCTCATCAGAATTATCTTCGACTTTATTATTGCCGAAACTCTTTACAAAAATCTCTGTTTCATGCTCGGCGCTATCCTAACTAGTTTTACTAGCATTGCAAGCAAGGAAAAAATTGTACTAAGCCGAAAACAAATGCCATACATCCTCATGATCTACAAACGAAAAGTTGCTCCTATAACTTTCATCATCGTCTGATACAAGAGCCATTGTGTTATTCAATCTCCTGGCTATGGGACTTTGACGAACGAGGTAGGTATGGTGCAACGCCGCCGGGAAGGCACTTGAATCCGACGTAAACCAGGACGGCGGCGGCGGCAGCCGAAAGCCAGCCAAAGCACTGGAGATCGAGCCAGAAATCATGGGGTACATGTCCAGGGTCTACAGACGCCGGGCTCTCTGAGATGCGTTGAAGGTTGGCGTCGTTCTTGATGCCAAGATGTGACGATCCGACCCGCGACTGATGATACTGCAGCATGCAAGAAACGAGGTAATTAAGCGTGATGAATCAAGGAAAGAAGAGACTAATTCTGATTAAGTAGCACAAGCCATGAGATGCGACGCGAACCTGAGGGACGCCGGTGGTGGTGGTGGTGGTGGAGAAGGAGCGAGGAGCTCGTGGTGGCGCCGTGGCCGCGCGTCGGCAGGCCGCCAGAAGCCCGCGGTTCAGAAGGTGCCGTAACGCCGCCATGTCGTACGTTGTCCTGTGAATACAAGAGATACTGGAGAAGTATACCGCCCTTCTGTTTCGCTGGCTACTACCGGGCTAGGTGTGCACGCTTATATTATTGGCTTGAGGGAGGCCGATCAGTGTCCGACTCGAACCTACCGACCTGGACTTGTAGCCGACGGTCCAGTAGTACCAGCAGAGGTTGCCATCGTCTTCCACACATTCCTGCCTCCGGTGTGCTGCCGAGGACCTTCGGGCACTTGGCCACGATGGTGCAACTCACTTGAAACAAGGAGCAAACAGGCGATGGCCTAGATCAAACAAGAAAATCACAAGACCGAAAAGGGATTAGCCAATAATCTACGCTAACATCTTGGCTCCCGCGAGGATCAAGTTCTGGCTGTTCATCATTGTGTTCTACTTGCCCCCCTCGGCGTTTACAAGTTCCTCATTGGTTCTGTGACGAGTAGAAGGACCTGCGGCAAACTTGTCTATACTAGACTGATCCGTGTCTGTGAAGCTCTTTCAGTAATTCTTTTTAGGTGCATTGATGTGTCTCTGCATCTCATGGTTGGGAGTTGGGACGGAGAAAATTTGAATGAAATTGTTAGCTCTCTCTTCAGTGTACAAGCATACATCGATACGTAAAATGCAGCATCCCTTATACCCTTCATTCTGGCACAACTTATACAGCTGTGTAACTAAATTCAGTCTCTTAACATATCAGGGGTTTCCTTGGCAAAGTTTGCTACAGGCAACCTTCGGAAGAAGAAAGAGAACTCGAGAGCTATTGAACTTAAAATAACTGATGAATAATGGAATACAGTTTCCTAGATATGCATGGCAGTGTGATTCACATACCATAGCTTACTAACCACACACAAATATATTTTGTCGACCATATCTCCATCGGCGAAACAAAACGCTACCCAAATCAAGGGAAAATTACAGGTACTACTGCACTTCTCTGTCCTCGTTATCCAATAAGGTTCCATACAACGCATGATCTAAGTTGCAATACACAGACATGACTGAGAAAGGTTTTATGGGGCACTCGGGGTTTTTTTACGCACTTTGGATTCATTGTAAAAAATGACTCCTACAAACCGTGTGAGTGTAATCAAGTATTCTGGTTGTAGACACATGATTGTTGAGTATGGGAACTGAGAAGGTAACTGCCACATCACCTTTTGCATTACCAAAGAAACCAATATGGGCATTTTAAATCGTTGAACCACCCATTGTTGAAAACCAAAGATTTAAATGTCTACTTGTTGAATAATCTAAGACAACATTCACACAAAAAGGAGAATAAACTAGGACAAGCACATGAACATAAACTCAAGAGCAAAAACAATTTTAAACACGTGACATGCACTAAAATCATCAGAATATAGCCAGGGCCAGCCTACAGATCTAGTGGGGCAAAGGGTCGACCGCTCTGGCCCCCGATCTGTAGGATTCCCAACCAGTATAGTACATACTTGGATACATCTAAATAAAAAGAGAAAAGAAAGACATAGTGTCGGGGGGCTACCCCCGGGTAGGGTCATGTTGTGGTAAAAGCTATGCCCAGGTGTGGGCCAGGTTACAGTAAAAACCGGCATACCTGGACTTAGGAGCGCGGTGTAGGTGCAAACCGACATAAACGTACCGAGTTAGCCCAGGTCTGGAGGGACCGAGATACCATGCTGTTGGCAGCCGGCATGTGCCGACCGAGACAAGGGATCCGAGATAAGGATCCGAGATAACATAACCGACATATGTATGTCGGTAACTTGTGTGTTTTCTTATGTGCAGGGAAGATATTTGAGGAAGGAGGATCCGGCATATCCATGCCGGGTTATCCATATGTCGGACAAGAGTCAATGCTCCTGTCACCTCCCGTCTGGCACGGGAGCGCCTGACACAGAAGCGCCTGACACGGGGGCGTGCAGGAGACCGAGATGGCAGGCCATCATTCCGCCGCTGACTCCGGGTTATCCGGGAACAGACTGCGAGGCAGAGGCATGGGCAGGCCCTGTCTTGTCGCTGACCTCGGGCGTACTTTGGAGCAGAGCATGGGACAGGACATGGGCAAGCCACGTCCTGTCCACTGTGCAGAGACAATCATGACGTGCAGGCGTGCGTGTCTGCAGTGCCGGTACGGAGAGGTGACCGTTGCAAGGGGTATTCCGGTAACCCGGTTTAGCCTATATATATGCCCTTACCCCCTCCTGCGTGAGGGACGGTGCCCAGAGAGACTTTTCCACCATAGCTTCATCTCCTTCCTTGTGCTTTGCACCATTGTTGTGATACAGCTCAAGGAGCAAGCTTGTATTGTGATACCGAGATATATACAGAGAGACAGGCAGGAGTAGGGGTTTTACCTCCTCACGAGGGCCCTGAACCTGGGTAGATCTTGGTGTGCTGTGTGTTCTTCGTGTGCGCTTCTTAGCGCGCTAGCCCTCTCCCGGATTCCACCAGCGTCCATCGGCCCCACACTTTAGCCATCCTATGGCATCTGCCGTGATACCACCACGACAGTTGGCGCCCACCGTGGGGCAGCAGCGGCGCTGGCTGGTGTGACATTCCGGACGGGCTCCATCATCAACTCCGGCGAGCGCGTCGTTTGCGGGCTCGTCTGCAAGCTCGGCGCGCTGAACTTCATCAGCGACAACGCGGGATGCTTCGGCAGCAGGCCGTTCCCGACGAACGGCTGCCTCATCAGCTTCGGCACCTTCGTGACCTACGTCGCCACCGAGGTTGTCTGCAAGTACCCCGAGCAGGTGCTTGTGGCGGAGGATCCTCCTGCCATCTGTGCGGCTCGCGGCCGGCGTAGCGCTCGCCCCGGGAGCTGCGCAGAGGTCATGATGACCGGCACTGCGGCGATGCCGGTAAAGGAGACCCCGGCAAAGGAGATGCCGGTAATCCCGCACCAAAGGTTAGATCGGCGAAAGTGCCGCTGGAGAGGAGGGAAAACCTCCCCGGCCAAGCCGGTACATCCCATGTGCCGGTTAAGCCAGCTCACCTCGAGGAGATCATAGAGAAGTTAAATGTGCCGGTAGTTGCCGGTACAGATGCTGCCCAGTCAGAGGCAGAGTTGGAGGCACGGCGTCAGAGCTTGCTTCAGGAGGCTCTGGAGATGGCCGAGGTACGAAGAGAGTTTGGGATAACTGTCCGTGAGTATAACCTAGCACATGGTTTTACCCCGGTAGCTGCTCGCCCTAGTCGAGTAGAGGATGTGCGCAAGAGAGGTAAAAACCTCAATGCCGAGTTGGCTAGAGATGGTAGATCTAGCTCCAGCAAAACTCCTAGTGCCTTATCGGTCGAAAAACCGAAGTATAGTTCCCCTGCTAAGACTCTTAGAGCTGCCGAGGCAGCAAGAGCCGAGTTGTCTGGCTTATCCGGAGAAGCTCTCCGCAGGCAGCAAGACCGAGTTAATGAGCTGGTAGCTGTGGCTACCCGGCAGAATGAGGCCTATCGCAAGGCCAACACAGTTGCAGGGGGTCCGATGTTGTTCACTCGGCTAGGGGAGCTAGTGGATCTAAGGGGCAAGCTTCTTCACCGCATGTCGGTGTAGATCGTGACCGGAGTGTAAACTCCGGTAAGAGCAAACAGATGCAGGTGTATGACCCGGCGTGTGCCGGAAAACAGTAGTTGGGCGAGGTAGTGCCGGCCGGGGTAGAAGCAATCCCGGTCAGGGCGGTCCAGGTGCCGGGGTAGTTAACTCGGCTGGCCGAGGTTATCCACCTCGGTATCCGACACAAAATCTCGCCCAGCAGCAGCAGCAAAATGTCGGGCATGTCCAGCAGCCGCAAGTTGTTGAGCAGGTGGCTAACCGTTATGATGATGGTTACTCGGCTATGGAGAAAGCCGGGTATCCGAGATATGAAGGTGCTCTGGGATCTCGGTTGGGACTCGCCAGTTGTCACCAAATGATGCACGCTACAAGCTGGACAGAATTTATATGTCCGAGATGCTGGAAGAGCAAGGTCCACCTGGTCCGGCATGTTTTGGACCTCGGATCATGAGGGAACCACCGGTGCGGCACTTTCAGCTAAACCGAGGTGCAAAAACATATGACGGCAGCACCAAGCCGGAGGACTGGCTGACAGATTATGTGTCGGCTGTGCATATTGCGGGAGGTAACCGCAGATGGGCGGTGAGGTATATCCCGCAGATGTTGGAGGGGCCAGCCCGGATTTGGCTGAACAACCTGCGAGAGGGCAGTGTTGATTGCTGGCTGGACTTTGAAGAAGCATTTGTTAGCAACTTCTCCAGCACATACAAGAGACCAAACCGTCCTCAACAGCTTGCGATGTGCAAGCAGAGGGATAATGAAACTGACCGGGATTACTTAACCCGGTGGAGTACTATTCGCAATTCCTGTGAAGGAGTTGTAGAGGCACAGGCCATATCTTGGTTTGCCCAGGGGTGCCGACATGGCTCCATGCTCTGGCAGAAGTTGCAGAGGGAAATGCCGGCCACTCTGGCCGAGACAATCCGGATTGCGGATAGCTATGCACTGGGTGATCCGATGCAACCTTTGCTGAACTCGGGAGAGCCGAGTAGAAGATACCCGGTGAACAACAGACCCGGGCCAGTCAGGCAGAACGATCGCCAGGACTTCGGTAACAAGAGGAGAGAACCGGATTACCGGTATGGCTCGAACCAGGTTGCAGCTGTAAACCAAGACCAGCCAGATGCCGGTAATAGCCAGCGTCCGAAGTTCAATGGCCCAGCATGGGGCCAGAATCAAGAGGGAAGAGGCCATGGGGTGACCAGAAGCCACCTTAACTATGAGGCTATGTTGGATGGACCTTGCAGTTTCCACACCAGATCCTCGCAGCCGCGAACCATACAACTCGGCAGTGCAGCTGGTATCAGCGCACAAGGGGGAAGGAGCCAGAGCCGGAGGAAATCAAGTGGGGGCACCTCAGAGATTCCCACCGAGGCAAAACTTGCCGCTTACCGGAGCAAATGCTATCCCGGTGATCCCCAGTTCCGAGGCAAGCAGATCAAAGCCTGTGAATCAGTGAATGTCGGAGGGAACAACAACAACACTGGTCCCAGCAGGCAGGGAGAGTATCCCCAGGGAGATTACAGAGAAGCTCATCAGAGCTATGTGATATTTGTGACCGAGCCAACTGACAAGAAGAGCTTGCATCGGCGTGCACTGGAGGTGAACGCAGTTATGCCGGCAATACCGAAGTATTTGCACTGGTCCGAGCAAGAGATCACTTGGAGCAGAAGGGATCATCCCCGAGTTATGCCAACCCGGGAGGTTATGCTTGGTAGTGGATCCGACATTCTTCGGACCGACACTCAATCGGTTCACCCGAGTTCTCATTGATAATGGGAGTGCTATCAATATCATGTACCGAGACACCATGGTGAAGATGGGTATCTCGGCAAACATGCTGCAACCGAGTTCTACACCTTTCATGGCATAGTGCCAGGTGTTTCATGTGCACCTATGGGCAAAATTTGGGTTGATGTGTTGTTTGGCACCAAGGACAACTGCCGAACTGAGAGCATCCAGTTTGAGGTAGTGGACCTCGAAAGTCCATACCATGCTTTACTCGGTAGGCCTGCACTGTCCAAGTTCATGATATCCACCCATGTGGGTTACCTCAAGATGAAAATGCCGGGTCCTAATGGCATCATCACTATCTCGGGTGATTACAAGCGTGCACTGGAGTGTGCCTCGGCTGGATCGTGCTTAGCCGAGTCACTGATCATCGCTGCGGAGAAGAAGAAGATCCATGAAGTGGTGGCATTGGCTCAGTCAGCGCAACTCGGTATGCCGGGTATGGCTAACCCGGAGCAGAATGCAACTTTCGAGGTGCCCAAAGAGACCAAGAAGATCAATGTTGACCCGGCATGCCCGGACCACAACGTCATCATTGGTACCGGGTTAACTGAGAAATAGGAAGGCGAGCTCAGTCACTTCCTCCGTGAGAACCGGGATATCTTTGCATGGTCAAATCAGGACCTGCCAGGTGTTCCGAGGGAGTTGGCTGAGCACTCTTTGTTCGTCAGACCGGATATGAAGCCGGTGAAGCAACCTATGCGGCGTCTCTCGGATGAGAGGAGAAAGTGATAGGTGATGAACTGGCCAGGTTACTTGCATCTGGGTTCATCATGGAAGTGCTGCACCCGGACTGGTTGTCTAACCCGGTCCTGGTGGAAAAGAAAAAAGATGACCCAATGTGGCCATTGTGTGGCGTATGTGTATTGATTACACAAACTTGAACAAGGCATGTCCTAAGGATCCATTCCCGCTGCCTCGGATAGATCAAGTGATCGATTCCACAGCCGGGTGTGAGCTGTTATCCTTTGTAGATGCTATTCTGGTTTTCACCAGATACCACTGAACCCTGCTGATCAAATGAAAACTGCTTTTATCACCCCGTATGGGGCTTATTGCTATCGTGTCATGACCTTTGGTTTGAGAAATGCTGGTGCCACTTACCAGAGATGTATGCAAAAATGCTTGCATGATCAAATAGGAAAAAATGTGCAGGTGTATGTCGATGACATTGTCATCAAGTCTAAGGAAAAAGCTACTCTGATTGATGATCTCCGAGAAACATTTGAGAATCTGAGGAAATTCCGGATAAAACTTAACCCGGACAAATGTACCTTCGGTGTGCCGGCAGGCAAATTACTCGGTTTCCTCGTGTCAAGCCGAGGTATCGAGGTGAACCCGACAAAAATCCGTGCTATTGAAAGCATGAGGTTACCGACATGTCTCAAAGACGTGCAGAAATTCACTGGATGTTTGGCATCTTTAAGTCGGTTTGTTAGCAGGTTGGGGAAAAGGCATTGCCTTTGTATCAACTCATGAAGAAAACAACCACTTCGTGTGGCCCCCGCAAGCAGATGCGGCGTTCACCGAGTTAAAAAAGATGTTGGCAACTGCGCCGATACTGGCTTCACCATTACCCAAAGAGCCGATGTTGCTCTACATTGCAGCCACAAACCGGGTTGTGAGTGTCGTATTGGTAGTGGAGAGAGAAGAAGATGGCAAAACTGTGCAGAGGCCAGTGTATTACCTCAGCGAGGTGATCTCGTTATCCAAGCAGAACTATCCGCACTACCAGAAAATGACATATGGTGTCTATCTGGCTGCTAAGAAGTTGAAACATTACTTCCAAGAGCATTCA
Source organism: Poa pratensis (assembly GCA_947311845.1). Taxonomy (NCBI): domain Eukaryota; kingdom Viridiplantae; phylum Streptophyta; class Magnoliopsida; order Poales; family Poaceae; genus Poa; species Poa pratensis. The sequence continues at coordinate 6,182,254 of CAMZMU010000020.1, read as the reverse complement.
ATCACTGTGGTGTGGAGGCTCCTATCTCGGAGATCATTGGGTGTAAAGATGCAACTGGCCGAGTAGCCAAGTGGGCTATCGAGGTGTCCCCTTACACTCCTCACTATGAAAGAAGAGATGCCATTAAATCTCAGGCACTGCCGGATTTCCTGGTGGATTGGGCTGAAATGCAATATGAGCCACCACGGCCTGACCCCAATTACTGGAGAATGCACTTTGATGGATCAAGAACAAAAATTGGTTTAGGTGCCGGGGTAGTCCTTACCTCGCCAAAGCATGATCAGTTGAGATATGTGTTGCAGATTCATTTTGCGGCATCTAACAATGTGGCCGAGTATGAGGCACTTGTTCATGGGCTAAATGTGGCCAAAGAAATTGGTATTCGCCGGATAGAATGTTTCGGAGACTCGGATTTGGTGGTGCAGCAAGTCTCGGGAAATTGGGATGCTTTAGATGCCAACATGGCGTTGTATCGGTTTCATGTCCAGAAGATCTCGGGGTTCTTTGAAGGTTGCGAGCTCACGCATATACCTCGGGCTGAAAATGACGCCGCCGATGTACTGTCCAAGCTAGGTTCATCCCGGGATCCAATTCCACCCGGCATAGCCTTGGAGCATCTGAGGAAGCCATCAATCAAACCATCGCCGGAGTCCGAGTCAATTTTTATCCCGGCAAAACCGGAGTCTGGTGCTGTTCCCATGGACGTCGATGTCGGATGCATTTGGGAGAACCCGGGGACTGCTTGGCAGAACCCGGGGACTGGTTACTCAACTCGGAAGAAGTAATGTCGGTTGACCTCATGGAGTGGATGATCGGTCTTTCCTGTGCGTCCTGTGCCGGAGTGGGCACAACCAATAATGGCATTTATGATGGATGGGAGTTTGCCAAGTAATGAAGTTGAAGCTAGGCAAGTACAAAGAAGATCCAAGGCATACACCATCATCAAACCGAGTTATACAAGAGAAGTGTGACCGAGGTACTGCAGCGATGTGTCGAGCCGCAAGAGGGCAGAGATGCTCCTGGAAATTCATCAAGGAGAATGTGGTCATCATGCTTCATCAAGAGCCTTGGTGGCTAAGGTATTCCGGCATGGGTTTTATTGGCCCAGTGCTTTGAACCAGGCAGAAGATATCGTCAGAAAGTGTGAGGGATGTCAGAGGTTTGCTAAAAAGATACACCTGCCAGCCTCGGCACTCAAGACAATTCCAATCACTTGGCCCTTTGCAGTTTGGTGCTGGATATGGTGGGAGAATTCAGGCCAGCCCGAGGTAACATGACTCATATGCTGGTGATGGTGGACAAGTTCACCAAGTGGATCGAGGTAAAGCCTATCCGGAAGTGTGATGGTCACACAGCGTGACCTTTTTGAAGGACATCATTTTGAGATATGGTTACCCCCATAGCATTATCTCGGATAATGGCACAAACTTTGCTGTGGGAGAGTTTGCTCGGTTCTGTGCGGATAAGAGAATTCGGTTGGACATAGCCTCGGTGGCACACCCTGAGGCAAATGGGCAAGTGGAAAGAGCAAATGCATTGGTGTTAGCCGGTATCAAAGCCGGTTGATTGAACCACTGTTGCGAACTCCGGGATGTTGGATAGAGGAGATACCAGCAGTGCTGTGGGGTCTAAGGACCACACCAAATCGATCAACTGGCTATACGCCATTTTTTCTGGTCTATGGAGCAGAAGCGGTCTGCCAACCGACATGGAATATGACTCGCCGAGAGTGGCGCTGTACACTGAAACCGAGGCAAAAGAAGCTCGGGAAAATGATGTTGATTTGCTCGAAGAAGCACGAGAACTGACCTTATCTCGGTCAGCTATATATCAGCAAAATCTCCGACGCTATCATAGCCGGAAGATCAGCCCTCGGGTATTCCGAGAGGGAGATTTGGTGTGAGGCTAGTGCAACGCAGTAAAGGCCGACACAAGTTGTCACCTCCATGGGAGGGACCGTTCATTGTGAGCAAGGCTCTGCACAATGATTCATACTATCTTATAGATGCACAGGCACCGAGGAAAAATGTGATGGACAAATCCGGAGAGGAGACCAAAAGACCCTGGAATGTAGCTCTACTTCGTCCCTTTTACTCTTAAGGGCGCAGTGTATGTATCTCGGTTTTTCCTTTGAATAAAATGCCGGCACTCCGAAAAGAAACTCGGGGACTGCCTTTGTCATATGCTTGTGTTTTATCTCGGTTTTTTCTGTGTTGTTCATATGTCGGATGATTTTGAGACCTCGTTTCAAAGTTCAAGTAATGTATGCTATTTTGTTGTGATCTTGTGACTCGACTGACGAACGCCGAAATGGCAGTCAAGAGCAGAGGTTATGGTATATGGTAAACATGAAAATGGACTCGGGGACTCGGTCCTAAAAAGATCCGACATATGTCGTTTACTAACCCGGTTTTTTCGTTCCTTTTCTTGTGTCGGATGACTCTAAACCTTACCTCAAAATTTACAAGTATTGTATGCTATAATGATTGATCTTGTGACTCGACTGTCGAACGCCTAAATGGTAGACAAGAGCAAAGATTACTAAGTATAGTAAACAAGAAAGTAAACTCGGGGACTTGGTGCAAAGTGATACGGCATTAAGCTTGTCTTGTTGAAGCTAATATGATAAAAGTAGCACTGCGAAATACTTAAACGTATATTTACATCTGCACCCGGCATTCCGGGGATTTAATAGTTCAAAGTTTCATAAGCTTAGGCAGCAGCCTCGGAGGAGCTCGGAGCAGTTGGAGCGGTGCGAGGCTCGGGAGCAGTCTCGGCGGCAGAAGAGCCTTCAGTGGTTGGAGCAACCTCGGGAGTTGGGTGGCTGCCGAGGCACCAGTAGTGTCGGTTACCGGCTTCTCAGAAGTCTCGGTTACCGGCTTCTCTGAAGCATCGGTCGCAGCCGGCTTGACAATGTCGGTTGCTTCGGCGGCAGAAGTGTCGGCAGCCCCGGCAGTGGAAGTCTCGGTTGCGCTGGCAGCAGCAGTCTCGGTCGCTCCGGCAGTGGCAGCGTCGAGAGTCTCGGCCTCGATCTCCTCATCAACGTCTTCTTCTTCTTCGCCCTCTTCATCATCCTGGTCTCTTCTTCGTCATCCGAGTAGGCGGGACCCGGGATGAAGTGTCGGGTGGGAGCATAACTGGCCATGAATTTGGCTGCATCTTTGCGGCTCTCTATCAATGTCGGATCGAGGTCCATTTGGAGCCTTGGCGCAGGGAGCGCACGGCGTTGAGATTGATGGACTCGTACCAGGAGAGCACAAAGGTAGTGCTTGATCAGCTCCGGCACGAGCTGCTGAGGATCTCCACTCTCGGATCCTGGCCTCGGCCCCCGTCAGACACTTGGACAGTTCTTCAATGCTAGAGGAGTTGGAGATCCTGGCCATAAGCTCGGTAAGCTTTGATACCGGCATCAAGAAGGTCCAGGCCAATGGCCTTCAAAGGAGAGATGCGGGCATTCAGAGCAGTCAAGTAATCTTCCATATCCCATTCCTCCGGGATTGGGCCAGCCTCGGCTCTCTTCGCTCGTGCCTTGCGCACAGTGTTGAGTGCAGCAGCCTTGGAGTGGGCGAAGTGATCTGAAGACAGAAAAGCTATCACCAAATTGAGTTATATACCGGCATATCTTAATGTCGGCGCAAGTAATGAAAGCAAAAGGAAAGGATAAAGAAACTTACAGTCCATCTCCTTGTTCAGCCGGGTGAGCTCGCGGAGCCAGATGTCGGATTTTGCCTTGAGGGCATCCAGTTCTCCTTGAGCCGAGGTAGCGCGAACCTCGGACGCTGCGAGCGTTTCCTGTGCTTCTGAGCAGCTTTCCTTTTGCATCAGGGCCTGCTCAATGCCGGTTTTTTCACCCTGGACCCGGGCAAGCTCCTCCTGGAGCCGAGACACTTCTTGCCGTCCTTCTGAAGGGCAGTGGCGTGCGCTTGTTCCTTGTTCTTCAGCGTCTCCTGAAGTTGCTTGTGGGACCTCTTGAGCTTGTTGTGGTCCAGAAGCAACTTCCGAAACACCGTGGTCCGAGCATTGGTGCAATCCTGAAAAGGGCAAAGAGTTAGTGCGGTTAGTTAAAAATTCATGCCGAGTAAAGCTGAGTGTCGGATTTCTTAAAGATTCCTGCCGAGTAAAACTCGACAAGAATCTCGGGGACTGGATGTCGGATTTTTGAGATCCTAAGTGTCGGATTTTTTGAAGACCCGAAGTGTCGGATTTCTTGAAGATCCGAAGTGTCGGATTTTCTGAGTTTAATGATGAAAATTTGGTGAAGTTTCGCGCTGAGTGATCTTTACTCGGGCGAGCACAGGTCACTCAACCCGAATCTCGGGGACTGGGGATTGTGTATGTTTATCATCTATGGCAAGGAAAATAAAAGTTTGGCTGAGGAAAAATACCTCGGCAAGCTTGCTGGCTCGAAGGGTCGAGACTTGCAAATTGTGCATGGCCTGAGCAAGTGCACTGGGGCCAGCTGGATGAGGAATGACCGGGTGCGCGGAGGAGACCTCGCTTGTGTCGGCAGCGTTCCAGTCCATGTGATATTGCTTCTCCGAGCCTAAGCTGTGTCCACTCTGAGTTTGGAGCTGGGGTAAAACCCAGCTGCCGCTGGCAACTCGGGAGACAGAAGTGGTGAGAGCCTGGTGCTCCGGGGTAGTGGTTGGAGTCAACACCACTTGTCTCTCCGGGTTGGCAAGCTGTTTCCCGGTGGCTGCTTGGCTATGTGTCGGCTTGGCAAGTGGAGTAGCTTTCCGAGTTGTCAACTCGGTGGACTTGATGGGGGACTTGGTGGTGGACCTCGGCCGGGGCGGCTGCTTCGGCTGCTGCTGTGCTGTTGAGGTTGTGGCTGTCCTTGGTGTGTTGTTGTTGCTGCTGCTGCTGTTGTTGTTGCTGCTGCTGTTGTTGTTGTGGTGGTGGTTGCTGTGCGCCCGAGGTCACCGAAGTGTCGGCCCGCGGGATGTCGGTTTCCATGGTGGGGGCATCGGTGCCATCATCCTGGTCGAGGATCACGACCTCGGGAGTGACAGAGGAAGTGGCGGGTACCCCGGAGTCACGTGGCCGAGCCTCGGCTGTACTCGGAAGGGGCGAGCGCATAGAAGAGGCACTCTGCTCAACTTCAAGGGGGGCACTGCGTCAAACAAGAAAAATGTTATGTCGGGAAAAAGTTATCCCGGCAGAAGGAAAAAAGGAAGTAACTTGTGTCGGCAAAGATATCTTACCCTTCAGTAACTGGCGGCATCTTCTTGCCCTTCCTCGGCTTGACTGCTCCTCTCTTCTGTCGCTTCGCCTGCGGCGCGGCTGGATCCGAGGATGTGGAGGTTCCGGTTTTCGAGGTACCAGTCTCGGCGCGCTTGCGAGATGCCACTTGTTTGCCCGAGGTAGCAGGGCGTGCACTCGGGGCAGAGCCACCCGGGTTAGTTGGTGCCGGGGCTGGGGGAGCAAAGGCGATGGGACGAGCGTCAATTACCTCTAGCATTTCGAGGTCATCATCATCTGACCAATCTCGGATGGAAGCTCGGGCTCGAGGCTTACCCGGGGTAGGGGCGCCAGCTCTTGGTATTGGCAGTTGATCCTCGTCATCCGGATCTTCTGCCTCGGCGACGTCCGGGCAGGGATATCTTGGCCCCATTTGGCGGAGGGATCCTCTCCATCTTCGGTCTTTTGCCGAGTAAACCTCTGCGAGTTAAAAGCAGTAAAACCGAGTTAGTTTATGAGCCAAGTATGGAGCCGACAGAAGGGTGATCTCGGCAGAAAAAGTATGTCGGTATAAATTGCAAGTTACTTACTTGTTCCGGAAGCCGAGCTCTGTCATGAGGTTCTAGACCCCATTCCCATTCCTCGGTCATCGTCGTTCGGGCAATGGCCTTGACGCGTCTTCTGACCTCGGATTTGGTCAGCTCGTGGGTGCTGATCCGGTTGGATCATACTGGCCACTCATGTGGCAATCTTGTGAACCCGGTTTTGGAGGGGGGAGACTCGGCGGCTGACAAAAGTCCTCAAAAGATCATCGCTTAGCAGGCCTGCTCCCACAAGCTCCTCAACAATCTTGTGAATGTCATTGATCTCGCGGTTCGTGTCCTTTGGGTTGAAGCTCCAGTTATGCTGATCCGTGGGGGTAGCAAGAGCAAATACCGGCAGGTTCAGAAGGTCAACATTATCTGGGCTGTCCGGGTTCTTCACATAGAAGAACGTGCGCTGCCACTTCCGGCATGACTCCAGGCCCTGAATCCGAGGGAAGATGGAACCTCTCCGAGGTATGATGGTAGCAGCTCCGCACGGGGTCATCACCTTGGGGAAGTTCTTGTTCTCCGGATCCGGGAGACTCTGCTTCCGGAGTTGAAATACTTGGCCCAGAGCTCGACGGTGGGCCAAAGTCCGAGGTATCCCTCGGAGAAAGCAACGCACGCTGAGAGCGTTGTGATGGCATTAGCTGGGAGATGGTGGGGTTGAAGACGAAATTTGTCGAGGAAGCTCGGAAGAATGTGCTCGCCGGGAGTCCGAAGCCGCGCTCGAAATGCGCGACGAAGACTACCCGTTCACCCTTTTGAAGATCCGGTTCGGCCTCGTCGCCAGGAACCCGGCATATCACTTGTGCCGGAATTCGCTTGGTCCGGACAAGCCAGTCTATCTCGGCCTGGGTTGCGTCGGAACCTTCCCACCCGGCGCGCTCTCCCTCCTCAACGATATCCTCGGCAGGCTCGGGGTATTGCTGGTTGACATCTCGGAAGGGATCTGCAAAAGAGGCACAAAGAAACGAGATAAGTATCTCGGAGTATTGGGCAACGGAGGAACCGAGATAAGTATCCCGGTATTTAGGCAGCGAGGAACCGAGATAGGGATCTCGGAACATTTGGTACAGAGGAAAAGTGCATAAGTGGCGGGAAACACGTTTCTGTGGCTAGGTGTTTGTGGGAAAGATCTACGGGGAAAAATAAATAGAAGTTAAATACAAGAACTTGTGAGTTGAAATTTGTGAAGGCCCGCGGAGAAACTACCGCGAGATTGCTAAGAGGCCCGGTGGAGAAAATACAGAGGGGATCCAAGCAACCAAGTTCATCATCGTCTATGCATTTAGATGTAAAAGCTTCTACGGATAGGAGGAGGAGGATGAGCAAATCCAGCGGAGAGGATGAACACGTTCATCGGCAATGGCGGTGGCAAGAACTTACCGGAGGTTGCGACGGCGGTGCGCGGCGAAGAGGCGCGGGGCTCGCCGGAGTGCGCGTGTCCAATGGCGGCGCGAGGTGCTCCGGTGGGCAGCAACGTGTGAGTTCCGGCGTCGTGCGGTGACGGAGTTCTCGGCGCGGCGGCGATGGTGTGGGAGAGAGAGAGAGAAGAAGAGGATTGCGGAGAAGACGAGAAGAGGAGCTCGTTCCCCTATTTATGGGCACGGGCCGCGGGCGGTTTCCGGTTTTACCGCGTGCGGTTACCGCAACGTGCGCGCGGATTAACCGCGCACGATCTGCACGGTTACGGTGTTTGCGGCCGCACGATCCGCCGCATCGTGGGCCACAAAGTGGTAACAGCCCGCGGCGTGATCGCGTGCGGTTAATGGCGCGGGAATCGAGGAGGCACGCCGCGGTCAAAGGCACTCAAGTGCCCATGCGACTTGACGACGCGTGACGTGGGCGGCGTGCGTGCAGTGATACGTCTATCCGCGCACAGGAACCGAAGTAACGCGCAGAGTTTCTCTGCCACGTGCTGTGGAGAGATCCTGGGAGAGATTGTGGGAATCTTTCTGTGTCGGAGAGACCGGCACAAGGGTGAATCTCGGAGGTTTAGGAAAGTTGGGTCTTTGAAGCTCGCAATAAACCGGCATGTGAATGTCGGATGGTTGGATTAAGTTGAGTTGGTCGAGAAAGCTTGACTCGCTCCGTCAGCAAAATTCTAGTGTCGGAGAAAACCGACACTGGAGCTTATGTCGGAATCAATGGAAGAGGTTGTTCATGGCTTTACGGTTGAACCGACATGGCAGTGTCGGATGGTTGTTTCGGTTGTTTAAACCTGCTGTGGCCCTTCATCCAAGGTTGCAGGACCGCACCAGCTTCGGGGACTAATGTCGGGGGGCTACCCCCGGGTAGGGTCATGTTGTGGTAAAAGCTATGCCCAGGTGTGGGCCAGGTTACAGTAAAAACCGGCATACCTGGACTTAGGAGCGCGGTGTAGGTGCAAACCGACATAAACGTACCGAGTTAGCCCAGGTCTGGAGGGACCGAGATACCGTGCTGGTGGCAGCCGGCATGTGCCGACCGAGACAAGGGATCCGAGATAAGGATCCGAGATAACATAACCGACATATGTATGTCGGTAACTTGTGTGTTTTCTTATGTGCAGGGAAGAATATTTGAGGAAGGAGGATCCGGCATATCCATGCCGGGTTATCCATATGTCGGACAAGAGTCAATGCTCCTGTCACCTCCCGTCTGGCACGGGAGCGCCTGACACAGAAGCGCCTGACACGGGGGCGTGCAGGAGGCCGAGATGGCAGGCCATCATTCCGCCGCTGACTCCGGGTTATCCGGGAACAGACTGCGAGGCAGAGGCATGGGCAGGCCCTGCCTTGTCGCTGACCTCGGGCGTACTTTGGAGCAGAGGCATGGGACAGGACATGGGCAAGCCACGCCCTGTCCACTGTGCAGAGACAATCATGACGTGCAGGCGTGCGTGTCTGCAGCGCCGGTACGGAGAGGTGACCGTTGCAAGGGGTATTCCGGTAACCCGGTTTAGCCTATATATATGCCCTTACCCCCTCCTGCGTGAGGGACGGTGCCCAGAGAGACTTTTCCACCATAGCTTCATCTCCTTCCTTGTGCTTTGCACCATTGTTGCGGGATACAGCTCAAGAAGCAAACTTGTATTCGTGATACCGAGATATATACAGAGAGACAGGCAGGAGTAGGGGTTTTACCTCCTCACGAGGGCCCTGAACCTGGGTAGATCTTGGTGTGCTGCTGTGTTCTTCGTGTGCGCTCCTTAGCGCGCTAGCCCTCTCCCGGATTCCACCAGCGTCCATCGGCCCCACACTTTAGCCATCCTATGGCATCTGCCGTGATACCACCACGACACATAGACAGCTAGGGGAAAACCCACAACCGGAGCAAGTTCATCGTATAGAAAATTGAGTACCACTGCTATGCTCTTAGGGTGCTACACCATGAAGAAGATGAGCATGTCAACACCGCCGGCGGTGATGACTAGGCAAAGGACGATGTATGAAAAAGTGACGCAACACACCAACATGTGGTTGTGCTCGTGGTGTTCTAGTGACATAATGATTGGCACTCGTGGCTGCCGCGGTGGCTTGCAGTTATTCTTACTTGGCGGTGGCACCAACAGGGCCACCTCAAGGGCCTATAGGTTAGACAAACATGGCACCGTCCACTCCGCTCTAGTAATGTATTCTCATAATCATGTAAATTTATCTATTATCTCGAAGAAAGTACTAATCTCTAAAAAAAAGTTTATTTGTTACATAGGAGGAAGTCTTCACCGCAAATTGTGTATCTCGTAGTAAGAAACCAACCTAGTCTTCCCATAAAAAACACAATCTAGTCTGCATTGGCAAGTTTAATTAGACTCGTACTCTCTCGTGAGAGCCCTACTAGTTGTAAAATGAAAGCTATGATAACTAGGTATACAGTTTTAATATTACGCGTACATTTCTATTTCAGAAACTTACACAAGACGTTGTGCAGACTAGATAACATAAAACATATTTTGATGGGTTAACAGATCACACCGTATAAACGCGGAAGTTATAGAATTCACAATACTTATTATGATCGTTAGTGATTGGTTTAAGTCATTATATTTCAATATCAAGTACTCCCTCCGTCCCAAAATAATTGTCTCGCATTTGGCTAAAAGTGGATGTATCTAGTCATGAAACACATCTAGATACATCCACTTTCTGGCAAATCCGAGACAATGATTTTGGAACGGAGGAAGTACATATAATCATGCTACATGCTTTAATTATTTAAAAAAATGTTACTTGTAAGACACACTTAAACAAAAAGAGGTGGAGAAGACAGTAGTTCCACTTATGCTGTAGATGTTTTTATAAATTTTCTGATGTAATGATACACTCGAAACTTCTATTAAAATATATGTTAAGTATACTCAATAGATATGTCTTCCAAAATATTTATCATTAACTCCAAAATTAGCAGCAAAAGGAGGCGTATAATTTTTCTTTTTGCATTTTTAGCCTATGTGTATAAATAAAAAGCTAATATATAGTTTTGTTTACAAAATTATTTAAATTCAACACAAGGTAATCATTTTTTTAATGTACATACAATACAAGAAGTACACATATAATACTATTAACAATTTACATTTAGTTAATTGTGCAACATATATATGGAGATATACGTACTTATAAGATCATAATATAATAAAACCAAGTAAAATGGAAATATAAGAGTTTGGTATAAAATATATTGGCTTAACTCGTCTCGCGCGTCCGATAAGGAGGACCGGGTGCGTGCGCCTAGGAGGAGGAAGGCTGCGAGCGCAGGGGAATGGTGGCGCGGCGTGGGGAGAGAGGCAGCGCCCTTGTCCTCTTGTAGAGGAAAGGCCTGGTGCAGACGCGTATTGGCTGCCAAAAAGTACTCAGGCGAGACCCGCCTACGCGACCGGTTCGACCAGCGGGTGCCTCCGTCTCCGACGCTGTCTATTGGGTCCACGATTCAGTGAGCGTACGCGTAAACTTTCCGCCGGATGGTACCCATTGCTCAACGTCAGATGGTGCGGCTTTCTAGGCCGCCGGGGTGGTCGGCGAGGCGAGGTGCACCTCACGTGCTCCTCCGTCTCTGCTCACAACGGGAGGATGACCAAAACTTCTACACTGCATCAAATGGACTGATTATTATTATTTGAAACAAAATATTCATTTTGTGTTTAATTAGGGGTTTCAAGGCGAGGTGGCCTGTAGTAGACCTTGACACACTGCTCCATGCAGTGGCGGATATAGGCTTATGCTACAAATTACATGAACAAAATAACATAAGTATTATATAAATTCAAATTTTATGAGCATTACATTACAGTACTATATATTCGTCTAAGTGGCATCATAATCCCACCAAATAGTTCAAAATATATTTTAAAATATTAAATAATCAATGTAATATATATGGGTACATGTTATAATTTTGCATTTGTGGAGGGGGTGCATTACCATCATCCCCTGGCTCAAAGTGCAAGCAAGGTTGGGCGACCGCGAGGGCAATTCGGACGTTCTTACTCGGCTTTCGCCGGTGACAACTATACTTCGAAGCGGTTTTAAGACGACTTCCACAGGTAGCTTTCGTTACGGCAGACCGTCTTTGACGAGGTGCATTGTGGCTTTTGCTCGATTTGGCTACGCTCCATGTCTCCATACCCAACCAATGTGGTCCTCGCATGGATCAACAGGCCGTGCCAGACTTGTTTGATGTAGCACCGATGAAGGATATGATCTGGGTGAAACGGTCGACTTGGGTTGGGAATTTTGTGGAGGCAGTGCCGAGGGAAGACCTTGTCTTTGACTTGCGGCCGAGACAAGCGAAGGTTGATCTCTCAGGCATTGTAATACTTTTTGCAGACGTTGTTGAGGCAATTCTGACGCTTACTCGGCCCTCGGTGGTGACAACTATACTTCGAAACGGTTTTTGGACGACTTCTGTAGGTAGCTTTCATTGCGGCGGACCATCTTCAACGAGGTGTATTGTGGCGTTTGCTCAATTTGGCTACGCTCCATGTCTCCATGCCTAACCAATGTGTTCCTGGCATGCATCAACAGGCCGTGCCAAACTTCTTTGGGGTAGCGCGGATGGCAAAGGATATGATCTGGGTGAAACGGTCGATTTGGGTTGGGGATTTTGTCGAGGCAGTGCCGAGGGAAGACCTTATCTTTGACTTGCGCCCAAGACAAGCGACGGTGGATCTCTCGGGCATTGTAATACTTTTTGCGGACGTTGTTGAGGCGATGCTCTTGTACATCTCCTAACTTGCGGTGTTGATTATGACTAGCGCACCCAACGTCTTATCCCTCCAGATGTCTTGTTTTATCAAGCACGTGACTCTATTTATCTTTTTACTTCACATAGTTAACCGAACGAAGTACCCACGAGACTCCACATAAGGAGAACAAAAGTCGTGTTCCGAGGGGCGGAGGCAGGATTGTACACTTAGGGTAGTTAACATGGTAAATATTGTTTGGATGTTTCATTTCCGTGAATAGACATTATAAAGCAAAAGCCATTAGCTCGGGGATACGGATACCACACGTGCGCATAATACCTAACCACAAAATGTTTAGCGTTGTCCATAAGCATCGACTCCTTAGACACATCATGAGTGGAAAGCTCTTGAACATAAGGCTACATAGGTTTTTTCAATTTTAGTCGCGGTCAATACAACGTATCCAGTTTTCAACAACGAATTTAGTCTGTGTTGGAAAGCCATTTTTTCGCCGTAAACGTCCAGTTACGCCGGATTTTAAAACCATTTAGTGGAGATAATAAAAGCCATTCGTTTGTTTAAGTTTATAAGTGTTTTCTTAGATAATATGGTCAACGCATTAGTACAGGTTGTTCCCCAATCAACGTTGCTAATCAACGTTTTTGCACTTATGGCCCATCTCAGCTATAACACCACCAAGAAGCCCAGATTAGGTTTGGAGCTCATTATTTTTCCAGACTTCGCCTTCTGTTTGCCCAGACACGAGCCGTGAGCGCCTATCTCATCTTACCCCCAAAATAAACCTAATCGCCTCCTCACCCTAATACAGTAGATCTGATAATCTCTTCCAATCAATATGCCATGAGGCTGCCGCCGCTCGGTGCTGACAAGTCACAAACTACACAAACACCAGCCGCTAGCACTAGCAGAACAATACCCGGAGTCTAGTAATGGTTCTCCTCAATCCTCGTCGATTTTTTGGCTTGGGTTGCTGCTCATGTCGACATGCCACTGCTGCGGTGCACACCATGTCGATTTCCCCGATCCTAACTGATATCAAGGACTTAAAACTGGAGGTACGCTTGTATTAGTATGCCACATATATATTTGTTGACGTTTGTGCACCAAACCAAGTACAAGTGCTAGCCTAGCCAATAATCAGCAAGGTTCAAGCCCGGTAGAAATGCTAGTGGAAAATCCAATAGTTTATCTATATCTCTACTATATATATATATATATATAGTATGTATATATACGATTTGAGAGCTAACTTTGAAAGCATGAGGCGTAGTAAGAGTCATTAAGGCTCTAAATTTGTGATTTGTCTGCCATTGAATCGGCAAGGTTAATCCTAACGATATTTGGAACAAAAAGATAACTCCTATAACTCGGTCATACACTAATATTTTTTTTGCCTCCACGATCCCTCGCCCCCCTATACCTAAATCCTGGCTCTGCCCCTGCTCCTCATGGTTCTTAACCATGGTTAGACTGGTTAGGCCCTGTAGACCGCCATATCCCATGCCTTTTTCCTGCACAGATCCCCGTGCGATTAGTGCAATTAGAAAAGATCGGATCAAAGCAGTAATGACGCTTAATCATGCAGGGGTGAAAAGCACCTGAACTTTTGCTTTGGGCAAAGATGGATGGGAAATTAAAACTCCGCCATGTACTAGGAGCGTGTTTGGTGGCCTGCATGAAGTCTAGCCCGGCCCGCCAGCTGCAACTTGCCCGTGTTTGGTAGCCTGTGAAGCGTGCTAGGCCTGGCCAGCGCGGTTTCTAAAGCACCCTCAGGCCAGGCCCCATAGGTACGGCCTAATAGGCCGTTTCTAGGTAGCCAGGCCGCGAGGCGAAGAAACGTGGCAACGGCTACATGCCTGGAGAAGCGCGGGAGACACGCCGGGAGACACGCCATAACCCCCCCTCCCCCCCCCCCCCCTCGCACCCACGCCTCTTCTGACTGTCACCGTTCTCACGTCCCATCGCCTCTCTTACCGCCCAAGAAAACCCAATGCCAGCGGCTCCTCCGCCTCCTCCTCCCCCACCGCCGGCCCGCGTCCCATCAGCCATAGCGCATCCCGCAGCTCGGTGGCGAGAGCCGTGCGGGAGTTCGAGAAGGGGGCCGCCAGCGGTGGTCGGAGTGCGGCGGCGCAGATTGTCCCCGCTCTCCTCCCGCCCATGAAGCGTCCTTCGCCGATTTCGCATCGGCCAAGCCCGGCGGTGATGGCGGCTTCGGAGACGCGGAGGCTCGCCGAATCTGCAAGGGCAGTCCAAGCGGCGGCGCATGCAGCCGCTGTGAGGATGGTCGGGGGTCCGGCGACTGGGTTCCCCAATCTGGTCCCGGTGCCGGTCCAGGACGCCCCAGTGCATAGCTTTGCGCCGATGAGGCCAGCGTCGACTCGTCCTCCTCGAGTCGCTGCATCGCCGCCTCTTGGGCCGCCGCCTGGGTTCCCACTTCTAGTCCAGGTTCCGGTGAACCAGTACCCGCTGCCAAGCTTCGCGGCTCCAAGACCTCCTCCTCCTCCAGCAACCGACGCTGAAAGGACAATGATGTCGCCTAGAGGGGGGGTGAATAGGCGGTTTAAAACTTTTACGGTTTAGGCTTGATAATTGCGGAATAAAACTAGGTGTTTAAATTAACAAGCCGACAACCTAAATAAACTAGGTTCACCTATGTGCACCAACAACTTATGCTAAGCAAGACAAGCAACAAGGTGATAGCAATAGAATACTTCAAGCACGAAGGCTATCACAATGTAAAGTGCATAAGTAAAAGGCTCGTGTATAGAAATAACCGAGGCACGCGGAGACGAGGATATATTCCCGAGTTCCTCCTTGTTAAGGGAGTACGTCTCGTTGGAGAGGTGTGAACCGACACAACGGTTCAACAACCACAAAGGTTTCACCTTCTTCTCCGATGAACCGCGCGCACCACAAAGGTTTGGTTCACCTTCCACTATCGGAATCCTTCGAGGCGGAATTCGGAGCCTTTCAACAACAATCCGTGGCACAACCCACAATGGGATCGGGGGCTCCCGAACGGCTTTACAAGTGACCACAAAGGTCCAACCAACACTAATAACGTCTAGGGTCCAAGGACCCAAGAGTAATAAGCTCACAAACTTTCAACTTCTACAAATCCTCGTGGAGAGCACACCGATGCACCAAATGCAAAAGGTGAATATCCACAAATCCTCGTGGAGAGTAAAGCACACCGATCCACAAATCCGTTTCCCTCACTTAGAGGAGAAATCGATCGGTGAATATGTAGATCAAGATCATCTCTCACTTTCCCTCAAATATAAGCAAGAATCATGGGAGAAATTGAGTTGGGAAGAGCAAGCTTTCAAGTGTCAACAATGGAGGAAGAGAGAGGGGGAAAACTTGCTCAAAAGATGTAAACGTTGGGAAGAAAACGGGAGGGGCGATTTGGTGCCCGAGCACACCTGCTCCCGAAATCTGGAGCGTGGAAGTACCTTGGAGATTGTGTTCCCGCATGTGCTTGGTGCTGGTAAAAACAGGGTGGGTGCGGTGAATCCCCTCAGCCAGACTGTACTGCTGGGCCCCTTTATGACGCGATGTTTCAGATTTGACGACTTGATGAGACGGATTGAAACGTGGAAGTTTCCTGTTCCGTTGGAACATGGCGACATGGTTTCGATCTGTGGGCACATGAAAAGCTGAAAAAGATCTCGCCAGGTGAGTTCACGGCGAGATCGAGCCGAGATGGGATCTAATAACGTCAAAACCGGCGACTGCTGTTAGGAATCCGCAAGGAGGATGTTGAGTACATGTTGGATCACCGCTCACATCTGTGGAGTATGCGGCGCAGCAAAGCAAACTTCTTCCGCCTTGTCGCCGTGCTCTCTGGTCTGATTGCCATTGGAAGGTGGTTTGAGCTTGTTCGTTCGTGGCAGCGCCCGGTGCACTCATGCCTTGCTGTGCTCACATTCCTGGTGTTCGTCCTGATGCCGGAGCTGATCCTCCCAACAGCCTTCCTGTGATGGCGTTCACCGGGCTATGGAGGTACCGTGTGCGTCCAAGGCACCCACCTCACATGGAGATGCGGCTGTCTCATGCCGATGCAGCCACCGTCGATGAGCTGGACGAGGAATTCGACACGTTCCCGTCAAGCCGGGGCGACGTCGTGCGCTTCAGGTACGACCTCCTCCGCAGCGTGGCGGGGAGGGTGCAGACGGTGGTGGGCGACATTGCAACACAAGGCGAGCGAATGCAGGCCGTCCTCAGCTGGCGCGACCCGAGGGCGACGCTGCTCTTCTCCATCGCCTGCGTGGCTGCTGCGGTCATCGCGTATGCTGTGCCGATGAAGGTGGTGATCGGTCTGTGGGGCCTGTACGCCATGCGCCCGCCTAGGTTCCGCAGCAGGATGCCGTCCCCGCTGATGAACTTCTTCCGGAGGCTGCCTTCCAAGGCCGACATACTGCTCTGATCCTGGGTAGCAGTCTCTGCAGCTGCAAAATGGTAACTAACCTTGTGATTGATTTAGTTGGTGGTTATTTTTGGCTGGAAGAGTATGATCCTCTACCAAGAAACAAACAATTGTTTCCTGTAGGTGGTACCTTGTGTGATTGTTCTTTAATTGCTGTTAGTGGTTAGGTTATGTGTATGCTCTGCTTTGTGTTGCACCTTGTCTTAGCTGCAACAGTAGAAGTAGAGGAAGACTTGTAGTAACTTAGCATAGCAGCCCAGTGGTGCTGTTCTTGTAGTCCCAGTTTCAGTTATGCAAAGACTTCTCAGTAGATGGTAGTTAATCTATGTGATGCTGATGTGTTTGATGAAAAATAACCAAGTTTAATTTATCAGTACAAGACCGCCTGATGCTATATGTTATCCACGTTGGCTACTGTACCCCGATGTCAGGATGAGGGATACAACCAGGTTTAATGATTTTACTATCAGTACTATTGATATTTACTTCAAAGACTGGGAATGATGGTGGTGGTGCTTCTCACGTGCAGACATCCATGTGTGTTGTTGTTTCTTGTTCTCTGCTACTGATAATAAAAATCTTGTCTTGACAGCTCAGAGACTACTTGTATCTTTTCTTTTAGTTTTGTCTCCATTCTGTTCCATGTGGCTCCAGGCTTAGAATAGTGAAACAAGGAATTCTTGTTCTGTTATCAAATCTGAACATGCAGGTGTGGTGTTTTGTTAACTGTACATGATATGTTCAGAAAAGTTGACTACTTGACTGGTTGCGGACTTGTGCTGGTGGTTACCCAATTCATGTCTATCTTGGGAGCAATTTTGTGGAGCAAGGCAAAATGCCATCGCGTGATCCTTGAAGTTTATGTTCGTAGCAGGTTGTGCTTAGCTGACGAATTGTTGCAGGATAACATGTGTTGCGGGCTACCTTCAACACGAGATATCTTGGCTTGCCTCTCTCTATTTGGCAACTGCGGTTGGTCGACTTCCAACCTCTCGTGGACAAGTGTGCGGGGAAGGTTTCCGCTTGGTTTGAGAGGTTCTTCACCATGGCCGGCCGAGGCACTCTTGTCAAGTCGGTTCTATCCTCCCAAGCTATTTACCACTTGACACCCTTGGTTGTCCCTCCGCCCCTTGTTATCAAGCTCAACGAGATCTACCGTCCTTTCTTTTGGGCGGGCACGGACAAAGCCTACGGTGGGAAATGCAAGGTTAATTGGAAAGCCGTTTGTCGCCCCACCGATCTTGGGGGCCTAGGGATTCTTCACACCGACAAGTTTGCGAGGGCATTGCGATTAAGGTGGCCATGGCTTCTTTGGAAAGACCAAAACAAAATTTGGGCGCGCTTCGGTACACCTTGCACTACGGAGAACATGGACCTCTTCTATGCCTCTACAACAATTACCGTTGGGGATGGGGCGAAGGCCCACTTTTGGGAGGCGCCGTGGCTTGATGGGCCAAAACCTAAGGAGGTTGTGTCGCTTGTTTATGAGGCCTCCTCTAGGAAGAATTGGTCCATCCATCAAGCCTTGGCGAATGATGCTTGGATCCACAAGATAAAATTGGATGAAGCCTTCACCATGCAACACTTGCTCGAATTCGTTGATCTATGGACTATGTTGCAAAACTTCAACTTGGATGCCTCTACCGAGGACTCCATTGTGTGGAACCTCACGACGGATGGGGAGTACTCCGCCAAGTCGGCCTACCAAGCGCAATTCTACGGCTCTACTCCTCCGACATGAAGCGCTTGGTGTGGAAGGTTTGGGCTCCTCCGAAGACCAAGTACTTTGCGTGGCTTGCTCTACAAAACCGGCTATGGACGGCGGACCGCCTTGCCTGCAGAGGTTGGCAAAATTGTGGTATTTTTCCTCCTTGCAAATCTACGCCCGAGACGGTCGACCACCTACTCCTCCATTGCCGCTTCACTACTAGGATTTGGGCTCTTTTGAAGACTTGGCTTGGCCTCACTTTTGAGCAAGTTTTATGGCCGACTCTCTCCCTCGAGGAGTGGTGGCAACACATGACCGGAGGTGGCGCTCACAATCGCAAAGCCTTGGCCTCCGTTGTCCTCTTGACGTCGTGGGAGATTTGGAACGAGAGAAATGATAGGGTGTTCCGCAACAAATATACATCCTCACAAGCCATTTTTTCAAAGATCAAGAACAAGGCTGAGATTTGGGCCCTTGCGGGGGCGAAACGTCTAGGAGAAATTTTACCGGGAGAGTAATCCCGTTGTATCTCAATGTTGTTGTTCCAACTCTCTCTTAATCTATACCTAATAAAAAAGTATTAAGGTTTCTTGTGGTACGTCATTCAAATTGCCCCTGAAATCGCGAGCCGTTATCGCCGCCTCTTGGGCCGCCGCCTACCTCGCGCCTGCCCGTCGTTATCGCCCCGGCTCAGTTCCTGGCGGACCAGCAACCCTCCCCCACCAGCATCGCGAGCCGAGGCGGCCCCCCCAACTCCCAGCGCGCCCCGCCGCGGGCCTGGGCGCCCTGGCCTCCCCTGCTCCGCGTACGTGAGTGGGTGGGCAGGCACCCAGGTGCCGGCCCTGAGCACCAGCAGCCCCGCGCGGCCGGCGTGCTCTGGCTCCTGGCCGCGACCTGGACTTCAACTCGCCTCTCGAACGCTACGCGGGATGAGATATACTATACCCTCATCGGACCAAGCTCCAGGAGCTCCAAGCCCACGCCAAAGCTCGATCTATTTTTTCCTTCAGCTCAACTCTGTTCAAAGAGGAATTGCAAGGAGGCAGGAGAACGTAGATTAAAGGCACCCACACTGAGGACAATGATGCAAGGAGGGCGAGCGCTGGTGGCTTTGGAGCAAGAAATCGGGCTCCAAGGTCTCGCATGTCTAGATACAACTCCTCTGCACTTCACCGATGTTGGTCACTGCACACATGTTAGGTGTTCGACAAAATGCCAGTGTACTTATACTGTCTGGTAACTCATCACCATAAGTCTTTCAGCTCGTAGATGCATTTCTCATGTGATGTTGTTCTAAATTATTGGTTATGTTATGGACAAATAGCTGATTTCAAAGTCCTTTTTTAAAGGATCGTATGGCCACCTAGAGGGGGGGGGGGGGTGAATAGGTGCTACTCCAAATTTTAATTCTTTTTCGATTAAGGCTTGACACAAAGGTAAATTCTCTAGATATTCAACTACGATGAATTTACCTATATGACAAGTTAAGTCTAAACAAGATAACATACAAGTAGTAAACAACAAGGAAGGAGTAATCGATCGGGAAGCACGCCGAGACAAGGATGTGTTCCCGAGTTCCTCCTTTTTAGGGGAGTACGTCTCGTTGGAGGGGTGTGAGTTTCAATACTCAAGATTCCACAAATGGCCTCACCCTATTCTCCGATGAACCTCGCCCAAAAGCTCGGTTCACCTTTCTTTATCGGAATCCTTCAAGGCGAAATCCGGATCCCTTACAACAAGCTTGGAGCACAACCCACAAAAGGATTGGGAGCTTCCAAGCACCACAACTTCGCTACACAAAAGTAGCAAGCAAGTAAGTACAACAAGATGCCTAGTTTTTCTAGTGGAAACTCTAGGCTCGAATCCCTCAAGTGAATGAGGGGGAAATGAAGAACGCTTCGGTGAAGTTGTAGATCGGGAACTTCTCCTTCAATTCTCCTAGTATTAGTGAGTTTAAGTGGAGTGATTGGGAGATCGGTGAGCTTTGGTCTTGCAACAATGGAGAGCAATAAATTATGGACGAGCAATAAATACCCCTCCCAAATCGAGTCGTTGCAAGACACCAGGAGGCCGGAATATCCGGTTCAAGTTGGGGCCGGAATATCCGGCCTGGATATGAATAATCCGACCCAAAGGTCCGGTTTCGGCAGACAACCGCACTTTTGGTTGGCGACTGGTCCTTAGCGAAAATTCTCGAGGGGGCGGAATATCCGCCCCGGAAACCAAATGTCTGCCCCAATATTCCGGTTTACCCAGATGCCCGCACAAACGACTGGCAGCTGGTCCTTGGCAGAAATTCCTGGGGGCCGGAATATCCGGTCCAAAAACCAAATGTCCGGCCCCAATATTCCGGTATCAGCAGCTTAACGCACAAGCTCTTCTCTCACAACTTTGGAGTTTGATGCTTAGGATTTGGCCCTAAATCCTGTATCACTTAAACACTGTTAAAATATCACTAGTGTTGTTACCTAACACACAAAACATAGAGGGATGATAAAATGCCCTTTCACTTTTCATCTCTCTCAAGTGCCTCGCCCAAGCATGAGGACAATTCTGCTCGCTGCGCCATCTCGCTCGTTGTGGTAGATGGAAATTATGGATGAGGCAGATGGGTGTGGTGGTGACAGCTGGAGGTGAGGATATGCCTGAAGCCGCAAGGTCTGTATCCACTAACGTCTATGTGTAAATTTAACTCTGAGTGTTGTCGACCCTCTACTGCTGCTGCTAGCTATGATCTATCTCGATGCTTTGTCTCGAAATCTGTGATTGTGGTTCTGCTTATGTAATGCATGGATTTTTCATGAATGCAGACACTTTAAGATGATTGAATTTTTTTGTCAGACTATATGTACAAAAGGTTCATATACAACTAATTACGTCTGGAGGACATTATTATGTATTTCATAAATCCTAGAGCATCACTTTCTATTTATAATATTTACACATATGCAACATGGAAATAGTTATATTTCCCTTCAAAACATGGGTATTTTAGTCAATTATAAAGACAATGCATACGAGATCACCAGATCATAGATGATGCGCTCGAAATTGCCGGCCAAGCCATTCAAGTGTCCCTGCCTGTTGATGTTAAAAATTAAGAAGAAAAAATGAACTAAGTCTAGGGTGACGTGGGTCGATCTGCAGCTCTACCATTCTTGTTTTTTTTTTTGAGAACACAGTACAACACAGACGCTCACAAATACGCACATACACTCACCCCTATGAACGCACGCACGCACACCCTACCCCTATGAGCACCTCTGAAGGACTGAGCCGGCAGATCTTGAGGTTGACGAAGTCACCACAGGCGCCTCGCTGTTGACGGGCACGTCACCTACCACTGAAAGAATAGCGCCGGATAATCCTGGAATAAATCCAGGTAAATGCAAACGCCCATGCCAAGTCTAGGACTTGAACCTGGGTGGGCTGGTTCCACCACAGGGAACCCAACCATCAGAGCCAAGCTCCGTTTCTTGTTGGACAGCGAGGAATACAGGCAGGATGATTTAAAAAGAGCTAGCGTCGCTGCGAGCCAGCACGCGATGGAGCCGCCCAGCTCCTAAAAGGCAGTCGTATCATTGTTTCAGTTCAATTTTCTTACTTCCTCAGCTGATTTTATCTGTAATAAAATTCAGCAAAAACAATAAAACATCACCTGACGATTTTGTTAGTATTATTTCCCTGGCTTCAGGCCAAGCATCTTGTTACCAGGTTTGACCTTTGCATCTGTGTTAGTGGTTTACCACGCTGCTGAGGAGCTTTCATGATTTTCTGGTATATGATTTTCTGATATTCATCAGTAGTAGCTGCCGGGTTTGATATTGATCTTGCCCTAGGAAACTTCTACCTTTCCTGCAGCTAAATATATTGGGCCACCAGTTATTGAATCTACATTTAGACTTTAGTTTCTAATATAACTCTTCTCAATATGAGAAGGGTGATTACATGATTTGCCAAAAGAAATTCGTAAGAAAACCATGGTGAACGGTGGTCTATAAGATGAAACCTTGTGGACTAACAGCAGTACTGAATTTTAGTCTGGTTAAGATGTCTGCATTGCATTTCTGTATGTCACGGATATCTTTTGGGTAAGCCTTCAAATGCATTTTTCTTTCGTACACATTACATGGCAGAATGACTCAATAGCACCATGAAAGAATGCATCGATCCTTCTCCCTTTTATTGTCTTGATTTGGAATTGCAATCTATTTACATGCCTTCTTAATCTTGAATATATGTATATACTGATCGATGATATGACCAGACAATTCAACACCGGTACTGACTTAATAACACAATGAAACTATGTTGTTTTTAAATGCAGATCAATGAAACAGTGAGCCACATTCGTTTGTGTATTACTCATGCTTTACTCTGAACCATATTTGCCTTTTTTCAAAAGGGTTATGTTTTAGCTCCCAGCAGGATGTTGTAGTACTCGCTTTTTTATCCGAGATGTGATGTTCTCACTGAATACCTGATGCTATGAATTGCGTGAAACACTGGATGTGGAGAGCATTCATGTATACGCTACCTTAGACCCCCCCCTCTTAAAAAGTTTATGAACATGCTACTACTGAGAGTGCCTGATTGGTACTATTGACATTCTGTTGGTTGCAAGTCAATTTGTTTAACCTCATGACATGATCATTTTTTTCGGATTTGTCTGTGGCAACGCACGGGCATTTTTCCTAGTTAATATAAGGGGCAAATCTATTGCCACAGTTTCTAAAAAAACATGGCCTGGCCTTGGTGTATACTGTACAGTATAAAGAGTCTGTTTGTTTTGGTTGATAACCGGTGACGAGTCAATCTGTTTTTAGTGCACGATGCCACGAGGCGGCCAACTGGTCAACATAGGGTGTGTCATGGCAGGGGTAACCGGACCGGTGTGGCATGGTGATCATAATGTGTCTTTTGTTGTGGATTTTGATCGTCGACCGTACTATGTAGATGCCTTAACGGGCTTGTCGTCGATCAGTACTATGATGACGATTTTAAGGGTCTCATCAGACTTGTTGTCGACTTTAATTCGGTCATCATGCGCGGGCAAAGATACAGTATTGCTGAAAACTCGTTAGAAAATCTTTCTTTCGTGCTCGGCACTATCCTAAATAGTTTTACTAGCATTGCAAGCAAGGAAAAAAATTGTACTAAGCCGAAAACAAATGCCATACATCCTCGTGATCTATAAACGAAAAGTTGCTCCTATAACTTTCATCATCCTCTGGTACAAGAGCCATTGTGTTATTCAGTCTCCTGGCTGTGGGACTTTGACGAACGAGGTAGATCAGGTAGGTATGGCGTAACGGGGCCGGGAAGGCACTTGAATCCGACGTAAACCAGGACGGCGGCGGCGGCAGCCGAAAACCGGCCAACCCACCTGAGATGGAGCCCGTAATCACGGGGTACACGTCGAGGGAATACAAACGCCGGGATCTCTGAGATGCGTTGAAGGTTGGCGTCGTTCTTGATGCCAAGATGTGACGATCCGACCCGCGACTGATGATACTGCAGCATGCAAGAAACGAGGTAATTAAGCGTGATGAATCAAGGAAAGAAGAGAGTAATTCTGATTAAGTAGCACAAGCCATGAGATGCGACGCGAACCTGAGGGACGCCGGTGGTGGTGGAGAAGGAGCGAGGAGCTCGTGGTGGCGCCGTGGCCACGCGGCGGCAGGCCGCCAGAAGCCCGCGGTTCAGAAGGTGCCGTAACGCCGCCATGTCGTAACTTGTCCTGCGAGAGATATTGGAGAAGTATGCCGCTCTTCTGTTTCGCTGGCTACTACCGGGCTAGGTGTGCACGCT
The DNA here is from genome assembly GCA_947311845.1 of Poa pratensis. Classification (NCBI taxonomy): domain Eukaryota; kingdom Viridiplantae; phylum Streptophyta; class Magnoliopsida; order Poales; family Poaceae; genus Poa; species Poa pratensis. Next base: position 6,158,351 of record CAMZMU010000020.1, on the reverse strand, counting down.
TATATTGTTGGCCTGAGGGAGGCCGATCATTGTCCGACTCGACCCCCGAACCCTCGAAACTACCGACCTGTACCCAAGTACTGAATCCAACTCCTGGTCGAATCGGACTCGTATATAATTAGCCACGATGTGCAAGGATTCCCTCCCGCGCACCCCACTTGGGCCGGCCTAGTTGGTGTCCCCACCGGTTTGCCTTCCGATCGGTATTTTGGGGGGTTTTACCCGTTTATTCGTTGTTCTGTTTTCTTTCTTTTCATTTTTATATATTTTTTATATTTTTTCTTTTTCTATATTAATTAAATATTGTTCTTTATTTTCATTTCTTTAAATAAGATAAATGAGAGTATGTTTTTGTTGAAATAACAAAAGAAAGAATATCCAAATAATATTATGAATCCTTACAGTGAAAATCTTTCAAATAATGTAAATGTTTTAATTTCAGAAATCTTTCAAATAAATAATATTCATATTCAAAAAATGTTTAAATATTCATATTAAAATCGTTAAAATAACATAAATGTTCATATTTGAAGTTGATCAAAATATAAATGTTCCTATTGAAAAAATCCAAATAACATAAATGTTCATATTTGAAATCGTTCACATAACATGAATCTTCTTATTTAAGAATTATCTAAATAACATAAACTACGTAACGGATGTGAATATATTTTTTGTAACTTTTTTTCTTCTTATTTTACCTTATATATATCTATATCTATACTTTTCGAATAATAAAAGCTTTGAGGCTTCCGCCGTTTGATTTGGTAGGTCATTAAATTTGTCCCTAAAGTTGTAATAATTACCCACCCGTGCCATCCATAAGTAAGAAAAAACGATTCGCTTCCTAGGTCCTATGTTTCGCTGATTGATCGTTGAGCATGGGGCGACAAGTCAAGAGCCCTCACTGCGCACGCAACCGTGTCCTACTCAAGTTCACTAATTAGCCAACATCCGTCGGGTAAGATACATTGCACAACGCCACAACCCTTCAAATATGGGAGAGAAGGCCTGCTTTGCATCAAACGTTACAGATTCGAGCGTTTCTTGACCACGGGAACCAACGCCGACGCCGTCATGATCGAAGTCCACGCGCTGGAGCTGAACGACCCTAGGCGCGCGTCAAGGGCACGTCGGGCAAAGGCACTTCATCTGCCATGCCCTGCTCCGGATCCTTCCGGCTTCCGCACCGTCGTCGAATCACCAACGGTCGACGGACTTGAGGACGGCATGAGGAGAGAGAGGCCAGGTCAGCTTCGTCCAGGATGAGATGGCGATCAGCGCCGCCTCCATGGCCACCCGGCTCCGCCCCATCTCCATCGTCGCCTCGCCTGCCTCTCTAGCTCCTGGGCTCACGCCTCACGGTCCGTCCAGTCTCCGCGGTGGTTGGTGACGATGACGGGCGTGTTGTCGATTCTCTTGTTTGTTGCCATGGAGCTTCGCCACCTGTTGTTGTTGGCGCCTGGAAGCGCTGGCGAGCCCAGCTAGGCTATTCTTCTATTCTGGATGAGGCATACTATGCGGAAATCCATTTCGGGTAGTAGGTGCAGATGCACCCACTAACCCCAAAACAATCTTGAAAATGTCAAACAATTAAAAGTAAATTTTTTGCATATACGTCAAGACATGTTATGTTAGCACACAAAGTTACGTGCAGAAAAATATTTTTTGTGACATTTTTTGCAAAGGTAAAAAATGTTTTTTCACCACGCCATTTTTTATGCTAACACATAATGTTCTAATGTACATCCGATTTTTTAAATGATTTTTTGACAATTTAAGAAAAAACTAATGTACTACTACTTCGGTAAATACTCATTTACTCGAGTGCAAATTTCATAGAGATAATATACTACTACTACTACTTACCATATCAGTCATGGTGGCAACACTCAAGCACGTTATCATTTTCGTGCGGCCAACATCGACGTGACCGATGGTGCAACTATGCATGGGGAATAAGATATATAACCAATAAACATTTTTTCTTCTCTCTAGTTGCAACGCATGGACCCATTTGCTAGTATATATATTATATACAATACTAAAAGGTTTCAGTTCGTTTTCTAGACCGCGTGAGATTCGCTTGGTTCCTTTTGTGTTTGTAGAAAGGTTTCTGTTGTTCGCTAAAAACTGTTACATACAGATTGCTAACAATATTCGATTAATCTAACAATTTGTGATACCGCGGACAATGGACAGACGGCCATATCGCTCGCACTGAGAACCAAGCTTGAGTCCCAGGATCCTAGTAGAAAAAGGCTCTTTGATGTTACTATCACATGACATCGTCAGGGAGCAAAAATAAAATATAACATCAAATCTGCTGGACGCCAAATAGGAGTATTAAATTTGCCGGGCACCAAACAAGACAAAACAACTGCGTAGAAATATTGAAGTAGAGATAAGCTAAGTGAAATCCAAATGACAAACATAACATAACGACAAGGCCTGCGGCCTCTGAATATTAAATTCAACGGGCACCAAATGCTTAAGTTCTACATGAATGGCAATATGGCATAACAGCAATATCTCTGTTCTACATGAATGAATGCTGCCCAATATAAATAAAACTCCTTATCCAGCAGGCCCGTGATGAGACGCCCTGTCCTTTATTGTTGAAGCATGAGTTGGAGAATCAAATCTTCCACCATCCCTTCTTGTCCTTGGCAGCATCAGACGGCTTGCTCTTCTCCTCAAGGGAAGTAGATCCTACAGAGAAGTTTGCATCATAATAAGTGTCTCTAATAACAACAGAACAGCTTATATACTGCCTCAGGATGTTATCGAACAAGTTTCGGGTGAAACCCTGAAAATTACCAGAAGTGGCAGGGACAGTGGACAGCAGAGCGTCTCCATTCCGTCCACTGGAAGTGGGGCCTACGACTGCAAAGAGCGGACGCCAAAGAAAACTGACGCAACAGAATTACAGAAGGGCATTAACTGACTAAGAATTCATAAATGATAATCGATGGGCGAAATGAACTTTCTTTCGAAACTAAGGCATAAAACAAGTGACTCTCTTCTGTCTAGCTTAGCTAGTTCGTGAGAAAACCCCTTTACTTGTTCAGTTAGCTGTAGTGACAACCCAATCAGCTAAGCAATATTACTCCTTTAACATAACATAACAACAATCATTTGGACCAAATTTTTAGGACGTCCAAACCGCACAAGAAACAAATCAATGTTGTTACGGGAGAGAAACTTACTTTATTTCTATAGGTAAAACAAGTAACAGGGCAAGACAATTTACAGAAAAGTAAAGCACTACTCTGGGTAAAACAATTGATGCGACCAAGACAGACGATACTCACAAAGATAGCATAAATGTCAAGAAGCATTGCCACGGCAGAGAGACTAAAAATTAACGCAACACTCGACAATACTAACAAAGACATCATAAATGTGAAGCAGCAATAGGCACGGCAGAGAGACTAACCTGCATCAGTACGTGCGAGGGCCTTGGACTGCTCCTCGGCAACGGAGGATGGCTCAGTAGGTGAGAGGGCGTTGTTGGACTGCTCCTCGGCAACGGAGGACCCTACAAAAGAGATCAGATGTTAGGAAAGCGACACATGCATGCACTAGTTTAAATATTGCAAAGATTGTGAGAACTGGCAAGGAATCCTACTGTTCTTCTTCTCCTGCCTTGCCTCCCACTTCTCCAGCGTCTCATTTTGCCAGTTTTCCTTTATCATGGGGCTCAGCACCGTGAACAAGGAGAACGTGAATGCACCGCCTGCGGCCAAAATGCCGTAACTGGTCTTCACCATGGTTAGAACGGCTTCGTCCTGGTGCTTCCTGTGACAGAGAGATAGACATAGATAAGAGTCCCATAAGACACAGTATTTGGTTCAAAAAGGTAAGAAAAACCACATCAATAAGAGCAGCTTACTGATTTTGCGCACGAAGGAGAATCATTTCATCACGCAGACCGTGATTGACCTTCAAAAGCTCATCTATTTTATCCCATATCTTGTGATTCTCAGTCAATGTCTCTCTGCGCATCGCAAGCAGCTCCCGGCGCAGTAGCACCACCTCCTCCCAGTAGGATGGGGGCGGGGGCGGGGGACGGGGCCGCGCTGCTGCTTGAGAGGCGCACGCCGAGACTGAAAAGAAATAGACACATAACACCATCGTGAGAACAACGCAGTTCATGCTCATTGGTAGGCACCGAAGAAACAGTAGAGGAACTTCCAAACAGTTGAGGAAAACTGAAGAAACAGTACAAGAACATCGTGAGAACCGCATCACGAGAACCCTGGAGAAACAGTTAGAGGAACTTTCAAAAAAGTTGAGAATTTACTGGAAACTGCCTCTGGCTGCCGGAGCAGGGCACTGCCGGCGGCACGGCCGCGTTGGCCAGATAGGGGATATAAGACCCAAAATAGCCAGATGATAGAATCCCGAAGAACGGGGGAGAAATCCAGGATGCTAGATTCTAGCCCTAAAAACTGTGAGGAAGCGAGAGAGAACGGGGCGAGGGAGAAATCCCGGATGCCAGATTCTAGCACTGAACACAGATTCGCCACATAGTATTCCTCTGTGAGGAAGCGGGAGCTGTGCAAAAGCGCGGCAATAAAACGACAGAGACGAAGGATTAGCTCGCAAAGTTGCATGGCCAAAAGCCGAGAAACAAGATCGAGAGGAAATACAAGGCGTAGAACCTCGAAATCTAGGAAAAGAGAAATCCCAAGAAATATTCTGGCCGGATGCTGGATTCTATCACTAAGAATAGAATCACCACGCAGGCAAACACGGGTCAAGAACAATCAAAACCGCGAGGCAAACGCGTGTATTACACATGTTTAGCTTGTTATCCCGCTGTGAGTAAGAAGAGGCGCTGCAAAATCTGGACATTAAAATGACATAAACGTAAGAAACCCGAGAGAACCACGGTCCGACGACCTCGGGTCTCATCTCGCAAACAGGAGGAAACGAAAAAGAGATCCACGAACCAAGTATATGTCTTCCACAAAGAGAGGAAAAACCTCGAAATATAACAAAACAAACCAAGAGATCCATAAGAAGAAACCTAGAGACCCAACACAAAGATCCTAACCTCACGAAAATACTCTCTCGTGCCAACGAAAAGCAAAGAGAAACAGCAACGAAAACCAAGAAAGAGCAACCTACCTTCCGGCCGCCGGACCATCCCGTCCAGCGGTGAGGAAGCCCCTCTTGTACAGCAGACGAAGGCCCCGGGAGGCGGCGCGGCTGGCCCTGGCCATGGTTCTTGGAGAATTTGGCGGCTGCGCGCGGTGGAGAGAAGGAGGGAGAGAGAGAGCGAGGAGCTCTAGGCATAGACGTGGCAGCCTTTTAGTATAGGAGCTCTACGCAGCCGGTTGCTGCCACGCCACGGATACAGCGTGAGGGCTTCACCCTTGTCGCTGACGTTTGGGTCCCGTCTGATAGCGGGCCCGCCTTGGCAGTGTAAGATCGGGTACACGTTCGAGTGAATCCTTCTTTTACTTACCACTGCATCGGGCGCAGTGTGCAGCCTGCGACGACGGTAGACACGGTCTATGCACCGGTGAACTGCGGAGTGTTCGATGTAAGACACATTTCGTCCGGTTCACGGTGGACTGGGCGCATTAGTCGCAGCGGGACTGTACCGCTGGGACCCGCTCTCCAGCGCAGCCGCATGGTGGGTGGAGACGAGACGCCTCTAGTCACCTAGTACTGTACTTACTACAACTAATCAGTTGTGCTTAATTTGAATTTCTTAGGTTACAAAATGCAGCTTTCTTAGTTACAAAATGCAGTTTTTTTTAGGTTAATGTCAAAACGATTTGGCACGTAGACCTTGACACATTTTTGCTCCGTTGGTGGGACGTGCAAGCCGGGTGTTGCGACCAAGGCCGCGACCAGCAGCTCCCGACGTTGTGACTCCTCCTCTCGGTGGCGGCGCCTATACTTCGACATGGTTTCGAGCGGGTGCGACTTTCAGGTGGTAGCTTTCATTGTGGCGGGCGTTTTCACGGATGGTGCATTTCAGCGTTTGCTCGATTTGGCCAGGCTTACATGTCAACATATCATGCCAATGTGGTCAACGCGTTAACGGATTTGGTAGGACTTCCTTAGGGGCAATGTCGATGAAGAAGGATGTGATCTGGGTGAAATGGTGATTTGGGCCCAGCATTTGGCGGATGCAATGTTGGGTGAAGACCTTGCCTTCGACATACGCTCGGGGCAGGCGATGGTGGATCTCTCGGGCACCGCTTCCTTCTTACATGCGTCGTGGAGGTGATGCTCCAGCTACCCTATCAAGGCAACTTCGGGGAAAACTCCACCATCATGCTCCCACTCGAGGAAATTGTATGTTGAGTTGGTACCATCTAGAGATACTAGCGGATTGTGCGAGAATGCTAGGATCACGGTCATGTAACAACGGTGATGACGTAGAGCAAACCTAGACCTAGCGGTGTGGTCGCCGTATCCGATGGGGTTTGGCCTTTGATGTAGAGGTAGTGACTTCTATAGAATTCTCGGCCGCTGCAATGGCTCATTTTCCATCAAACAAAACTACAATGCTCATATATCAAACACAACACCCAGTTGATTGCTTATATACCACTGGTTCTTAGTCTAGCATTATCACGTTAAGAGGCCAAAATAACTGATTCACCCTCAATGGCAAGTGGGCAACAATTGTAACACATGTGTAGTAGAAAATTGCAACATGTTGCCTCTACTTTCAGCATTTCAGCGAAAAACTATAGTGACAGCATATAACAATTCAGCATAGTAGAGTCATCAAAACCATGCACGTGCATGGGCTAGCAAATTTAAATATTTCTAATGCATGCAGCAGTTTATATATACATAAGAACGTATGAAAAACTTACTAGAGGATTTTGGATAAGGACTATTAAACACGCAATAACTTTCCATCTTGTTTGTGTGTCCATTGTCTGCATGCCTACCACTGTATTTTCATAATATTGTGCGGAAATCCATAACGAGTAGGAGGTCCAGATGCACCCACTTTCCAAAAAATAATATTTGAAATCTCAAAAAATTTAAAATAATTTTTTTGCATGTAGTTCAAGACTTTTTATGTTAGCATAAACAGTTATTGAACAAAAGACATTTTTTGTGACCTGTGCAAAAAACATAAGTTCGGACGATTCAAAATGAATTTGTACGAGACATTTTTTTTTACACAGGTCACAAAAAAAGTTTTTTATCCACGGAATTTTTTGTGCTAACACAAAATGTTCTAATGTATATCCTAATTTTTTTCTAGATTTTCTTGACATTTTAAAAATACTATTTTTTTACATAATAGCTTCATCTAGACCTGCTACCCAAATTGCCACTTCCTAATATTGTGTGTATTATATTATTTTGTCAAGCCCCGACAACCTGAGATTTACAACGGACATAAATAATTAGCTATTTTATATAGATTGCATTGCATATTTCGAAAAACATTTTTGACTGCCGAGCTGCAGTGCTCTCTACAGTTTAAACAAATTCAAAACTCATATTTATAGGCTTTCGAAATATATTTAAGACTACCCATAGTGGGAGTAACTTCACTAGTAACATAGATGTCACCTAAGCAAAAAATTATACGTGGCATGTAATTAATGAGGAGAGATACAAATAGAGTAACTTAGCTAGTTACTTGTAACACTAGTAACATCACACTTTTCAAGAGAAAATGAGTCTATAGAGTAATAAATGAGACAATCTATGACACCTCCTCTATGTTACTTTGCACTATGAGGGTAGTAATATAATCTAGTAATATGTGTATGTTACTACTTGAAATTACTCCCCACTATGGCTATTCTAGTACAGATCATACAATTTATTTGGGCTCAATAATTATTCCTCTTTCTTGCTGATAATGAGATTCATTAAAATTTGTGCCACGCATAATACATAGAAAGAGATTTTATATAAGTTACAACGATGAATTCCCACCGCCCAATTCTAACCCACATGCGACAATTTAGTTATCAAACTGAAAACCTCTAAGGACCTCTTCGTATTGAATGATTTTCATAAAATTATTAGAGGTTTTCAATCTTTTGGTTTTTTTTAAGAAATCCCTTTGGATCAATGGAATGACACTTTTTTTAATGGATTTCCTTTCTTTTGTTTTGTAATCTTGTTGCATATTTACTCCTGTTAAACTCATGTGTTGTCCCAATACCTTTGTTTTTAATCATGTGATTCAAAGAAGCCCTAACTCACCAAGTACGTAGGCACATCAAACATTTTTTGTAAAATCACTCGCATGTGGACTTGTGGAGGCATGTGGCGAATGTTTCGTCGCTTGCGTACGACAAATCGTTGTGCTGCATGGAGAATTCCGCCACACCTCCCGGTGAACAGTGAATTCCGGCGATGGATGGGACAGTCCTGGCCATGGGAAGCCCGGCCCGAGGCCCGCCCGAAAAACACAGGCTTGGGCCTTAAATTTAGGCCTGACGGCCGGGCCGGTCCGGGCCTGGGCTTTGGTTTTTGCGCAATTCAGGAAGAAGCCCGGCCCGCCGGGCTTTCGGGCTTTTTGACAAGGCCGGCCCTGGGCCTGGGTTTTCTGTGACGGGCTTTTCTAGGCCCGGCCCGACACATGGCCAGGTATAGATGGGACTAACTTGCTACCCACTGATACTTTTATACTCTGAGTTTATTTTACTCTTTTTTAGAATCCTGAGACTCAATAGGCCCTGGATGGTGAAATATATTTGACCCACCTTAAACCGCTACTCGTGATCCCTCCTTATCTATACCTCTTATAAAGCAAAACCCCACTATGAGATCATTTAATTTGTCCATCTTAACATGCAGCCCATCCACATCATCAGCTAATTACAACCGTAGGATTTTCATCCAAAACCATCCATTATGTTGTCTAGACCGTGACCATGTACAGTCAATCCATACAAGCTAGGTTGTCCCGTACAGGCTCTTGTGATTTCACCGGTTCCTTAAATAACCCAGGTTCATATATTGTTTGGTGCATCCTTCTGTAACGTACGAGCGAAACGACTTGGAGTTAGCCGATGAGTCAAAAAGCCTTTCGTTTTCTTCAGCTTTTCGTGACGTTAGTGGGACATAATTGTCGATCTTTCGCACTTCCTAAGAAACGCTTTCGAGCTTTCATCTTCGAGCAACTATATATCTCCTGCGCACTTGGCACTTTGTTTGGCTCATCCATTGTGATTGCCTCCGGCCAGAGGCAGAGAGGCAGAGAGCTCTTTTTTTGAGGAAAGGATCCGATCCATATAATCAGAAATGCTCAGTACAAGTTACAAGAAAGTCCAGCAAAGAAAAGAAATTATAAAAGGACCCTGCAAATTGCACAAAGCACCCTGAGCATCCTGGAAGAAACACGATCAGATCCACCGCCGCGCTCCCGAGAAACCTAGCCACCGCCGGCGTCGCCGTACCACTTGCCGCCGGGGAGGAGGCGCCACCACATGTTGTAGACGACCGCATGATCCATCCGCCGCCGAGCGACGGAATCTGGCTCGATGAAAGGACACGGCCACAACACCTGCTCCCCTGCTCCACCCATCTTCCCGCCGACGCAGCGCCGTCCAGGCCCACCAACCGCACCACCCGATCTCCAACAGACAACGCTCCCCTCGCCACCAAGGCCGGCCAGAGCAGAGACGCCGGAGAAAAGCACCACCAGCAGCACCAACCAAAAGCGGAACACCCCCATCCACCCGCTTCTCCCCTCGCCTCCACGGCCGGCCGGAGAAGCAGAGACGGATGGGCACACCCGACGAACCACCTTGCGGCCACCCGGATCCGTCGACAGTCGCAGCAGCCCCTCCATTTCATCACTGGCACCATGCCAACGACGAAGCAGAGGACAACCACCGCGACCGCACGTGCCCAGGTCACCACCAAACTCGAGCTTTATTAGAACGGGAGCAGTAGAGAGGACGTGCAAGCTCGCCGTCGGCTCCGACCTCCGGAGCTCCAGCGACCACCTCTCCTCCCACCATCTGCCTAGAGCAGCTCGCAAGCTCCAGCAGCACAACTCCACACGGCATGGCGCCAGACGAGCACACAGGCCCAAACCTACTGCCTAGACTACTGCTGTACAACGAGGCCGGCACCCTAGACCAACTCCACGCCGGCCAGCGCAAGCGCCGGCGGCGGGAGCGGCCGGATCTGGCCGCAATTAGAGTTGACTTTCAAGGGGAGGGAGAGGAGAAGAGGGGAGGGTGGGAGGAGAGGAGAGAGAGGCAGAGAGCTCATCAGCATTCTAAGCTAGCTTTGTGTTTTCTAACGTTTGCCATCCACGAGCTAGCATATACCCGGGGCAACCAGCCACTCACCTGGAGAAGCTGGATCAGTCCGTCTAGATCGATGTGGTGATTAGTTGGATTCAGACATTTGTCCTTTCCTGGATGTTTTTTTACTCCCCCCAGATGTTTGTGCCTACACTTTCATGTGTATCTTTCTGTTTTTTCCTCACTGATGCTTGCCTACCCACTTTGAGATTCACAGGTACGGAGCTTAACTAATATAGAGAAAGGAAATACTTCTAATTTCGTTGATATTCCAAGTTGGATTAATTTGTATGATTCTTTATACTTCCGAAATGACGTGTAAAGATACAATCGGGGCAAGGAAACTCCCATATGATACAATATATATGTATTGCATCACTCATTTGTTCTCTGTTAGGCATGGAGAAAGAAACATTGAAATTGGTTTTGGCTTTTCTCCATAGTGCCTCTTTTTCGTGCTCCGTAATGAGATTCGCTTCATTCTTCCCATCAAGATATAAACATGTTATAAATTGACAAGTCATCTGATATTTTAACAATCATGCTCTACAAATTCCCGCTGCAACGCGCGGGTATTGTCTAGTTAATGTAAACAGTGTAGTCTTGGGTAGCACGACGTAGTTAGGGTCAGAAAACCATCGGCACGGTAAGAAGAGATTGGGCGCTTTTCTCACGATGAAACATGATTTCTATGGCTAACTCAGTACTTCGTGTCAAATCAAGCAAAGGCCTAGTTTGACCAACGCGTAGCGCAACGCGCTACAGTGGTGCCATTCAACGGACCGCAAGCGTGATGAGAAAGCCTATGCCAGCCTGCTATCTGCCCTGCCCTGCTCCAGCTGTTCAATTGGCGGTCATATTACTCGTGTGTCGTGCCTAAGGGGTCAGGGTGAATAGGAGTCCTAGTCATGCAAATAATTACTGTACTAGGTACAGATAATTTTGTTACGACTTGGGTCTCGGTGATGCATTTTGAATGTGATTGAAGATAACGATGCTTCTGGCTCTCCAACGTGTGCCCTCGTCTCCTAATCCAGTAAGGACTCTGCCAATCTGGTGTCGTTACAACCGAGCTCTGGCACAATGACAAATGACTATGTGCATTTCTTACTGCTATAAAAATAAAATATTGGAGTTTATCTGCGTAGGATGTTTTCTGTACGATTTTTTTTTTGCGGGACACACGTTTGATTTAAACGTCGGACATGCATCGGATGGCAAACCGTCTGACTTATAGCACTTCTCATAAAATATTAATGGCTACTTAAGAAGTTCCCACATTTTATCGGGCCTAATTGACAACCAATGTAACGGGTGATAAAAAATTATCAGTTGTCACAACACCATCTCAACGGGCCGCTACAATATGCTTCCCCATCCGTATGGTAGGATTTGGACACAGGAATGTTCAGAGCAGCAACCCCACCAATCCAGATGGTCGGAAAATGCCGGCATCCCTATTTCCGCGTAAAAATTCCGGGATGGCTTGGAAGTGCAGGACACATCCCCTTGGCAGGCGGGCCCAATCGGTCATTGAGACAGAGGTCCTCGCCAATAACCTCGTTTCATGGCGCCATTTTTTTCGCTTCGTGAGGCGATCACCGCTACTTCTTGACGGGAGAATGCATATAGAGGCGAAGTGTTTACGGAACTAAAGAGATGTGTCGTCGACCAACCATTGTTGCCTCACGACTTTGTCACCGTTTCCTATCGAAATTCGAACCCCCTATAAAATGATCTCTCGTGTCATGCCCCTTATCTTGCTCCCGTTAACCCCATCAAATTCCTTCAGAAAAAATAACCCCTATTGTCCCTACCACCTAGCCACCCTGACGGCAGCCACAAGTTCAAGGGTCGGCACCGTCGCAGCCAACTTCTCTATCTTCATTAGACGCCTTTTAAACTCCTAAGACAATGCGCGCATGGAGTGACTCAGACGGCGGCTAAAAGCACTGGTTCTCGAGCAGACCAAACACTTCATCGAGCAGCGCGTCATGTACATCGTCATCACCGCCGCGGCTAAGGGAACCGCCTCCGCTAGCCCATGGCCGACAAGTGGAAATCGGCATGGCGTTGCGAGCCTAGAGGGAAGGCCAGCGCACGAGGCTCACATGCGGATGGAGGAGGGGCGCCATGAGACGACGCACGTAGCAACAACAACGTGGAGAAGGAAGGCGCTAGCCTGTGGCAAATAACGTTTAGGCAGTCCCGTCGTCGACCTAGACATAGATCACGTCTAATTCATTTAGTGGTCAAGTTATTAGTTTAAGTTTCTCCATAAAATGTCTGAGCTTTAATAAACTTCAAACTGTTTATTTAAGTTGGTGAGTTCTTAATTTTTGTAAAAAAAATATAAGATGGTCTCGATAGAGAAAGCGGTGGACAAATTATCGGGACACTCGGTGAAGAAGCTCTTCACCTTTTCTTGCGGGTTAAGACAGCTCCTCTTACTTCTCGTAATTATACAAACCATGATTTGAGCCGGGTGGGTAGCATCCAAACGTCGTTTTAACCTTTTGTTGCACAGATCCCATGGGATCAATGTCAGATCAAAGCAACATAGTTTAATGGCTTAATCTAAACATGCTAAAGAATTCCGCGTACAATAAGCGACAACACCCCACTCTGAAGTCTGAACAACACTGTCGAGTTGCTGGTCTCCGCATCGTCTTTGTCTCCGTGCCATGGAGGATGGACCGGTCAAAAGCTCCTCAACTTTGGCTTTTGAGGAAATAAAGAAAGATGGAAAGAACTCCTCCACCGCTCCACGTACTAGTACTCAGCCCCCACGAGCCACGATCGTGCCAAGGCGGAAGCGCAGCACGCAGCTAGCAGTCATACCCCACGACTGTGCCATTTTTTGTTTGCACTGTACCCGTGCAGAAAATCGATCGCCCAATGTGCACTAGAGGAGGCATTTTTTAAGGGTTTCCCCCGGATTCTCTCCAAAACTTGTCCATTTACGAATTTATTTCTTTTAACCTTCTATATTCGCTTATTAAAACTATTTCTATAATTTAACAATATTTGATGGAAAACGTTGCCTCCGGCTTGCGGTCCGAGGCTGGCGACGATAGTATTCTTGGGCACCGCCCCCTTCGTGGTAACTCTAGGAAACTCCCCTCACATGTTCTCCCTCAAGGGCATGTTATTGTAATTGGGCACATGTTACAGGGACTAGTAGATAGGGCAAGAATGGTGGATCGCATGTGTCATGTATTCTTTTTAGTACTCCCTCCGATCCATATTAGTGGGCATAGCTTTGTCTAGATATTAGTGGGCACAACTTTGTCTAGATACACATGTATCTAGTATAAATACTTAACTAGATACATATGAATTTAGACAAAGCTATGCCCACTAATATGGATCAGAGGGAGTAGCAAATTGTTTGATAAGGATAAGGATGATCAGTGGCGGTGCCAGGAATTGGTGGCTGGGTATTCACCCTTTTTTTTTTGCTCTAAATAAATACATGAACCAAATAGTACAGAAATCTAGGGGAAATTTTCCTCTATCTACAATCAACATTACAAGAAAACAAGAGGAAATTGAAAATTTTCATTTAGGAAATTGGATGGTGGCAAGCGCGGGAAATCAAGAACTTGCTGGCTAATTCTGGTACCTGGCCGCGCGTCGCGGGGGAAGAAATTGCTGCTTCTCAGAGGGGGCCTCAACCCTCGCGCAGTCGGGCCTCGGGGATTCAGGGGCGGGCAGCGGCCGACAGGCGAGCGCCGGCGAGGCTGGGGCCGTGGAGGCAGAGGTCGGAGGAGGGACGCGGACGGGCGGGGGGCGGGGCCGGAGCGCGTGGGTGGGCGGGCCGATGAGGTCGTCGGCTTCACCTGTCCCTGACTAAACCTGCCGGCTGGCGGCGGCGGGCGGCGCAATCCCCTGGGGCGCGCCCATTCTCTGGCTCTATGCGTTTCTAGGTTCGGTCATGCAGAGTCGACTGCGTGCGTCAGTGCTTGCATGCTGAGCTTGAGCGAGCTTAGGCAGAGAACTTCCATAGTGGGCTTCGCTGGACAGGGCCAAATATATATGTATTCTGTTTTGTTGCCAAATCTTGGGTATTCCAGGGAATACAAGGGCATACCCCTGGCGCCGCCCCTGAGGATGATGACGTCGAGCAAAGTTGAAGATGGTGGTGTGGGCTTTGATACTCAGCATGTCATAAGCCTTCCACATTTCGCCTTAAGATTTTACTCGAAGGTGTCGTGTTGATGACTATGAAGCATGAAGGGTGGTCTACTCTTTGGCATGGATGACGTCCACGCTCACTTGTGCCTTCTTTCGGGGCCATCAATCCAATAGTTATATTCTTTAGTCGACGTTTTCTCTTTCTGTCCAAGCAATCTCGATGTTGTGCTTCGTATGGGTTGGCAAGTAGGTCGATGGAACCCGACGTGGTCGTGTTTCATGACGATATTGAAGCATTCATGACAGTTTTGTGCTTTAAAATAGCTAACTAGATAATTTTTTGCCTTTTAAAGAATCTATTTTTTTTGCCTTTTAATTAATGAGACGAGCCAAATGTTTTGCCTTCTTTTTTAAAACACGAGTATGAAGTAAATCCGACGCGCACGAAGCGGTATGATGGGTGCTCCCAGGCGAGAGGCGATCAGGTTTCCCTCAGCCTCTTGTCAGCACCACCGTTGATCTCTGTGGCCTTCAGGCCATGGAGACGCGGTGGATCTCGGCCCTAGTTGATGGAGGGCTCTATTTTCTGGTTTTCGTGTCAAGATTTGTTGGTGCAGCGCTCTGATGGCGGCGGCAGCGTCTCTGTCAATAAGGTCTCCTCGGCTTCAGCCCCATCTATGCGGCAACGTCGAGAAGCTCGTGAGAGTGGTGTGTTTCTCAAGGACTTCTTTTGGCGGTTACTATCTCCGGATCATCATGCAGGTTCACCGACGGTTCATCTTTCTTCTTCTGCTCCGCGTGGATGTGGTCTTCTTGTCTCATTCGGCGACTTTCCATCCGCAAACAACAGCGTCAGGTCCGGCTCAGGGAGGTGCGACAACGGCGGTGTCCATCGCCATGATCTGGAGGTTGAAAAAGAAGGGAATCTCAAGAATTTCGTTATAATTTTCATTTTTGTTAAGATGTTCGGTGTTTTAGTGTGAGGTTTCTTTTCGCAAAAAAACACAGGGAGTATGAACGAGAAATTACATTTTCTTAGCTTGGCCATAACAGTGTGGAGGTATAAAGATGGAGAATTAACATTTCATTATATTTCGTGCCTCGGGAACAAGCGCATGTTATTGCTCTCGCACAGCCGCACAGGCCGCGTACCGCGCAAAAGACCGTTGTAGCCAATTGGCCATGCGCCGCGCAAAGTGAAGATTCCAGGGAGCAAGCAGGTGCCAGCGCGCCATAGTACTGGTCTGTTTGGCTTTGCCGAACCTTTGGCTGGGGCTGGCTGGCATGCGGATGTGCATTTCACAGTTGTCTACATGCACGGTAAGAAAATGAGTATATGTGTTTTTCTTACGTAAAGGTAATTTTAATGGGTAATCTATGGGTCATATGTTTAACAGCAAGCATTTAACTCGGTAAACAATTTAACCTGTGACGAGAACTAGATGGAGCAAGCAAGTAAAACAAACAGGCTTCTGCTAATTAAATCGTTCTACAACAGAACGATGGGGCCAAAATGGTGATACGCTGCGGAAGTGGTGGCCCGCGCGCATGCCATGCTGTGGAGATATTGTGCATCCTTGTGTGGGGACTGGGGAGGGGTTTGGCTTTTGGGGGTGGGCTCTGCGAGGAGATCGGTCTCGAGGGATGTGCGTTGATATGCATGGATATCTGCCACAAAGAGTAATTTAGAGGAAATGAATAAACCTAGACTCTCTCTCCGTCCGGTGGCGCAGGCGTTTTAGTCTAACTTTTACTGTCAACTTGACAACCAAAACAAATGTATTGTATTCGTGTATCACAAAAGTTACAACATTGAATTCATATTTGGATATTTTCAATATATATATATTTTGTAACATGATACAAGTTTATTGCCCAAATTGTTGGTCAAACTGAAACACGAAAAACAAGGGCGCAAAATGAATTTGGAGGGAGGGCGTGGTAAAATTTTGGATATCCGGAAGTGCAAATGGAGTCCGAACACCATGTTCCAGTTTTTGAATAAAAAGTCTGAAGTTTCACAAAAAAAATGAAATAATTCTTAAGTTTTGATAATGATGAGCCCTATTAGTATGCAAAATATCAACCACAAAATCTGTTTTTTAGAAAATCTTAAAATATCCACTTTTCAACCATCCATCTCCACATATGTGTCATTTTGCCTAGTCTGGACGATAACCTAAATTGCAATGAGATGTTCCACACTAGTCGAGTACAACATTATCTACACTCAAGCATTGTCCACCAGGAACCAGGGCACAATGCACCTACCTCCCTTCCGTGCCCAGTATACTACTTCTTTGCTACTTCTCGGCTCATATGAAGGCAACTTGTTTAGAGAATTTACTGTAATATTTTTCAGGATACCACCGACTTTATCGCCATCTCCACTTACGAGTTAGGTATTTAGGGAGGCAAAGTTCGTCGTTTTTAGTGTTTCATGACGGAGAATCAGGAGTCGACGGTGCTTCTTATTCTCCGACACATGCCCTGTCATGTTACTCCTCCTCCTTGGTTGGTGGCCGTGCGTGCTCATGTGCAAGCTTGTAATTTATCCCTTTGAGGGAGTTGTAGTCATCTCATATTATCTTGTAAAGACTTTGTTAGAAAATGCCTACTATGTTAGGGACCTATTTGATTTGCATGATTATGAAACACAGGAAATAAAAACAAAAAAATGTTATTTTATGCACCATATTGACTTTATATTTGATTCCACCATAGAAAGAACGATAGACTCTTACAAATTTTTAGTGGATGTCAGATTCTCTATGAGTGTTAAGGTTTTTGTAGAAAAGAGTCTCATGGATCCAATCTTCAAAATTTAAAAAAAACCGCCAAAGAAATATCTCTTCGAAATTCTAGTTTCCCTTAATTCTCTTATTATTCTTTTAGTAATTCAAAGATTTAATGACATTGGATTCTCAGAAAGGCGGATCAAAGCGGGGCAAACGCTACGCCACATACGCAAGCACCTGTCCCTTCTATCATATCCCAGCGTGCAGCCTTGCACGTTGTAGCTTGTTCAGAGGTGCTACTGTACACTGAGGCACGGCACACACATAGCCCGGGCAGTCTAGTAGTCTACCTTCTTTTCTTTCGTGGGAAGTCTGCGAAAATGGTAGGAGTAGAGATTCGGCAGCTTGCGACTTCTCTTCTCACATGAGAGCATCTCCACCGGAGGCCTCTAAAGGACCCCCCAAAGACCCTTTGGGAGGCCGGACACCAAAAATCGCCACCAACGGCACTCCCCAAAGGCTCGCCCCGAGCGATTTTGTGTCCGGCACCCCTCCTATGGGTGCCGGACCGGACATTGACCGGACATGGCCTCCGACAGGTGCGCCCCACCCGTCATAGGCATAGGGCGCGAGGAGGTGCTGTAATGGCGCCGTGCAGGAAGTCGTTCCGCCCGCGTTAATGGCGACAGGCGACGAAGCGACGGGACGGCGAGGCGTCTGCGGCACGCCTCGCGCGTCTGCGGCACGCGTCGCAATTACGCCGGCGCCCAGGCTTTCCCGGCTTCCCAAGCGTCGGCGTGGCCGAATCGCGTCGCCGCCACATAACTCTGACGCGACGGGTGCTCACCCACCCGCCGCTTCCCGCCCAGCGCCACCGCTTCCCGCCCTTCCGTTTCCCTCCCCCTCCCCGCATATATAAACTCTCCTCCGCCGCGCAGCCTCACCACAGCACCACTCGCCGTAGTCTCGCAGCCTCACCACACCACCATGCCTCGCCGACTCCAGACCACCTGGTCCACCCTCAGCCAGGCAGCGCCCGCGCTCACCCTCTCGGGCAGGACCAGGAGCAGGAGCAGGCGCCTCCGCAGGCGCTCCAGCCTGTCGTCGACGAGGAGCCCTTCGATTGGGCGAACGTCGACGACATCGACGTGGAGGAGCAGCAGGAGCAGGAGCCGGCCCAGGATCCCTACCCTGGGCAGGAGCCGCCTCCGGAGGAGGAGCCGGCGCAGGAGCAGGAGCCGGCGCCGGAGCAGGAGCTGCCGCCGCCGCTGTGGCCCGACCAGGTGGTCGCCGTGAACTCCTTCGACTCCTGGCGCGCCGAGCAGGCGGCCAACCAGCTCAGGCTCGGCTACGAGGCGGTCGGCAACGCCGTCGAGGCCGCCGTCCTGAAGGCTCCCTCGAGACCGCGGAGCGAGACGCTCGCTGCCGCGCCTTCATGGCCGCCGAGCGCGCGGCGTATGCGGACCTCAACCGCGTGGCCGCGGAGCGGGAGAACCCGGCCACGATGGAGGCCGCCACGCAGGCGGTTCACGAGGAGCTGAACCGGGCGCGCGAGGCGAGGCAGGCAGCAGCAGCTGCGAGGGATGCCGCGCGCGAGGCGGCGCAGGCAGCAGCAGCGGAGAGCCAAGCCGCAGCTGCAAGGGCTTCCAGGGATGAGATGCGCCGGGCGGCGAGCGCGCTCCGGCAGGAGAGGCGTGTCCGCTCGCGCCTAGCCCAGGAGAGCAAGAAGGCCTCCCTGGCAGGACAGGCGCCCCGCTACGACGACGAGGCAGGCCAGGGCGGCGGAGTTTAGATTAGGGTTTAGCTTAGGGCTTAGATTAGGGTTTAAATTTCAATCGTTTAGTTTAATTTGTATCGTTTTAACTTCGAATCGAACTTCTAAAATGAATTTGAACGCCCCCGAGGTGTTCGACAGTTTGCGCGCGTTTGGGGGGTGGGCCTTTGGGGGGTGCCGCTGTGGGCGGCCTCTAAATGTTGACCGGACACATGTCTGGCACCCCCCAAAGGAGGCCCAATTGGGGGGTGCCGGACACACATTTAGAGGCCCCCGGTGGAGATGCTCTGAACATAACCGGTTTTACATCCAACCGGAGAATTCAATACAGTTCTTTTTGTGCCATTTTGACAAATCTGAACTTTCCAGAAATTTTCAACACAAAATAGTTTTCCTCAACCTTTTTAATTAAAAACTATTTTTCGCTCTACCTTGAATTTCCCTAAAAGATTTGGCAGTATGACCGTAAAACCACCAATCTATTTTGGCGGATCCATCTAGATCTTCGCCTGGGCCTAAGGTTCGGGCCACTGACATGTGGGCCCGCTGGCGTAATCGGTGCCGCGGAGGCGTCGGGCTCCTCCTACTCGCCAAGGTCGAATACCTCCATGGTTGTGGTACTGGATTCGTGGGGTGCACGCAGCAGGAAAGCTCGCCTAGTCGACCGCGACGGGTTCTAGATAGGGTTGTCGGTGATGGGACGACGTAGGATCTCCTAGTGGATGGTGGCAGAGGGCATGTCGTTGTAGCGTCACGACCAAACTAGCAGGGCATGACCTAGGCATGATCCGGCTGATCTGGGCTTCACAAGCGCATCTGACGCGTCCTGTCGACGATCGCCTTCGGCGGTGGAGGATGACACCTATTAGCTCCTTTACCGCAATCATGGATTTGGCTTGGTTGCCATCCTACCTTGCCTGGTTCGCTGCCTCACGTTACTTTGTTGTCCAACTCGGGGATCGAGGTCATGGACGATGAGCCAGCGGCCCTAGAAGGTGGACCTCGCAAAGCGTCTCTATGTTGGCAATAGCTTTTCCATTTGGCCATGTGGACGTTGAAGAGAGGACGGTGGTGTAGGGATATGCGCGACAGAAAATCAAAATTTTCTCTCACATGCGGAAGCAACACCCAAAGATCTTATCTAAGGAGATGCAAGTAACGGGGAGGGTAATCAACATACCCTCGAAGAACACGAGCGTTGGACGTTAATCACAACGCAGCTTGGTGTAGACCTTGATGCGGTTCACTCCGATCAGCACCACAACGAGCGGTGCCTCCGAGATTTACACACGTACGGCTCAGCAACGTCTCCTCTTCTTGATCCAGCAAGCTTGAAGGAGAAGTAGATGGGATTCAAACCAGCAGCACGACGGTGTGGTGGTTCGGTGAGCTCTCACGCGGGCAGGGCTTCATCAAGCCAAGACCACAAGAGAAAGGAGTAAGAGGAAGTGTACCGGCTTAGGAATCAAAATCATGATTCTTTCCCCAAATGGTACCCTCCTTATATAGGATGTGGGGAGGGGGTGTGAGGCTATCTTCCCCAGGAAGAAACCAGCCTCCAATCTTCCCTAGGAAGAAACCAGCCTCCAAATCTTCCCTAGGAAGAAACCAGCCTCCATCTTCCCTAGGAAGAAACTAGCCTCCAAATCTTCCCCAGGAAGGAACCAGCCTCCAAGGCTTCCCCAGGAAGGAACCTAGCTGCCAAGACTTCTCAAGGAAGGAACTTGGCTGCCAAATATCCTAAGTGGGACGTTCGGGATAGTGGGCCCCACCATGGGACCCACCGGAACATTTCAGGAAAAACCCCGATACAATATCGGTTAATTCCTGAACTTTTCCGGAACCCAAAAACCACATTCCTATATATGAAACTTTATCTCCGGACTCTTCCGGAGCTCCTCGTGATATCCCGGATCCTATCCGGGACTCCGAACAACCTTCGGTCTCACCATTATAATTATCCCAAAGCTACTCTAGCGTTACCGAACTTTAAGTGTGTGACCCTACGGGTTCGAGAACAAGTGGACATGATCGAGACTCCTCTATGATCAATAACCATTAGCGGGACCTGGATGCCCATAATGACTCCCACAAGTTCAACGAAGATCGTTATCAGTGTGAACCACAATGTCAACGTATTCCATTTCCTTTGTCTCACGATATTTTACTTACCCGAGATCTGATCGGCGGTATCACCATACCTAGCTCAATCTCGTTACTAGTAAGTACTCTTTACTCGTTCCATAATACAACATTCCATGTGGCTAACTCTTTAGTCACGTGCTTGCAAGCGATACTGAATGTGCATTACCGAGTGGGCCCAGAGTATATCTCTCCGTCACACGGAGGGACAAATCCCAGTCTTGATACATGCAAATCAACAAGTACTTTCGGAGATACCTGTAAGACACCTTTATAGTCACCCAGTTACGAAGTGACGTTTGAAGTCCCCAAGACGTATTCCTCAGTACCCGGGATAGACATAATCTCATGGTCAAAGAAACAGGATACTTGACAATACAAGACATGGCAATATATACTTATTTATCCGATCAATATTGCTATGCTTGGTTGGGTCTGTCCATCACGTCATTCTCCAATGACATGACCTCGTTATTAATTGACAACTCATGTCCATGGTTAGGAAACCATAACCATCATTAATCAACGAGCTAGTCTAGTAGAGGCTTACTAGGGACTCTGTGTTGTTTACATAACCACACATGTATTAGGTTTCCGGTTAATACAATTATAGCATGGAGAATAAACATTACCATGAACATGGAAATATGATAATAACTCTTTATTATTGCCTCTAGGGCATATTTCCAACAGTCTCCCACTTGCACTAGAGTCAATAATCTAGTTTACATTGGTAAAGATCTAACACCCATGGACTTCAGGTGCTGATCATGTTTATCTCGTGGAAGCTGTTTAGTCAACGGGTCTGCAACATTCAGACTCGTATGTACTTTGCAAATCCTAATATCTCCCACGTGAACACTTTCACGAATTAGATGGAAACGGCGTTTGATATGCTTGGAGGTCTTGTGACATCTTGGTTCCTTGGCTAGAGCAATGGCACCAGTGTTGTCACAATAGATCTCCATAGGATCCAGTGCATTCGGAATCACACCGAGCTCTGTGGTGAACTCCTTCAACCATATCCCTTCTCTTGCTGCTTCGGAAGCAGCCATATATTCCGCCTCTAATGTAGATGCCGCAACAACGTTCTGCTTGGAACTCCTCCAGCTAACCGCAGCTCCATTCAAAACAAAAACGTATCCAGATTGAGATTTCGAGTCGTCTGGATCAGTGTCGAAGCTAGCGTCGACGTAACCTTTTACGGCGAGCTCTTCACAACCACCATAGACAAGAAACATGTCCTTAGTTCTTCTCAAGTACTTAAGGATATTTTTAACTGCTGTCCAGTGTTCCTCTCCAGGATCACTCTGGTACCTGCTCGTCAAACTAAGAGCATGAGACACATCTGGTCTAGTACACAACATGGCATACATGATTGAGCCTATGGCTGAGGCATAGGGGATTTTACTCATCCTCTCTCTTTCATCTGCCGTAGTTGGACACTGAGTCTTACTCAATGTCTTACCTTGCAACATGGGCAAGAACCCTTTCTTTGCATGATCCATTTTGAACTTCTTCAAAACTTTGTCAAGGTATGTACTTTGACTGAGTCCTATCAAGCGTCTCGATCTATCTCTATAGATCTTAATGCCTAATATGTAAGCAGCTTCACCAAGGTCTTTCATTGAAAAACTCTTATTCAAATAACCTTTTATACTGTTAAGCAGCTCCACGTCATTCCCAATAAGTAATATGTCATCCACATATAACACTAGGAATGCGACCGAGCTCCCACTCACTTTCTTGTAAACACACGCTTCTTTATAATTTTGGACAAATCCAAAACCTTTGATCACATCATCAAAGCGAATGTTCCAACTCCGGGATGCTTGCTTCAGCCCATAAATGGAACGCTGAAGTTTGCATACTTTACCAGCATCCTTAGGATCGACAAAACCTTCGGGTTGTATCATATACAACTCTTCTTCAATGTTTCCGTTGAGGAACGCTGTTTTGACATCCATCTGCCAAATTTCATAATCGAAAAATGCAGCAATTGCTAGTAGAACCCTAACAGACTTAAGCATCGCTACGGGTGAGAAAGTCTCATCGTAGTCAACTCCTTGAACTTGTCGAAAACCTTTTGCGACAAGTCGTGCTTTATAAACGGTGACATTACCGTTAGCGTCTGTTTTCTTCTTGAAAATCCATTTACACTCGACAGCCTTGCGGCTATCAGGAAGATCAACCAAAGTCCATACTTGGTTTTCACTCATGGATTCCATTTCGGATTGCATGGCTTCTTGCCATTTCCCAGAGTCTGGGCTCATCATTGCTTCCTCATAACTCGCAGGTTCGTCATTGTCTAACAATAACACATTCATGACAGGGTTACCGTACCACTCAGGAGCGGTACGTATCCTAGCCGACCTGCGAATTTCAGCTAAGACCGAAGTTTCATGATCACCATCATTAGCTTCCTCTCTAGTTGGTGAAAGCGGCGCCTGAACAACTTCCTGCGCTGCGCTACTCTCCAATTCGGGAGAAGGTTCAACAACCTCGTCTAGCTCTATTTTCCTCCCACTCACATCTTTCGAAAGAAACTCTTTCTCAAGAAAGGATCCATTCTTGGCAACAAAGACTTTGCCTTCGGATCTGTGATAGAAGGTATACCCGACAGTTTCCTTAGGGTATCCTATGAAGACGCACTTTTCCGCTTTGGGTTCGAGCTTATCAGGCAGCAGCCTTTTGACATAAGCCTCGCATCCCCAAACTTTAAGAAACGACAACTTTGGCTTCTTGCCACACCATATCTCATATGGCGTCGTCTTAACGGATTTAGATGGTGCCCTGTTTAAAGTGAATGCGGCTGTCTCTAATGCATAACCCCAAAACGACATTGGCAGATCGGATACAGACATCATAGAACGCACCATATCTAATAAAGTGCGATTACGACGTTCGGACACACCATTACGCTGTGGTGTTCCAGGTGGCGTGAGTTGTGAAACAATTCCACAAGTCTTCAAATGCATGCCAAACTCGTAACTCAAATATTCACCTCCACGATCAGATCGTAGAAATTTAATCTTCTTGTTACGATGATTTTCCACTTCACTCTGGAACTCTTTGAACTTTTCAAAAGTTTCAGACTTGTGTTTCATTAAGTAAATATACCCATATCTACTCAAATCATCAGTGAAGGTTATGAAGTAACGATATCCACCGCGTGTCGAAATGCTCATCGGTCCACACACATCAGTATGTATGATTTCCAATAAGTCACTTGCCCTTTCCATCGTACCGGAAAAAGGAGTTTTAGTCATCTTGCCCATAAGGCATGGTTCACACGTGTCAAATGATTCAAAATCAAGTGACTCCAAAAGTCCATCAGTATGGAGTTTCTTCATACGCTTTACACCAATATGACCTAAACGGCAGTGCCACAAGTATGTGGTATTATCATCATTCATCTTGCATCTTTTAGCATCAATGTTATGGATGTGTGAATTACTTTCGAGATTCAACAAGAATAAACCATTTACAACCGGTGCATGACCATAAAAGATATTACTCATAGAAATAGAACAACCATTGTTCTCAGATTTAAATGAGTAACCGTCTCGCAATAAACAAGATCCAGATATAATGTTCATGCTTAACGCAGGCACCAAATAACAATTATTTAGGTTTAAAACTAGTCCCGAAGGTAAATGTAGAGGTAGCATGCCGACGGCGATGACATCAACTCTTGATCCATTCCCGACGCGCATCGTCACCTCATCCGTTGCTAGTCTCCGTTTATTCTGCAGTTCCTGTTTCGAGTTGCAAATGTGAGCAACCGAACCGGTATCAAATACCCAGGCACTACTACGGGAACTAGTAAGGTACACATCAATAACATGTATATCATATATACCTTTGATATTTCCAGCCTTCTTATCCGCCAAGTATTTGGCACAGTTGCGCTTCCAGTGACCTTCCCCTTTGCAGTAGAAACACACCGTTTCAGGCTTAGCCTTGGGCTTCTTCGCAGGCGTGGCAACAGGTTTGCCATCCTTCTTGAATTTTCCCTTCTTTGCCTTAGCTTTCTTAAAGCCGGTGGTTCTGTTGACCATCAACACTTGATGTTCCTTTTTTATGTCCACTTCCGCAGATTTCAGCATTGCGAAAAGCTCGGGAATCGACTTTCTCATCCCTTGCATGTTATAGTTGAGCACAAACGATTTGTAACTCGGTGGTAGTGATTGGAGCACCCTATCAGTGTTCAACTCGTCTGGGATGACA
This sequence comes from Poa pratensis, assembly GCA_947311845.1. Lineage (NCBI taxonomy): Eukaryota > Viridiplantae > Streptophyta > Magnoliopsida > Poales > Poaceae > Poa > Poa pratensis. The sequence continues at coordinate 6,133,065 of CAMZMU010000020.1, read as the reverse complement.
ATTCCCAGCTGAGTAAGGCGTTGGATATAGCCGGACATGGCTAAAGCATGTTCACTGACAGAGCTGTGCTCCTCCATCTTACAAGTAAAGAACTTCTCAGATATCTCATATCTTTCAGCACGGGCTTGAGTCTGAAACATAGTTTTCAGCTCTTCGACCATTTCGAATGCCCCGTGAAGTTCAAAACGTTTCTGGAGATCTGGCTCCAGAGATGTAAGAATTGCACATTTAACTATCGTGTGGTCATCACTGCGCGCATCAAATGCGTTCAGTTCTTCAGTGGGAGCACTGACTGCAGGTGGGTCACCTAGCGCTGCATCGAGCACATAATGCTTCTTACACCCATTGAGGACAATCCTCAAATTGCGGTGCCAGTCATTGAAGTTGGACCCAGATGTTTTCAGTTTTTCTTTCTCAAGGAACGCGTTGATGTTGAACTGAGCTACGTTGCGTGCCATGATCTACAACATAATTTGCAAAGACAATTTTAGACTTGTTCATGATAAAGAGTTCAGTGTAATCAAATTACCAAGTGAACTCCCACTTAAACCAACATCCCTCATAGTTGTTAAGTGGAACACGATCCAAATCCACCACACCAAACTCCGATCATCACGTGAGCCGATGTAGCTTCAATGGTGAACATCAACCATGTTGATCATATCAACCATATGATTCGTGTTTAACCTTTCGGTTCTTGTGTTCCGAGGCCATGTCTGCACATGCTAGGCTCGTTAAGCTAACCCAAGTATATCTGCCTGTGTGCCGAGGCCATGTCTGTACATGCTAGGCTCGAGCAACACCCGCTGTGTGGAACGTAGAATCCATCACACCCGATCATCACGTGGTGCTTAGAAACGAAGAACTGTCTTGGCGGTGGCATACTTGGGGAGAACACGATCTTAATTTTGAGTGAGGGATCATCTTATAATGCTACCGTCGTGCACACGCAGAATAAGATGCATAAAGGATAAACATCACATGCTTAAACAATGTGATATGGTATAGCCCTTTTCTTGCGTCTTGATCTCCATCTAGAACGCACGGCATGATCTCCATCATCCCTCCAGCAAGATGCATGGTTGCCTCCACCATCACGTTGCATCCACAACTATTGCTAACTCCTTAGCGATAAAGTAATGCAATTACATGGCGTATTAAGTTGACACGCAGGTCACAAAATAATAAGACAACCATTTGGCTCCTGCCGGCTGCCGATCTCATGACACGCAGGTCACAAAATAATATTACAATCAATGTGCATCTCATACAACAAATATTGTAAAATTGGGCTATACCAAATCACAACCACCCCTGCAAAAACAAGTTAGACGCCTCTCCCTTGATTTTTGCAATTTTACGTGGCTTCTAGGGGCTGCGTAAGAACCGTTCTTACCTACGCAAAAACCACAACGCTGATAATACAAGTTGCTTATTAACTTCTATAAGCCCTCCATTGTAAATCCGGTTTCACTATGATAAGAGCGACAGACACCCGCCAGCCGCATATGCAAACCAGTTGCATGTCAAGTGCGGAACCGGTCTCAATCCGAAGACTGTAAAGTTGGTCCGGGCCGCTGCATCTTACCATGCCACAAAACCAAGAAGTACACGCGAGAGGGTAGCAACAATAAATATCAAACGCCACACAACTCCTTGTGTTCTATCCGTACAAAGCAACTACGCAAAGCACGGCTCTGATACCACTGTAGGGATATGCGCGACAGAAAATCAAAAATTTCTCTCACATGCGGAAGCAACACCCAAAGATCTTATCTAAGGAGATGCAAGTAACGGGGAGGGTAATCAACATACCCTCGAAGAACACGAGCGTTGGACGTTAATCACAACGCAGCTTGGTGTAGACCTTGATGCGGTTCACTCCGATCAGCACCACAACGAGCGGTGCCTCCGAGATTTACACACGTACGGCTCAGCAACGTCTCCTCTTCTTGATCCAGCAAGCTTGAAGGAGAAGTAGATGGGATTCAAACCAGCAGCACGACGGTGTGGTGGTTCGGTGAGCTCTCACGCGGGCAGGGCTTCATCAAGCCAAGACCACAAGAGAAAGGAGTAAGAGGAAGTGTACCGGCTTAGGAATCAAAATCATGATTCTTTCCCCAAATGGTACCCTCCTTATATAGGATGTGGGGAGGGGGTGTGAGGCTATCTTCCCCAGGAAGAAACCAGCCTCCAATCTTCCCTAGGAAGAAACCAGCCTCCAAATCTTCCCTAGGAAGAAACTAGCCTCCAAATCTTCCCCAGGAAGGAACCAGCCTCCAAGGCTTCCCCAGGAAGGAACCTAGCTGCCAAGACTTCTCAAGGAAGGAACTTGGCTGCCAAATATCCTAAGTGGGACGTTCGGGATAGTGGGCCCCACCATGGGACCCACCGGAACATTTCAGGAAAAACCCGATACAATATCGGTTAATTCCTGAACTTTTCCGGAACCCAAAAACCACATTCCTATATATGAAACTTTATCTCCGGACTCTTCCGGAGCTCCTCGTGATATCCCGGATCCTATCCGGGACTCCGAACAACCTTCGGTCTCACCATTATAATTATCCCAAAGCTACTCTAGCGTTACCGAACTTTAAGTGTGTGACCCTACGGGTTCGAGAACAAGTGGACATGATCGAGACTCCTCTATGATCAATAACCATTAGCGGGACCTGGATGCCCATAATGACTCCCACAAGTTCAACGAAGATCGTTATCAGTGTGAACCACAATGTCAACGTATTCCATTTCCTTTGTCTCACGATATTTTACTTACCCGAGATCTGATCGGCGGTATCACCATACCTAGCTCAATCTCGTTACTAGTAAGTACTCTTTACTCGTTCCATAATACAACATTCCATGTGGCTAACTCTTTAGTCACGTGCTTGCAAGCGATACTGAATGTGCATTACCGAGTGGGCCCAGAGTATATCTCTCCGTCACACGGAGGGACAAATCCCAGTCTTGATACATGCAAATCAACAAGTACTTTCGGAGATACCTGTAAGACACCTTTATAGTCACCCAGTTACGAAGTGACGTTTGAAGTCCCCAAGACGTATTCCTCAGTACCCGGGATAGACATAATCTCATGGTCAAAGAAACAGGATACTTGACAATACAAGACATGGCAATATATACTTATTTATCCGATCAATATTGCTATGCTTGGTTGGGTCTGTCCATCACGTCATTCTCCAATGACATGACCTCGTTATTAATTGACAACTCATGTCCATGGTTAGGAAACCATAACCATCATTAATCAACGAGCTAGTCTAGTAGAGGCTTACTAGGGACTCTGTGTTGTTTACATAACCACACATGTATTAGGTTTCCGGTTAATACAATTATAGCATGGAGAATAAACATTACCATGAACATGGAAATATGATAATAACTCTTTATTATTGCCTCTAGGGCATATTTCCAACAGGTGGGGGCTCGTGGTGTTGGCGGCGCTTTGGCATAGATAGTTTTTAGATCGCCATCTAGAGACGAAGGCCGGGATTAGTGGGTGGTCTGACATACCTGTATGGTGCGAAGCTTTCCCAAACCGAAGCTCATCGCTCCAGCAACAATGGATGTGGTGCATGTGGGCTATCGCCGCCCTCTTTGGACTTTTTTTTTTGAAAGGATCTTACACTGCGTATTCACCAGAGAATACAACGAAAGAACAGAAATGCACAGTATAACAAGCCGTCGAAGCCCAAAGCAACAACAACTCCAGAGGACGTCGCTGAACCTCTGCATGGCCTGACGAAGAACTCCATCGCCGAGCAACGCCGGAGAAGAAGACCCAGGCCGCCACCAACCCCGGGAAAGGGAGCACCCCACTCATGTAGAAGACCGCATGGGCCGTCCGCCGCAAGCGACGGAACTGAAGACCTCTGAACGTGCACGGCCATGGCGCCTCCTCCCCGCATCCACCCTTCTTCCAACCATCCCTGCTCTGAGCCCGAACACAGCTCGCCGGAGTCGCCGCTGCTTGCACGTCTTGATCACACCATCTCCCCTCGCCACCTCGGCCGGCCGGAGAACGAAGAAGACCAATCCATGTCGAAACAGAGCGCGTCGCAAGAAGTGCCCCTCCCCACGCCACCATGGCCGGAAGAAGAGAGCAGCACGCCGCACCGAAAACCAGCAGCCACCTCGAAGATCCCAGAAGTTCAGCTCCTGTACAGGCGGCGAAGGCAGCTAGCGCCAGGCACCAGCTCCCCGCCGCACCACCCCCAGCACCCCCACGACGTGGCCAGGAGAAGACACGCCGAGACGAAGAAGGGGGCGAGGGACAAAACTCCAGAAGCCGGTCGTCACCTCCGCCACGATGACCGCCGCAGGAGCACCTGTCCTCACCAGATCCGCGGATCTTAGAGAAAACCACACCGGGAGCTCGCCGACGCCGCTCCGCAGAGCACCGCCGAGGTGGAGATCGAACTCCCGCACCATTATTCCAGCACGCCGCCGCAGACACCACCTCTCCAGCGACGCCGGAAGACCCTAACCTACTATCTACAGGCCTCAGGCACAGATCCGGGGTCTCCCCACTCTCCCACCGCCTCAGCGGCGGCCGGAGAGGGAGGATACCGGCGAATCGGCCGTCGGCGGAGCTCGGGATGAGGGGCAGAGCCCTTTCGCCTCTCTCAAACAGTAACCGAGGGAGGGGAAGAGGGCAAATGTAAGACTCTCCGCCCTCTTTGGACATTGTTGTGGGTACCTTAGCTGTGTTGAGGTTCCGGGTGCCTTGACCGTCGAACGTGGATCTCGTGACGTAGCGTTTCCTAGTTCCTACCTTTATTTCTGACACGTGGGGCCTACAAGTCAGCGACGAAAAGTCAGTGGACGTAAGGATTCCTAAATTCAGAGGATCCTTGTCCATTGACCGTCATGGTCTCGATTTCAGTGCCACATATCCCTTGTCCTCGGTCTGATGCCGACCACTCTCTTCAAAAAAAATTGCTATTTCATGCACATTATAATACCTGTGGATTTCATATGTATTTTTTCCAGATGATTTTTTGTTTGATTCCCCCAAAGAAAGAACAAAAGTTTTTTACAAAGTTTTAGTGGATGTCTTATTTTTGTATGAGTGTATAGTTTCATGTAGAAAAGGGTCATATAGATCCAATCTTACAAATTAAACAACCACCAAAGAAATATATCTTAGAAATTCTCATACCCTAAACCCTAAACAATTATAATTCTTCTAGTTATTCAAAGATACAATAGCATTGGATTCTCAAAGTGAAAACAGAACCAGGGCAAGGCGGATCAAAGTGTGTCAAACCCTACGGTCTACATACGTAAGAGCATCTCCACCGGGGGCCTCTAAATGTGTGTCCGGCACCCCCCAATCGGGCCTCCTTTGGGGGGTGCCGGACATGTGTCCGAGCAACATTTAGAGGCCGCCCACAGCGGCACCCCCCAAAGGCCCACCCCCCAAACGCGCCCAACATTTGAGCCAACTGCCGAACACCTTGCGGGCATGCTGTGGTCGCCGCCGACGAACAGCACAAATGAGGAACAGGACGGCGGTGCATGCATTAATACAAATGTCACAAATGATGCCGGCAGTCAAATAGTTTTGCCGCGCCGGAGAACAAGTCAGAGACTTGGCATAGTTTCGACCGCGCCGGAGAACAATCTCCAACGCCGGCCATCAAAAAAGGATCGACCGCGCCGGAGAACAAGTCTCCAAGGCCGGCCATCAAAAGGGCGCCTCCCTGGCGCAGTGGTTCATGCCGATCACGCGGCGGCCTCCGCCTCGGCTTCTTCCTCGCCGTCCTCGTCGGATCCCTCGAGCTCCGCCGCTTCGGCCGCCGCCGCCTTCTCAGCCTGGATGCGCCTCCGTTCGGCCACGAAGTAGGCCTTCTGGTCGAGGCTCATGCCGGCCGTGTTCGTGGCCATGACCATACGCTCCTCCTTCTTCTCTTGGTTCTTGATCTTGGTCTCCTGCATCATGAAGTAGCGCGTCCACTTCTCGTCGGACTTCTCTTGTAGCTTCTTCTTCTCGACAGTCGACGCGGCGACCTCGGCGACGTATAGCTTCACCGTCTCGTGGATGGTGCCTGCGGCGCCCGAGGCCCCTGGCTTCTTGCCACCCCTGGCGGCCGCCTTGCACGCCTTCACTCCCATCTCGGGACGCTCGGCGGTAGCAGCCGGCAGGTTTCTTTCATCTCCCTCGGCGGTGCCTTGGTCTTTTATATGGCTCTTCCACTTCGGGCAACCTTTAACCACCTCCCAAACGTGCATGAACTTGTATGCCTTCTTGCCATCCGACTCCAAGTCAACGTACAAGTACTTGGCGTCCTTGAGCTACACAAACAAAGCCCAAGTCAAGTATGCATGTAAACATGATGGGTTACAAGTTAAGATGATCGGCTAACCTTGTCCGCATCGTTCTTGCCACTCTCATCTCATTGGGCGATTTGCTCAATGCAATGGTGAAACTTGGTAGTGAGAGCCGAGATGACGCCCCAACGGCTCTCAACCGATTTGGCATTGCGGTCAGGCAAATTTTGATGAGGAGGATACGACCTTCTTTCGGTGTAGTCCTTCTGAATGCGCCCCTTGGGTTTCGAGAGGCCGACAGACTTGGGCGGCATGGTGGCGGAAGGCGAGGAGGTCGCGGCGGCGGCGCGAGGGTTTGGGAAATGGAAGGAAGATTGCGAATTTTGGCGCCGGGCGCGGCAATGTAGAGGAAGGGGAATTGGGCGCGGCGCGTCGTGTGTATGACGGGCGGGCCAGCGCTATCAGGGCCAAGCCCGAGGCGATGTCCGGCACCCCCAGGAGGGCCTCCAAACTTGGAGGCCCTATTGGGGATGCCGGACACAAAATCGCTCGGGGCGACGCTTAAGGGGGTGCCGCTGGTGGGTGTTTTTGGTGTCCGGCCCCCCAAAGGGCCTTTAGGGGGTCCTTTAGAGGCCCCCGGTGGAGATGCTCTAAGCACCTGACTCTCCTATCCTATCGCAGGCCCAACTGCAAGGTTGCACACTGTTTTAGAGAGTCCACTGCACACTGCGGTGGCAGCCTCACATGCAAACCACCACGCCTCGCCGCATGGCACGGCACCCATAGCCCGGCTGTCTAGTAGTCTATCTTCTTTTCTTTCGAGGAAAAGCTGGGAAAATAGAGATTCGGCAACTTCAGCCATTTCTTCTAATCGGAGATATTCGAAATTTCAAATACCACAATCAGTCCCTTCTTGTGCCATTTTGACAAATCTGAAATTTCTAGAAAACTTTCAACACAAAATAATCTTTCTCGACCTCTTTGATAGAAAATTATTATTTTTGCTCTAGCGGTAGGGTTGAATCGACTTGTCCCACAAGGTTTGGCAGTATGACAGTGAAACCACCAATCGTTTTTCACGGATTGATCTGGATCTTCGCCTAAACCTTGGTTTAGGCCACTGGCATGTGGGATCGTCAGTGTGCTGGGTGGCGCGGAAGCGTCGAGGCCCTCCTACTCAAACAAGTCGACTAATTCCATGATTGTGGTTGTGGATATGTGAGGTGTAGACTCCGGGTAAGCTCCGCCCAAGTCGACTGGCGGGGGATTCCCGACTAGAATGTTGGTGATATAGGCGACGTAGGTTCTGCTACTGGGTGGTGGCATCGTTCATGGCGTGGCAACGTGGCGACCAGACTAGTGGGGCTTGCCCTAGGCATGATTTGGATGATATGTCCTCATATGCGTTGTTGTCACGTCCGGCCGACAAAGGACGACAAATCTTCTGCTATTAGCTGCCTTTACCGCCCACATGGATTTGCCTCGGTTGCCGTCCTATCTTGCCTGATTCGATGGACTCGCGTTGCTTTGTTGTCAACGCAGGGTTCGAGGTGGTGGACGCCAGACGACGACCCTAGAAGGTGGACCACACAAGTCTCTTTGGGCGTTGTTGTGGGTACCTTTGCCATATCGGTTTCAACGATACGTCGTTACCCTTTTAGGGGGCGTTGTTTGTGATGATTCTGCATCCCTTGGCCTCGCTCAGATGCCTTTGGTGACAAGCTAAACTCATTTTGTTCTTTTTCTTATATCTTTGACTTGCTTCATATAATTTACTTTATAAGAGATTTCTCATCACTTGTATCGACCCAATCTTTTGATTTATTATAAAATAGGACTAAAACGTGCTTTGAGACACGGTCATACAAGTAGCATAGTACTTTCTCTTTTTTTTTTTAATGTAATATGTTTTAGCCTTTCCCACATGCACATGTATGTAGACATGTTTTTATTTATATGTGAACTCATTTTAACGTGAATTAACAAGACAATACCCAATGTTGGGGATATCGCTTATCGGGAACTTATCGGTCGACCCAAGATAAGGGGTAAATCGGCCGGTTTATCGGCATATCGGCCGATTTATCGGACGATTTATCTTATCGGTCAGACACTGAGAAGCGATAAATCGGTCGATTTATCGGAATATCGGAAGATATCTTGAACAGTGACAATACCTAAAATATTCAATATTCTAAAACGGGTGAGTATCAGCTATGCGAGATGGAGCAACTGTGCAATAATGATATACTATTTGTAACATTTGGCGATTGGGAGAGGCGGAATATTTGTATTCCAAAATTCCGGATGCCCAGCACTCTCCCTCGAGAAAAGCATGCAGCAGAAGCGACATGGCGGTCTGCTGTGTGAAAGCTTTCTTGTCGCTTCAGCCGTGGTCTTGCACGAGATGGTGGGTCCGGCTTATCCCAGAGGCGGAGGGACTGTCTCACTTTCCCAAGGCCACGACGTGCATGTACCATGCTGCGACTGACCGCAAGGTTTAGGGGCCCTGCACTCAGTAGACAGTAGTAGTTGGCAACCTTTATAAAGCAAATAATGAACTGTTCATGGGTTATCTGAAGACATAGCCATACTACTTGTCAAATTTAACAGCCAAATAGGATGTCAGTCAGAAATGTAAGGACATGTGGTAAAGAAACGTGGACGGAGAGGTTGACGATACAGTAATGAGAAAAAAGTTCAGGAGTCAATGTGACTCATGAACTGTAGCAGTCTCGACTCGATCCCGACTCAAGCAGCTGCTACACATGAACGCAAACCAGCTAAAAATTAGTAGAAACTTCTACGCTCAATTTCTTTTCTGTCTGTCATAATCTTCCAACCTGCATTGTATTTGGATAAACCGACTGATGACGCATGTACCGTTTTGCATTAACGTGTAGGGACATGTTTCTACAGAACCATCTATCTCAGATTCTACTCTCGGCCGACGAACGCCGAGCCAAATCGAAATGCCCCTCCAACGAGGATAATACTTCATTGAGTGAACTCCATGAAGACAGGCTTAATGTCTCAGGCAAATAATCATGGGGCCGTATCGCCCCGTCTCATCGAGTAGGCAGGTGAAAGCATCAGCTCTCTTCCACAAACGATCTGAGTAATTTTTTCAGAAGTAAATATCTAGCGAGTAGGTACAAACGCATAAGCTACTGAAGGTTTTTAAGATTCACAAGAACTCCTCAACTCCAACTTATGGGAATACCACTGTCAAGGGTCATTTATCAAAACAGCAGGACCAGAGTTTCTATTCATTCATGACTACTTTTTTGACAGCAGGGAGGAAGAGAACTACAAATTACTGTGGAGATTCAGATCAACATTAAGAAAGTTCTGAAATAATATGTATACTATATAGTAGGAATCATGATTGACATGTCTCCATAGCCGAAGCTTTGCAAGGAAGCATACTGTATAGATTTCAGATATCCAAGATTAGCATTCCTGAAGATGATGGCATGATTACAAATTCTGAATGGTTATTTCCACTTCGTCGTACCAATACAATAACTGGCGCTAAATCAAGTTGGGTGCGGATAAAGTAGCACATGGATATTATTAAACAATTATTATGCAGAATTTACATCAACCTCACAATTTGGTAAATTTGAATATCCAGCCGTACTATATGGGACAAGGATTGGCTACACCCAATGTATCTGTATGTTCGGAATGGTGCAAGGAACCGGTGTATTGTCCCAAAGTATATCCCAGAAGTATACGAGCAATGAATATCATCCGACAATCATAACCAGTAGATGATCAGAATAACTATAGTCCAACAATTTACACTAAATCTTTGGTGAAAACAATCGATGTCTTCCTTCACATTGCGGGTGATTAATCCCTCCTGCATAATATCCAGGGTACAAATCAGTAGCCGCATAAATATCTCAAATCTAATATAGTACTTACATAGATATGCCACTAAACACTGCAGTTGTTTATGTACCAGGACCGCTACTCTGGCAGGACAAGCAATCTAAGTTGCCGTCATCGCATTTAAATTGGAAAAGTATTGTTCTTACAAATTACATACGGCCTTGCCGTCCTCTTAACAACCTCCTGACTACTCCTTTCTAAGAGCATCTCCACCGGGGGCCTCTAAACGACCCCCCAAAGGCCCTTTGGGGGGCCGGACACGAAAAACCGCTACCAGCGGCACCCCCCAAAGCCTCGCCCCGAGCGATTTTGTGTCCAGCACCCCCAATAGGGCCTCCAAACTTGGAGGCCCTATTGGGGGTGCCGGACATTGACCGGACATGGCCTCCGACAGGTGCGCCCCACCCGTCATAGACGTAGGGCGCGATTAGGTGCTGTAAATTGCGCCGTGCAGGAGGTCGTTCCACCCGCGTTAATGGCGACGCGTTTCTGCAGGCGACGAAGCGACGGGACGGCGAGGCGTCTGCGGCACGCCTCGCAATTACGCCGGCGCCCAGGCTTTCCCGGCTTCCCAAGCGTCGGCGTGGCCGAATCGCATCGCCGCCACATAACTCCGACGCGACGCGTGCTCACCCACCCGCCGCTTCCCGCCCAGCACCACCGCTTCTCGCCCCTCCGTTTCCCGCCCCCTCCCCGCCTATATAACACTCCTCCGCCGTGCAGCCTCACCACACCACCATTCGCCGTAGTGTCGCCGCCTCGCCAAGCACCATGCCTCGCCGCCTGCAAACCACCTGGTCCACCCTCACCCAGGCAGCGCGCCGCGCTCACCCTCTGGGGCAGGAGCAGGAGCCGGAGCAGGCGCCGGAGCAGGCGCTCCAGCCTGTCGTCGACGAGGAGCCCTTCGATTAGGCGAACGTCGACGACATCGACGTGGAGGAGCAGCTGGAGCAGGAGCCGGCCCAGGATCCTTACCCTGGGCAGGAGCCGCCTCCGGAGCAGGAGCTGGCGCAGGAGCCGGCGCCGGAGCAGGAGCTGCCGCCGCCGCTGTGGCCCGACCAGGTGGTCGCCGTCAACTCCTTCGACACCTGGCGCGCCGAGCAGGCGGCCAACTAGCTCAGGCTCGGCTACGAGGCGGTTGGCAACGCCGTCGAGGCCGCCATCCTGAAGGCCTCCATCGAGACCGCGGAGCGAGACGTTCGTTGCCGCGCCTTCATGGCCGCCGAGCGCGCGGCGTACGCGGACCTCAACGCCGTGGCCGCGGAGCGGGAGAATCCGGCCTCGATGGAGGCCGCCCAGCAGGCGGCTCACGAGGAGCTGAACCGGATCCGCGAGGCGAGGCAGGCAGCAGCAGCTGCGAGGGATGCCGCGCGCGAGAGGGCTGCCAGGGATGACATGCGCCGGGCGGCGAGCGCGCTCCGGCAGGAGAGGCGTGTCCGCTCGCGCCTAGCCCAGGAGAGCCAGAAGTTGTCCCTAGCAGGACAGGCGCCCCGCTACGACGACGAGGCAGGCCAGGGCGGCGTAGTTTAGATTAGGATTTAGCTTAGGGTTTAGATTAGGGTTTAAATTTCAATCGTTTAGTTTAAATTTGAATCGTTTAACTTTGAATCGCTTAAATTTCATGTCGCTCGCAAGGTGTTTGGATCATGGCCGGCACCTCAGACCGTTTGGGGGGGTGGGCCTTTGGGGGGTGCCGCTGTGGAGGGCCTCCAAATGTTGCCCGGACACATGTCCGGCACCCCCCAAAGGAGGCCCCCGGTGGAGATGCTCTAATACCTGCTCTCTGACTACCTAGCACCCACAAGGACAGCCCCGCACACACATTTCTTAACATCAAATTCATCGTTTTATCCTTGCCTTCTAACACTCTCGCGTTCCTTTCTAGCCACAGCACCCGCATGGCCGCGATGATGAGCGTGGATGTGTCCTTCTATTGCTTTTTCCTGAATCTTGACAGTGTTTTTGACCACCATTCCCGAACTGAATTCTGACCTGAAGGTGTCAAATCCGGGTGCTTCGTTTCTTGACAGAGCCAGAACCAAAATGTACTTGAAAAGGAGCAGCTTGTTAAGATATGCTTCAGCGTTTCTGGTTCTTGACCACAGAGCATACATCTCGCTGTCCCTTACAATCCTTTCTAGCTTAGTCTGTCAGCTGTCCAGCATCTATCTCTCATTACCAGCCATGTAAAGAATTTTTCTTTCGGCGGCGCTCTGCTCTTCCACAGGGTTTTGGCATAGTCAGCTTCAATCGAACCATGGAAGTATGCCCTATAGGCTGAAGATGCAGTGTAGCTTCCATTTGCAGTCAGCCGCCATCTAAAAACATCTTCTTCATCAGAGAGGTGAGGTAGCTCTCGGATAATGCACCATAGCGTGATGAATTGCACGACCGCTGGTAGAGTTAGGTTTCCTCTCATGTCTTTTACCCATCTACCATGAAGCAATGCTTTTGCAACTGTTCGCTTCTTTGATCCTCTGGGTGTAACGAATTTTAACAGATCAGGAGCAATCTGACTAGGGTTATTTCCCTCCAATCATCTATCATCCCAGAAGATCAGCCTGTCCCCTCTACCAGCAATGCAAGAAGTGGCAGCAGGAAAAAAGCTCTCGGCTTCAGGTGAGAGTTTGAACCGAAGCCCTGACCAAACATGCAAGCTGCTATCTTTTTCAAACCAGCGCCATCTCATCCTCAAGGCATCATTAATGAACTTCAAATCATGCAGTCCCAGCCCACCATATTTTGTTGGCATGCACACTTGTTTCCATGCTACTCTCCAATTTCCTCCATTTGTTTCTCCAGCACCATGCCATAAGAAGCTCCGACAGATTTTGTTGATTTTTTCATCACCCACGGTGGCAAGTTCATGGAGAGCATAGATACACAGCAATCGATTCCATGACTGTCTTGATCAGCAGCAAACGTCCGGCATGTGAGTTTTCCAGGTTGCTAGATTTCTGTGTATCTTCTCAATAAGGGCCAGAAGTTCTTCCTTAGGTAGTTTCTTCAGAGAGAGAGGTAGTCCGAGATACTTATATGGGAAATTAATAACCTGGCAGGGGAAAGGCTGTGTGATGTCTGAAATCTAGGTCTGGGCAAGCAATTGGTGCAATGGCACATTTGGCAAGGTTGCAACCTAAGCCCGAAGAGTTTCCAAATAATTCAAGTAGCTTTCTGGCCGCAAGCAGTTCATGTTTGGTTGGGCGAATAAACATTGCGGCATCATCTGCAAAAAGGGATAGCCTTTGTCTAATTCCCCATCTCCGGAGATCTTGAACCATTCCCTTCTCTTCTGCAACCCGTACCACAGCATTGAGCACGTCCATGATCAAAATGAACCAAGTTGGAGATGCAGGGTCCCCTTGCCTTAAGCCTCTTGCATGCCATATTTTTTCTCCAGGGCTCGCATTTATCAGTACTCTTGTATTAGCCGAACAGAGGGGGGCAGCTACCCAGGAGCAGAATTTATTGCCAAATTCACGACGTTTCATGACTTTCAGCAAGAAAGGCCAGGAAGCAGAATCAAAAGCTCGCGCAATGTCAAGTTTAAGGAATAAAGCAGGGACCTTGCGTCTATGAAGTGTTTTTGCAGATTGGTCCACTAACATGAAGCTGTCCTGAATTGATCTACCCTTCACAAATGCGCTTTTGTTGACAGAGACTAAATCTTTTAATCTTGGAGCCACTCTGTTTGCCAAAGCTTTGGACATAATTTTTGTAAATGTGGCATCATCTTTCTTTGGGAGCAAAGTGATGTAAGCTTGATTAAGCCAGTGCAAACTTCTACTGTCATGACAAGTGACTTGTTGGATGGCTGACGTAACATCTGCTTTGATGGTGGCCCAGCACTTTTGGAAAAACCCTGCTGAGAAACCATCCGGTCATGGTGATTTGTCATGAACCACTGCCCAGATTTCTTCTTCTAAAAAATTGGTCTCCAAATCATCAAGATTTAACCTTGACCGGCCATGGGCATCAAGGTTTAACTCGTCCTCTCTAGATCTTGCATGTTTCTCAAAAATTGGTCTCTGGCATGTTTTCATATGTACATACACATGCTACAAAATGAACTAAATGACAGATGTCAAACAAAGCAACACTGTGTGCTACACACAAGTACATAACAAGCTAGTTAGGCACCTGGTGCTAGGATTGGATGCTTCTTTCTGATCACTAGATTATTGGCACTCAGAAGCCAGTCCGAGAATCCCAATAGTGATATAGTTCAAAACCCAACTGATAATACAAATGCATGGTTTTGTTCCATAATATTTATGTCTTCAGCCACTGGCAGTCCACTGAATGATGAACGGACATTCCTTGGAGTATGACGGTTGCATCAGAAAATACATAGAGCAAAAGACCTACTGATCATTCTAAATGAAGAAATTTCTGGTGTGTCCGACTTTATTTAGAGCACACACAATATGCGTGTATATTAAAGAGACATACTCAACGCTGCCATAAACACTCTCTACCCTCACGAATTAGGTTGCATTGTATCAAGCTTCACCTTATACCCTAATTCTCCGCAGGACGGCCTCGACGGACAGCACCACCACGTCAAAAATCATGATGTTTCGCCTTGTCCACAGCTCCCACATGAAGAATGTAGCCGAGGTTGCGCCTGCCTCTGGCAGGAGGGGTGAGGGAACTCCCCCAGCCCACGATGGTGGTGTTTGACAAGGTCACCCAGCACCTCTTGCCCAGCATGTGCAGACCTTAGTCCCGAACATTCCTCAGGAAGACACAGCCCAGGTGAATGTGATTCATCGTCTCATCGTGCTGGTCACACAGACCCGGCTGGTAAGAAAGGCCACAAGCGCCAACCTATCCGACGTCCAGCACCTGTTCCCCGAGACCAGCCATGCAAAATTATGCTGCGCTCAAGCTGGACATGAGATCAGGGGCTCAAGGTTATGCTGCGCTCAAGCTGGACATGAGTAAAGCATATGACAGGGTGGAGTGGGATTTTCTGCAAAGGATGATGGCAAAAATGGGGTTTCTCAAAGCTGGACTGATCTGATTATGGAGTGTTGCTCCACTGTGAAGTACAAGTTTAAACTCAATGGTTCTTTGACTGATGAAATTATCCCAAGTAGAGGTTTGAGGCAGGGGGATCCCATCTCTCCCTACCTCTTTCTCCTATGTGCTGAAGCTTTCTCAAGCTTGCTGAATAGTGCGGAGAGTAGGGGCGAGCTTGAAGGTGTCAAGATTTGCCCAAATGCCCCAAGTTTCAACCACTTATTGTTTGCTGATGACTCGTTAATACTCATGAAAGTTACTACAGAGTGTTCACAACATCTGCAAAATATTCTACAACTGTATGAGGTTTGCTCGGTCCAAACAATCAATGTGGATAAATCTTCCATCATGTTCAGCAAGAACACGAAGCAGGTTGATAGGGCACAGATGATGACTAGCTTGGGGGTCACGCGGGTGGCTTGGAGTGAGCGTTACTTGGGCCTGCCGGTGCATGTGGGTAGATCAAAAGCAAAGATTTTTGCATATCTCAAGGATAGAATCTGGCAAAGAATTCAAGGGTGGAAAGAAAGAATGTTGTCTAAGGTGGGGAAGGAAATTCTAATCAAGGCTATTGCTCAGGCTATTCCCATCTTCGCTATGACATGTTTTGACATCACTAAAGGTTTGTGTGAAGAAATCAATGCAATGATCTGTAGGCATTGGTGGGCTTATCAGGACAATGACAACAAAGTCCACTGGCTGAGCTGGGACAAGCTAACTATGTCTAAAAAGGAAGGGGGTCTTGGTTACAAAGATCTGCATGCTTTCAACATGGCCATGCTGTCCAAGCAAGCTTGGAGACTGCTCACCGACCCGGAGTCCCTATGTGCGAGAGTGCTCAAAGCAAAATATTACCCGAACTCTACTGTTCTGGAGGCTGAAGCATGTGAGGGTATCTCTTATACCTGGAGAAGCATTTTGAAGGGAGTGCAGCTGTTACGGCAGGGAGTAATCAAGCGGGTGGGTGACGGCAAATCAATAAACATGTGGCAGGACCCGTGGCTGCCAAGAAATTGGTGTAGGCGCCCTATCACCCCTCGTAGTCAGCAGGTTTACACAATGGTCCATGAACTCCTTGACCCGGTTGTGGGTGGCTGGGATGTCCAGCTGGTTGATGATATTTTCTGCGCTCACGATGCAAATTTAATCAAAGCGTTGCCGGTGTATGAGGATTTCGAAGTTCTCTGGGCTTGGCATCCTACCCCAAATGGCCAGTTCTCTGTCAAGACTGCTTATAAGCTCTTCCGAGCTGATGTTGAGCAGCCTAGCACCTCGGCTGACCAACAGGCGGGTGGGTGTTTCTCCTGGAACTTGATCTGGAAGGCCAACATCACTCCCTAGGCAAAACAATTCTTGTGGCGAATCGCCCACAACAGTTTGCCTCACCGGTGGAGTATCAAGAGGAGAGGTATGGATGCTGATCCTTTGTGCCCTATGTGCAATCGCCTGAATGAGGATGGGGGTCATCTCTTCCTCCGCTGCAAGCTAGTCAAAGCCATTTGGAAAGCTCTGAAGTTGGACCAGGTGCGTGTGACCCTGCTCGAGTGTGCTGATGCAAAAGAGGTTGTTGGAAAAATCCTGCTACAAGATGAGAAAACGAGACTGTTGTGTGTGTCTTTGCTGTCGGTTTGGTGGCGTGTGAGAAACAAATGCAACGCTGGAGAGACCAAGGCATCGCATGAGGCGGTACTGCACCAGATAGGGGCTTTTAACGCTGATCTTGAGCGTTTTGGAAATAAAGGGAAGAGGCACAGTGTGCTAAAAGCTGTGAGCAAGTGGCAGAAGCCTGCGGAGGGGATTTTGAAGATAAATACTGATGGTAGTTTTGATGCAGCCAGAAGTTCGGGTGGCTGGGGTTTTGTGGTTCGTGATGATCAGGGTACAGCTCTTGGAGCTGCTGCTGGGTGCTTACACAATGCCCAGAATGTGCTGCATGTGGAGGCTGAGGCTTGCTTGCAAGCTGTCATGTTGGCCCAACGCTGGGGAATGCTCAACATCCTGATCGAATCCGACTCACAGCAGCTGATTTCTGCGCTTTTGGATAAAAGTCAAGACCTGGTGCTGAATGGTACTCTGTTTAGAGAGATTAGATTTCAATCTAGTTTAAATTTCATTTCTGTTAGTTTTTCCTACTGCCCAAGGGCTTGTAATAAAGTTGCGGACGCTCTGGCGACGCATGGTGCGAAGCTAGGTTGCTGCCCTCCAGATGTCTGGCCGGGTTTTGCTCCTGACTTCGTTTGTGATTTGGTAGCCAGCGATTTTGCTGGGCTGACCCGTTAATGGAATAGAGGTGAAAAATGTCAACAAAAAAAAAAACCATGCAAAATATACTGTTGATCGGTGCCCTGCTTCCCCAGATTTCATTGCCCCCTGGCACCGCCGTCCTTGCAGCAAAAAACACTGCATACTCCAACTTCACCAAGAAGGATCCATTGCTTTACCACTTCCATCGCAGCACGTCCTTGGGTCACTCCACTAGCTGGACAGAGCGTAGCCGATCCCCAGAGCAACATGTACTCCTCAATCGGGACCCTGGCCAATATTTCTGATCTACATTTCTCTGGTAAGGGCATCCACTACCGTGCGCTTGGCACGAACATAAGGCCAGATCGCAGTGGCGAGGTTGAGAAACCTGGCCTCCATCCTGTTCCTGTCCAACCAGCTCTCCAGAAGAGTGTCCTTGCCGTTGCCCAAGATCACGTCGGTGGCTGTGTGGAATAGAGCCCACAAATCGCTCGGCACCTGTAAACTGAATTCCTGCCAGGGTTTATCTGCTTACAGCTTACCCCAGCCCACCGCACAGTGTCTGCTGTTGGCACTCGCACAAGCACTGCACAGAAACTCCTGCACACTTTGTTAAAGCCATGGATGGATTTGGACGGGATATCCAAATATAGCATCGCTTGAACTGGACCAGCACTGAGGATCATCTTCGCCAAGATAAAGCCACTTGACGCCTCCTTCCACGCTGCAGACGATTTGCCAGCTTGTCTACAATTCCATGAAACTGAGCTGCCATCTGCTTGCGTGTCGAGAGAGGAAGCGCCAAGTAGGTGCAAGGGAACACGTCCACCAGGCAGAGCAGCGTCTCGGAGATTATCAACAGGTGCTCATTGTGGCATACGCCGCACTCTTCTCTAGATTCCCAGATGCCGCAGTCTTCCAAAATCGACGTGTAGGCCCAAAGATCCCGCTCAAAATGTCGCAGGAAGTTCATCATGTTGTCTGCGTCTCTGTCGGAGTCAAGGGCAAGCCAGAGGTGCCAGCGGCAAGCATGGAATGGAATTGTGGATCCAATTTACATCACCAGTTCACCATTCCTACAGAAAATCCCCCAAATCAAGGCATCGACCAACTATGAAGAAACCGCATGATACTATAAGTTGCATAACTGTTGCACCTGCTTGATACGGTACATGTCGAGCAGTACACCTTGAATGTAATACGGTACATGAAGGCCTCGACAGTTTTGAACGGATGATCTTATCATAGTGAGCTGCACGACTAACTGAACTGAACCGAACTGAGCTGGTCATCCCACATTTGCAAATTGAGCGGCATTTCAGAACGAACGAGCTGTCACCTGATCTTGATCTACCTTGCCTCGACAAACCCGCAGAGCTCTGAGGCCCCTGCAAGCACAACATCTCTATCTGACATTCGAAATCAGAATCCAACGCTGGGTTATCGCGATGGGGAGGCGCTCACCGGGCATGATCTGGAGGCGGTCAAGGCCGTGGCGCGGCGCTGCTCGTCGGGGCCCTAGGAGTCGATGCAGTGGAGGATTTCGACGACGATTGTGACCTCCGCGTAGACGGCCTCCCCGTCGAGCACCTCCGGTACATGGCCGGGAAGTCGATGACGGGTACCGTCAGGGTCGAACACCACGCCCCGCAGAGGTCCCCTGCGGCTGTGGTCGGGGGGGCGCCGCCGCCGCGCGTAAAAGGAGCAGTGCATGGCGGCGGCGGCCAGCCGGAGCGTGAGGCGGTTCCGGCGGGGAGAGAGGTGCCGGCGAGGATGCGGTGCGTAGTTTGACCGTTTGACTATGAGAGCAGTTAGTTCGGTCAGAAATGGTCTTGACCTCTTTTTTTCTAAACAAAGAAACTGAAGTACTAATCCGCCTAGCACTCAAATACTTTATTTTTACTTTTATACTGTGGAAAACTGAGCTCCCAAACTAGGCCTTAGGGACCGTGATCGACACTGTCACACCGACACCACGTACGCTTAAAAGACATCTACGAAGAAATCGACAAGAGGAAGCAAGTAAATACTTTTCTTTCGAGCAGTCATATTTTTTACATCTGCATTGGAAGTTTAGTACTGCTCGACATGCCCCGTATTACATTCGGTGTGTAGATGGAGCTGTTTCCAGACTCACGGGATAGTGGACCAACAAGACGTCGTGTGCTAAAGTTTGGTATACATAGGGGCATTGCGATGAACATATATCGCATGAACCATAATATTTAATGGTCGCGTCGGTTACTATAGGCAATTCTACTTTAATAACAAATGTATATACTCAACATGTTGTTAACTTATTATTGCACACACTATAACTTCTAAGACGTATATTTCACCAATCATGCCAATTGTTTTTAATTTATACTCTAAAAGTTTCTAAATATATTCTTACATAACCATACACTACACACCTCTATTACGATATTTGTTAGGTTAGGTACTTTAGAACCTCTACCACGATATTGAATAATATTGAAAATGATACCAACACATTAGTATATATATGCTATACAATTCGTCAATTTTTAAAATATTTAGGAGTGTGTTTTTCCTTATTTTTCACATTTAATGTGTTTTTTTGTATCGTGCTAAAGATAATTAATACAAAGGATAAAAATGAAGCGACTCAAATACTTTCAGTTATATACATTGCAACTGTAAAACCATTGAGAAAAATAATTGTATGTTCAACATTGCAAACTAAGTAGCATACACCATATATTTGTTGAAACATACAACATGCATGATAAAATAATCTGAGAAAGTATAAAAGTTCAGTATAAAATATTGGTTATATTGGAAATGACATTCACAAAATAATATACATATGTTATAAAATTCATCAATTGTTAAAATATGTAGGAGGTGTGTGTTGTTCCATTTTTCACATTAATAAGGTTTTGTATCTTGCTAAGGATAATATATATCAAAGGATAAAAAATGCTCGACTCAAATATATTTTCAATCATATACATTGCAACTGTAAAACAGGAAGCAATCAAGGAAAACAATTGTATGGTTCAAATTTCAAACTGAGTAGCATACAACATATATTTGTTAAAGCGACAACATGCATGGCAAAAAATCTAATAAAGTATAAAAGTTTGGTATAATTATACTCCCTCTGTTCCTTGATTTAAGGTGCCTAAGGTTTGAGAATTTTTTTTCCAAAATATAGGGTGTACTTCTTTCCACCACTCATATGAATAAATATTTTAGAGATATTATTATGTTCCTATATTCCATGCAAACTCCTCTTTTTCCCAAGTCAATTAGCCAAAGATAATTTGCCTAAAGCTGGTGTAATTTTTTCTCCACGAGCATTCTTTAACCTCGGTGCCAAAAACGTACAACATGCATGATACATATAGGAACGGAGGGAGTATTTAATTCAACACATCTCAGGGCCAATTTAGTTGGAACCGCCCTGAATAGAAAGACACGTCATCAAGAAAAACATAGAAGTTCTGCGCAACCATATCTCACTTCCCCTTCCCTTCGGCAGGAGCAAAAGCAGGGCCTAAGAAGTACAACTAAAATCATACTATAAGTACATGGGGACCGGGCAGACAACAATATGAACACAATAGAGGATAGGGGCGTGTTTGGTTACCTGGACTCCCTCCCTCATTTTTCACTGTTCGGGCTAACTTTCGTCCCATTTGGTTGCCTGGATTGCGCTGCGTTGTTCGCCCGCACGAATCTCAAAGCACAGTTAGGCCTGGCTGTGGATGAACGCTCGAATCGACGTTTCCTCAAAGCCAGGCCAGTTCTCACCTGATAGCCCACATGGGATGGCTCGCTGGAGAAAAATTATTCGCGATGGTGAGTTCTGCTCACCTGCCTTAATCTCCTCCACTTAGTGCCTCTTCAAATACTTGGATCAAAATAAAGTGAACATGAAAATTATGCGCCTCGATGATGAGTAGGTTCCATTCCCGTGCTTGGTTTTGAGTTTCGTCGAGTGTAACTCCCCATTCGAACTGATAAAAATGTTTTCGGACGAATTTTCGCAAATTCGTCGCACTCGGTCGACCATTTGATCCATTTGACGAGCATGTTCACCTCAACATTCCGCTGTAAGTTTTCTGTATCGAAGGTTGTATACGACTTGAGTTTGTACTTCATATATGCACATTTATACTGCACCTAGTGCCGCTGCTCGCCGCCATAAGCTTCACCGGCGCACTAGCACCTATAGTGCTCGGTGTAAGTGCGTATATAATCTTCATCGCAGCCTCCGTCACCGCTCCACCGCCGCGCTATTCCATCGCTGGAGTCATCAACGGTGATAAGGTAGAGTGAGGTAAACTCACCACAAGAGAAGAGGTCAGAGTACATGAAACACGTATTTAAACCAAACAACGAGGACTGAAAACTTGCATCAGGTAGAATTGGCCTGACTCGCTCTTTGTGGGCAACCAAATGAGGTACAGAACGTGGTTTTTACCTCGTTTTCCCGTGGCCAAACTTTGAGAGCCACGGATATGCAAAAGACCAAAAACGGATGCACGAAGCCAAACACGCCCTAGACAACCGACATACACGTCTTGCAAGCTGAGCACGTATGCACAATCCACTTCGCTCAGTCGGCAACAGTGGAGAAAACACAGTAAACATGTCGTGGCTGACTCACTGAGGAGGACGAGGAGAGGGGCATGGCGGCGGCAGCCAGCTGGAGCGCGAGGCGGTTGCACGAGGGGAGAGGGGTCCCGTCGAAGAGGCGGTGCGCGTTCTGACCATGAGAGCAGTTAGTTTGGTCAGAACCGAAATCGTGTGATTTGTTGTTCCAGCTGCAGGCCAGCCAAGCAATTTTTTGACCACTCAATTAACAAGTTTTAGGGACGGATCTTTTTCTGCATCAAGTATGGTCACTGGGTATTCATAACTTGCGAATTTCATAGCCAACAATCCTACACCGACACCGCATACGCTTAAAAGGCATCTACGGTGACATCGACATGAGGAAGCAAGTAAACCTTTTTCTTTGGAGCAGTCATATTTTTCACATATGCAGCGGAGGTTTTAGTAAAGACCGATACTGGTCAACATCTATGGTCACTGGATATTCATAACCGGCAAATTTCACAGCCAACAATCCTTCACCGACACCACGTACCCTTCGAAGGCATCTACAGTGATATCGACAAGAGGAAGCAAGTAAACCTTTTTCTTTGGAGCAGTCAGATTTTTCACATCTGCATTGGTGGTTTTAGTAAAGAAGGGTACTGCTTCACATGTACCGTATTACATTCAAGGTGTAGATGGAGTTGTTTCCACACTCACGAGACCGGTGCCAAAACTTCACAGTCAAATTCTACTCTCACCGACGGACACTGGCCCCAAATCAAAATGTTCTTCCAGCACTGATAATACTTCAGGGAGTGAAGAGACCAGGAAGTCAGGCTTTACATCTTCGGGTAACGAATCATGGGGGCCGTATCGCCCCGTTTCGTCGAGCAGGCAAGTGAAAGCTCCCGCCCTCTTTCCGCAGACAATCTGCACATGGTGTCATAAGTTAAATTTAAACGAATCAGTACACACACATAGGCTATTGAAGAAGCTTTTAAGATTGAAACAACAAATGTCGTGAACTCCAGCTTCATGAGAACATTACAACCAAGGCACATTTATCAGAGCAGCAAGGCACACTTTCTTTGCATTCAGGACTATGGAACTTTAACTCATTTTACGACATGATTGAATGGAACTATAGCTTACCATGGAGACGCACAATCAAAAAAATAAAAAAATTATTCATACTTATATGAACACTGATTGTAATGTCTTGATAATGTAGCAAATCATACTATACGTAAACCGTCCTTTATATGCAAGATTTCAGAATGAGATGAAGAATGCTCACATCATCCTTGAGGCTGTCGCCAACCATGATCACCTCGTTTGGTGGAATGTTCCAATTGGAGCAAATATGAAGCAATGGAGCTGGATCTGGCTTATAGGGGCGGAATTCTCTGCTTAATGCAGGCACAAAAATCATCTACACAAGTTTCAGATATAAAGATTAAAATTCCTGAAGAGGAGGGCATGATTACAAAATTCTGGAAGGTTATTTTCCACTTACGTCGTACCAATACAATCATTGGCAACAAATCAAGTTGTGCGAACATAAATAAACACATCAATATTTCAAGCCTCAGTATGTGGGACAAGGATTGGGGAGACGCACAACTAGGTATGTTCCGAACAGTGCAATAAACTAGTTGAAGAATATGACCAATAAATAAACATACGTCTGAGTAGAGCATGACAAAGTATATCACAGTACTATGCATATGTTGTGAGAGAGGAAAATGCAACTAACACCACTTGTTGGGGCAGAATTTGCAGAGAACCACAAGCACGATATATTTTTGCGCAAAACACTACATTTTGCCGTAATTGGTTGCACTAAACACAGAACTCATCATTGACAACGTTGATAGTCAATTAATCATTCAAGGTCCACTGCCAGGAGATACATGGCCTTCAGACAAATGAGCTAGTCTGGTTATATGTGAAAAGAAGTTCTGAACGACCAGTATGCCATGTAACAGCTGCAGCTCTCACAGACATTTGAACGAACAGGTGCACGACACTGAGCTATGTCAATGGAATCGTGCTCCACATGCAGGGACAAAGTTGAGGGGCTCCTTGCAGGAGCCCCTAGGCGGCACCGGAGGAAGGGGAGCAGGCTAACTATGGAGAAGCCAAGGCAACAGAGTAGGAGGACAGGAGCACAGGGGCCACGCGCGACACGGCGTGGCTGTACACAGAGGTGGGGTGCAGGAGACCGCACCACCCCGACACTTGAGCGGTGGCAGGAGAGGGTCGGGAACACAACAAGGAGCACGGGTGGTGCAAGAGAATCATGGGGAGGTAGCTCTGGAGCTCGCGGCGGCGATGCGGGGGAAGGGGTCACGAGCCTGCCGGACCGATGCAGTGCCTGGGACAGAGCTACTCAGGGAGGACTGGACCGATGCCTAGGGAAGCGGGGCAGAGCCAGGGATGGGTCAGTGACGGAGAGGGCAGGTAGAAGCCGGGGGATCGGGGCAGCGCCAATGGGACAAGGACGACGGCAGGCAGGAGCATGGTGACTGCGAGACCGGTGGGATTTTTTTTTTTGAGCTTATAGATCCTCCTAGCCGGCGAGTTCTGAACTGGTCCAAACCACAGAGCATGACAGCCTCTACAAACAAGCTCAGATGCAAAGTCCGGCCACACAGTCTGAACATTTGTTTTACATCTAATCAGGCCACATACCTCCTGGTAGTTGGTCCTAGATGACTAACTTGTTATCAACCCTGTTAATGACGAGTTTCGTGTTCTATGCAACTGATTACGGTAAAAGGTGGTGCTTTGCACAGAACAATCGTGGTTGTGGTCCGGTGAAAACACTACCCCAACATGTGGGGTTGAGTGCAATTTCCTCTAGGTGAGAGCAATAAATATCATTCGACGTGCATAACCACTAGGTCAGAATGAGTACAGTGAAACAACTTACACCAAACCTTTGGTGAAACAAATCAACTGCATCCTTCACATTCCGGGTGATTAAACCTCTCCTGCAGAATACAAAGAGTAGGAATCAGTAGCAGCATAAATACCTCTAATCTAATAAAGTAATTATAGAAAGGTGCTACTAACAGCTGCAGTTATTTATGTACCATTAGTCTCGCCTGCTTTTAATATTATAAACACATGGTAGACATGAATTCACTGGCACATGTCAAACAAAGCAATAGCCTATGATACACACAAATACACAACAAACTATAAAGGCACCTAGTGCTAGGATACTTCTTTCTGATCACTAATTGGTGACATTAGGCAACCGGATGCAGAGTCGCAATTAGTTCTAACTTCTCACCCAATCAAGAATACAACTGTAGGATTCTGTTACATAATATTTATGGCTTCAGGCACTGGCAGTCTTCCGCTAAATGATGTATGGACATTCCTTCGAGTAACAGGGCTGTGCCAGAAAGTTAACAAAGCAAGACCTGCTGATCACTCGAAACAACAAAGAATCACCCGTCTAATTGCAGATCAAAATCCAATCTATAATCTACAATGCAGTCTGCCAATCACCCGAAAAATGACCCGTCTAACTTCCTGAAATATTGGTCCGTGTTTCAATCAGAAGTTCACTAATCAATAATCATACAACAAAGCCCCAAATCATGGCATAAACCAACTTTGAAGAAACCGCATGCTACTACCAGCCTAGTAGGTGTACAAAACATTGTGCCTGCACTAAATCAATCCAAAGAAAACAAGTGCTACTGAGCTCATAGTGGACTGTAAAACTAACTGAAGTAGGCAACAGACGCTGCAACTTTAGGTACATTTCGGAACGAACACACGTTCACCTGATCTGCCTCGCGTCGAGGAAGCCGCAGAGCTCCGAGGCCCCTGCAAATCGCACACCCGCATAAGCAAACAGTACAGAGCACACCATCTCTGCCCCCTGCCTGAAACCAGAACCCGACGCTGCGTGGGCAGTGGAGAGGCGCTCACCGGGCATGATCTGGAGGCGGTCGAGGCCGTCGCGCTCGAACCTGGCGATGGCCTCGTAGGCGCGGCGCTGCTCGTCGGGGCCCCAGGACTCGATGTGGTGGAGGATGTCGACGGCGCCCCCGCCCGCCGCGCGCGCCGCCGCGTAGGCGGCCTCCCCGCCGAGCACCTCGCGGTACATGGCCGGGAAGTCGATGACGGGCACCGTCAGGGTCCCGTCCATGTCGAACACCACGCCGCGCAGCGGGGCCCTGCGGGCGGGGGCGGGGGGCGCCGCCGCGGAGGAGGAGGAGGACATGGCGACGGCCGGCCGGAGCGCGAGACGGTTGCGACGGGGAAGGAGGAGGGGGAGGGCGCCGCCGGCGAGGAGGCGGTGCGCGGGGAGCAGGCGGTGGAGAGCATACGTGTCGCTGTCTCCGCCGCCCCGCGGTTGGCTCGTGCGGCTGGGTGAGCTCTGGTCTGTGACGTGCGGTGTTGAAGCTTTTGGTGCAGCTTGACGTAAAACGAACTTGCGAACCGGAAATTGCGTCTTCAGAGGAGGTTCACGTACCCACGATTTCATCTTGCAAGACGTAAACCATGCTTAAATTAAACCTTCAAATTGTTCTGTAAGTGGACACCATGTTTGACCTCAAAAAAAAAAAAGGACACCCGTGTCACTGTCATTCCAGTTCTGGCCTGAAATTGCTTGTTGCAGTTGTGGACTTGTCGATGGACACTAAAATTTGTCTCGCTAATGTCTCTAGAGAGAGTACAATGTCCTTTCTTTTAGAGAGTCCTGGCCCGACTGCATGCAATTCGTTTTTCCGGTTGGCATAAATCATACATGTGGTAGCGCGACCGACTGCGGCGCGGTGTGGCCGTTTGGAGCAGCGGTGGTGGGCCTGGCGAGCGGCCGTGGCCGTTTTTTAATATAAGATGTTACGACATCTAAAATATCTTATATTAAAAAACGGAGGGAGTAGCACCAAGCAGGTGGAGATTTTTTCATTTTCGCAGGGTTTTTTTTTTGGTATGTAGATGGTAGGTGGGGCCCACAGAGTACTGTGGAGTACTGTTCATAGGAACAGTACCCCCGAGTGTGGAGAGCGGCTGAAATTTTCGGTGGTTTATATATAGGGGTAATAATACCAGAGAGGTGGATTTGTTTATGTGATTTGTGTCTTTATTTGTGATAACCTGCTTTTTTAGGTGTCTGAAAATAAACTGTGTTTTTTGTTGAAAAACTGAAAATAAACTGCTGTGTGATACCAGAATGTGCACGGCTACATGGGCTAAAACTCTAGATGTCTGCTTTGTTTGGGCCAAGTGAAGCCTAGTAAGATTATTGGAGGAGAATGGCCCATGCTAGCCTAGCTGCAAATACGGATGGCACCCGCCGGGTTCCGGGCCGGGTATGGCACCCCATACCCGTACCCGCCCTTCCAATCCGCCCCCGCCACCCGCCCCATACCCGCTGCCGGTACAAAATTTCATCATACCCGTCACCCGCCAGGTATGAGGGACCCGATGTGTACCCGCTAATATTGGGGAACGGCAGCACAGGGGCAGGGCCGCAACGCAGGCGCGCGGCCGCACTGGGCGGCGGCGCAAGCCGGCAGACGGCGCGACGCACGGGCGACGGCGCAGGAGCGGAGGGCGGCACAGGGGCGGAGAGCGGCCAGCGGCGGAGGGCCGCCGGCGGCGCAGGTCGACGGCGCAGGAGCGAAGGGCGCTTGGGCGACGGCGGCTGTGTGCGTCGACGGGTATGGATAGGAAATAAGAAGCGCGAAAGAGAAAAGGAGAGGAGAGAACATATCGATCTGTTCTGGAAGAGAGAGAGCAGAGCATGGATCCATGTGTGTTGGGTGTTGTGTGCGTGGGTGGTTGCGGGACCCTGCATGGACGCGTGCGTGTGCTATGTGCGTGGGTGGTGTTTACCTGTGTGCCTCACGGGTTTGGGGGTTGGCGGGTGTGGGTTTGGCACCCCATACCCGCCTCCGCTAGACACAGCGGGTTTAGATTTTGCCTGCTAAGCAGCCCTGTGGGTTTTTTTCACCACCAAACCCTCCCCATTTAAGGCGGGTACCCGTCGGGTTAGCGGGTATCAGGTACCCATTACCATCCGTGCCTGCAAACCTGCTATGGAATGGAGTATCGAGTATGGATTGGGCTAGTTCTAAAAAAACAAAATGTATGGATTGGGCAAACAGTACGATCCTCTTTTGTTTGTGTTTGCCACTATGTCCTGACCTGACCGAGGTGGGCCCAGGCTCATCCTTACACTTCCTACGATCCGTATTAATTGGGTTTAGACACATTCGATTTAGTGGCAATTCATCCGGATAAATTTGATTCGGCGACACGGGAGAATATTTCATTCAATATATTTTAAAATCCTAGTCCCTATGTTTCTTAATGTAATGTGTATACTTTTTTTTGAAAATTCTAAAATATAGGGTGTATTACGATTTATAGACAATTATATCCATCTACAGATGAGTTCCAATGTATAACAGAGGGATTTAATTAAAGAATTGTTCTAATTTTGTGACTATTAGGGACTCATCTCTCCAATTTTTCCAGGATAAACGAGTCCACATAAGCAAATTCTCACATCTTAATATTCGTTCAAGAAAACTATACACCTTACATTTAGCAATGAAGTGAGTATTTTTCGGTCGATTAATTTGATATATTTCCCTCAATAAACTAAAAATTATAGTACATAGGTTTTCAAATAGATTGTTTTTTCAATTAGAATTGTTTCTTGCATGCACCTTGTGTTCTACTTCTTCAAGATAAGGTAGAGACAACTAAACCCTTAATAAAACAAATTTCTTGAGCTCTCCTAACCAATATTGCAAGAACTGCTGCTATACCCAATAGTAATTGTGAAAAAAATATCTCCTTGGGACCTTTTCTAATTTCATGTAATCTTGCATTAATTCCAAACAGTTTGCACAATGTAATTTTAGACACAGCACATTACTAACGCGTCGCTAGTTAAGAAAACGGTGATAACCACACCAAGTCTTACATCCTAACTAATCACACCGCCACTCCGTATGACCTGCAATGGTTAACTCCGGTTTATTGGCGCCAGAACGTTCAAATTAATGCAAGCGCCCAATAAATTTCGGTTCATACGTCAACACTAAGGACTCTTTTCATTCCCCTCCCCTCCCCTCGGTCGCCCCCCTCCAGGCGACCTGGGGAGCAAACCCTAGATCGCCGCCGCCACCGTCCCCTCCTCTCATCCGTCCCTCCTCGCCACTCCTGGAGGCCGCTGGCAAAGCCCCGGTCGCCGATGAAGGGGGGGGGGGGGGGGCGAGGCCCTTGTGCGGTTGCTTCAAGATCCCTGCAGCATCTTCGTCGGAGGCGGTGCGGGCGTTGCATGGTGGTCGGCAGCGACGGACCGCAGGCGACGGCGGCGGATCTCTGGCCGGCGCGCCGGGATCTTCCCCTAGCCAGCGGCGGCTACTCCGGCTGGGTTGGGCTTCGGCTTGACACGGCCCTCTCCGATCTGCGTCGGTGGGCGCCTCCGACGATCGTCCACGACTACAAACCTCCTCGGTACGGAACAACCACTAAGGAGAAATCCTATGCCCGGTGTTTGCCGGTGCAGATGATGCGGCGATGCCTGTGGGCGCCGCTAACCTTGTTGAAGGGCATCGTAATGGTGGAAGTTCCGTCGGGCTCCGAGGGAAACCTCAGGCTAGTCCGGACAGTGGCGGCGCTTTGCGTCGTCTTCCTCGTTGGAGGCACTGTTTTGGAGCCCATATCGCAGGCAGGATCTTGAAGGCGTGGAGGCGTTGGACCACCGTGTAGGCTGCTGGAAGGGCCGTCTGCTCCGGGGAAACCTCAGACCCGGGTCTCCCGATCGGACGATGACGGCGAGCGGCGCCGTTCTACCCCA
The DNA here is from genome assembly GCA_947311845.1 of Poa pratensis. Lineage (NCBI taxonomy): Eukaryota > Viridiplantae > Streptophyta > Magnoliopsida > Poales > Poaceae > Poa > Poa pratensis. Next base: position 6,103,181 of record CAMZMU010000020.1, on the reverse strand, counting down.
TGGGGCATCGTTTTTGGAGCTGATGCCGGCCGGAGGGGTCTTTTGGTGGAGCGGCGTGCCATTTTCCGCGTCGACAATGGTGACTCGGCAGCATGGTGCAGTGGGGCCTCGGCGTGGATGCGTGCGAATGGACGAGGGCAGGGCGGTGGTGCTGTTTGGCGTCATGGCGACGTCGCAGGCTGGCCTTGCAAGGTCATGGCGTTGATCTTTTGCCTGAAGATGGTTCGAGGAAGATGGCGGAAGCGACTTCTGTAGCGCGCGCATGCGGTGCGCGTTGAGGGTCTGCTCGACCGGTACTCCGGTTGTAGAAGATGCGTGTAGGTGGGAGGTCAAGGCATGCGGCTCTGACCATGGCCACCCCCATCATAGTTGTAGCGACTTTTTGTTGCCGAGCGGCTGACTTCGGTTTGATCATTGTTGTAACTTGTAAGCTTTGATGAATAATTGCGGATGGCTGTGTGCATCACTTTGATGCAGAGGCCGGGGATCCGCACCCCCTTATCTAAAAAAAAAAAAACACTAAGGAACATCACTCTCATCGTCTAGCCCATATGCACATCTAATGCACGATCATAGGCTAGCTAGGGGATCGATCTCGTACGTGACAGTGACTCCCTGTCAACCTCACCATCTGATCATCGTCGTATTATAGGATATCGCGGCCACATCGTATCCACCAAAAAAGATTTAGAATGATTGATTGGAGAACCAAATATACCCCATTTAATTAAGAGCAAAAAACCTCGCCGAGCAACGTACGCTTCAGTCTACAGCCCCATGCAGTGACAAGTAGCGAGTACTCCTGCCATGGTGCCTGTCTACAAAAAAACAAGTAAAACACCATCACTTCTTACAGTTCGGAAAAAAAAACACCATTACTTCTTTTCCACACGTACTGAAAATACGTAGGGCTCGCTTGGTTTACAGTATATTAAGCAAATACGGAGGTAAAGTTTCACGGACCTGGTTAGGTCCCGCTCAAATTCCGGACTCTCCAGTTGAAAGGCCATGAAAAATTTACGGACCGGAAATCCACCCGACATTCCAATCGGGGCCTAAGCGGTAACTATACAGTGTCAGTCGGTAAACTCAGGCAGCAAGGATCCACCCAATGCATGCTTCCATCAACCGGCCGACGGATCTTTGTTGTACTTCACTCGGTAAACTCAGATCAGATCACAGTCGATGGATCTTCCTTCCCTCGGCCAATTGATTTGCAAGAGCCAGCAGGTGGAGGAAGTTAAGCCAAAACTCTTGTACTTCACCTGCTGCTTCGATCGACCCATCTCGGTGAATCTACCTTTTGTTTTCATCCTCTCGGCGAGGGAACACCGGAATTTAATGGCCTCCAGAAGAAGGTGAATCATCCCGCCGATCCATCCATCAACCAGCCGCTTATTAACTTATCATATGTGCCTGCTGCCAGGTCACTCGTAATGGTAGAGTACTTCACTGTCTCCTGACTGACATCTCGATGCAGCGAGCCCGGTCCACCATGTAAAAAAACAACAAGAACATATGGAGGTTTTGATCCATACTGCTCAGCAGCTAGCTGGGAGTAGAAGATTCATCTATCAGAAATTCAGAAATGTTTGTAGTAGATTTCACCAATTGCTGCCTAGATTTTACCGCTACTCAGAACCTGAATTCTTGAATAAATGCCGGGCGGCTGAGGGTTGGGAATTGGGTGAATTGGGTCCAGAGCTAGCTAATCCCTACGGCTTGCTCGCTCGACACAGATCCGGTTTCTTGTGGGATATCTACAGAGAAGCGTCCTCAACACATAAACCCTTTTAGCTACATCGAGCCTAGGTAGAAACAGGCAGTTTTATGACAGAGGCGGTCGAATAGTGTTCGTCGATGCGTCGATCCATCGATCAAGGTGGTACCTGCCGTTGGTTGATCGCCATTGATGGTGCTTCGCCTGCAGGTTCGATTTGGTACTGGCGGAGTGTAAGAGTAGAAATCTTGAGATGGATATATATGGAGTACTACTGACAGGATCACGGTAAAAGGGATACTGAACTGGTGTAAATGCTCAACTTCTTATTTGAAAACTATGACCTGAACTGATAATTGTTTGTTGCCGACTTACCATTTGAGCGATGCTACGTTGAAATTTCGGTGCAAGTGTGTAACCAACAGTGCATGTGGGTTGTTGCTGATGCGAGAACTTCTCACCGTCGAGGTTATAGCTGCCGCTGCTACTACATACAGCTCATCTAAATCAAGGCATCATTGCGTAGATGATGGATCCAACTGCCCTCTTGAATAACGAGTTGCCTTCACGGTGAAGAAATAGGCTTTCGCCCCGCTATATTAATATAGCAACCACCCGATACAAGCTTTCAGACAACCGCTGGGGCAAAACAGCACACTCATGCCCAAGAGAAAAGAAAGAGAACAAGAAAAGAAAACAAAGCCGACATAGGCGGATCAACAAAAACAAAGGCGACTCGCAACCGCTGCGCTCTCTCCGGCAAAGTCCCACCACTATCCTCGCATTCTGAAGTCGCGTACCAAACAACACCTCCAAGAAGGAAAACAACGACGACGCTGCTGCTGTCCGGACAGGTCCTAGGGTTTCCCCCGGTACGCTACAGGTAGTGGGGAAGAGGTACCCCCGACGCCCTTCAGGAAGGAACAGCGACACTCAAAGCATCACCGCGGCGGTGTCAAGATGACAAGGATTTCTCCCGACCTCGAAAAAACCACATCCCTGGACAATTCGACATGCTCCACCCATCTTGCCGCCCACCAACAAACGCCACCACGGAATTGAGGTCACCATTGTCGTATCACCAGGCAAGCACAACACGACCGGTCGAACCGAGAAGAACCCGCCGTAGACAGAGCGACAGTACCACAGCCACGTGGGAGGGATCGACCTCCACCGCCATAGACGGTAACCGACCGGACGCAGCACGTAGGAGCTCACCAAGCCACATTGGAGCCGGAGGGCGGCTGCAGCACAACCACCTGGAGGACTGCCTCCACCGCCATCGGCGGGTGCCGACCGGACGCGGTAGCAGAGACACACCAGGCTGGGAAGCCCGGCCGGCCCCTGAAAGGGTCCGTGAAGTCCCCGCCACCACGCTGCTGCACGTAGGCCGACGCCGCTGCTACCCTCAAGATCGGCACCAAAGGCCCGGCCGGACCCAAAAGGATCCGCGAAGCTCCCGGCGCCACGCTGCAGAAGAGGTGTTGTCGTCGCCACCGCTCTGTCACACGCATCGTCCCTCAGTCAAACCGGGTAGCTGGGTCTAGCTTGGGCCCACGCTGATCTAGATCGGGCCCACCTGCAGGGCCCCGGCGGAACCCTAGCCACCCGCACCGCCAACTGGCGGCGCCGCCGCTGTGCTCACCTCCGGCAGCCGAGAAAGCCGTGTAGACGAGCCGCCGCCGTAGCCTGCCGCTGCCACACCGTCTCCCGGCCCAAAACCGAGCCGCTGCCGCACTGATGAGCACCGACGCCAGAGGGCGGAGCCCCGCCTCCACCCAGCCCAGCGTGGGGAGGGACAGGCCGGCGACGGGAGGAGGCGAGAAGGAAGAGACCGAGCGGGGCGGGCCGAGGCCGTAGCCGGCCGCCGCGGGGGCGGCGCGGCTGCGCGACGGAGGAGGGGGGAGGGGGGGAGGGGCGGCGCGGGCCGGCCGGCCGGCCGGCGGCGGCGGCGGCTAGGGTTCGAGGCGCGGGGAGTCGCCTGTCGCGAGAGCTCGGGGGGATTTTTTTGCTCGCCTGTCGCGAGAGCTCGGGGGATTTTTTTGCTCCTCTTGCCTTCACTGTGAAGAAAGAGCTGTATGAAATGGATCCATCGTCGTCTTGAGCCAAGCATCAGTAACTCCAGAGCGCTGATTGCCTGAAATTCGGAAGCTCTTTCATCTTATATCCCTGAAACGCTATTTCATTTTGTTTGTTTTAATTTGGCATTCGAATTGTTAATGAGGGCTAAGCTGTACACTTGTACTGAGATCCATGTGTTGTACATATCTACAGTTAGATCGATTCAGTTCAAACGCCTAATTTAGTTCACCCCAGCAGTACTGTAAATCGTCCCAGATGCTGCACAGTTGAACATCGTACGTTGCATGCGTTTTACTAGCATAGCAGTACTACTGAACATTCAAACATCCTCCTAATTAACCGAATGTTACTAGCTTTAGTAAAGCATATTTGATCTTGCAGAGAAGATTATTTTTCCGTTCGAAAATATGAGGAGTACTGGCTGTACTAAGATCCATGTGTTGTACAAATATTCAAGTAGATCCATTATACCAAATTTAGTTCACCCCAGCACTGAAGCCGTTCTAGGTAGTACACGACACTTGGACACACTACGTTGCATGCGTTTTATCTATCATAATATTCATACTAGTACAGCAGAGCATTCAAATATCCTCTTCCTAATTAACCGAACACTAATTTTGGTGAGCACATTTGACCTCAAAGACGATATTCAGTAAAAATTGTCATCTTTTCAGGAAAAAATCGACCTGTTTTCTGGGTGAGTAGCTCATCATCATTCCTGTGACCCACTGACAGACTGCGGCTGAAGCGAGCCTGCATACCTGCACAACGGCAAAGATCCAACGCACATCTGAAAATGCCTAACACATCCCAATATTCAAAGCCCAAAACAGGCAAAGAATTACAGTATAAGACTACTCATAGTGGGAGTAACATATGTACTAGTAACATAAGTGTCACATAAACACAAATGATGATGAGGCACGTAATTAAAGAAGAGAGATGGTGGTGGTATCATAGGTAGATACCGTAACATAACAGATTTCGAGGCAAGATGAGTCTATAGGGTAATAAATGCATGATTATATGATACACATATGTTATTACCCACTATAGAGGTAGTAACATAGACTAGTATCATATGCATAGTACTAATGTATGATACTCTCCACTATGAGTACAAGACAGAATTACCAGAGAATTAAAGACCCACGCGCAAGGGCTGTGAGTGACGAGTCTGCAGTGCAGTGCACCAACCCAGGCACCGTACGGGCCACCAAGGAGTAAATTCCGGCGACGACGACGTGATCTAGCGAGAGATGGTCACCGGCCAGCAGCGCTATAAATGGCGTCTGCACGCTACCTTGCAATGCATCCCATCCTTCCAACAAGTGCAGTGTAGTTCAGAGCCACGCACCACCATCAGATTTCTGTTGCCGACAATGGCGTCTTCGTCTTGGCTCGCGTTTCTTCTGCCCGTGCTGTGCGTGCTGATGATGCACGCGATGCCGGCGGCGCACGCCGCCCGGGCCTTCTTCGTGTTCGGCGACTCGCTGGTGGACAACGGCAACAACAACTACCTGATCACGACGGCGCGCGCCGACTCGTGGCCCTACGGCATCGACACCCCAGACCACCGCGCCACCGGACGCTTCTCCAACGGCAAGAACGTGCCCGACCTCATCAGTTGAGCACCTAGCTGCCATTGCCAAACTTTAATCTTACATCCACGTTGCAGTGGCTAATGACGTGGCTTGCATGCAGGCGACCACCTGGGATCTGAGCCGGTGCTGCCGTACCTGAGCCCGGAGTTGGACGGCGAGAAGCTGCTCGTCGGCGCCAACTTCGCCTCCGCCGGCATCGGGATCCTCAACGACACCGGCATCCAATTCGTACGACACGTTGCCGATGATTCCATAACAACTAACAAAGCAACTGCATTCTCTAAGACTCTAACCAATGATCATTCTTGGGCGCGTGCGTGCAGGACAACATCATCCGGATCTCGAAGCAGCTGACCTACTTCGAGCAGTACCAGCACCGGCTGGCCACCCTGTTCGGCCCCGACCACGCGGCGCGCATCGTTGCCGGCGCGCTCACCCTCATCACGCTCGGCGGCAACGACTTCGTGAACAACTACTACCTGGTGCCCTACTCCGTGCGCTCCCGCGAGTTCTCCCTCCCGGACTACATCAAGTACATCCTCTCCGAGTACAAGCAGGTGCTCCGCCGCATCCACGGCCTGGGCGCGCGCCGCATCCTCGTCACCGGCGTCGGCCCCATCGGGTGCGTGCCCGCCGAGCTCGCCCTCCACAGCATCGACGGCCGCTGCGACCCGGAGCTGCAGCGCGCCGCCGAGGCTTACAACCCGCAGCTGGAGGCCATGCTCGCCGACCTCAACGCCGAGGTCGGCGGCAACGGCAACGGCGCCGTCTTCGTCGGGGTGAACACGCGGCGGATGCACGCCGACTTCATCGACGACCCGCACGCCTACGGGTTCGCCACCGCCACCCACGCCTGCTGCGGCCAGGGCCCCTACAACGGGATCGGCATCTGCACCATGGTGTCGCTCCTGTGCGCCGACCGCGACCAGTACGTGTTCTGGGACGCCTTCCACCCCACGGAGCGCGCCAACCGGCTCATCGCGCAGCAGTACATGTCCGGGAGCACCGAGTACATCTCCCCATGAACCTCTCCACCATCATCCACCTCGACCGCCACCTCCACGACTGACTCAATCTCTTCTGATCGCTCTGGTCACACGAACGTTGAGTGTTTGCTTCATGCTTTCATAAAGATCGAGGAGCCTTGATTTTGTCCAAGAAATTAAGTAGTGTTTATCCAGCACATGATATATGCATTGTTGTTATTTAGTAGCCTTTTCCTGTAATTTTATATAGTGTCAGGTCGTCAGCATAAGGTTCTAGCTAGTTTGTACTACGTGTTCAGCTAGCTAGAAGAGATATATTGTAAGAATTTGTGAGGTGATGTAATGTTGATCAGCTTCATGTACGTAAGGGTGTGGGTGAGAATTGATTCATGCACCACGCATGCATGCACACGAGTTCAGATCCTTGATTCATGTACGCCAATCTTCTTCGATCCGTGCTCAGTTCAGCTTTGCAAGCTCGAAGGATGTTTACTTTTTTTAGATAAAAGGAATCGACATGTCCAACTTTAAATTAATAAAGCCTGCTGAGTTCACTTAGGTTTGTGGTTGGCCTATCTCTAAATGTTTTTAGCTTTGGTTAGGGTGATCATTAATGGCATACCCGAAAGCCCTAAGAATGCATCGAAAAACCCAAAAAGAGTGATCTAAAATGGATTTGGCGTGAAGTTTCATGATATGTCCGACCAAAGATTTTACCAAACCAACAGTAAAATCCAGCAAATAAAGCAAAAATGGCTTCCCGTATAAACCGTCTTTTCTTTCCTAGTGAGACTACTGGTGGTGGATGGGGTGCGTTGTGGATGAACTCTGTAAACTTTGTTTCGTTAATGAAATCGGGGCTCGATCCCTGTTATCTAAAAAACCCAGCTTTGCAAGGGTAAATAATTGAGCTCGAAGACTGCTACAAATGGAGGAAAAATATAAGCTACATCGGGTAGGTTTGGCCGTTTGGTTTAGCTAGGCACGAGCACTAAAACCAGAGTATGGTCCATTGTTGGCTGCATGCGAACAAGCTGCCTTGGTATTTAAAGCGGATGGGTCGTTGCAACAACACAAGCGCGGTAGGGTACGTGTGCATAACGTAGCACAAATCTTGCACGACATGCATGAGAGTGTCGGCTGTCCTATTCGTGCCATTTGGCACGAGGGGCTAGGGCCTCTCCCGTTTAGTCCCTTTCTTGCACCCCCAAATGGCAGGAGGGGCTAGAGACCTAGAGTGAATATAGTGAACATTGGGCATATGCTCCCTCCTATTTAAAATGTCAACAAAATGTTTAAAACATGTCAAAAAAAAAGTGAATCATGCATAGGTGTCGCAGAGCATGCCCCGAAACTTGAGTTTCCTGACGAAAATACTGTTCACATTGCCTTCGTCAAAAAGAGAAAATTTTGGTGCTATATAACACTAATCATGTGACATGTTTTTGTTTTTTTACGTAGGCCAACTAAAAATTCGTTTCTCCGTGAAACTTTTTACGCACACATAGAACATGCAGATATATGAGCGCTACTTTTTTTCAGGAATTTTAAACGTTACAAAACTATTTTTTCAACCGGGAATATATGGACCCCGGTTCAAATGCTATACTTTCCCAAATATAAAGCATGCTTTAAAAACTAAATAAGACCCTAATTGCGCGCTCTCGAGATGACATCCACCTTTCAGATACTTCTTTGCATACGTTGTGATGTATAACAAATACACTGAATCTAGATGCTAAACTATATTTGGATTTTTTAATAACCTTTTGAGTGTATTTTAATCTTCGGTGTAGTGGTCACACCAAAAAAAATGGATACCCACGATATGTCCTCATCCACGTGCATACGTTGTGCTGTCTGATTAAAACTTCTGGTACATTTTTTTTGTAATGTACCCCCCCTCCTCCTCTTTTGCCTCCTTTTTAGTGGGAGATGTTTCTCATCTCGGACTGAAACTCAATATCGTGACATCATTGGATGATTTCATATCGTGCAAACTTTATGTACAAAACCTCCAAAATCGATAATTAACACTATGTCATAGTTAACGTGACCACTTGTCGTGTCCGCGACAGTACATGTCTGCCATGTCGTTGACGTAAATCCAACAATCCCAGCGATGTACAGTACTCGAAGCCCAGGAACGGAGTATAGATGCGAAATGCTGATATAGCATTAGATTACTACAGTTTTGGTCTGGCCTTGTTTTTTTATGCACGTGCATACGTCGTGATGTATGATTATAACTTCTGGTACATTTTCAAAATAGTTTTTGTTGTAACGTATCACCGCTACCCTCTTTAATTTGCCTCCTTTTTGGTGGGAGATGATTCTCATCTAGCACCGAAACTCAATATCGTGACATCATTGCATCATTTGATATCGTGCAAACTTTATGTTCAAAACCTCCACAATCGATAATTTGCACCATGTCATTGTTAACGCGACCACCACGAAGACGCGCCGCTACAATCGCATTCTAATCTATAAATCAAACAACCTAGGCTAGAACATCAATCTAATAAAATTGAATCCTTGGAAGATACTATGATGTTCTTTGAATCTTGCCGATCAAAATGGATCGCCTGGATAGAAGATTTTCTTTCTTCACGCTCGACATTGTCACGTGAAGATTGAATCACTTAAAATCGCAAGACGCCATTATTTTCTTGTACTGTCCTGTCAAATGGGCAGGCACTACGTGGTAAAGAATTGAATGGCCTCCAAAACAGGTGGTACGGGTCGTTGCATACCGTGGCGAGCAAGGCGTGGGATCAACCGTACAGTACACAATATGCAATATCACTCTGCTCGTCCTGTCCCGTGCAAAAGCAAGGACACGGTAGCGTAAATTCACTGCACGGTAGCGTGTCCGCGGTAGTACGTGTCTGCCATGTCGTTGACGTAAATCCAACAATCCCACCGCTGCAAATGCGGAATGCTGGGCATTGGACGGAAGTCCACTACCTTGAAGCCCAGGAAGGAGTATTCCACGAGCCCGACCCGTGAACTCAGTGGGCCTTCAAGGCTTCTCACTAGACAACCTATTTTACGGCCATTCTAAAAAAACAAACCTAGTGTACGGCCTGCAACACTGCACTTCGCTTCGCTCCAGTGACCGAGATGAGCAGCCTCCGCCGCCGCCCCTGCTCGCCGCCGGACGTCGACGACCTGCTCGCCGAGATCCTCCGCCGCCTCCCACCTCATCGCTCTTCCCTCCCCCGCGCCTCCGCTTTCTGCCCGCGGTGGCGCCTCCTCGTCTCCGACCCCCGATTCCTCCGCCGATTCCGCATCCACCACCGCCGCAACCCTCCGCTTAGTGGCGGACCTTGAACAAAATCTTTGGGGGGGCCGAATCTTCAAAATGACAGAAGTTTTTTGGGGAACACCAAATCATACCACATCATATTTGATAAACAATCTGTAAACAACAATTTCTATGAACTAGTTTGAATTTTTCCCAATTTAGATGCAAAATTCGGAACAAATCAGGCAAGAAAAGCAAATCGAAGCACCAAATTACTAAATTTAGTGCGTTGGAGCCTTCAGCATTTGTCGGAGTTGTAGCTACTGTGCCACAGCGCTAGCCGCCAGGAACGTCCAGTCTTGCTACTAGCTGGTGCTCAGAGCTCACCGCGCACGGCGCTGGCGACTAGTCTGAGCTGAGTTCTGGGCAAGGAAGAGACGAACCCCAGCGGCCCACCAGCCACCCCGTCGGGTCGTCGTCCAACGAGTCAAGGAGACATACGAGGAGGGATTGGGGAAGCAGGAGCGACCGAGCAAAGCGTCGAGAAGCTTCTCTGGTTTCTGACTCAATCGATTATCGATATATTAAATGGGCCTCATGGCTGCATACCACGGTAGAAATAGGAGTAGTAGACAGTTTGAAATTTTGCTGGGGGGGCCACGGCCCAGGTTGGCCCCCACGAAGGTCCGCCGTTGCCTCCGCTCATCGGGTTCTTCACCGAGACCATCCTACCTTGCCTCGATCTCCCCTTCGAACCAACTCTAGATGCCCCCGACCGCGCCCCAGTCAAGCGCTTCTCTTTGCAGCCCGACGATGGTGGCTCCTTCAGGCTCCTCAGCTGCCGCCATGGCCTCGTACTCATCATCCTCCGGAGGCGTACCCTGGTCCTGGTCTGGGACCCCGTCGTCGGCAACCAGCACCGCATCGCCGTTCCACCGGGGTTCGAGATGGTGGTGACGGCTCACACGCACGGAGCGGTGCTTCGTGCTGGCGGAGATGTCCGCCACTTCCAAGTGGTCCTCATAGGCACATACCAAGGACAGGATACACGGGTCGTCGCTCGCGTTTACTCCTCAGAGACCGGCCTATGGAGCAATGTCATCTCAACGAGCTTGTGCTTTGACACCGTTATTGACAGGGGCATGGGTTGTGTCCTGCTTGGAAATTCTCTTCACTGTTTGCTTTCTGAGAAGTCACCCGGCATCCTCGAGCTTGATCTGGATAAGCAGAGCCTAGCCCTGATACGTGTGCCAGTGGACATCCATGCCAGGGGCAATTGCCGCTTCAGGGCTATGAGGGCGGAGGGTGGTGGTCTTGGTTTCCTGTTTCCGTCAAACTTTGACGCCCAATTATGGAACATGAAGAAAGATCCTGATGGTGTTGTTTCATGGGAACTAAGAAGAACTATTGAATTGGACAAGCTACTTTCCCTCAAACCAGAGGAAGATGCATTGCCTCTAGTTATACAAGGGTTCGCTGAACACAATAATGTGCTGTTTCTGGCGACACGGGTTGGCGTTTTCATGGTTCAGCTTGAGTCGATGCAGTTCAAGAAACTCTCTGAAGCCAACTTTATGTGTATGTATCATCCATTTGAAAGTGTCTATACTGCAGGTAATAACATGACTTAACACTGGGTATAGCAATAGAAGAGTTACTTTTTGATGATTTGATAATTGGTTGTTGGAACTTGTTCACGTCGTTTCGTCTGAAGCTAACAGTTTCAATTAGTGCCATATCAATTATTTCTTTTACAGCTTGATGGTCTCTTCCTTATACACTGACATCGTTCTGTAGTGTTTTGTGTCGATGCTTGTGTGGTGGTGTTTTATGCATTAGTCTTGATATAGAAAAATATTATTTTTTGCAGTATCTAGTTTAGATTATGACGCTAGTTCGTCGTCTGTCGATTGAAAAAAAAATAGCAATGCTGTTTCTCATGTTCTCATAGTAGTGTTATTATTATTGGACTATGTGGTTCAAGTCTATTGAACTGTCTCGTTCAGTTTAATATATGAATGTCCATACAATAAAACAATTAACACCAAGATTAGAAATTTCTAGTGTTATTATTATTGGACTATGTGGTTCAAGTCTATTGGAGTATGTCTTTGTTAACTGCCTATTCACATGTGCAAGAAATGTATGATGCCAGTGCTATTGCATAGCTGCAGTGCAGTTTTTTTTTCTCAATACGAGATACATAATAGTTGTAAGTTGAAGACAATTGCATAAAAAACTAGATTGAACCGACTAAAATTCCAAATACATCGCTCAATATGTAGCTAGTTGTATTTCTGTAATGTAATATTGTTGTCTCTCCTAATCTTGCTAATAATTGTAATCCATAATAAGTGTACGAAACAAGTGTTAGTTTCATCACCTGAAAAGCATCCTGTTGCTATGCACCAGGATTTTTTTTAATGAACTGAGTTCATTTGATATTTTAAGGATAAATTTATATTTGGAGACAATCTAAATTTGAGTTGTCATGATCACTTCTCGTGCTAAGATTTGTTAGAAAGAGCATATTTTATTTTGTTCAATATGTCGTCAAACGAGCTTGAGAATAATCATAGAAAACTTCTCTGTTTGATTAGTTGACAGTCTTAGTGTGCATTATCTTCACATTTACGATAGGAGTATATACTGTTTTGACTTTTGAGGGACATTCTTTGAATTTGACAATGGTTGTGGTTTTCTCTGTCCATTCCTTTTGTCTGTTGTATCAAACCTGAGTAGTTTTTCTAAAATCACACATGTAGGTTTATCTGAATATCTCCTTTATGCTATGTCGTTTCTAGTAGGCTTTCTATCAGACTGTCATCAGTTGTATGACTTCTTGTCTTATAGAAACAGGCATTAGCGGTGAACACGATGGAGATGGACTTTTGCACAATACTTAAGATGATTGTCTGGTCAGATATGCTATTGTGTTGTATTGATTGAGCAGGTTAGCTTATCTTCTGTATGTAAGTTTGTCTGGCATGTTTTTAATTGCCTGCCGTTTTTCTATTATTTCTCAAGTACCAAATTTGTAAGAGGGGACTCCAAAATTCTCTATACGACCTTTGGGAAGCTATTGCTCACCTGGCCGCCACCCGTCATGCTTGCGTGCCAGGCTTAGTCTTGGATCTTTTTCTCTAGGCCTTGCTGCTTGCTCTCGTCCCTTCCTGAGAACTTTCTATCAGTACTCCTCCAGTTCATTCCAGTAGTGCAAGGGCTTACTCTAGCTTCTCAGACGACTGATGACTTGGGACCTTCACATTCCCTATTTTTGTATATTTTTGTCCTGTTCATAGATAAGAATGCTGGCATGCTAATTGAGTGCAGTTTAGTTTCTTCTACTTTACTTACCATGTATGCTCAGTAATTCATATTGTACACAGATAAAAAAATCATGACTAGATCCATCACAAAAGCTTTTGACATACAATTCACCTTTCATGTTTGACATCTCATATATTGTTATCATTAAAATTCGATAGTAATGGTCTAAGGTTTTTTTACGCTCTTCATAATTTTAAAAGAGAATTGCATCTGTTTTGGACCAACCGTTATATCACCAAACATGCTCATGAGATAGAAACCAGTTGTTTCTATTTTCTACTCCATGAAGCCCCTCATGCGCACATGATAAGAAATAATATTTCAACTTCCGGTCGTGCAAATTGATAATTTAACAGTACGAATTCAAGGCATGCCCACATATTATCAAAATAGCATGATTAGGTTCACTATAAGTACTGCTTTCATCATGAACTACACCTTTTACCAACATATCATCATAAAGTCAGTATCAGAAGGAAGTATCTATTAATAAAATCGTGCACGAGCCCTTGCTTGAGGTTTCTACTGCATGAATATAATTTACATTCGACTAGCTAGCTCATAGATATAAAAAATGTATGACTGACTCAAAGCCAGATTTTTCTGCATTTTACTCCATGTACCCCTCATACACCCATGATAACAAAGAATATTTTAAATGATCTGATAAGCTAGGCTTTATAGAATTTACCTCAAATGGGGTTATTTAAGCCGCTAATATTTTACGTCTACTGAGATTAGATGTAGCCAAAAACTCGAGACTATGGTAACAGTAGAATTTCTAGGTGTGCCATTACGCTAAAAAAACTGTAGCTGTTCTCAATTTCAATTCTTGGCAAAAATTCCACAGTACCAGTGAAGCTAATGTTTAGTATGTGAGTTATACAAAAATTGTGATATGTAACTATGTCTTTTCCATGAACAAATTGTGCAAGTTGGTTTTGACTGATGAAACTTGTTGCTCCACAGGTATCTAGGATCATATTCCGGTGGTTAAAATGCAGAAATGGGTAGTGTGCTGTAGGTTCTTCCATTTTGTGTGATGTACGTGTGGGGTGTGTGATGTGCTCCACTCAGAAAGTGGCCCTTTGTACTGGTAAACTGTGAAGTTTCCTTGTAGGAATTAATCGCTTAATTTACTAACTTATCCTTCTATTATCAAATCTCTGTATGAAGACACAGTGACTTGCTTGGATTAAGGATTAGTGGTTTCCCTATGGGTTAATCTAGCGTTTTCTTCCTTGATGCCTTCCAATCAAGCGTGCTGAGGCAAGCTCGCTTGCATGGCAGTTCTGGTGCAAGCTTCTTTTCGATAAACTTTGCTTATGTCCCATGTTGTGTCAGGTTAAAATTTCAACTTTGGTCACCGTTTATGTTATGTCCCATGATGTTTCCTTTTTAATTTTGTTGGTCTGCGCATGTGTGTGTTGAATTCAATTTAGACGATTTTTTTTATTTCTTGAAAAGGTAGCATTGCTGCCGGGATGCTGTGAGTTGAATTTGTACCATGATCAGGAAGGACTTTGAATCCCATTAATCTTTGAGGAGAAGCGCCCCCAAATGTTTGTTACCAGAATACGTTGTTTACTGCTCACAGTGTGAAGGGTGTCACCCTATAACCTGTACTATTTCAGAAGGTTTTATTGTTCTGCCATGAACTTATTTCGGTGTACTTGCATTCAAAAGGTTGCTTTAAAGTATTTACTCAACCGTACTGATTTCTTTCCCTGCAGCTCTTTAGCTAGACAGAGATTATTCAACAGACAATAACTTCCAGTGGTATCTCATGCCATATAATCATCACAACATCGTGTCAGAACTGCATTCTGTTTTCTTAACAACTTTCTTAAGATCCTTTGAATTTGGGACCGATCAATAATATGTTTTACCTTCAGTAGCTATATGACAAGTCTTCCTACTATAGCTTTATTAGAAGTAATGACAGTGAACTGGCCATCGCCCATCGGGAGGGAATGATGCTATTTTGCGACATCTGGGGACTTTTTTTTTTACAATTTGAAACCCCTTTATACATTGATGAATGCAGTTACATCAGGGACTAAAAGAGGGACAGTGGATAGTGGAGGATCATCTAACCAGACCATTGAAGCTGCTCCCCTAGCCAGCCTAGCTAACTCATGAGCTACACAATTAGCTTCTCTAGGAATATGCTCAAACTCAATCTTCAGGAAATCAGTGAGCTACAAAATTAGCTTCTCTAGGAATATGCCCACTCGTCACTGTCTCGTACGTAGGAGGGATGACAGTTATGTTAGCGGGCCGTGCATGGCACACACTGATAATTGATAGCAGTCTTTTGCACACCCAGATCTAATTTCTAGTGCGAAATAAAGGGAAGCAGTTAATTGAAAAACGCACCGCTCTATGCATAAATGTCGATTGATCACCGTAGCCACGTAGAGTGGTGTTAGTCCAGTACTTCAGGGTCAGTTACTTAAGACAGTCTTCGTTTTTACTGCAAGTGCAAGACGCGTGATCATTCGGACATAGCACTAGCCTACGGGTAAAACGAGCAGTGAGCCTGACGGAAGGAATTTTCTTATTTTACCGTACATGAATTTTTCGGCGACGAGTTAAGTTGGCCGGTTCGATGGGTCGGGTAGGGTTGTGTAACACCCGCACCTACTGGGCTACATGTTAATAGGATCTGGGCCATATGGGCTTGAGCAGGCAGTCCAGACCGGCAGTACAAAAGGAAAGGATAGGCATGGAGACAACCATCCAAGAAATGAACTGAACTCGGGTTGCTCCCAGTCCAATCTCCCGTCCCCTATCACTCCGGTGACCGCTCTCCATAAGCCAACTTCTCTGGCCACTCTCCACAAACGGCGTTACCCTTCTCCTCACGTCACGGTGATCGCCGGCAGCAACTGGGTGTGACAGATCAAAGCTGCTCACCGGCGATTTAAGTCCCGTGTTGTGTGGTACCTACGGCGCCTGAAGAAACAATGGTTGGGCTGCATTATCACGGCCCACTAAGTGGTACAATTTTCTTATCTTTTTATATCTAACAATATTTTTAAAATAAATCTCAGAATAGAAACACTAATGGAAAAATATATATATTCTAACCCGCGAACATCCATCGGGAACATGTTTCGAATCCGATGAACAATATTTTTTAACCACATGAACATTTTATGAATCGGTGAATCTATTTTTTTTAAAATATGAATGTTTCTTTTTACATATGGCCATTTGTAAAAAAAATAGAAAGAAGAAATAAACAAAAGTAAAACACAAAAAGGGGAAAATATAAAAGGAAACGAAAATGAAACATAGAAGGAAAGTAGAAGATAGCAAATTAATAAAAATAAGAAACGACAAAACACAAAAGAAAAGGAAAAAATAATGACAAATGGGACTCCCCATAGGGCGCGTGCGATGCATATAGGATAACATAGTGCTTTCACCCCTTCTCGTTTCCTTTTGGTTTTGTGATGGGCAATACTATTTATGGACGTACGTTTAGCTAATCATTTGCATGAAAAAAACTGACCAAAGGTATACGCACTCACTAATGAGTTTTTCCAGCTTGCAGTTTTATTTTGTGACAGGGAGAGTTTTAATCGACTCAACAGAAAAAGGAGGTCTATGCTATGTGTGCCTAATCCATATCGGTCTTTTCTATACTACGGGGGGGGGGGGGGGGGGGGGGGGGGGGGGGGGGGGGGGGGGGGGGGGGGAGAGAGAGTGACAGTTAAGAGTCGTTTGAAACATAGGAGTTTTATAGCAATTTCAAGGGATAGGAGTTTTACAGGAAAATTTTCCTTTTTGCCATTTGGAGCGTAGAAATGGGAAAGGAATTCCACTATGTTGGTTTCCTATGTTTGACATTTCCTGAAAAAAAACATTTGGTCAAACCTCCCGGAAAAATTCAGGGCCCAAAACACTCTCTTTATGGCCCTCCCGCTGCCTCTCTACTCCTCATAGCCCGGGTGTTATCTCTTGTATTTTGTTTGCATTTTTATGTTTATTTATTCAAAACAAATGGTTTTTTACCTCAACATAAGTTTTAAACACATAGAGTTGTATTTATACTGAACTTTTGTAATTATTCATTCTTTACTTTTATCAGACTAAAATATTAACTAACATACTACTTTGTTACTTAGTTAACATAATTAGCCACATAATTATATTAATAATTATAATGTTTGTTGACATACAATTGAAAGACTCTTACTAAAAATATACTTATGCTATCTAAACTTAAAACATAACATGTAAGTGAAAGAGGGCTGGGTTTTTCTTCTTTATGCATCGGACGGTTTAAAAAAGACTAGACCGAAGCCTCTTAAATTTAAGAAAATTAATAACAAATATGTAATACCATCCATTCACGATTTCAGGCAGTGTGTATACATTTATGTATTTTAGTTCAGGTATATTTTAATATCCTCAAATATATTGATAGAGATCGAATGAATGTGATCCAACAAATATCTTGCCACCCTTTTCTAGTTTATGACTAAGTATTAAAAAAAATAGAGTGTATATAAGATGTATACATAGACACTTTTATGTTCTTTCATTTACATGAGATAATCGAATTACTATGTTACCTTAAAAAATGGTTAACTGATATTTTGTCTCTGTTCAATTTATGTTAAGTTATTTCCCTTTACCTTTGTATCATTTTGTGCAAGTGGAACTTCAATTTAGGTTTGTTTATTTCATGGCCATGTTGTGAAAGTTAATTGCACGTATGGGTTTCTCGACAAGTTT
This sequence comes from Poa pratensis, assembly GCA_947311845.1. Classification (NCBI taxonomy): domain Eukaryota; kingdom Viridiplantae; phylum Streptophyta; class Magnoliopsida; order Poales; family Poaceae; genus Poa; species Poa pratensis. The sequence goes on along the minus strand of CAMZMU010000020.1, from coordinate 6,085,457 downwards.
CTAGCCCAACCCATCTTCAGAATGTATGACAGGATTTTTTGTCTAATTAGCATGTGATATATCCATTTTGTACCGCTATTTTTCTGAAACTTCAAAATGTGATTTCATTTTCTTTCAAAATAGAGGGCTCTATGTAGCCCTGCTCCATTTTCCCACTCTCTTATTTTCCCCTCGTATGTAGCATGCTTCAAAAATTAAATAGGATGTCAATTACATGCTCTCAAGATGGCATCCACTTTTCATATACTCCTTTGCATACACGTTGTGATGTAATGAAAACATCTGAAGAAGGTGAATTGCATTAGCTGAATCTAAAAGAAAAAAATCCTATGTTTCTTTATTTGATTTTTGGTTTTGTCATCTCCTTTTCACGGAACCTTATTGTTCATATCGAACTAAAATTCAATTTATTTGGATCATAGTTATTTTGTGCATAAAGTCAACCCATATTCGGGGGTGAGTGAAATCGACTCGTGTTCTGCCAAATTGGCAAGTGTTCTAAGGGCTTCCTTAGCCACTTACAAAATCATTACACTTATGGAACATGTCCCAAAATTAAAGAATCATAAATCGTCATGTGAGAGATCGACATTTCAGACGCTCCACACGCAAGAGGACCTACGCTTGTGGTGCAACCCGTGAACAAAGGGTCAATAAAATATTCTAAATGTCTTAAAAAAACCGAAAATAATTTACAACTTAGACACAGCTTATATCTACTGTGTCGCAAAAAATCAAATTTTAAAACGCAGCTTTAGAACCAAAAAAAAAAAATCATCATTATCATGTTAATGGGTCAAATACGTCTGGGTTCCAAATAAGTACTCTTCATAACATGATCGGAATTTTTATTTCATGAGTTGGATGATAATTTTTATCGGAAATTGTGCGGCATCAATTTTGATAAATTTTGACAAATATACTTTGTATCAAAATGCTAAATTATATTTGGATTTTACAACTTTTATAGTATATTTTAATCTTCGGTGCAGTGGTCACACCCAAAAAATGGGTGCCCTGGATATGTCCGCATCCCCGTGCATACGTTGTGATGTTTGACTAAAACTTCTGGTACATTTTTTTTGTAACTTGTAGTAGTCTCCCTTTTTGCCTCCATTTTAGTGGAAGATGTTTCTCATCTCGAACTGAAACTCAATATCGTGACACCAAAGGTTTATTTTACTTCGTGCAAACTATGTGTACAAAGTCACCCCCCCCCCCCCCCCCCCCACAACATCGATAATTCACACCTTGTCATAGTTAATGCTGCCACTTGCTCGAAGACGCGCCGCTACGATGGATAGGATTCCATGTGAGGTCTTCTTCGATTTTCAAAAGTAGGAAAAAGATTTTCCAAGCGTGAAAGATTCTTGATCTGCAAGAAGCATACCAAGGCATTCTAATCATGTGACTCATACAAACTAGGCATGAACATCAATCTAATAAATCGGATCCTCCGAAGAAACTATGATTTTCTTTGCATCCAAAATGGGTCACCCCGATATAATATTTTTCTTTCTTCACACTCGCCATTCATGTAAATATTGAATCACTTAAAATCGCAATGACGCCATTATTTTCCTGTACGTACCGTCCTGTCATATGGGCAGGGCCGTCTTTGAGGGTGTTCGAGGTGAGCGACCGAACAGGGCCCCCAAAATTAGGGGCCCCCAAATCTTAATCAAGTACGTACTCAATAAAATGTGTAGGAGATCAAAGCGTGAGTTGCAGCGCCGCCATGGAAGGACTTCTTGTGTTCTTGGTCGCGATCGAGAAGAAGATACAATTATGGGAAGGGTATTGGGCTTCTGGGCCAAATTTTATTAACTAAGGGACATGGGCAGCTCGCATAGGTGTCAAAAAAAAAGTGCAGTGGTGATCCAGTAAAAAAAGGCATGCCTACAAAAAAAAGCTAAGTAAAACGTGTCTCTGAAAAAGATACGCCATAAAAAAGCTACAGGACGCGGAATTTAGTGCTTGGAAATTACTATATTTTTTAAGTGTTTGACATATTACGAAGTATTTTGATAAGAAATTTATATTTGAAGTTGTAGAATCCAAAAAAAAATGTTTAAATTGCCTTTTTTCATATTTTAAAGTCTATTTTTCGTTTTGATTCGGCGCACAAGAGACAAGACGAGACTCGACTACTAGTCCTTTGCTGAATCTGTCCGGCCTACCCAAGTGACTCGTTATTGTTCGTCATGATGCCTCAACGACCTACGCCCCTCTTCCGACTCCCGTCTTTCGAAGATACCCCCTTCCAGTCACAATGTTTACGGAATCATATTCTCAGCCATAGCCCCTTCGCCGATTCGGTGATTCAAGAAAACTGGATATCATCATCGATAAGTCGATACAGGATCGGGTCAAACTTAATTTTGAATTTCACGCCCAAATTTCTGGAGACGTCCCTGCATATGGGCGAAGACTACGTGGTGAAGAGAATTGAATGGCCTCCAAAATAGTTTAAACATGTGGCGAGCAAGGCGTGGGATCAACGGTACACAATATGCAATGTCACTCTGCTCGTCCTGTCCCATGCACAAGCAAGGACACGGAAGCGTAAATTCACTGCTTCCGCGGTAGGAGTACGTGTCTGCCATGTCGTTGACGGAAATCCAAACAATCCCACCGCTGTAAATGCGGAACGCTGAGTAGACAACAACAGCTGCTGCACGGCACGGCACATCCGTACGTGTATTACGGACAACGATCAGCTGTTTTGAACGGTGGTGTTTGGCAACTAGCTGGCTGTTTGTAATCCGTGAAATTGTCTATAACATCATTAGAGTCATGTAAACGTGTATTGTTGCTGATTTACGTGTAACAAAGTACATATCCATCATGAATATATTAATCCAAAATACATTTCCATTACATCAGTACTAGTTAACTCAAATAGTTACAAAAATACATTTCCATTACACCATACTAGCTAACTCATATAGTTCTAATGTTGTCTGGCATTGAACAACGCGACGTTAATGTCGTCACGTGTTGAGTTCATACTTCTCGTGTGTAGTGCCCCCGGAACAATATCACCGCCTAGGTAATTGATTGCCTTTGGACCTTTGGAATGTAATTTTCATCCAAATCACATCGATCAAATTGCTTATCACGTAAGTTGGAGTGATCTAATAAAATTATGAAGCGCAAGGATAATTCTCTTCGTTTTCACTGCAACTGCAAGACACATGATCATTCATATAGAGCACTTGCCTACTGGTGAAACGACGGTGGCAGTGAGCCAGTGACGTGGAGGAATTTTAATTACAATGACGAGTTAAGTTGGTTGGTTAATTAGATGGGTCGGGTTGAAGCCATTCACCCACGACTTAAGGCCCGTGATGCGTGGTGTCTACCTACGGCGACGACCGCATTATCGCGGCCTAATTTACTATTGGAAACATATATATTTTTTAACTCCATGAACATTCATCATGAACATCTTTTTGTGAATCGGTGAACACTTTTTTGAACCACATGAACATTTTTATGAATCCGGAAAGCTTTTTTCAAACGTCGTGAACATCTTATTCGAACGAAATCAAAACAATTTATGAATAATGTTTTTTAAAAATTTGAACTTGTTTTACAAATGGGCATTTTAAAAAAGCATAGAAAACAGACGAAACTGAAAGGAACAAAGAAACTAATGGAAAACGCAAAAAAAAAATTGAAAATAGAAAAATAAAAAGAAGAAAAGACAAAACACAAAACACAAAAGAAGAGGAATAAAACTGACTAATGGGCCTACCGCGTGCGTGCGCCGCATATAGGATTTACCGGGGCCATCCACTTTACCTATGACATTTTTTTATTTGTTTTGTGCCCAACCCATATCAGTCTTTTTTATACTACAGAGAGACAGGCCCATCCCATACCAGTCAGGTTTCCTTTTGTTGGGCTTGGTTTGAGCCCACGCAGCCATCTGGTGTGTGGTGTTACTGCATGTTCAGCATCTGATGTCATCAAGAATAAGAAGAAAAATATTCTTTGTCTGTTTTTTTCGAAAGGACCCTAGCATTAAAAGAAACATTGAACCATACATAACACCTCAACAAAAACAAAATTACAACGAAATCATTGAGATGCCTTCGTCTTCAATCTCCAAACCGTGTCGATGGCGCGCCTCCGCTGCCGCTCCTCCCTGAGCCGGCTGACGTTGTTGGTTACAGACGGGAGGTCGCTGAACGGGTCAAGAAGAACTTATCCGTCCTGCTGCCGAAGAAGAAGGATGAACCGCCGATGAAACTCCACGACGATCCAGAGATCGTCACCGCCAGAAAAAGCACTTGAGAAACACACCACTCTCACAATCTTCTCGATGTCGCCGCCGAGATGGGACTGAAACCGGAGAGATCTTAATGAAAGAGACGTCGCCTTCATCATCAGAGCGCCGCCCCAACAAATATTGACACGAAAATGGAAAAACGGAACCGTCCTGTCGACGAGGGCCGAGACCCGAAAGACACAATCAGCGGGCGTCGACGAGAGGCTGAGGAAAACTAATCGCCTCATGCGCCTGGGAGCTCACGCGTCGTGCCTACCGCTTCGTGTCTAAAGCCCCTGTTCCTTTTGTCTGTTTTTTCTGAAACCATCGTCAGGCCAGATCGTCGCGGAACAGCCGCCACGCTGATGTGCGAGCAGTGGTCAGCCATCACGGTCACCGAGAATTCGGCTGTGCCTGTCACGCCGTCCAGGATATTATGAACCTCGTGGTGTGAGTTGAGGCTCAAAAAAAAAAAATGCCGCGAGTATCCTAGTAACACTACGGGAAACCGTCAAAAACGCCGACGGTGGTCCGCCGTCGGCGTATCCACGATCGCCGTCGGTGTAGTATTACGCCGACGGCCGCGTCGGCGTAGGACGCTGTCGGCGTATCCGCCGCCGTCGGCGAAGACGTAGTGGGACCCACAAAACGGCCGTCGAACGTCTCCGTCTGCTCCACCTATACGCCGACGGCAGTGCCGTCGGCCTATGCTGCCACGTGTGCTGCTCTGGTGCTTCTGGGGAGGAGCCTGACGCCGACGGCATTGCCGTCGGCGTAGGGATGACCATATGGTCATCCAGCGTCGACGTGGCGCAATCCTGTGCGTCCACACAGCACATACGCCGACGGCAATGCCGTCGGCGTATGTTAGGCCATATTTTCAGTTTCTGAAACTTTCTGCTGCTGGTTTCTGGCGCATTTCAAATACAATTAAAATTGCACAAATTATAAAACATCACAGAAACATCAAATAAACATCACATACTAATCCAAATGATACAAACATGATTCAAATTCATCCAAACTCAAAAATGACATAAACATAGTTCGAATTCACACACGCTACACCCGAACACATCCTACACCTCCGAGACCCCGAGGTATCCATTTCTGACAGCGTGAGAATAGGCGACCGACCGCGTGGGCCAGTCGAACCACACAAGGAATCCGGCGAGGTATGGGACGGTGTGGTCTCACGTGACGAACTAGGCGAGGCACCACCAGTGCCATGCTCCACGAGCGCGCGCGTCGAAGTCGGCGAGGCGGAAGCACGACCAAAGGGTGCAGTCCTCGAGTATTCCGATCCCTACATGTTTTGAGTCCAAGTTAGCAACTTGGAAAGCACAGCATGGCGGTAACAACTTGTTTGGCAAATAACTTACCGGAGTCGCTGGCTTGTATGTGCGAGCGACCGACTCCCTCGTTGGGCCGACGGGCATGATCCCCGGCCTAGGTGGACGCGTAGGCAGCTGCGACCGCTCTCCAGTGGCATGAAACTTCTCGTCAGCCTACAAGATAGTTTAGATGTCAGGAGTTGTAGAAAAAAAAGGTTCAAACTGAGGAAATGGGACTTGTCATATTTTGCAAATATAAAAGTTGAAACTTACAGCATCCCTCAACTCTGCCCACTCCTCATACTCCTGGCTCTTCTGTACCCACAACTGATACTCTCTCTCATAGCTCGCGTAAGCGGCATCGAAGGCCGCCTCGAAATCAGCCTACAGTTTTAAAAGGGAACGCATCTCGTCAACTTAGCCACTTAGCTAGGAACGAATGTCGGAAAGAGAATGAAATTGAGAAAAACTTACATCGGGGCGAGCTCGGGAAGGCCGACGAGGCAGGACGGGAGGGTCGTCGGCGGTGAGGGTAGCCTTGACACGCGAGAGGCCCAACTCAGGAGTACGCGTGAGTACCGCACTAAGCATGAGAGGACGGCCATGCTCCCAACCGTTCCCGGCAAGGACCACCGCTCTCTCGTCGATGTCATGCTCAAGAGGGTTGTCCACCTCCGGATTTATACCCTTGAACGTCTCGACGTATGCCTTTAGCCCCTCCTTGGCAGTGCCGAAGTAATCGGGCAGCGAGGGCTGAGGCTCAGAAAAATTGGGCTTCTTCATCTTCATCCTCTCCCATGCTTGCATGTCCGAAAGAGGCTCCCCGAGATCGGCCTCCTGCAATGCCAAAGAAGTGTCATGCGTATCAAGTAGGAACATGAGGGGAAATAAATGAAGATTGTTTCATGTATATATATACCAGCTTTGCCTTGAAGCGATCATGGTTGCGGGCACCCGCACGATGTGTCCCCCCGCTCCCGCGGTTTAACTTGTTTCGCTCGCTCAAGGCCTTGAACTCGTTGTCCTCCCCAGCCCACCTAGACACCAACGCCCTCCACGCGTCATCCTTGCCATAGGCCCATTGGGGCTTAAACTGAAAAAACAATACTCATGAGAAGAACGGATAATGCAATTGCAACTTAGCAGCAACATGTAATCTCATTAACAATGTACTTACCGCCATGTAGTCATCTACGGACACCTCAGGTGGGTTCTCCACAATCTCATGCTTCACCGCCGTCTTGCCTAACGTCTCAGTACTGAAATGATTGATCATGGTATGCTTTGCATTGTAGAACTGCTGTCGTGTCAACTTCATACAAGCCCCCTGCAAAGTCTTGTCCGCATCGCCCCGCTGCTCAGGAAGTACCCTATAGAACTTCTGTAATCATGCAAAAAAAATTGTGAGAGCATGGTGGGAACATCAAGTATTAACGAAATTCGAAAAGTTCAACTTACCCAAAACTTGTTGATCACGGCGTCAGAACATTTCCCGCCGGTCGCGTAATTGGCGGCCTGATAGTCTACCCAACGGGTGGCTAGCTTCCTCGCGCCGTTGGGGACGGTACTGTACAAGCCCGGCCAAAACTTCCTAATCAAAGCTCCAACAAGGGTGTTTGGCACACGGCTTCCCGCAGGATGTATCCAGTTGCTGCACAATAATTAAACATTAGTACATGTCATACTGTCCTGACAACAATGAAGTTACCATGTTCAAAATTAGTATATATAGTCACTTACTCTTTCCCATTAGGCGTAATGAGGATCTTCTCCTCCTCGGTAGCAGGTTCCTTGTCCTCATCAGGGACCTGGGATTCCCCTCGAATCTTTGGCGGCTTCCGCCGCCCGGAGGGCCCCGCCTCCAAGTCCGTGGAGGGGCCCGCCCCCACGTCCGTGGAGGGGCCCGTCTCCTCCGAACCCTCGTCGACAGAAGCAGAGGGTATGTCCGAAGACACGTCGCCCCCACCTCGCCCTCGTCCTCCCTCACCTCGCCCTCGCCCTCGTCCTACACCTCGTCCTCGTCCTGCACCTCGTCCTGCATTGAGAAAGGGTGAACAATTAAGCATAAAGACATGATTCAATTAAGAATTGCATCACCTCTACTCTCACCACTGTCAGACAGGTAACGCGGGTTCGGTGTACTTGCTCTTCCACTTTTAGTAATTTTTAATTTCTTCAGCAAGGAGGCCGATGATTCCTTGCCTTGGCTCATCTTGGTCAATCACCTGCATTGAGAAAGGGTAAACTTTTAAGCATGTTGAAAAATGTAGTTAACACTAACAGTAACCCTAAACGGCAACAAGAAAAGGAGGGGAGAGCCAAGTACTGCCATTGAGAAAGCTTGGGCAAATGATTTGATATGGGTTCAAATTATCCCTAGTTATTATCCATATGGGTTCAATTAATATAAGCAAGTGTAGCGATGTGGCCTCCATTCTCGATATTGCGAAAGAGGGAGTTAATATCATTATCGAGAGAAAATCATGATTAGACTAATATCAAAGGAGGTACATATGACCATTTTGCGTCAGGAAAAATATTCTTAACTAGTTTCTTACAAACAACCATGTGCTATATTTCTTACTAACACTTCACAAAATCAACCCATATGTCCTCAACTAGTGTGCTTGCTAACTGCTATGTTTTGATAACTACAAAATGACTAACTGCAAACTAAAATGCATGTAGCTTTTGATAACTACATTGCTACACTAGTGTGCTTGCTAACTGCTATGTTTTGATAACTACAAAATGACTAACTGCAAACCTACTTTGCCTGTTCATGTACACATTTTCGCAAACACCTTGCGTGCGGTTTCGGTAGGGAGGGAGGAGGCAGAGAGGGGAAGCACACCTTCGCGCAGGGGAGGGAGGGGAGGTCGAGGGCGGTGCAGGGAGGGAGGGTAGGTGAAGCCGGCGCCGAGGTCGTCCGCAGCGTCGAGGACGGCCGGTCCGTGGGCACGGGCACGGCGAGGCGACCACGGGCACGGGCACGGGAGGCGACCACGGGCACGGGCACGGCGAGGCGACCACGGGCACGGCGAGGCGACCACGGGCTGGGACGGCCGGCAGCGGCGGAGGAGGATTTGGGGTTGGGACGGCGGCGGCGCGATGTCGATTTGGGGATTTTGGGCGGGATGTCGATTTGGGTAAGTGAAGCCGCGTACGCGCGGTGGACGGGTAAGTGAAGCCACGCAGGTTTGCCGTCGGCGTATGTTTTTTTTTTCACAAATAAGCCAAGGAGAAAGATGAACAACATTTGATGAAACAACACAGTACTCAACATAGGTATCAACATACGTGGTTCAGAAAATACAAAAACAACTTCAGAAGGAAACAAAACGCCAGGAGAAAGATGAACAACATTTGATGAAACAACAGAAGAAAATGCAAGAAGAGGCACTGAGAGAACAGAAAAGACGTCCTGCCGCTGGTTGCCCAAAGATGAACAAATCATACGGTTTCACCCAGCTACAATCCCACCGTGGCTGCGATATCACATGCAGGGTGGGACGTAGCTGGGTAAATCCGGATAATTTGTGTGGAATGTCTAAATATAGCTGAAACAAGACACACGGTTTGAGGCCACTTCGATCCAAGCAGCGGTAAGACGTCTCTGATGATCTACAACCGTCCGGCAAGACGTCTATGATGATCTGCAACCGTTTGGTACGGTCGCAGGTCATCACAGACGTCTTGCCGCTGGTTGCCCAAAGATGTCTCTCCGAGTGAGCTGGAATGTTTTGTGTGAGTGAGTAACCTGTCTGAGGAGTGGCCTATTTATAGGCGTCGTGTGTTTCTTTCTGGCGCTGCTGACCCGTTGGATCTGGTAGAAGCACACGGATCGTGTGTTTCCTTCCAGTGCTTGTGAGCCGTTGGATCAGCGGTGTGTTTCTTTCGAGCGCTCGTGAGCCCTTGGATCAGGCAGAAGCACACGGATCGTGTGTTTCCTTCCAGTGCTTGTGAGCCGTTGGATCAGCGGTGTGTTTCTTTCGAGCGCTCGTGAGCCCTTGGATCAGGCAGAAGCACACGGATCGTGTGTTTCCTTCCAGTGCTTGTGAGCCGTTGGATCAGCGGTGTGTTTCTTTCGAGCGCTCGTGAGCCCTTGGATCAGGCAGAAGCACACGGATCGTGTGTTTCCTTCCAGTGCTTGTGAGCCGTTGGATCAGCGGTGTTTTCTTTCGAGCGCTCGTGAGCCCTTGGATCAGGCAGAAGCACACGGATCGTGTGTTTCCTTCCAGTGCTTGTGAGCCGTTGGATCAGCGGTGTGTTTCTTTCGAGCGCTCGTGAGCCCTTGGATCAGGCAGAAGCACACTACCATGGAACATAAGAAAACTAAACTAGACTTTATTTGTGTTAGGTTAGTCCATTGTGGCTTGTGAAACCAACTTTTATCAAAATTAATCGAAACGGAGTAGTAGCAACTAAGATAGAACAAACTTGGGTACATAGACGAATGACAACAAACTTGGGTACATAGACGAATGACAACAAACTAAGATAGTAGGAATGTGCTTATAGCCACCAGTCTACATCTTTATTTAATCCATAATACATCACGAATAATGTAACTAACTTTTGCCGGGTCCTAAGCCGCGAGGTGCTGAGCGGCCGGCGGCTTGCACCCAAAGATAAGGAACCATCACTGGGGCAATACTCACATGAGGAAGATCCCTATGAAGTGTATACCACATATTGTCATGCACCGCTTGCGTATCCAACCTAACCAGGTAGCGACGGACGTGCTCGTCCTCCTCTCTGATACGGCGACGCACCTCCACCTCGGGGGCCGGCGGCCTCTGCACCGAGGCTGGCCCACGCGACGGCCACCAAACAAGATCCGGGTCGACGACGTCACCCGGATTCCTCACCAAACTACGCGTCCCGGAAGACACCTCCCAGTGCCAGCCCGGCGGAGCCCAGTCCCGGACACTGCCCGTGTCCAACAAATGGCCGGTGGTCATCATCGATTCCCGCCGAGATCTGAAAAAATGAGTGGGGAATTTGATCAAACAACTAAGGTGCGTGCAACCTAGGTACGTAGGGGAGGGAGAGGGCAGCACCTTGGCATGGCGGACGGCACACGCGGTGGTGACGCCACGGGAGAGTGATGAGGGATCAGATATCAGTTTAGATGTGCTATGCCAATGGAGGCCATGACTACATATATATAGTGAGAAATGGGCTTCTGAGCTGTAGTATGCCCAATCAGGAAGAAGCACACGGATCGTGTGTTTCCTTCGTGTGCTTCTGAGCCGTTGGATCAGCGGTGTGTTTCTTTCGAGCGCTGGAAGGAAGCACACGATCCGTGTGCTTCTTCCTGATTGGGCATACTACTAGCCAATCAGGAACTAGTACGCGGATCGTGTGTTTCCTTCGAGAGCTTGGGAGCCGTTGGATCAAGCGGTGTGTTTCTGCACTTAGAGGTGAAAACCAAGCAAAAAAGTCCACTGGGCTACCCCCTTTCGACGCACGTCTATGGGGGTAGACGGAAACGTTAGGGTTTTTCCAGCGGATTCAGGGTTTCACCGAAGCGGGGCCCCGGAGCGTCGGAACCCCACCCAAACCTAGGTTGTGACATACCATATGTATACAAGTGAGTTGTGTGTTGTAAATGTGCAAGAATCTACTCCTACGTGTGACCGACATCACCGGCTTCACTTTCTCTCTAGTGAGTTTCTGCACTTAGAGGTGAAAACTCCCCTTTCGGGCGAACCGGATGGAATCGTGTGTCGATTTGGGGTAGACTTTGGTTTCTCATGTTCCTATGGCCTAACATAACACAACCAAGCAAAAAGTCCACTGGGCTACCCCCTTTCGACGCACGTCTATGGGGGTAGACGGAAACGTTAGGGTTTTTCCAGCGGATTCAGGGTTTCACCGAAGCGGGGCCCCGGAGCGTCGGAACCCCACCCAAACCTAGGTTGTGACATACCATATGTATACAAGTGAGTTGTGTGTTGTAAATGTGCAAGAATCTACTCCTACGTGTGACCGACATCACCGGCTTCACTTTCTCTCTAGTGAGTTTCTGCACTTAGAGGTGAAAACTCCCCTTTCGGGCGAACCGGATGGAATCGTGTGTCGATTTGGGGTAGACTTTGGTTTCTCATGTTCCTATGGCCTAACATAACACAACCAAGCAAAAAAGTCCACTGGGCTACCCCCTTTCGACGCACGTCTATGGGGGTAGACGGAAACGTTAGGGTTTTTCCAGCGGATTCAGGGTTTCACCGAAGCGGGGCCCCGGAGCGTCGGAACCCCACCCAAACCTAGGTTGTGACATACCATATGTATACAAGTGAGTTGTGTGTTGTAAATGTGCAAGAATCTACTCCTACGTGTGACCGACATCACCGGCTTCACTTTCTCTCTAGTGAGTTTCTGCACTTAGAGGTGAAAACTCCCCTTTCGGGCGAACCGGATGGAATCGTCTGTCGATTTGGGGTAGACTTTGGTTTCTCATGTTCCTATGGCCTAACATAACACAACCAAGCAAAAAATTCCACTGGGCTACCCCCTTTCGACGCACGTCTATGGGGGTAGACGGAAACGTTAGGGTTTTTCCAGCGGATTCAGGGTTTCACCGAAGCGGGGCCCCGGAGCGTCGGAACCCCACCCAAACCTAGGTTGTGACATACCATATGTATACAAGTGAGTTGTGTGTTGTAAATGTGCAAGAATCTACTCCTACGTGTGACCGACATCACCGGCTTCACTTTCTCTCTAGTGAGTTTCTGCACTTAGAGGTGAAAACTCCCCTTTCGGGCGAACCGGATGGAATCGTCTGTCGATTTGGGGTAGACTTTGGTTTCTCATGTTCCTATGGCCTAACATAACACAACCAAGCAAAAAATTCCACTGGGCTACCCCCTTTCGACGCACGTCTATGGGGGTAGACGGAAACGTTAGGGTTTTTCCAGCGGATTCAGGGTTTCACCGAAGCGGGGCCCCGGAGCGTCGGAACCCCACCCAAACCTAGGTTGTGACATACCATATGTATACAAGTGAGTTGTGTGTTGTAAATGTGCAAGAATCTACTCCTACGTGTGACCGACATCACCGGCTTCACTTTCTCTAGTGAGTTTCTGCACTTAGAGGTGAAAACTCCCCTTTCGGGCGAACCGGATGGAATCGTGTGTCGATTTGGGGTAGACTTTGGTTTCTCATGTTCCTATGGCCTAACATAACACAACCAAGCAAAAAAGTCCACTGGGCTACCCCCTTTCGACGCACGTCTATGGGGGTAGACGGAAACGTTAGGGTTTTTCCAGCGGATTCAGGGTTTCACCGAAGCGGGGCCCCGGAGCGTCGGAACCCCACCCAAACCTAGGTTGTGACATACCATATGTATACAAGTGAGTTGTGTGTTGTAAATGTGCAAGAATCTACTCCTACGTGTGACCGACATCACCGGCTTCACTTTCTCTCTAGTGAGTTTCTGCACTTAGAGGTGAAAACTCCCTTTCGGGCGAACCGGATGGAATCGTGTGTCGATTTGGGGTAGACTTTGGTTTCTCATGTTCCTATGGCCTAACATAACACAACCAAGCAAAAAAGTCCACTGGGCTACCCCCTTTCGACGCACGTCTATGGGGTAGACGGAAACGTTAGGGTTTTTCCAGCGGATTCAGGGTTTCACCGAAGCGGGGCCCCGGAGCGTCGGAACCCCACCCAAACCTAGGTTGTGACATACCATATGTATACAAGTGAGTTGTGTGTTGTAAATGTGCAAGAATCTACTCCTACGTTGACCGACATCACCGGCTTCACTTTCTCTCTAGTGAGTTTCTGCACTTAGAGGTGAAAACTCCCCTTTCGGGCGAACCGGATGGAATCGTGTGTCGATTTGGGGTAGACTTTGGTTTCTCATGTTCCTATGGCCTAACATAACACAACCAAGCAAAAAAGTCCACTGGGCTACCCCCTTTCGACGCACGTCTATGGGGTAGACGGAAACGTTAGGGTTTTTCCAGCGGATTCAGGGTTTCACCGAAGCGGGGCCCCGGAGCGTCGGAACCCCACCCAAACCTAGGTTGTGACATACCATATGTATACAAGTGAGTTGTGTGTTGTAAATGTGCAAGAATCTACTCCTACGTGTGACCGACATCACCGGCTTCACTTTCTCTCTAGTGAGTTTCTGCACTTAGAGGTGAAAACTCCCCTTTCGGGCGAACCGGATGGAATCGTCTGTCGATTTGGGGTAGACTTTGGTTTCTCATGTTCCTATGGCCTAACATAACACAACCAAGCAAAAAATTCCACTGGGCTACCCCCTTTCGACGCACGTCTATGGGGGTAGACGGAAACGTTAGGGTTTTTCCAGCGGATTCAGGGTTTCACCGAAGCGGGGCCCCGGAGCGTCGGAACCCCACCCAAACCTAGGTTGTGACATACCATATGTATACAAGTGAGTTGTGTGTTGTAAATGTGCAAGAATCTACTCCTACGTGTGACCGACATCACCGGCTTCACTTTCTCTCTAGTGAGTTTCTGCACTTAGAGGTGAAAACTCCCCTTTCGGGCGAACCGGATGGAATCGTGTGTCGATTTGGGGTAGACTTTGGTTTCTCATGTTCCTATGGCCTAACATAACACAACCAAGCAAAAAAGTCCACTGGGCTACCCCCTTTCGACGCACGTCTATGGGGGTAGACGGAAACGTTAGGGTTTTTCCAGCGGATTCAGGGTTTCACCGAAGCGGGGCCCCGGAGCGTCGGAACCCCACCCAAACCTAGGTTGTGACATACCATATGTATACAAGTGAGTTGTGTGTTGTAAATGTGCAAGAATCTACTCCTACGTGTGACCGACATCACCGGCTTCACTTTCTCAATAGTGAGTTTCTGCACTTAGAGGTGAAAACTCCCCTTTCGGGCGAACCGGATGGAATCGTCTGTCGATTTGGGGTAGACTTTGGTTTCTCATGTTCCTATGGCCTAACATAACACAACCAAGCAAAAAATTCCATTGGGCTACCCCCTTTCGACGCACGTCTATGGGGGTAGACGGAAACGTTAGGGTTTTTCCAGCGGATTCAGGGTTTCACCGAAGCGGGGCCCCGAGCGTCGGAACCCCACCCAAACCTAGGTTGTGACATACCATATGTATACAAGTGAGTTGTGTGTTGTAAATGTGCAAGAATCTACTCCTACGTGTGACCGACATCACCGGCTTCACTTTCTCTCTAGTGAGTTTCTGCACTTAGAGGTGAAAACTCCCCTTTCGGGCGAACCGGATGGAATCGTGTGTCGATTTGGGGTAGACTTTGGTTTCTCATGTTCCTATGGCCTAACATAACACAACCAAGCAAAAAAGTCCACTGGGCTACCCCCTTTCGACGCACGTCTATGGGGGTAGACGGAAACGTTAGGGTTTTTCCAGCGGATTCAGGGTTTCACCGAAGCGGGGCCCCGGAGCGTCGGAACCCCACCCAAACCTAGGTTGTGACATACCATATGTATACAAGTGAGTTGTGTGTTGTAAATGTGCAAGAATCTACTCCTACGTGTGACCGACATCACCGGCTTCACTTTCTCTCTAGTGAGTTTCTGCACTTAGAGGTGAAAACTCCCCTTTCGGACGAACCGGATGGAATCGTGTGTCGATTTGGGGTAGACTTGGTTTCTCATGTTCCTATGGCCTAAGATAACACAACCAAGCAAAAAAGTCCACTGGGCTACCCCCTTTCGACGCACGTCTATGGGGGTAGACGGAAACGTTAGGGTTTTTCCAGCGGATTCAGGGTTTCACCGAAGCGGGGCCCCGGAGCGTCGGAACCCCACCCAAACCTAGGTTGTGACATACCATATGTATACAAGTGTGTTGTGTGTTGTAAATGTGCAAGAATCTACTCCTACGTGTGACCGACATCACCGGCTTCACTTTCTCTCTAGTGAGCCAGGAAAAGTTTTTATTTGTTTTACATGTATATGTTGTTGGGTTGGGTTCCGGAAAACTCAAACCGTTATTTTACGTGGGTGGGATACTGAAATTGGGAGGGCAATTATAGGTCCAATATATATATAAATTACAACTACATTAAATATTATATAGAGAAATAAAGAAATGAATATTATATACGAAAATAAATTAAAAAAACAATTAAACGCCGACGGCAGCCGTCGGTGTATAATAACGCGTGTACGCCGACGGCCGTACCGTCGGCGTATCAACGATGCTGGACGGTCCCGTTATGCCGCCCGTATGTACGCCGACGGGATAAAGAACGCCGATGGCAGCCGTCGGGCACGTATGTCTACGCCGACGGCGCTTCGTACGCCGACGCTTGCTCGTCGTCTGCCCTAGCCCGTGCTGTACGCCGACGGCCCCGACATTTGGCCGTCGGCGTACAATAAGGCCGTCGGCGTAGTGTGGCTTTCCCGTAGTGTAATTCATACACGTACTGTACGTGCACAGTCTGTCTGAAATTTCTTTCAGTGGTGAAGCAATGGACCGCCTAGCTAGCTTGCATCGCCAACAGACTTTGCTATAGCTAAGGTATAAAAAAAACATCTTAAACAACGAAATTTCGAGCATGCATGCATGTATAATTCTATAGCAAACAACCGTATAAAAGGTTACCAGTAAAATGTCATGCACGCACCTTATAGATAAAGAAATACGAACATCGGTCAGCTGACATCAGTTCATGCGTTGGTGTCGTTGCTGTACATTGGCCTGTGTATAAAATTGGCGCATTTCAGAAACATTCGACACGGTCAGAACGGGGAATTTTCGAGTTTAGGGTTTAGTCATAGACTAGGTGACAGTCCCCACTAGTAGAAAAAGGACTTTTCGTCCGGAGTACTGTTTGCCATTAGCCCCGGTTCAGGCAAAAACCGGGACCAGTGCCTGGCACTGGTCCCGGTTCGAGCTGCCAGGGCCCCGTGGGGCATTGGTCCCGGTTCGGTTGGGGGCATTGGTCCCGGTTCTTGGCATGAACCGGGACCAAAGCTCCAGAGCCGGACCACGTGGCATGCCGCGGAGCTTTGGTCCCGGTTCGTGCCAAGAACCGGGACCAATACCCCTCCCCTGCCTATATATTGTTGCCCCCACCCCCCCTCTCTCCTCTGTTTTTTTTTCCTGGATTGGTGGGAAGTGGAGGTGCTAGTTTTTTTTCTCTTTGCCACGCACAAGATGTGTTCGATGAAATGCCCGACCCGCACCGAGGTTAGCAACTATATCCTTTTCATCTGTAATTGATACAGAAATATTGCAGGCCTGCATAAATTTCTCTATTCCCGACCCGCACCGTGGTTAGCAACTATGCCCGACCCGCACCGTGGTCATTTCACTATTCAAGATGTTATTGTAATGGTATTTGATAAACTTAATGATATATATGATGCAGATGGATGCACGGATGCGATGGATGTACGGCGAACGACGCAGTTCCGAGTTTATTGCAGGCCTGCATAAATTTCTCGATGTGGCTGAGGCAAACAAAGTGAATAATTTTATGCCTTGTCCATGTGAGAAGTGTCGGAACGTCAGGGAGTACCTGACCCGAGAACCATTCAAGACCACGTGATTCGGAAAGGTTTCATGCCCAGCTATAATTGTTGGACCAAGCACGGAGAAAGAGGGGTTACGATGGAAGACAATGAAGAAGAGGAGGATGATGACAACTATCCTATGTTCCCTGAGGAATGCGGTGATACTGTTATGGAAGACGTTGAAGAAGAAAGAGGTGAACATCGGGCATCAGATGAGCCCGCTGATGGTCTTGGTGGGGTCATTTCTGATGCAAAGCGAGAATGCGATACAGAAAAGGAGAAGCTAAAGTTGGAGGCCATGCTTGAGGATCACAAAAAGTTGCTGTACCCAAACTGCGAAGATGGCAGCACAAAGCTCGGTACCACACTGGAACTGCTGAAATGGAAGGCAGAGACTGGTTGTTCTGACAAGGGATTTGAGAAGTTACTGAAAATAATGAAGCCGAAGCTTCCAAAGGATAACGAATTGCCCGAGACTACATACGAAGCAAAGAAGGCTATCTGCCCTCTAGGATTAGATGTGCAGAAGATACATGCATGCATTAATGACTGCATCCTGTACCGCGGTGAGTACGAGAACATGGATAAATGCCCGGTATGCAATGCACTGCGGTACAAGATAAGACAAGATGACCCTGGTGATGTTGAGGGCGATGACGAGCCCCCCCGGAAGAGGGTTCCTGCTAAGGTGATGTGGTATGCTCCTATAATACCACGGTTGAAACGTCTGTTCAGAAACAAAGAGCATGCCAGGTTGTTGCGATGGCACAAAGAAGAGCGTAAGAAAGACGGGAAGTTGAGACACCCCGCCGATGGGTCCCAGTGGAGAAAAATCGACAGAGAGTTCCCGACATTTTCAGATGACGCAAGGAACTTAAGATTTGGTCTAAGTACAGATGGCTTTAATCCTTTTGGGGAGCAGAGCTCCAGTCATAGCACTTGGCCCGTGACTCTATGTATCTACAACCTTCCTCCTTGGTTGTGCATGAAGCGGAAGTTCATTATGATGCCAGTGCTCATCCAAGGCCCGAAGCAACCCGGCAACGACATTGATGTGTACCTACGGCCATTAGTTGATGAACTTTTGCAGTTGTGGTCCGAACCAGGTGTACGTGTGTGGGATGAGCACAAACAACAGGAATTTGACCTACGAGCGTTGCTGTTCGTAACCATCAATGATTGGCCTGCTCTTAGTAACATTTCAGGACAGTCAAACAAGGGATACAATGCATGCACGCACTGTTTAGATAAGACTGAAAGTATACATTTGGGAAACAAGAATGTGTACCTGGGGCATCGTCGATTTCTTCCGAACGGTCATGCCGTAAGAAAGCCCGGCAAGCATTTCAACGGTGAGGCAGATCGCCGGAAGAAGCCTAACCTCCCTGATGGTGATGTTATATATGACATGGTCAAGGATTTAGAAGTAATCTTTGGAAAGGGTCCTGGCAGTCTATCTGTTCCGAATGACGCTGACAACCACGTACCCATATGGAAGAAGTGCTCTATATTCTGGGAGCTACCCTATTGGAAAGTCCTAGAGGTCCGGTCTTCAATCGACGTGATGCACGTGACGAAGAATCTTTGCGTGAACCTGCTAGGCTTCCTGGGCGTGTATGGGAAGACAAAAGATACACCGGAAGCACGGGCAGACCAGCAACGTATGAAAGACCCATACAACAAGCAGACGGATAAAGGGCGTCAATACTTAAGCAGATACGCTCTTACCAAAGCAGAGAAGGAAATATTTTTTGAATGCCTGAGCAGTATCAAGGTCCCGGCTGGCTTCTCGTCAAATATAAAGGGAATAATAAATATGGCAAAGAAAAAATTCCAGAACCTGAAGTCTCATGATTGCCACGTGATTATGACGCAGTTGCTTCCGGTTGCATTGAGGGGGCTTCTTCCGGAAAATGTTCGAGTACCCATTGTGAAGCTATGTGCATTCCTCAATGCAATATCTCAGAAGGTCATCGATCCAGTAACTCTACCAAGTTTACAGAAGGCTGTGGTCCAATGTCTTGTCAGCTTCGAGTTGGTGTTCCCCCCATCATTCTTCAATATTATGACGCATCTCCTGGTTCACCTACGCGACGAGATTGCCATTCTCGGTCCTGTATTTCTACACAATATGTTCCCCTTCGAGAGGTTCATGGGAGTCTTGAAGAAATATGTTCATAACCGTGCTAGGCCAGAAGGAAGCATCTCAAGGGGCTATGGAACAGAAGAGGTCATTGAGTTCTGTGTTGACTTTATTCCTGACCTTAAGCCGATTGGTGTTCCTGAATCGCGGCATGAGGGGAGACTGAGTGGAAAAGGCACGCTAGGAAAGAAAGCACTGATATGTAGGGACGGGCATTCTTTAACTCAAGCACACTACACAGTTCTACAAAGTTCCACCTTCGTGGCTCCGTATATCGAGGAACACAAGAATTATGTACGCTCCAAGAACCCGGGGAAGGATGACTCCTGGATTAAAGAAAAACACATGGAGACCTTCGGCAGTTGGTTGCGATTACAGCTCATGAATGACACCACTGTCGGAGAACAGCTCTACTTGTTGGCCGCGTCACCATCTTCGACTGTATTGAATTTCCAAGGGTACGAGATAAATGGGAATACATTTTACACGATCGCCCAAGATAAAAAGAGCACCAACCAGAACAGTGGTGTCCGCTTTGATGCAACAAACGACGATGGGCAAAAGGACACATACTATGGTCGCATAGAGGAGATATGGGAACTTGACTATGGACCTACTTTTAAGGTCCCTTTGTTTCGGTGCAGTTGGGTCAACATGAATGGAGAAGGGATAAAGGTAGACCAGCTGTACGGGATGACAACAGTGGATCTCAAGAATCTTGGTTGTTACAAGAACGAACCATTCGTCCTAGCCAATGATGTGGCTCAGGTTTTCTATGTGAAGGACATGTCCTCCAGACCGAAAAAAAGAAAAAACAAGCAAACGAATACATCAGACGATGAGCCAAAGCGTCACGTAGTTCTTTCAGGGAAAAGAAACATCGTGGGAGTCGAGGACAAGACAGACATGTCAGCAGATTATGATAAGTTTGATGAAATTCCGCCCTTCACAGTGAGAACTGACCCAAGCATCCCGTTAAATAATGAAGATGCTCCATGGTTACGGCTGAAGCGATCATAGGCCAGGGACATACGCGAAGAAGGGTTCATGGCTTTTATGTAAATCAATGTAATGTATTAAACCTTTATGTGATGTGTAGTAATGTATTAAACCTTTATGTGGTGAAACACGCGTGGTAGGTGGTTGTCGGCTCCCACACCTCCCGTCCAAACACAGTTCCCCCTGCATACAGCCCGACGGTGGCTCGTGAGTTTGAGCGCCACTTCGATCCAAGCAGCGGTAAGACGTCTCTGATGATCTACAACCGTCCGGCAAGACGTCTCTGATGATCTGCAACCGTTTGGAACGGTCGCAGGTCATCAGAGACGTCTTGCCGCTGGTTGCCCAAAGATGCCTCTCCGAGTGACGCTGGAATGTTTTGTGTGAGTGAGTAACTTGTCTGAGGAGGGCGGCTATATATAGGGTACGTGTGCTTCTTTAGTCCCGGTTGGTAACACCAACCGGGTCATGTGGCTCACGAAGTGGTCGTGATACTGCTGATCCAACAGCTCACAATCCCTCAAAAGAAACACACCCCTGATCCAACGTCTCACAAGCGCTTGAAAGAAACACACGATCCGTGTGCTTCTTTAGTCCCGGTTGGTAACACCAACCGGGTCATGTGGCTCACGAAGTGGTCGTGATACTGCTGATCCAACAGCTCACAATCCCTCAAAAGAAACACACCCCTGATCCAACGGCTCACAAGCGCTTGAAAGAAACACACGATCCGTGTGCTTCTTTAGTCCCGGTTGGTAACACCAACCGGGTCATGTGGCTCACGAAGTGGTCGTGATACTGCTGATCCAACAGCTCACAATCCCTCAAAAGAAACACACCCCTGATCCAACGGCTCACAAGCGATTGAAAGAAACACACGATCTGTGTGCTTCTTTAGTCCCGGTTGGTAACACCAACCGGGACTAAAGACGGGCTTTGCGGTCACGACACGTGTCCTCCCCCAGCGCTTCCCTGGGCACGTGTCCTCCCCCAGCGCTGCCCTGGAGGTCTTTATATATTGTCGCCGACGGGGTAAACCCTAATCCACCATTCCTAGCCACGAACGCATCGTCTCCACGAGATGGATCCGCCACGCCCGCCGCAGCGCCTTCTGGACGAGGTCGAGCGTGCTCGGCAGAGCGCGCTTGGGCGCAACCGCGGGAGTCTATCCCGCCGTATGCCCACGAGCCCGGCGTGGAGAGGAATGCCCAGCTACCGGCCTCCTGCTCCACCAGGTGCCGCCGCACCTCCACCTGGCGCCGCTGCACCTCCACCAGGCGCCGCCGCTCCTCCCGCGGAGGAGGAGGAGGACGACGACTTCGACTGGAGCGACGACGGGGAAGAAGGTTGTGGGTTGCAGATACAGGAGGCCATGGAAGCCTCCTTCCAGTCTGTCCGCGACTACCCTGTCCAGCGAGCCAAGACTTCCTACCAGCTCAAGGCGAAGGAGGCTTCCGATCTGGATTGGGCGCTGAAAGACTCATCCTCCATGGATCTTGCCCTCCGCCGCAAACGTGCGCGCGAGAACCGGGCGGCCGCCCACGGGGCTGGCTCCTCCCGCCGTTCCCCCTAATCCTACGGCCTTCGAGCCAGCAAGTCCGTTTATGTAGAATAATGTTGGTGATGTTGGATCAGGGGTGTGTTTCTTTCAAGCGCTTGTGAGACATTGTATCATGTGTAATAATGTATTAAACCTTTTATGTAATGCATTAAGATAAATGAATTAATAATTTTTATCAGCTTTCTTCTGCATTTTACAACACCAAACATTCATCTTACAAATATAGGTTTTCTGAAATTGTTCTGCATTTACTTCTGCTTGCCATGGGATTTTACAACACCAAAAATAGAATTAACTGAATTAATAATTATTATTACTTAATCATAAATCTTACTTAATCAATTTTTATCGATTTATACGTATTATTAGTCGAGTTTCGACTTACGGATTTAAAGATATGAATTTATCCATATTAAATTGAAAATGACAATAATAATGTAAAATTGATTTTGGATTATTTATACAAATTCAAACACTTTTCATGTTGAAAGTTTTGTCAATTCAAAATATGCAATAAAGTTAATGCATTTTTAATTGAAAATGGCAAAATGGTTAATAGTTTGTATAGTTAGAATAATTATTTTAGAAAACAGAAAATGGTTTTGGATTATTTATTCAAATTTAAAAACTTTTCATGTTGAAAGTCTTTTCAGATTCAAAACCATTTGAAATTCATATCCAAACACCTAAATAAGAATAAAAAAGGCGGGAACAAAATTTCAGAACTGAAAAGTTCGAAATAATTTTGAAAAAGGACTCTTTGGTCCCGGTTTCTACCAAGAACCGGGACCAATGAGTCCGTGGATGCCGCGCTTGATCTGCCCACTCTTTGGTCCCGGTTGCTGGAAAGAACCGGGACCAAAGAGGCATTGGTCCCGGTTCTTGCGAGCAACCGGGACCAAAGACCCCCTGCTACTTAACTGCTTCCCCTTCTCCTTCCCCGATTCAGTTCGCAGAAACGCCTAAGGACCAGAGGAAGGAGGAGCCCGTGCACGCCGGCGAAGCCCTGCTCGTTTTTCCGGCGAAGCCCTGCTCGTTTTTCCGGCGGCCCTGCTCCGCCGCGGCCCCCGCCGTCGCGCGCCCCTGCTCCGGCGGCCCGCCCTCGCGCCCCCCGCGCCGTCGCGCCTCTCCCGTCGCCGGCGGCCTGCTCCTGGCCTCCGCCGCGCCCGCCCCTTCCCTCTCCACTGGCATTGGCCTGCTCCTGCTCTAGGTGATCGCCGCGGCGCCCACGCCCTCCCTCTCGTGCTCAACACCGAGCCGTAGCACCATTGCTGACGTCAGCATGACATCAGCGGTTTATTATTTTAGGAGTACAAATTTGTAGCAAATTTGCTCAACACACAGAATTTTTAGATAGTTGTTTAAAATTGTTAGTGTTGTTTACAATTTGATAGAATTTTTTTAGATAGAATTTGTTAGTGTTGTTTAAAATTGTTGAATTTTAGATAGTTGTTTAAAATTGTTGAATTTTAGATAGTTGTTTAAAATTTTAGATAGAAAATATTTTAAATTTTAGATAGACTTAATTTTAGATAGAATTTTTAGATAGAATTTTAGATAGAATTTGATAAAATTGTGTATAAGAATTTAGCTACTGTTTTAGTTAGTTTTAGCAAATTTGAAACTTAGCAATTTTGTTTTTAGTTGCAATGAAATTTTGAAACTTGGCAATTTTGAAACTTAGCAATTTTGTTTAAAAATTTGCAGTGACATTGCAGTGCGGCAGTACGTGAAGAGCCCGAAGCCGGCCGGCCTCCACGCCCCCACTCGCGCCGCCCCCTCTCGGTGAGGGTTTAGAAGAAATTGCTATTTTTTAATTGTATGAATATATGAATGTATGAATTAAAGGATTTTTTGTTTAGGTTTAGAAATTCAAACACTTAGGATTTTTTGTGTTAGGGAAACAATTTCGTTCCGACCTTACGAGTTTACGATACGAGTTAACGAGTTTACGGGTTTATGATACGAGTTAACGAGTTTACGGGTTTACGATACGAGTTTACGGGTTTACGATACGAGTTTACGGGTTTACGGTACGAGTTTACGGGTTTACGATACGAGTTTACGAGTTTACGGGTTTACGACACGAGTTTACGAGTTTACGGGTTTACGATACGAGTTTACGGGTTTACGATACGAGTTAACGAGTTTACGGGTTTACGATACGAGTTTACGAGTTTACGGGTTTACGATACGGCAGCATATGAAGTTTCTAATTTGTTCTTGCAAATGAGATGATATTGTAGATGTATCTTGACATATGGAACAAGTTACCCAACTAAAGTTTTGTGCATTGTTCTTAATTTGCAGAAACTATGGAACGAGACGAAGATCAGGAAAATATCCTCCAGGATATAATCCGCGGGCCGGAAGATATTGTCGATGTCACCACGGAGTTTTTGAACAACTCCGGTGAGGGAGATGAGTCTCTCAACCGAAGAGACGGCTCCGGTGAGGTAGAACCCGACGGCCGGGGTGAGGGAGAAGTCAGCGAGGGAGAAGCCGACGAGGGAGAAGCCGAAGGCTCCGGTGGAACATTAAATGTTGCAAACTCCGGCGAGGTGCATATACATATATTAATGAAGCCGAAGATTGTATTAATTAAGTCTCTGATGTATATATACATATATTAACGCTCTTTCTTCTTTTAGCCCTCCGGATCGAGCAAATCTTCTGTAAGGACAAAACGAGGCCCAGCCAAAAAGTTGGGCGACCAAGAAAGGTACACGATCGAAAGAGTCGCTGAAGACGGCACACCGACTGCTCCCCCTGGTGTTAAAAATAAAATGGTAAAGCAATGCGGAGTTCTTGTTAGGGACTTCATCCCGATCACCGTTCGAGAATGGCATCGGCCAAACGAGAAAGGACAGCTATATGTCAGCGATGAGGGCAAAGAAAGACTTTGGAGAAAGCTCATGGTTAATTTCACCCTGCCGGCGCCAGAGGTGGATTCAGATGAGGAGGATCCAGATGAGGCAGAAAAGATTGCCCGGAAAATCATGGAGCAAAAAGTCAAGGACTGGGCACTTAAGAAGATGGCCGAGCTATTCAAGAACTGGAAGAAAAGATTGAACAAACTGTTTGTCAAGAAAAATAAGACTCCAGACTTCGATAAAGGGTATGAGAAGATAAAGGACTACTGGGAAGAATTTGTGGCGTACAAGAAATCAGAGGAAGCTCTGGAAAAGTCTGCAAAAAATGCGGCAAATGCTGCTCTAAAGATGTACCACCATACTATGGGGCCTGGTGGCTACGCTGGTAGCATGCCTAAGTGGGAGAAACTTGAGGCGGGCCTGCTGGCTAATGGGATCACTCCAGAGCCACTCAAGTGGATCGAACGGGCAAGAAATTGGTTTTACGGGCATGGGGGCACGTTGGACGCAGAAGGGAAGTGCATATATAACAGAAGACACAAAGATAATCCCCTACTACCCATCCAAGAAATTAGAAATGCAGTAAAGGATGTTGAAGAGGGACGGTTCATTCCCGATAGAGAGGATGACGAGCTCACACGCGCCCTTGGGAATAAGGAACACGACGGACGGTTACGAGGCGTACCTGGCTCCAAGCCCAAGACAATTGCGATTCCCGAGCACAGGAAGAAATTTCCTGATAGAAGCCATCAGAGGAGAAAGGAAAAGGAGGCAATGGAAGCACGCGCTGGTGCAGACCGGCTGCGTAATATAGAAGAAGAATTAAAGCTGCAGAAGGAACAAATTGCCGTGCTTAGCCAGCAAGGTACTAGCGGCCAATCTCAACGGCACATGGTAGAAGCTGCATGCGATGGTACCGGTGTCCCATCGAATCGGAAAAGCAGCGTGGCTTCCACGGAGCTCCAGGATGGTAATGATGATGCAGTGGCTCCACTTCGTCGCTACCCAGTGGATGATATCATGGAGAGCACACCTTGTGAGATGCATGTGAAAGTTTTTAACTTAACCTTTAAGGTGGCGGTCGGCTATGTCGTACCAATTGGACCTAATCCAACTTACCATTTCTCTCCGGTTCCAAATGGCTACGCTGTTGTCGCGGTGGATGAAGTGATGAAAGATTATGAGGAGCTGAAGCTGCAACACCCTGCAGGTGAAGATGGGGAGGTGCTTGAACTTGGAGAAGCCAAGAAAGCGACCATTCTATGGCCAAAGGAATTCATCGTGCTTCCGAACTGGCAGCCAAGGCCATCGACTCCTCACCAGTCTCCAGCGCAACAGTCCTCTTCACCGCCTCACCAGTCTCCAGCGCAACAGTCCTCTTCACCGCCTCACCAGTCTCCAGCGCAGCCGTCTCCGCCGCCGCGTCAGCCGTCTCCGCCGCCGCGTCAGCCGTTTCCGCCCACCGCTCGTACTATGAGGGGTAAGCGATCACCGAAACGTAAAAGGTCGCCCCTCCCAACAGTACCTCATAAGAATCTTCCCATTAGACCTTATGACAGGACTGTAGCGGAAAACGCCGCGGAGGTGGCTGCCTACAATAAGGCTTTTTTTGCACCAAAAAAGCCCGAGCAGAAGCCGGTATATGATGCAAAAACCAAAAAGTGGAGAAAGTCCTTCCTTGAGCAGCCATCCCAGATATCGATGAATCTGCCATCTGACTATGGTCGTGAACTTACTAAGCTAGCACGTGCCCAGTCTGAGCAGAACAAGGGAAGAAGTGCAAAAAGCGGGAAACAAATTGCCCAGCTCGGACAGCAGAAAAATCAATCGGTCCCCCCGCTCATAGTGTGTTCCGATGCCGACAAGGACTTCAGAGACGCTATGGATAAGGACCTGGAATTATTGGACCCCAGAGCCATGGCTGCTGCTAAAGAACTTGGTGTCACTGTATCGCAGGCCAAGGAACAGGCTACCGCCTTGGGTATGAGCCTTGGTCAACTTTTAGGCTATGAATCTGCGCCAATGTTAGAGATGGCACGGAAATATGTCCAAGGGGAGCCTATGGTCAGTAATGAGGAGCTCGCGCGTCTATCAACACATATGCGAAATTTGCATAACTGGTACCTGGTGCACACATCAAAGAAGGACGCGAAAGATTGGTTTCCGTGGACGTTAGAGTGGAGCATTTCTTCAAACGTTACGTTATACAGGTTCAACTGACTGAACTGTTCCAGTTATTCCAAAAGCGCGCCCTCGACAAATCTATCCTCTCTTGCTATTGTCTGTAAGTGATTTATTTTCGTAATTAAGTCTCTAGCTCAGCTCGTTCATTGCCTGTATTATATTATCCTGACTATATATATATCCTTTTGTACGCTATTATGCAGAATGAAGATGATGGAATGCAAAAGAACTAAAGTTTTTGAGGTCGGGTTCGTTGACCCGTATATCGTGAATTCATATACCTTAGTCAATCACCCCAAAGACGTGGAGCATGACCTGACCACCTTTTTAACCATGCAACATTTCTGTACGGAAATACTATTTCCTTACAACTTCAAGTGAGTGTTTTTGTCTTGTACATATTTTTATTTGGCTTTCTCGATGTTAAGTGTAATTAATGAGCTATGCATGTCTGCTTTATGTAAACGTCCGCAGGTTCCACTGGATTCTGCTAAGCATTCAACCTGACAAGTCCACAGTTGAAGTCCACGACTCATTAAGTTGGGACCAAGACATGTGGTCCGACATGAAAGAAATGCTCAACAAGTAATTTCAATCATTATCGCATTATATCGCCCTCTTTCGTTCGTTCCCTTATGTCAAGTAATTAATAACTCCTTTGTTCATTTTCTTTGCCAAAGCAGGTGTTGGACACATTTCAAACAGAAGGTAGAAGGTCCATTCAAAGATGAGCTAACTTATAAATCGGTGACATGTCCGCAGCAGCCACCGGGGAGTAATTTATGTGGATTCTACGTTTGCGAGTTCATTCGCGAGTTGACCACTGAGCGGAGAACAACTCATTTGAGCGACCTGCGGGAGACGCTCGACCAAAACTGCGCGTAGGAGCAATTCAAGAGGAATTGGCGGGATTTCTGCTTAGGGAGGCCATCGATGAAAAGGGAGAACATTATGCTTCGGACGATGAACTAAATATGCCTTGATGGCTTGATCTATCTCCATGTAATTAAATAGTTGTATTCTCGCAAGAGATCGAATATTAATTATATATGCATCAACGTGTACTGTGTATATAGTAGAGCGTATAATATGCGTACGGAAACGATGGAGAGCTCGTCGGCGATGCGAAGAAGGGGGAGACGACGGAGGCACCGGCGAGAGGGAGAGGGGGCACCGGCGATAGCGAGAGGGGCACCGGCGAGAAGGAGAGGGGGCACCGGCGAGAGGGAGAGGGGGCACCGGCGAGAGAGGGCACCGGCGAGATCGAATCCTAAACCCTAAATACCAAAAAAAAAAAGCACTCATTGGTCCCGGTTCGTATTAAGAACCGGGACCAATGAGTCTCCCCCCACGAGCAGCCAGACCAGGCCACGTGGACAACCATTGGTCCCGGTTCGTGGCCCAACCGGGACCAGCATTGGTCCCGATTGGCCAGTCCCGGTTGGGCAACCGGGACTGAAGGCTCAACCGAACCGGGACCATAGGCCCATTTTCTACTAGTGCCCCTAGCTACCGAGAGGGCGTTGAAGGTCGGTAAGCCATCATGGCATCATGCGCATGCGATTTGCTTAACGGCGAGTAGAAGCTGCAGGAGTAGATGGATTATAAAGAAGAATTAACACGGGCCGGCCACCCGTCTGATGCGCATGTCTCAACGGCCGGCGAGTGTATACGCGTACGTACGTGTACAGAAATCCTAGCTAGCAAGGTCGGTTCGGTCGTCTACGTCCGAGTACGTACGCTGTACGACGACTATACGTAGTAGTGTACAGCCTTATTCTGTTGTTAATTCGGGTCATCTTCTTCTTCAGTTCGTCGAGTCCTTCCTTTTTATTCCGTGGCCACGTCTCCCTGCAACAAGACAAGGCATTTAGGAGATTTTAATGTACTCCTGATGGTTTCTTAATTCTTACTGATGATCAAAAAAAAAAAGTAGAAGGTTTCTTAAAAAAGCTAGTCCACGTCGTTGACTCGTTGTTGTGTTTTCTAATCTTTACTGACTCGATCCTTCTAACCACTATATTGTCAAGACGTACCCAACAGAAATCTGTCCGTAGGGTGGCTTGAGATGGTGCACACGCTTCCCGTCTCTAGGTAATGATGATTACAGATTGTTCCTAACCTAACTTACGACTTGGCATTTCTGAACTCTGACATAGCTTATGATTGATGCCTTTAAGAACTTTCTTGCAAAAAAAAAAAGATACCTTTAATGGCGTACAACTAATTAAGTTTTTTTTTTGCGAAACACAGTACAACGCAGACGCTCACATACACGTGCACACACTCACCCCTATGAACGCACACACGCACACTCTACCCTTATGAGCACCTCTGAAAGACTGAGCCGGCGGTCGGGTCTTGAGATTGACGAAGTCACCACAGGCGTCTCGCTGTCGACGGGAACGTCGCCTCCCACTGAAGAATATTCCGTCTAAATAAGAAACACCAATGTCAAATTCAGGATTTGAACTCTGGTGGGCTGGGGGTACAACCACCCTCCTAACCATCTTGCCACACGCAAGTTCTCATACAACTAATTAAGCTAACGAGTGGTAAACTATTTTGAGTACCGTACTAACACATGCTACATGTACAAAATACACAATACACTTCCCATTACACTACCGGACAGCAATATATTGGGGCGCTCGGTATATGAGGATATAAGCCTAATACCCAGCGAAAACGCTCGGCATATAGACTCAAGATACCCACCAGCCACGTGTCCCACGTAACCGTCGTTGATTTTTATTTATTTATAAAAGGGCAGCCCACCCTCTGCATCGTGATGGAGAACTGACGGTATGCTGAGTGCCATGTCATAGGCTGTTCGGCATAGAGGAGGCACATGGCGGAACCTGGGAGCTCCTCGGACGTAGGTACAACTTGGCATTTCTAAAATTCTGAAATAATTAGATTTATATGTCTTTAAGAAGACACAACTAATTAAGCTAACGTGCAATGACATAAAGTTAGAGCACAACCGATCCAAACATGGGCGGAATGCACATTGTACCAAACTAATTAAGCTCATACATTATTCTGACTTCAGAGTACTGATGACGTGAAACACACGTTCGTTGGGAGACCCCAAGAGGAAGGTATGATGTAGTCAGCAGCAAGTTTTCCCTCAGAAAGAAACCAAGGTTATCGAACCAGTAGGAGCAGCAACTCTTCAGAAGGTTGTCAACGGCGCCAGAAAAATAGTGTTGTTGACGGGAGTCTGAACTGTTGACGTGTAATCTGCACACAACACAGTCAAACTACTTTGCCCCAACGAAACAGTGAGATTG
The DNA here is from genome assembly GCA_947311845.1 of Poa pratensis. Classification (NCBI taxonomy): domain Eukaryota; kingdom Viridiplantae; phylum Streptophyta; class Magnoliopsida; order Poales; family Poaceae; genus Poa; species Poa pratensis. The sequence goes on along the minus strand of CAMZMU010000020.1, from coordinate 6,055,290 downwards.
TCAATCTCACTGGCTTGCTGAAAACAAAGGATTAAACGTATGGTGTGGAAAATGAGTATTAAATTGCAGAGAATGAAAAAGGAACAGTTTGCAGTTTGTGGTTGTTTAATCAGTGTAAAAGAATGGACCGGGGTCCACAGTTCACTAGTGGTGTCTCTCCATAAAAGATAACTAACATGTTGGGTGAACAAATTACAGCTGGGCAATTGACGAATAGTGAGCGCATGACAATGCATATACATGACATGTTGACTACTATGATATTTAATTGGGCATTACGACATAATACATAGATCGTTATCCAACAGCATCTATGACTAATAATCCACCGCCGGGTTGTCATCCGAGTCCCCCATTGGTATTAAGTTGCAAGCAACGGATAATTACATTAAGTAAAGTGCGTAATGTAAACAAACACATATGTCCGTGGACATAGCATCGTTAGGTTATCCCTAGTGGCAACAGCACATCCACAACCTTAGAACTTTCTGTCACTGTCCCAGGTTAAACGGAGACATGAACCCACTATCTAGCATATACTCTCTCTTGGAGTTACAAGCATCTACTTGGCCAAAGCATCTACGAGTAACGGAAAGCATGGAAGATCTTAAATAACATATAAGATAGATTGATAATCAACTTGACATAATATTCAATATTCATCGGATCCCAGCAAACACAATATGTAGCATTACAATAATATGATCTTGATTATGTAGGGCAGCTCACAAGATCTAAACATGATGGCACAAAGTGGAGAGACAACCATCTAGCTACTGCTATGGACCCGTAGTCCAAGGATGAACTACTCACGCATCACTCCGGAGGCAGGCATGGCGATGTAGAAGCCTCGGTGACGATTCCCCTCTCCGGCAGGGTGCCGGGAAGAGGTTCTGAACCCTCCCGAGCTAGGGTGACGACGGCGGCGTCTCTGGAACTTTTCGTGGATATTTGCTCAGGCCCTTAGGGTTTTCGCGTCGGGGGGGATAAGTAGGCGAAAGGGCGGCTGGAGGCCTCCGTGGGGCCCACACGCACCCTGGGCGCGCCAGAGGGGGACCCCGCGCCCTGGCCACGTGTGGGGCCCACGTGGCCCTCCTCTGCTCCTCTTTGCTCCGTCAGGCGTGTTCTGGAAAAATAGGCACCCCGTGTAGTTTCGTCCAATTCCGAGAATATTTCCAGACTAGCTTTTCTGGAATACAAAAACAGCAGAAAACAGGAACTGGCACTTCGGCATCTTGTTAATAGGTTAGTCCCAAAAAATGTATAAAAGTGATATAAAGTAGATGCAAAACATGTAGCAATTGGTATAAAACAAGCATGGAACATCAAAAATTATAGATACGTTTGAGACGTATCAAGTACCGGCAAATATTTTTGAAACGAGACAAAATATTTCCTTTTCATTGATAGGAGATCGGGGGGAGGGGGGGGGGGGGCACGGCAATGGAGAGAACCGGAGAAGCCAGAAGACGATGCCGACCACGAGGAAGGCGAGTAGGGAACAAGGTGGGAGGGTTGCCGAGGCCGGAGAAGATGGCAAAAATCGTCGGATTTAGAGGGATGTCCTGGGGAGACGGTGGACCGGCGGAGTAGGAGATTGGGGCAGGGCAGGACGGTGGCACGTCATGGCAGTGCGCCAGCCACGGGCGGGGAGATGACAGCGAGTCGACGAGTGCTATTTTATTTCCCGGTCGATGGAGTCTAGGCGCGTCCTTAATTTAAAACTTCCTTTCTCGCATCATGTTAATTGAGATGAAGCTGTTGTCCTTCCTTAGTTGCACATAGTTAGCAACAATGTCATAATAATCTCGTTTGTCGAAATTTGCATCATGCCGTTTTAAAGGTTTGGTTCGTTGTGCTCTCCCCAACCGATCCATTTCACGTTGAGACGTGATGTAGAAAAAAGATGTATGCTTGCCATGTTTTCTTCTTTGAGGGACTTGGACATGATCCACCAATCACGCAGAAATATCGTTCTTGAGTGGGACAATGGTAGCGTTGTTTTCCTTCACGAGCATCCATGTGTGACGAAACATTCGTCTCTTGTCGCGCGGCTCAAGACGTGGTGTCTAGCCTCCTCGCGCGCATGCCTTGAGCCGAACCGGACCAGCCTCATACATGTGGGACCATCCTATCTTGTCAGTCAAAATGGATATAGGCGAGGTGAAGACATGTGCAGTACGTTACACAACTATTCCGCAAATCTTGCGCGTCATATGCGTGTCCTGCTAGATTTAACTCACATCCTGCTGATCCGATGACATTATAGAAAATGCAAAATAACTGACGGAGACATTAACTTACTAATATCTTTTTCAGATCTCGAAGCACCAACATGACTCTTAATGGACAAAGATAGGTCACGTACCTAATGCATTTCCGAATATTTTATCATCATTATTTTTAGGTTCTTGGCTTGGTTTTATCTTGTTTTGTTTTTTGATGTGTTTTTTTATGTATTTTTATTTTAAATGGAACTTATCCTAACAAAGAGTTTTTCGTCTCAAGATAAAATTAAACACAGAGAGCTGTATTTATACTAAACTTTTGTACTTATTCATTTTTATCATACTACAATATCAACTAACATAACTTTTGGTTAGTTAGTTATCATAGCCACATAATTATATTACTAGTTGTAGTGTTTGTATCTATACAGTTTAAAGACATGTTTTTTTCCTTCCTTGATGCTTTGGGCAATATAAAAATCTTTACACCAAATCCCCTTAAATTAAGAAACATAATAACGAAGAGAAAATCACATGCCTCCCTGAATTCATGAATGGTATTGTATACAAATTTGTGTCTTTGAGTTCAGGTATATTTTTAATATACTCAAATAGATTGATAATATATCTAAAAAATGTGATCCAACAAATATCTTGCCATTGGTTTCTAGTATTAGACCTTAAGAAAATATAGTTTATAGAGTCTATATAAGGTATCTCGAAAGACACTTTTCTGTTCTTTCACTAACGTGACATAATTGAACTTGGGAATGAATAGAGGATTTATACTTTTGCTTTGTTCAAAGTTAATGTTATGTTATTTTTTCTCTACCTCTGCTTCCTTGTGCGCAAGTGGAGCTTCTTGTTTATTTTCACTGTCATGCTGTGAAAATACTAATTGCTACAGGACATCTAGTGATAGATAGACTGACAGTCCCCTACCTTGAGGACATCTAGTGTCACTTCTTATTTTCTGCTGTCCTTTTGTTTCAGAAAAGCTAGTCGGGGAACTTTCTCAGAATAATATGCAAATTTACATGATTTATTTTTATGAAGAAACAAAGACGGAGCCAGGAGGGCGCCTGAAGGGGGGCCCCACAGCCCCCAGACGCCACCTAGGCGTGGCCCAGCCTTGACCGCGCCTGGGGACCACCTGGGCGACTCCGAGACCTCCTCGAGTTACCCTTTCGCCTATAAATTATCTTCCTCCCGAAAACTCTCGGTACCCGATCATATTTTCCAGAAAACGTCTGAGGCCACCGCCGTCGCTAACCCTAGATCGGGAGTGTTTTGCTGCTCTTCCCGACACCCTGCCAGAGGGGGAGATCGTCACCGGAGGCATCTACACCATCATGCCTGCCTCTGGAGTGATGCGTGAGTAGTCCACCACGGGACTATGGGTTCATGGCAGTAGCTAGATGGTTGTCTCTTCTTCTTATACTCCATTGTTTACATCTTGCGAGCTGCCTAACATGATCAAGATTATCTATTTGTAATGCTACATGTTGTGTTTGCGGGGATCCGATGAATTATGGAGTCATTGACAATATTGTTCAGTTTATCTATGATATGTTTTATTTATGATCTTGCATGCTCTCCGATGCTTGTGTATGCTTTGTTTGAAGTAATTACTTGTGTCAGTAGGGGTAGTATTTGTAACATCCCAGGTTTTTTTAAAAGTTGAAAAATCAGAAAAATTTAAAACTTTTGAAAACTATTATGTATTTTGCTTTGAAAAGAAAATTCATGCATGCATTCATCATCATCTTGCATTGTTTGCTTTTGGTTATTTCAAAAGTGGGAAATAAATTTCCACTTGAAAACATATTTAAGAAAATATATTAGTAGAGCATTTATGCTCCATACTTCTTTTAACTTTAAGTATTGTTCTGTTGATGTTTGCTTCTGATTTGTTTGTATCTGTTGAAATATTTATCTTTGCAAATATATCTTGTGGTATTTAACTTTTACATAAGCCACATTTGATTGTTTTAAAAACCTATTTTAAATTTGACATTAAGTGCCATATTGTTTATTAAAAAAACCTAGTTTGGAAACCCAAAATGATTTCTATTTGAAAAAGTGTGTTGATTGTGAATAGTTTGGATGTATTAAGAAATTATTCTATTACTTACCTAATCTCTATTCTCAAGTTTTATAGTTTTACTTTTGAAGGAAAATATTTGTTTGGATTTCTAAAATGAGTTTTGAAATCATTTTGATTTATCAAAACCCTTTTTAAAACTACTTATGTTTTATACAAAATTATTTTATTGAGTGAGATAAATCAAATTACTTATATTTGGCCTTGGGTTAAATTATATTTCAAAAGGAATTCATAAAAACCCTATAGATTTTAAAATGACATTATTATGTCCGAAATCCATTTAAACTCATTTCAAAATTTAGATAATAAAATGTTTTGGAAAATGATATTTAAAGGCTGCAGATCAAAGAGTTTGTTTTTACAAAATTATTGAAAGTAGTTTGATTTTATTTGGATTTATAATTCAAAAGTTATTTGGTTTTGAAATAAAACAGAAAAGAAGAAAACGTTTTCGTGGAAAAACTAGACGCCTGGCCTAATTGGGCCGAGCCCTTTTAGCTAACTCTCGCACGCGCAGCTTACAGCAGCCCAGCCCAGTTCTCCCCTCTATCTCACCAACATGCGGGCCCCGCCCATGACGCCAGCCATGACGTCACGCGTCTTCAACCTCTCTCGCAAGAAACTCTCCCGAAACCCTAACCAAACTCGGATCAAATTCGTTGAGATTTGCTGCGTGTTTTACACGAACTCCGGCCCCATATAAACCGCCCAAATTTCGAGCTCAAGAGAGATATCAGCCAAGTGCTTTGCTACAAGTGCAGTAACAAGGGCCATTATGCCAATAAGTGCCCAGAAAAGGAAAAGACAGAAGAAACAACCAAGTCAAAGCCTTTTGGTAAAGGATATGTGAACCACGCCAATATGGAAGAGGTGATTGAGGAACCTAGCATGGTGAACGGTACGTTCTCAATAAAGTTTGCACCCTGAAGTTCGACTACCAACAAAATTTCTTTTAAGGGTGGTAGCTACCCTGACATCCCAGTCACAACCTTTTGCTAGCCTTCCCGAATCTCGGGACGAGATTCCTTTTAAGGGTGGTAGTATGTAACATCCCAGGTTTTTTTAAAAGTTGAAAAATCAGAAAAATTTAAAACTTTTGAAAACAATTATGTATTTTGCTTTGAAAAGAAAATTCATGCATGCATTCATCATCATCTTGCATTGTTTGCTTTTGGTTATTTCAAAAGTGGGAAATAAATTTCCACTTGAAAACATATTTAAGAAAATATATTAGTAGAGCATTTATGCTCCATACTTCTTTTAACTTTAAGTATTGTTCTGTTGATGTTTGCTTCTGATTTGTTTGTATCTGTTGAAATATTTATCTTTGCAAATATATATCTTGTGGTATTTAACTTTTACATAAGCCACATTTGATTGTTTTAAAAACCTATTTTAAATTTGACATTAAGTGCCATATTGTTTATTAAAAAAACCTAGTTTGGAAACCCAAAATGATTTCTATTTGAAAAAGTGTGTTGATTGTGAATAGTTTGGATGTATTAAGAAATTATTCTATTACTTACCTAATCTCTATTCTCAAGTTTTATAGTTTTACTTTTGAAGGAAAATATTTGTTTGGATTTCTAAAATGAGTTTTGAAATCATTTTGATTTATCAAAACCCTTTTTAAAACTACTTATGTTTTATACAAAATTATTTTATTGAGTGAGATAAATCAAATTACTTATATTTGGCCTTGGGTTAAATTATATTTCAAAAGGAATTCATAAAAACCCTATAGATTTTAAAATGACATTATTATGTCCGAAATCCATTTAAACTCATTTCAAAATTTAGATAATAAAATGTTTTGGAAAATGATATTTAAAGGCTGCATATCAAAGAGTTTGTTTTTACAAAATTATTGAAAGTAGTTTGATTTTATTTGGATTTATAATTCAAAAGTTATTTGGTTTTGAAATAAAACAGAAAAGAAGAAAACGTTTTCGTGGAAAAACTAGACGCCTGGCCTAATTGGGCCGAGCCCTTTTAGCTAACTCTCGCACGCGCAGCTTACAGCAGCCCAGCCCAGTTCTCCCCTCTATCTCACCGACACGCGGGCCCCGCCCATGACGCCAGCCATGACGTCACGCGGCTTCAACCTCTCTCGCAAGAAACTCTCCCGAAACCCTAACCAAACTCGGATCAAATTCGTTGAGATTTGCTGCGTGTTTTACCCGAACTCCGGCCCCATATAAACCCCCATGATCTCCGCGTCAAAAGCCCCCAAAAACCCTAGCGAATACGCCCCCAGGCTGCTCGCATCGATCCCCGCCGTGCCGCCACTGCCGCCGCCGTGTTCTTCAAACTCCGGTGAACATCGACCACCTCGAGCCTTCTCCCCTGCCCCATCTTCTTTGTGATGTCCATGCGCACCCGTATGAATTTTCCCGTGGTTTGTTTTGCCCCAGATCGCCGTGTCCGTGCTCGACCGAAGCTCGCCGCCGCTCGCTCGACTCCAGCGATGTTTTCACGACGAACCAGCGTGTCCCCGTCCACCGCGAGACCTTCATTGACTTCGCCTCGACGCGCTGCACCCAGTGGTACGACTCGCGCATCCCGAACCCCTCTCCTCCGCCGCATGCGTCCACGCCGGCCATGGCGCCGCCGCGGGAGCTAGGTTTCCGGCGAACAGCGCCGCTCGTTTTAGGTCAAACGAATCTCGGCCGTCCGATCTCGTTTTAACGCGTGAGATTAGATCCATCCGATGAACCGGTACCGGCGAATCAGACCGCTCCACGTCGACAGCCCAGTCAGCAGCAGCGTCAGCAGCACAGTCAGCAGCTCCGCACCAATCAGAAGACGCCACGTCGACGGAGGACTTCAGCGCGAAGATCTTTTCAGTTTTCTTTACGTTTTAGCCCCTGCGCATCACAGATTAGTCCCTGGATTTTAGATTCATTATTAATTTTTATTCCTTTAGCCAAAATTTATGAAATTTATATTTTTGGAAAGCTAATAATGTGTAGAAACTTTCTGTATGCTTAATTTGAGGTTTGGACGAAATTAATTTAGATAAATTTTAAAAATGGTTTAATTGATATTTTGGCTATAATTTAATTTTAAAAATTGATAATTGAGCAAAATATTTTGCTATATTTTTGTTTGTATAAATAATGGCCGTAGCATTGCTCTGTATTTTTGTAGAAGTGTTTTTATGTGTTTTTGCATGTAAATTGTTTTTATTGCTTTTTAGGTGTTATTTTAATAAGTAAATTATATTAAAATTGTTCTCCACATTAATTTCGAATAGAAATTTTAGCTAAGTCATGATGATCATGTTAGATGCAAAATAACTTACAAATATTTCACCTCTCCCACAAAAGTGTTATTTCTTCCTTTGAAAAATTTTGAGTAATAAAATTTTGACAACACTTTTCCTTGGAAAATTTCCTTAGAAAATATTTGATAATTATTTTGACAACACTATTTCCCTTAGAAAATTTCAACATCTTAAAAGTGTTAAATCTTTTCCTTAGAAAAATTTAGCATCTTGAAAACTTAGTGGTTTTAGAATATTTTCCTAAATGTTATTTTTGACAAGTGTTTGTCCTTAGAAATTTTGAGGATGAATGTTAGTTCTTTTGACCCCTCTAGTTAAAACCACTAAGTTAGAAATTAATGGAAACAATCAAGAACCAAAGGACTTAGCCAAGAAGACAAGACTCAGGAACAGCTCCAAGAAGAAAAGTACTTAGAAGAAATCAAGAGAAAGTTCTTGAAGACCAACCAGCTACATTTTCTAAGTCTTTCTTTCCTTTCTCTCCTTTCTTCCTCCTCTTAAACTTCATGGTGGCTAAGTTATATTCAAGATCAACCAGCTGTCAACATCATCAAGTCTTCAGAATCAACAAGTCCACAACTGCGCAATGAAGTCATCACATCAAGTAAAACTACAAGGAAGCAAAGAGAAGAATTTTAGAAGACCAACTACTTCTTTTCTTTCTATCTTCTCTTTCTTTCTAAGTTTTGTCTCACTTTGGACATAGACCAAGTCCTTGGTGATTAAGACTAAGTTCATAGAGTTCTAATTGAAGACCATGGAAGATACATGAAGCTGCAGAGGAGTTGAAGATTATTTGAAGACCAAACTTGTGAAGGCTTAGAGTAGCCTTACAACCTTCAAGTGGTGGTTTTATCAAATTTATTTTACTTTACCTTGCCTTAGCCTTTTTGGAATAAGTTGTTTTATGTCTTTCCCTTATTTTGTTTGCATGTCTTTCATATCATAATTACTGTGTCATCCCGCATCTCATGCATATCATATTTTTCTAAGTGTTGCATTTATGATTGTATGTTTATTTGTGATTTGTTTGACTTGTTAGAAATTCCGGAGAGAGACGAAGGTGGTTGCAACTGCTACACCTGTTCTTCTGTTTGCCAAGGCAAGTGGCACACCCTCATGAATTTCCTAAGTATTTTTACTATGCATGACTTAGAATATTTCTTTATATGCATGTGTAGGATAGTATTGCTATGCTGAAACAACTATCCCTTTACACTAGTTGTGTCTAGAATCCTATCGATAACTTAGTAGAATTATTGATGCTATGCAAATTTGTTTTATTCAAAGCTTAAATTCTACTAAGTTAATTTATCACCTGGGTGGATTTGGGATTGCAAGGATGACGAGAGTTGAGTGTTGTCCCGAAGGGATATTCACTTGTGGTTTGCCACCCAGGAACAAAGGGACCAAAGTTTCTCTAAGTGATGATGCTTCCAGTGCAGCCATTAGTCATATGGGCTCTGTCTTGATCGAATAAGTTGTGTGGACTCACCCCGGCTTGACAGGTGGTGGTAGAGGATTGTAGGTTGGAGCGCGTCAGGCCAGTATGGGGTGGGAAAATGCTTCCGAAGGATCTCGTCTTAACCTTCTTCTTTTCCCCTATCACTATTGGAGTGTGGGGATAGTTTGGGTTGGTTAAGTCTAATGGTGAAAGTGCACAACCTCTGCAGAGTTAAAACTAAGTACTTAGCCGTGTCCCCGGTTACGGACAATTTGAGCAGCTGATCAAGGATGGCAACGGAGGCTCCCAACATCTTATTTCTCTAAGTAAAACTTGATGGGTGAACAAGGGTAGACGAGACTATGGATTCCATGCCATATTGTCTCAAACATTTGAAGAAAATGTTTTACAAAGTGTTAGGCAAAATTGGCTTTTATGCAAAATAGCCTTGAACTCCACCAGCCAAATATGCATATAGGCTATAGAGTTATTCCAATAAGTGTCCACATAGTGTCACTTGCCAGATCCATTTTTAATGGTATCTGACCCACTCTGTTGCAAATTTTTATTTGTTGCAGATTGTTCTGATGACGAGTGAGTTTTCGTTAAGGGTTTTCGAGTCTGCAACCAACATGTTTTCGCCTGTGGCACATGCAAAGGAAGAGGACTCCATGAAGAATAAATTTTCCGCTGCTTTACTCTATCAAGCTAGCTTTATGCTATGCAAGTTGTAATGAACTTTATTTTACCAAGTCTGGATCATTCGTGTAATAATGATACAATGTTGTGATATTCGTCTTAAACTGTGTGTGCAAACGAAACGATCCAGGGGTTTGCACTATACACAGGGATCTTGCCAATTTTCTAAGTGCAGGTCCGCTACAGTATTTATGCTAGATATATAGTGGGTTCATGCCTCTCTTGTCTGAACTCGAGTTGACAGAAACGATTAAGACTTGAGATGTGTTGTTGCTACTAAGGATAAAACATCGGTGTTTATTGCTCTATGTTGTAACCATTGCTTACATTACACATCATGCTTATTGCAATTATCTGTTACTTGCAACTTAATACTTTCGGGTGACATGCTAGATAGCGATTCCGGGGTGGATTATTAGTCATAGATGCAGTTGGATAACGGTATATATATTTTGGTCTATGTATTTTGACGTAATGCTCGTATTAAATGAAACGGTGAACTTTGTGTCGTGATAGTATTATGTTGCGCCCATGTTTGTCAATTGCCCTGTTATAATTTGTTCACCCAACATGTTTATCTTTTGGAGAGACACCACTAGTGAACTGTGGACCCCGGTCCTATTTTCCTATATTGCTTACAATCATTTTCATATCTTTTCATAATCATTTGCTCGCTAGTCATTTTTGCTCTCATATTATTTTCCACCATACGTTTAATCCTTTGTTTTGAGCAAGCCGGAGAGATTGACACCCTCTCTGTTTCATTGAGACAAAGTAGTTTGTTCGTGTGTGCGCAGATCTATGTCGGTAATCGTAAACGGCGCCGCTGACACCTTTCCGACGCCTTCTCCAAATCTACTGGTTCAACAACCTTGGTTTTGCAATTAAGAGAAAACTGCTGCTACGCTACATCATACGTTCCTCTTGGGGTTCCCAGCGAACGTGTGATCCACGTCATCATCGGGCCACGGGCCGGGCTTCTTCCTAAAACAGCCAAATTGCAAAGCCTAGGCCCGGCCCAGCGCAACCATCGGGCCTAAATGTGAGACCCAAGCCCGAGATTTTCGGACCAGGCTTTCCATGGCCAGGTATAAAGGTTCGTAATCCATATTGCTGAAGAGCTGAAGAGAAGAAATAGAAAAAAAAGAAAAATGATCATCCCAGACACTATCACCTGATGGCATTTTTTATAAACAGAAGTCCACATCTACATGTGTGAAACTGTGAAGTGTGAACCCCGCCCAACGGATTCAAACCTAAATCGGCTTTTTTTTTTTTTTTGAATCGGCTGTGCCTCCCTTGTCACCGCCGGTGACTCACCGGGCCATGGCCCAGTTCACAAGAGAAGAATTAACACGTACACTTCGCGTGAAGACACGAGGGCTAGCTACAGGAGTAGATGGATTAAGGCTTAAGGGAACGAACATGTGCACGTTCGCCGGCCACCCGTCTGATGCGCACGTCTCAACAGGGAGTGTATATGCGTACGTTTCATTTATAAATAAATATCAAGTTACAGGTCATATACACATATCTTATATAACTGAAAAGATATTATAAATCTATTTGACAAACCAACGTTTATAAGGTCATATACACAGATCTTATATAACTAAAAAGATATTATAAATCTATTTGACAAACCAACGTTTATCCCTCTCATTCGACATAACCGTAGCAGTCACCAAAAAAACGAGACAGATCACCTCTTCACCCGAGTTCGACACGGCTTCATCGCTGATCAGCAGCTTTTATGACCTCAAAATTAGTTTGCCATTGTCGTTGCAAGAATCAAAGGGGCAGTACAACCCCGGACACGCGTTCAAACTTCAGAACTGGCACCCCACACGACGACGTCGGAGTAGGAACCAGAACCATCAACTTCCAACCACGAACCCAACACAAGGTGCACCATCTTCCATTTTTACAGTCTGCACGTACTCCTGGACAAATCCTCTCTGTTCCATCATGACGTCGGAGACAACGCCGTACAATGAAGACAAAGCAGGAGGAAAGATCCATCTGATGGAGTCACCGCCGCCGCCTCGCCGACACCATCCAAGAAGTCTAAAGCCACCAACCTAAAAGATCGGCAAGCACACGATGCCGTCAACTCCGAGATGCAACCATGAAGGACAAATGCCGGTGTGGGAGTAGAGTTAAGACAGATTTATTTGCCCGGGTGCCGCTCGCACCACCCCAATGACGCACCAAAGGAGACAAAACCTAACCCTAACTACTAGGCTAGAACGAAGGAGAGAGATCCCCTCCCTCTTGCCGCCGTCAGAGCGGCAACAGAAGGAAGAGGGGATCAGGACCAACGTCCTGGCTGGTGGAGATCGGAAGGAGTTGGCCATCGCCGCCTAGAAGAGGCGAGGAAAAATGAAGTGTATACGCGTACGTGTACAAAAATCCTAGCAGGGTCTGTTCGGTCGCCTACGTCCGACTACGGTGTACGATGCCACACCGACGCACTTCAGCGTTACGTCCGGCCAGACAGCATACGGGCAAGGCGCTCCCAGGCGACTCGCGAGGCGACTCGCTTTTCCTGCCCTAACCGCAGCCACCGCCGCCGCGGGTCACCGGCGGAAGAGCTGGGCCCCTCTCCTTCCGCTTGCCGCTCCGGCGGAAGGAGGGAGGGGGACCCCGTTTTTTGCATGGTAATTAGGGTTAGGAGTTTTCTGGCATGGTGCGCCGTTGGGGTGGTGGGAGCGGCGCCCGGGCAAATAAATCTGCCTCAACTCTACTCCCACACCGGCGTTATCCTTCATGGCGGCGTCTCGGAGTTGGTGGCACTGTGTGCTTGCCGATTTTTCAGATCGGTGGCTGTAGGGTTAATGGATGGTGTCGGCGAGGCGGCGGCGGCGACTCCATCAGATGGGTTTTTCCTCCTGCTCTGTCCCCGTTGCTGCGGCGTTGTCTCCGGCGCCATGGTAGAGCAGAGAGGATTCGTCCAAGAGTACGTGCAGACGGTGGTCTGCACTGGTGACAGCTGTAAGATGATGCACCTTGTGGTGGGTTCGTGGTTGGAGGCTGACGGTTCTGGTTCCCTACTCCGACGTCGTCATGCGGGGGTGCCAGTGCTGAAGTTCGATGGCGTGTCCGGGGTCGTGCTGCTCCGGTCTGATTCTTTCAACGGCAATGGTTTGTCTTATGGCAAACTTCTTTGTAGGTCTGAAAAGCTGATGATCAGCGATGGAGCCACGTCGAGCTTAGTTGAAGAGGTGATGTGTCTATTTTTTATTTGGTGGCTTCTACGGTAGTGCCGAAGAATATGGATAGACGTTGGTTTGTCACATAGGTTTATCCTATCTTTCCAGATATATAAGATCGGTGTATACGTACTTTGTATCTCGTCTTTTATTTATCAATAAGAATCGTATTACCATGAAAAAAAAAGACTACGGTGTACGACGACTATACGTACAGCCTTAGTAGGCCCCACTTGGATTCGGGGTCGTTGGACTGGAAATGGCCGATATAATTCCACGGTCTGTAATTTCCTGAAGGAATCGGTCATTTTCTTCCGATGAACCAAGCGGGCCCTTATGCTATTGGGGTCGTTTACGTCCGACGATCTTATTCAGTTCGTCGAGTCCTGCCTGGCCAAAATCTCCCTGCAACAAGACAAGGGAGAAGATGCCCGGATGTCACGGATTTTAACGTAGAACGTTCCTTACAAAAAGTTCGATGGCATGTCCGGGGTCGTGCTGTCTCGGTCTGATTCTTTCAACGGCAATGGTTTGTCTTATGACAAACTTCTTTGGAGGTCCGAAAAGCTGATGATCAGCGATGGAGCCGCGTCGAGCTCGGGTGAAGAGGTGATCTATCTATTTTTTTTTCTTTGGTGGCTCCTACGGTGGTGTCGAAGAAGATGGATAAGCGTTGTTTTGTCACATAGGTTTATCCTATCTTTTCAGATCTGTAAGATCGGTGTATACGTACTTTGTATCTCGTCTTTTATTTATCAATGAGAATCGTATTACCATGTAAAAAAAAAACTACGGTGTAGGACGAATATACGTACAGCCTTAGTAGGCCCCGCTTGGATTCGGGGTCGTTGGACCGGAAATGGCGGATATATATAATTCCACGGACCTGGAACGGTCTGTAATTTCTTGAAGGAATCGGTCATTTTCTTCCGATGAACCAAGCGGGCCTTATGCTGTTGGGGTCGTTTACGTCCGACGATCTTATTCAGTTCGTCGAGTCCTGCCTGGCCAAAATCTCCCTGCAACAAGACAAGGGAGAAGATGCCCGGATGTCACGGATTTTAACGTAGAACGTTCCTTACAAAAAGCTAGTCTTCGTCGTTTCTTGTGTTTTCTAACCTTTACTGAACTGATCGTTCGTTGGCTTCTAACCACTGAATTATCAAGACGTACCCAACAGAAATCTGGTCATAGATTTGTAATCTTATCAAGCTAACCTACCTGTGTGGCTTGATGGCTCACACGCTGAATGCTTCTCTCTGACATAAGCTAACGACTACACTATTTTGATTATGTACCACGCGCGGTCTGCACTCACAAAGTCACAGAACACTTCCCCGTGCGTCTAAGAAAAAGAAGACAGTGACGGGTCAACTAATGCAAACTCAACCATGCATATAGTGCAAATTATTTTTCTCTCGTGGATTATGCCATTTGTTATGACTAAAGTTCATGTTTATTATATTCATTCGCGTATGACACGTTTTAGCTACAACTTCGCACATGAAGACAAGATCAAACACTTGTCGTGCACGTGTTTTTACAAAGATCTAGCACCACGAGCTCTTGCCATCACAACAATGATGCTGCAACTATCGGAGGTTGGTTATGCCTATTTCTTATTCTTTTAGGAGGTTCAACATATTTTCATAGGGTTGATTCAAGAGATTTCTCCATGGATTCTTATGCACGACGCTTAATATATCATTTTAGTCAAACCTCTTGGAAACAAAACTTTGTGATATGTCTTACTCCTTCGCCCCCGAGAGCTCCCACGGGTGATTAGGGTTCTCCCGCCTCCCGTCCGCACCGTTGCCGATCTGCCCCGCCTCTGTGGCCTTCAGACCAGGGAGGCGCGATGGATACTGGTCCTCGTCGGCGGGAGGGCTCTATTTTCTGGTGTTAGTCAAATTATGTTGGGGTGGCGCTGAGATGGTGGCGGCGGCACCTCATTCAATAAAGTCTCTCCGGCTTCAGTCCCGTCTCGGCGATGACGTCGAGAAGCTTGTGGGAGTGGTGTGGTTCTCTGGATCGTCAAGTAGCTTCATCGATGGTTATTCCTTCTTATTCGTCTCCGGGACGGATGTGGTCATCTAGACCCGTTCGGTGACTTCCCATCCGCAACCAACAACGTCAGGCCGGCTTAGGGAGGAGCGGCAGCGGCGGCGAGCCATTGACACGGTCTGGAGGTTCAAGACGAAGGGCATCTCAAGGATTTCATTGTAATTTTTTATTTTGTTGAGTGCTTTGTACTGTTCGATGTTTCTTTTAATGCCAGGATCCTTTTCGGAAAAACAACTCTTGAAAACAAACAACAAAACTTTGCTACAAAGTTAGTTATGTCGGATTTGAGTGGACATTTGCAATAGTGCAATTTTGAAATTCCATGTTTTCTAAACCTAACTAGAGGTTTAATATCTTTGAATGCAACTTCAGTGTGAGAATATGGAATTACCTACAGATCTGTTGGCCCACATGGGGCTTGGTGTTGGAAATTGTTTAGGGTGCCAGGAGCAGTTTAAGTCATTGTTTTTTCATGGAGGTGGCACTGATTGCTTGCTGAAACATTTGGAAAGTAAGGAATGACAAGATATTTAGAGCTGAGAGGCCGAGGTTTATGACCTAGAAGAGCATATTTGTACATGATGTGTATCTGCATGTTTATAGGTTCCCCGAAAAACTTGCTCCCTCTTTGAGGGCGTGGATAGATAGTTTACACCTTAGAAACGGGTGGGTATGTATATAACTTGTATGTATGCTTTCTTATTATGAATAAAATTGAATAACTATGGGGCTGTTGCCTCACAGTTTAGGGTAAAAAAAAACTTTTCATCTCGAGGGACACATCTTGGTAAGTAACATGATCCCCGACACATATGTGTCCTTATTCCGCACTACTCAGTAACTCGGTCATCCTCGGTCACTCATGTCACTACTCAAATGACCAATCTTATATTCAAACCCCACCCTTGCCCTACGTTGTTGTTCGCCCTATGGTGAAGTTTATGGCTAATTACTTTTTTCCTATGGTCGTGGTTGTCAATATTATCCATGGCTCATGATACTCTTTAGTAGCTTTTTGAAAATAGTGTGAAGGATTGACCTTGAAAAATTGACATATAAGTTCAGGTTAAGCCTAATTCTCCTTTTTGCGAAGCTCAAAATATTTTCATAGAGTTAATTCCAGAAAATTTCATTTATGTCTTATTTGATTTCTAAAGATGACTCTACCAAGATTTTCTCCAAGGATTTTTTTTATAAACGGCGTCTAAAAAATCTTTTAGTCAAAGCTTTAGTAAACAATTATTTTGTTTTTTATTGGTTTTAGGAGGGTGACGCTGTCAGACATCGTGGCGGCGTTGTCGGAGGGCATGACAAAGTCAATGCGTTAATCCCTCTGAAGATGGGTTGGCGAAAAACGGCGATGGCTTCTGGAGCATGCGAATATGGTGAATGATGAGAGACTATGACCAGCTCGCGTGCCTGGCTTGGTGTTGGACGGTTTGTTGAGTCCCACAGATTAAGATGATGTGCATAGGTGTGAGGTCAAGGCACACGGCCGCGATCATGGCCATCCCCTTCATCAAACCTTTGCAGCGACGGTTGTTTCATGCATTAAATTTGTAAGACTTTGTTGAATGATATGATAAAAAAATTATGTGCATCATTTAGATGCATATGTCGGGGGAGGCCTCCTTTGATTCAAAGGATGTTCTCAGGATTCTTACAGGATTCTATTCCTAAGGATATTTTCCTTCCCAACACGTTTGATTCATTGGAATGCAACCTATAGGAATAAACCCTATAGGAACTTTTACGTGTGTTTTCACAGGAAGCTAAACATGAGGTCGGACCTCATTTTTAAGAAATCCTGTGTCCATAGGAACCGAATGGGCAGGACATTCCATTCCTTTAAATTTCCTCTTCCTTTGGTTTTCCTACCCTACAAATCAAAGGAGGCCTCAAACTCCTATTTGAAAAAGAAACATTTTTTCATGGGTGCCATTCAAAATTAAATCAATTCGACCAAACTAACCTAATCTTTAGTACATCAACTTGTCAAATGTCAACCCATCACATTCACTCTAAAGCCAAAAAAAAATCCAACGGAACACACTTACATACGCCAGCTTGGTCAAATAAGGCTCTAAAACCATGGAAAGTCATCTTGTCTCTCGAATTCTAGTGATACTTTTGTTATAAAAATTCAAAAAATATTATAAGTTTTGAAAAAAATCTAAAACAAATCTAGATATATTGCAAAATCACAATAGAAAAATTTATTGTATTTACGGGCGGTACAAAAATGACAAATTTAGAGATTTAAAACTGTAAATTGCTCAATATACTCATTTTTGTGTAGTTTAAAATATAAAATATTTTAAATTAATATTTTGCACTTTTATAAGATACATCGTTCTATGGTTTTTTATTTATTTTCCTAAATAAAAGGATCATCGGATCCCCGAGCCAGAGAGATCTCCACTCACCCCTAACCCCGCGCCTATAAAACCGTCACTCCCAAACTAAACCTTGTCTCTCCAATTCCTCCTCATTGTTTTCCTCCATTTCGAAAATAATCGATCATCTTGCAACGCTGTTCGCACTTCACACTCATCGAACCCTCGTGACGGCCGGCGGGATGGCGTCCTCCTCCGCGGTGGGGCGGCCACGGGAGCTGGCCCCAGGACCGGGCGCGGGGATGTCGGCGGCCGCCCTGGCCGAGTGCTGCCCGGGCCTCCTCAGCGGCGGCGGGGACGTGGAGGCAGCACGCTCGGCGCTCGACGCGCTGTGCGCCGCCGGAGGGGAGGCGGTGCGGCGCCACGCCGAAGAGCTCACGCCGCTGGTCGTCGAGCGGCTCGGGGACGGCGACGCGGCCGTGCGGGAGGCCGCCAGGAGGTTCCTCGTACTGCTCATGGAGGTATTGGCCTCCTATTGGGGTTCCACTTTTCGTTTCCCTTTTCCTTCAGGATTTAGTGCTTAATTATCGCGACGCTATTTCATAATTATGATCTTAGTACTTGGGAGTTACTCCCTCCGTTTTTAAATATAAGATGTTTTAGGTGTTGCACATGTTGACTAGATTCACACTAAAGTGATTGCACATACAAACTAACATGTGGATACATGTGCATGTAACAAACGGTTAAAATATCTTATATTAATAAACGGAGGAGTAGCAAGTAAATTATTTCCAATTAGCCTCATCGTAGAGTTAATAATTGGGGAGCGACAAGTGCTCACTCGAGTGAGAATTAAGTTGATATGGCTGATATTGGGGTCTTATACCGTGAAGCTAGGAGCCTCTGTCATTTAGCTTTTGATTCCTTTGAATTTTCATTTTGTCGTCGCTCCTATAATAAAGCTGCCCATGCATGCACTGAACTTGTTCTGGCTGGAGAACACACCAGACTTTGTATCCGGTTTGGTTGCAAGCCATATTGCTATGCACCAGGTTTAGTGGAATAAATTACCCAATTTAAAAAAGTTAAGGCCTGGATAAAATGCATTAGGAAGAAAATTCTTATCTACATCACAACTTCGAAGGAAGCTGCTTGTCATAAAAATCACTTATTTCGAATAAGAAAAAAAATCCGATTAGTTTGCATTATGGTGTTTCAGATGAAGGAGATGAATGCAAGATTGGAAAATATACAAACAGATCCGAGAAAATCAGATGTCCAGCATAGTAATTCTATGTCAACAGAAATTGAATCCTCATATACCAATCAAGTAAGGAAAAGTCTCAAACAAAAGATCGGCACAAGAGATATCTCACTTCTAGCAGGTACACTCGACTTCATCTCACACCAATCAGGCAACAATTCAGTTAGTCCGATTTAGACGTGCAAGGCTTGTGCATAGGATTACTTTGTCTTTATCAAATTCAAAATTTCATAGGCCCATATGTGGTAAACATTCTATCTGGTGTATCATTTCTCGTGGTACTTGAAATGAACAGGCACTATAAGTGTTCAGAAACTACTTAGTTTAATACTATTGACACTAAATGACAAGAATGTTCATGATTGCATATTTGCATCGCTGTATTGATTGTTTTGTTGGAGCGATGTATATAGTCTAGCTCGTGCAGTTAAGCCCAAAATTCTTGAATAATATTACCAGAAATATAAAAGCTATAAATTAGAAAGATGCCTTTGCAGTTTCAAAAGAGACGGCTTGGTTTTTCCAATGAAGTATGTTACACAATGATATACACTGAAGTTCAATATTGGAAGTTCTGGAATCTGGATGATTCTTACTGACCCCAGTACACTTAGATCAGTTCTCAACTTCTCATAGTGAGTCAATCTGATCACTTCATTAAAAAATAATAGCAAGTAGTTAGTACTCAGTAGCAAGTCAAGAACAAACAATAATGGCATTAGAACATAGGATGTTTTCTGGTTTGTTCGCAAATTATGAGCCTCTATTCTCTTCTGCTATGTTTTGCTTACAGTATTTTAAATCTTATGATAAGCATGCCTGATTACTGAAATGTAATATGTTTTATGCAGGGGAAGGAGATATTACAAGGAAATCAGTTGAACCTATAAAAGTCTTCTCTGAGAAAGATCTGATAAAGGAAATAGGAAAATTAGTGTCTACTTTGCAGCCAGATAATGAGTGGTCAATCCGGATAACTGCAATGCAAAGAGTGGAAGGAATAGTTCTTGGAGGTTGCTAATACCTGCTTGTTTATGTTGGCTTTACTATGCACATTAGACATTTAAACTTGTCACTTAGGTAAGAGAAAGACGTCTTCTGAGGGCATTTCCTTTTTCTGTACTACAGGTGCTGCCGATTATTCAGCCTTTCCCCTGCTCCTAAAGCAACTCGTGACCCCTCTTATAACTCAGCTTCTGGATAGGAGATCGACTGTTGTAAAACAGGTTTGGCTGTTTTCCGTTTTATGTCTGTAGTAATGAGACTTGCTACTATTTTGGAAAATCGAATGCTGCATGTATGTACTGCAAATCAACATAAAGTTGCCATAAAAGTAGCTGGGAACAAAGTATTGTGACCCAAAAACACATACTAATGTCTAATCATCTACGCATCTATGCCCCTATGTATCTTATGACATTTCGTACCTTTTTTGTACACCCATTGAAGCGCTACCTTTCTACTTCTTTTTTGGTATTTGTAGGCATGTCATTTGCTAATTTTCCTATCAAAGGAGCTACTCCGCGACTTTGAACCATGCGCTGAATTGCTTATTCCGGTATGTTGGTGATTTCCTTTCATCTATGCATCGTATATCTGTTGGCTTAGTACCTCTCCGATTATATCTGAACAGACCTATGTACAATGTCATATCTGTAGGCCCTTCTTAAGAACGTCGTAATCACGGTTCTTGTAATTGCTGAGTCTGCTGACAACTGTATAAAAGAGGTACATAATGAAATGCTTTTCTTTGGCGATTTGATTTATCACATTTGATACACAATGTTTGTCCATACAGATGCTACGAAACTGCAAAGTAGCTCGCATTCTGCCAAAAATTATTGAATTTGCAAAGAATGACAGAAGTGCAGTTCTTCGTGTCAGGTAAGAGAAAAACACAAGATGGATATATATACTACCTCCGATCAGAATTAGTTGTCGCAAGTTGTACACACGTTTTTACTAAACTAGCTAACCATCCGCGACAATCAAAAGCGATCAGATCAAGTAATTAATTGATCTTGGATTAATGCTTTGAAATGTGTTCCTGTGGTAGGTGTTGTGAGTATGCAGTCCTGATGTTAGAGCACTGGGTTGATACTCCAGAACTACAGAGATCAGCTAATATGTATGAAGACCTCATAAAGTGTTGCATAGCAGATGCAACTAGTGAGGTATTTACACGTCTCCCTTTTTTTTTGGTGTCTTCGATGAGTATAAAGGCATATTTACAGTTCTTTGCCATTTTTGTGGGAGAGATACAGGTTGACATTTGGTTACAAAGCCATCTTTTGCTAGAATTGGGCACATTTTTGAAATAATGAAAAATGTCCATGCACTAGTATCTTTTTTCTAAAGCAACTGCCTGTAGTATCTTTGTGTTATTATACACTGAACTGAAATGAAAAAAGGGAAAGTGTGCACTCTAAGCTATGTTCTTGTTGCAGATGTCATTTTCGAAAATGTTCTGTTTTCTAATCTACTTAAAAAAATCTGTTTTATTATTTGGTCATAGCCTCTAAGCAGTTTTCTCAATGTGAAGGTCCGATTGGGTGCTAGAGCATGCTACAGGATATTCTCCAGGATTTGGCCTGAGCGTTCTCATCAACTCTTCTCATCATTTGAACCATCAAGGCAGAAAGTATATACTCAAATCTATCTGACATTTTCCTAATTATTCATATGATTTGACCCTATTTGTGAATTTTTGTAGATGATAAATGATGATGATGCTGAGACAAATCAAAAACAGCTTTCTCCAACAGAAAGAGTTTCAACTGCAATGGACAAAGTTGTCAAGGTTGATTCCGCTACATCGTTTTCTTCTGGAGACCTGCAACCAGCACTGGTGAAAATATCTCTTAAGAATGATGATACGATCTCTGAAAGTTCAGCTATTGGAAGTTCATTCGAAGATACGAGCAGATCTGGAAAAGAAATAATTCTAGATCAAGACCCTGTTATATGGGATTCAGGTATATGTCATGGGAAATTACATGTTTATTTCTTCTTCTTTCTCAATTGGGAATACTCGGCTTGATTGGTCAACTTGCTGAATTCAGACCATAATGCAGGTATCAGTTCATCATCCTGTGATTTGCCCTCTGCCACTGCATTTGAACCAACTCCAGGCATTTTATCGTCAGAAGCAACCGATGTAGCAACTTTCCAAGACAAGGCTGAGTGCAGGCCAAATGTTGAACAGATAACTTCTTGTAAAGTTCAAGCATCAGGGGGTCCTTCTCAGCTGTTGAGCCTTTCACCTTCCGCTAGTTTAGAAGATTCAGAAAACTTGCTAAACAAAATTCCTGTTAAAGCAAACTCTGATGGAAGCTCAGGTGGAAAATTAAGGACTCAGCAAGTGGAGAGGCACCGTTGGAACTCCTTGCAAGGGTGTAGTTCATAAGGAGCCAAAGAATAACTACACTCCAAACTTCCGGCGACCACTCTTGAGTAAGCAGATGACCAACTGGTTTTATGGAAGTACAAGAGGTGATCTAGACAGTAAACAACTCATTCTGGGTGAGATGGTCAATAGCATGGATGTGCCCTCCTCTCTCACAGGGACACTATCTTTAGGTCTTAACCCAAAGTCAGATTGGATGATGAGGGTATATGCATTCAATTGCTTACAGCAGACTTTGCTAGAGCAAGCACCAAAAGGTATTCAGGAAGTTGCACAGAATTTTGAGAAGGTTATGAGGTTTGTTAGCCGTTACTTGAATGATCCGCATCACAAAGTGGCTCATGCTGCTCTCTCATCACTTGCTGAGATCATGCCAGTTTTCAAGAAGCCTCTCGAGCATTATCTGGACCAGATGCTGCCCCATGTTTTCTCTCGGTTAAATGATCCGAAGGGATCAATCAAGAAGCAGTGCTTACAAGTTCTGACACTTGCATGTGAAAGTTTTTCCATTGATTCTCTCTTACCTGCTCTACTTCGTTCACTGGATGAGCAGAAATCTCCCAAGTCAAGACTGGCAGTTCTTGAGTTTGCGAAATCCTCTTTTGCGAAATGCACAATCGATTCCGATATCAGTTCTAGCAGCAGTTTTCTTAAGCCATGGCTTGGAAAGCTAACCCTTTTGTTTAAGGATAGGAACAGCAAGGTGAAAGAGGCTGCAGTGATTGGTTTATCTTCAATCTATTCCCACTATGATCCTGCATCCATGCTAAGCTTTTTGGTTAGCTTGCCAATGGAAGAACAAAAGCGACTTACACGGGCAATGAAGCAGCTAATCCCTATGCTAGGGAGTGACTTGGAAGAGTTCTTGCAGCAAAAGAGACATAGACAGAAGGTGCCAAATTTTGATCGCTTCACTGCTACAGATCCTCATCCCAGGAGTTCTGCTGGAAAGCAAAATAAATGCCAGAAGCACGATGCATATCAAATGAATTATGATAGAGATGAGGATGTGTTCAGCTCAGCATTCCAGTATGTCCCGAATTCTCCTTTGGAAGTCCATGGTCGCCACCGTGCTGGGAAGATTGAACCTGAATCTTATGGCCGCAGAGCTGAAATGATTGACAAAAGGTCTAGTACCACAAGGCTAAGCAGCGGTATCCCTGGGAGATCTGATTATGGTGTGCTATCAGAGAACACGGTTGAGAGTCGAAGCATTTCCCAGACTTATCATCAGGTTTCTAACTATTCAACTGACCTGCTTGTTGTTTGATAATTATTATTAGCTTGTTGCCTTGTTCCCATTTTGGCCACAGTCAGTGTCTTTTGAGGACTCTTCTAGGTAGTCAGCTAGATAACAAATATAATTTTTGTGAAAACAGGATGCGGCAAGTCTTCCTGAGATGAATGGTCGCCCGGTGTCAATCAAGGTTGGCTGATCTATGCATATTTTCTTATATATATTTTTCTTAGAAGGGTATTATACAGTTATACTCCTTTTTACGTTTATTGGTAGGGATGCTGCCTTATACTTGTTCCTCTTTCAGAATTTACACCAGATGTCCTCTTCTCTTCTTGAAATGCTTGATGATCCAGATGAATCCACACGAGAGTTTGCGCTCTCTCTATTGGTTGAAATTCTCGAAAAGCATGTAAGACTTTTTATTTCTGGTGGGAACATAAGCATTTCCGAAACTACTTAGCATCGAGTACTTGCACCGTTGTTGACCGTCACTTTCTATGAAAATGACCCCCGCTATGGCCATGTATTCCAGGAAAAGGCACTGGATAATTGTATTGAGACCCTTGTGGTTAAGTTACTGGATGCAACCAAAGATGCTGCCTTGAAGGTAATACTACGCTGGGAGCGTTCTTTTTTGGGCTAACATGCGCAACCATAAAGTTACCCTCTCAATCCTTTATGTCATTGTCATTGTAGGTTGTAAATCAGGCTCATATCTGTCTGACAACCGTGGTTACTCAGTTTGATCCATTGAGATGCCTTCGGGTAAGATTCTTTCGTATGTTATCTAATTTTATGGATGTACTCTTAGCTAGGACTGTAAATGATAGATGCCTTGGACAACCTGTTGCTGTTACTTTTGTTTTCTTTTTTCTTTTTTCATAGTTGTTGGTATCTAATGTTTTTTCATTTAAATACGCAGGCAATTGCTTCTCAGTTGGTCTCCAATGATGAGAAAATTCTTATTGTCAGCATTAATAGTTTGAGCAAGGTAAATCCCTCCTAAGTTTTACTGTTGATGTATGCAAATATCGTGTGTGGACACATGGGTCGATCTTGGTGTTAGCATCGAAACAGAAAAAAATAGCTAATGGAAGAATACATCTCCCGTCCCCTGCATACTAGGATATACACGACGACGACAAGTATTAGCATCAATAGCCTTCCCGTTTTATTGCATCCAATTATATCGTGCATTAGCTACATAGTTATGACTCGTTACTTTTCTTGGACCTTCGTTTTAGTTAGGTGAGTCACACAGTTCTTTTCCTTACTGTTATCTTTTCCATGATTTTTGCAGCTTGTGATACGGCTGTCACAGCACGACCTCATGACTCATCTGTCAGCATTTCTTCCTGCGCTGCTGGACGCCTTCGAAAACCATAGTCCATATGTTCGCAAGGTTCATTCATTCATTCATTCCCACTTACTTTTCTAGATTGTGTTCAAGATCATCTTCTATTTTCCAGGGAAACACCGCTCTTTTTTGTTTCATCTCCCCTGGATTTCTGAATCCTGAAAGCAAAAGGTCATGATTTATGAAAACAAGCTAGAGGCTTAAATTTCCAAGATGTCCAGTTGGACTTTGCAATTTGTCCAGGCCTTGCATGCATGAACCACAATTATCTAGACATTGTGCTAGAATCAAGTTCGAAACCGAGTCAGTTCTGAACCTCAGCTGTTCACGGCAAATTCATCAGGTCACAACTCAACTTGTTGAGGAATTCATGAGTAGCATTTCATAGATACATACACTTGGGCTGTCCCCTCGAGTTAGCAGTTATCTGGCCATCTCTATTAATACCTTTATTTGGATCCACCACCGGAAACCAGAGCTGCCAAACCATGTGGTGTATCATCCTGAACCGTGGCCCTGCATCTTCTTCTATACCGCTGCTGCATGCTTGCTACGCAGCACACAAATGGTCAAACCACTGAAATCACCCAGCAAAAACAACATTCAATCTCTTCTTAAAAGACAAGGAACACTTGTGCATCCCCCGCTGAGATAACAATGATTTGGCCATGTTCCTCTGGATCCAGCGGATATCAAAGCTGTGTCCACCCTCTGCATCTCGGCCTGGATCGGTACACGTACACCTTGTATCTACTGCCACTGCACCCCATGTGTCCATACCTGAACCCTGCCTGACTTGACTCTGCATCTTCTATGCCTGGCTCCTCAGCACACCAAATGATCAAACAAACAAACATATGAATTCACCCAGTAAAAAACAAGAACACTCATTTCCTTCTTCTTAAAGATTGAAATAAGAACACTGAAAGACCTTTAAAATGTTAGATGTATATGTTTACTGTTCATGACACACATGTATAAGTACTGGCCTCTGGCCCCTTGGAAATATAGTTGCTCATTCACAACATGGTATCAGAGCTCTGGTTGCTCTCCTCCTCCCCGCGCGTTGCAGCTCCGCGCATGTAGCCCACCGTCGCCGGCCGACCTTCTTCTTCCTGCTGCCGGCCGTCGCCGTCCTCCGTCTGCCCGGCCGCCTCGGTCCGTCCCGCAGGCCGCTGCCTGCTGTCCTCTCCCTGCTCTCCCTCCCCGAAGCTCCCCCGAGCTTCTGCTCGACCAAGCTCGCCGTCCCGCAGGCCGCTGCCTGCTGCCCTCTCCCTGCTCGCCGACCAAGGCCGACCAAGCTCGCCGTCCCGCAGACCGCTGCGCGGCCTGCTGTCCGGCCGCCTCTCCGCCGCTCTGCTCGTCTCCGAGCTCCGTCGATCCGGCCGCCGCCGCCGGCCCCCGTCCGGCCGCTGCCGCCCCGGCCCCTCCCGTGGCCGTCCGCTGCATCCCGTGGCCGACCGCTGCATCCACGCTGCATCACGCTGCATCTGGTGAGCACGGGCTGGTGCATCTCGCGTCCATCCATGCGCACGGGCTGGTGAGCACGGGCTGGTGGCCGATCTACATTCTCTCTCTTACGTTGACTTCAAAAAAAAAAAAAAAAAACTCAAAAAAAAAAAAAAATCAGAGAGCCCGCGATGTCCTCTTCGGGCTATGTTGCTGTTCCTCGGTGCTCTGTGGTCTTTGATGGCACCAACTACGCCGAGTTTGTGGGCTTTATGCGCATCCACATGCGCGGCCTCCTGTTGTGGGGCGCTCTCTCTGGCGAGGTCTCCTGTCCGCCGTGCCCCGTTGCTCCTGTGGCTCCTACTCCACCGGTGCCACCCGCTCTTGCCGCTGATGCTTCTGAGGCTGATCGTGCTGCCGCCAAGGATGCTGATGATCTTGCAGTTGAAGCCTATGACCAGCAGGTATCGAATTACTCAGAGTCTCTCTCTATTTATCGGGATGCTCTGTCTGTTTACACTCAGTGGTGCAATGATGATGCTCGTGCTGCTGCTGTCCTCACTACTAGTGTTCTACCTCAGTTTGCTTCTGAGTTTATGGGATTGAGCACTGCTGCTGCGATGTGGACTTATCTATGTCAGCGCTATCAGCCCTCTGGTGATGCTCTCTACCTATCTGTAGTGCGTCAGGAGCATGATCTTCAGCAGGGAGACTCCACTGTTGATGAGTTCTATACACAGTGCTCTGCCATCTGGCGTCAGCTTGACTCTCTGAGGACTGTTGTTTGTGGTGCTTGTCGTTGTTGCCAGACAGTGAGGTCAGATTTGGAGTTTCAGCGTGTCCATGAGTTCCTGTCTCGCCTCCGCCCCGAGTTTGAGCCTCGGCGTGCTCACCTGCTTGCCCGTGGTCGTGTTTCTATATCAGTGGTGCTTGCAGAGGTCCGAGCTGAGGAGACACGCCTCCGTTCTGCTGGTTTGCTTGCGGTTCCCACTGTGCTAGCTGCCCGAGCCATTGTGTCGTCTGCTCCTCCGCTGCTACCCACTCCTTCAGGGGGGGTGGGCGGGCGTCCTCCTTCAGGTGGGCGTCCTCCTTATTCAGGAGCGGGCCGGCCTCACTGACCAGGATATTGTACGGCTCAAGCGTATACTGGCTTCATCTGGCTCTTCCTCGACTGGCACCGTTGCCTCGCTGACTGCTTCCACTACTGTTGCTCCGCCACCACCGCCTACACTGTCAGGTACGTCTCCGCGGGTTCTGGATTCTGGAGCTTCCTTTCACATGTCTTCTGATTCTTCCACTCTGTCCTCTCTTCGACCTCTTGATTCTCCTCTCAATGTTCTCACTGCCGATGGCACACCTCTTCCTGTTGCTAGTCGTGGCACTCTCTCTACTCCGTCCTTCTCTGTTCCTAGTGTTTCTCATGTTCCCCGTCTTACCATGAATCTATTTTCCGCTGCTCAACTTGCTGATTCTGGCTGTCGTGTCATTCTTGATACCGACTCTTGTTCTGTTCAGGATCGTCGCACCCAGGTTCTAGTTGGAGCTGGCCCTCGGCGCCGTGAGGCTCAGGGCCTTTGGGAGGTTGACTGGCTTTGTGTTCCTTCCGCTGCCACCACACCCGCCAGCTCGCATGCTCTTGCTGCCTCCTCCTCTGCGTCCTTCCAACAGTGGCATCATCGACTTGGTCATATATGTGGCTCTCGCTTGTCCTCGCTAGTGCATCAAGGTGTCTTAGGGTCTGTCTCTGGCGATGTATCTTTACATTGTAATGGTTGTAGACTTGGCAAACAGACTCAATTACCTTATCCTACGAGTGAGTCAGTCTCTCAGCGTCCTTTCGACTTAGTTCATTCTGATGTATGGGGCCCTGCTCCCTTCGATTCGAAAGGTGGTCATCGCTACTATGTTCTATTTATTGATGACTTCTCTCGCTACACTTGGCTCTATTTTATGAAATCTCGCAGCGAGGTTCTCCCTATATACAAGCGATTTGCTGCCATGGTACACACCCAGTTTTCCACGCCCATTCGTGTCTTTCGTGCTGACTCGGCTGGTGAGTATATCTCCCAGATGTTGCGTGGTTTTCTTGCCGAACAGGGTACTCTCGCCCAGTTCTCTTGTCCTGGTGCTCACGCTCAGAATGGCGTTGCTGAGCGCAAGCATCGCCACCTTCTTGAGACGGCTCGTGCGATGATGATCGCCGCCTCTCTTCCACCCCACTTTTGGGCTGAGGCTGTCTCCGCATCCACCTATCTCATCAATATCCAGCCTTCGGCTGCTTTGCAGGGTGGTATTCCTATGGAGCGTCTCTCTGGTCGTTCTCCTGACTACTCCGCTCTTCGCATGTTTGGGTGCGTGTGCTATGTTCTCCTTGCTCCCCGCGAACGCACCAAATTGACCGCTCAGTCGGTGGAGTGTGTTTTTCTTGGCTACAGTGATGAGCACAAGGGCTATCGATGTTGGGATCCTGTTAGTCGTCGGCTACGTATTTCCCGTGATGTGACTTTTGATGAGTCTCGTTCGTACTATCCGCGTCCTACTGCCTCGACCTTTTCGGTTGAGGATATCTCCTTCCTTATACTTCCCGACATATCTCCCTCCGTGCCTCATGTTCCTCCTCCACCTCCACCTCCGCCAAGTCCCACTGTTCCCGATGCACCGCCGACACCATCCTCTTCTCCTCCCTCACCACCTCCCTCTCCAGTGCATACTACCCTCTCTCCCTTTCCTCTCCACTACACTCGTCGGCCGCGTGTTGACGATGATCCCTCTGACATGCCTTCTACTTCCGGCGCGCCACCTTCCCCGTGTACACCGGTTCATAACCTTCGTTCTCGGACCTCATTACGGTCTCCTGATCGCTATTCTCCTTCCCAGTACAGCCTTTCTGCTGTTGCTGAGCCCACTTCCTACCGTGATGCCATGGCTCAGCCTGAATGGCAGCTTGCGATGTCTGAGGAGATTGCTGCCCTTGAGCGCACTGGCACGTGGGATCTGGTTTCCCCTCCACCTGGTGTTCGTCCCATCACATGCAAGTGGGTCTATAAGATCAAGACTCGCTCCGATGGTTCTCTTGAGCGTTTCAAAGCTCGTCTTGTGGCTCGTGGCTTTCAGCAGGAGCAGGGACGCGATTATGATGAGACGTTCGCTCCCGTAGCCCACATGACCACTGTCCGCACTCTTCTCGCTGTGGCTTCTGTTCGTAATTGGTCTGTGTCTCAGCTTGATGTCCAGAACGCCTTTCTCAATGGAGAGTTGCGTGAGGAGGTTTATATGCAGCCACCACCGGGGTACTCTGTTCCTGATGGTATGGTCTGCCGTCTTCGGCGCTCCCTCTATGGCCTTAAGCAAGCCCCTCGCGCCTGGTTTGAGCGTTTCGCCTCTGTGGTGACTGCCGCTGGTTTCTCGCCTAGCGACCATGACCCCGCGTTGTTTGTCCACACCTCACCTCGTGGTCGGACGCTCCTCCTCTTATATGTTGATGACATGATCATTACTGGCGACGACTCGGAGTATATTGCCTTTGTCAAGGCCCGCCTTCGTGAGCAGTTCCTGATGTCTGATCTTGGTCCACTTCGCTATTTTCTCGGGATTGAGGTTTCTTCGACTTCTGATGGCTTCTTCATCTCCCAAGAAAAATATATTCAGGATCTTCTTGCTCGCGCTGCTCTTGGTGATGAGCGCACTGCTGAGACTCCTATGGAGCTCAATATTCAGCTTCGTGCTACTGATGGTGATCCCCTCACAGACCCCACTCGCTATCGCCATCTTGTTGGGAGTCTTGTCTATCTAGCTGTCACTCGTCCAGATATTTCATATCCTGTCCACATTCTGAGTCAGTTCGTTTCAGCTCCCAGCTCTGTCCACTATAGTCACCTTCTCCGTGTTCTACGATATCTTCGTGGCACGATCTCTCGCCGCCTTTTCTTTCCTCGCTCCAGCTCTCTCCAGCTCCAGGCCTACTCTGATGCTACGTGGGCTAGTGATCCTTCTGATCGCCGCTCGCTGTCTGCCTATTGTGTATTTCTTGGAGGATCCCTCATTGCCTGGAAGACGAAGAAACAGACTGCCGTTTCCCGCTCCAGTGCAGAGGCTGAGTTGAGAGCGATGGCCATGTTGACGGCTGAGGTGACTTGGTTGCGATGGTTACTAGAGGACTTTGGTGTTTCTGCTGCTGCACCGACTCCTCTATTGTCTGACAGTACAGGCGCCATCAGCATTGCGCGTGATCCGGTGAAGCATGAACTCACCAAGCATATCGGTGTAGATGCCTCCTTTGTGCGTGCTGCTGTGCAGGACCAGCTTCTTGCCCTTCACTATGTGCCCTCTGAGTTACAGTTGGCGGACTTCTTCACGAAGGCACAGACTCGAGCGCAGCATGGGTTCTTTCTCTCCAAACTCAGTGTTGTTGACCCACCATGAGTTTGAGGGGGGGTGTTAGATGTATATGTTTACTGTTCATGACACACATGTATAAGTACTGGCCTCTGGCCCCCTGGAAATATAGTTGCTCATTCACAACATAAAACTCCTGCAGCGGTAGCGGCCGCACGTTCTCTTTCTGAATACTAACATCCACGAATTACTTAAACCTGCTTAACAATTAACTAACCACGTGCCGGTGCTGCGTCGTGTGCTATGTTGTTGCAGGCTATCTTGGTGTGCGTGGTGGAGGCGTACGTGAAGCTTGGCCCGGCGCTGCTGCCGCACCTGGAGCGGCTGGACGGCGCGCAGCTGCAGCTCGTCGTCACCACGTCCCACTCCCGGAGGCGCTCCATCGGCGCCGACAAGGACCAGTAGAGCATGGGAGGTGCCCATGGTTGTTTGGTTCAAGACGAATGCACGAGGCGGGGCGTCATTCACTTTTTTTTTTTGAAAGAGGCAAAAGCTTTGCCTGCTACATTGATAAAAGAAAAGTGTGACAAGGAACAGAGCGGAGGCCGACTGCCTAAGGACATCATTCACGCATTCATGCATTAAACTGTAATAGTGGATTGATAGGCCTTGATCACGGCAATTTCAATCCGTTGGAATAATGGTAGTGCATATATGAGACAGAGGACGTCCTGTGGTTCTAGAACGAATTCAACGCCACCCTGTTCCATGACGGCCTAGTTGGTTGATGTGACCGTTTTTGGCTATTAGCTCAGCAATTCTTACTCTCTTCTTAATTAGTGAAAATTGCAAATATTTCCCTTGTTTCACATATTCTCCAAGCCTTTGCCGCCACGAGAATCTGCACGGGAACGGCAATAAGGTTTCTGGGCGAACGCTCGCTGCACTGTCTTCGACTACTTGGTCATCCTGCTCAGCTCAACGCTGGACCAACGTTTTGGCTGGAGTTTTGGTCCAAATCTCTATCCTGGGTCTCCATTCCATACCAAGCACCTCTTGCCATGGTCGCAGATTCCGACCATCCCCTCACAACGGCGTGATCAATCGAACCATGCATGAGAACTGCATGTAATATATTAAGAGAGAAGGAAGGCCACCGAAAGGCCAAAGTCTTACAAACTGAATGAAACGAAAAGAAAAGGAGAAAAAGAAAAGAAGACAGGCTAAAAGGGCGACCAAGAACTACCCAAACAACTACTACTTTGAGTTCACTAATCTCCTGTTATGGTGAGGCGACCGCCGATGGCAATGCTCCATAGCTTAGCTTCTCCTTGATTTCCCTAATAAGCTGCTGCAAGGGTTTGAAGATTTTCTCAAAAACACGACCATTCCTTTCTTTCCAAATTTTCCACACAGTTAAAATAACCACGGAATTGAATCTCTTCTTGTCTGATGTTTGGATGGTAGTCGCAGCAGATTGCCACCAGTTACTAAAGGTTACAAAGGCGTGATCAAACCTGCGTAGAACCTACCTTAGAGCATTTTGAGGTGTCGAGCGTCTTCCAGAACAGAAGCACAGCTCAACTTGTTGAGGAATTCAATCGGTAGCGTTTAATAGTAGCTTTAGGCTGTCCCCTCGAGTTAATAATCTGGCCGTGCTCTCTCTACCGGAAACCAAAGCTCTCCCATGTGTCTATCCTGAACCCTGGCCCTGCATCGATGTTCTATACTCCCTCTGCATGCTACTCAGCACACAAACGGTCAAGCCGATCAAATCGTCCAGGAAAACAAGAACATTCAGTTTCTTCCTATCCTTCTTAAAAAAAGGACAAGAACATTCAAAGGCCATGTTCACGCACGAGTACGTGACTTCATTTGGATACACCGTGCATCAGAGCTCTCTCTGCCTAGTGTCTGTCTACTCACCTCATCTCGCCTTGGATCACACCCAATTGGTGCACCCGGTGCACCCGATTTTGTTTGACCGCCCAATATGTTTTAAAAAAATCTCACAAAATTGCAAATAGAAATTCATAACACACATGAAGAAACAAAATAGACCAATCCGATTGTGAATAGTGCCGAATTGCAAGTTGGGCTTTGGATTTGGCCCATTGTCACTATTGATAAACATTGTCATTTTCATTGTTGATGTTGTATTTAAAATTTAAAATTGAATTTTTGCGACCATGCATAATTATGTTATGTTAATGTCCACACTTTTTTCAGATTTTTGAAATCTTTTTAGATGGTAAACCGGGGAGGGGTGCACCGGGTGCACCAGGATACGTTCTCCAGAACACGTACACCTTGTCTGTACCACACCCCATGTGTCTACCCCAACATCTCTGCATGCCATTCACTCGCCCGGCCGTCCAGCTTGTAAAGCGATCAAACGCGAACAGATGAATTCACCAGGTAGAAAACAAAGATTGTTCAAAGACCTTAAAAACTCCTGCAGCAGCAGCTTCCTGGATCATCATATTCATATCCATGTTGACGATCGATCGATCTCCTGAGTAACTAACCATGTGCTGCCTGCACCAGACTGATTTGCAATGCACTGCAGACGCTGCTATCTTCTCTGAATCTGAATTGGACTAGACCGCCTGCTTGATCAATCGTCATGTGCTGCACTGCAGGCTGCCTTGCTGTTCGTGGCGGAGGCGTACGCCAAGCTGGGGCTGGCGGCGGCTGGACGTCGGCGAGCAGGCCGTGCCGACGCCCGTCCGGGTGCAGCAGACGTAGGGCCGGTCCAAAGAATTTTTGGACCTGGGGCGAGTTCAGCCAATATATTTTATACTAAACTCTTATACATCTATATAACTTACTTTTATTATATGACAATCTTATAAGTATATCTCCCCATAAATAATTTGCAAAGTTAACTAAATATAAATTGATACTAATATTATGATATTATGTGTATCATTCTTGTACGGTATGTACATTGAAAATATAATTATTTTTTGTTGAATTTAAATAATTTTGTAACCAAAATTATATTAATTTTTGCTGTGTACACATAGCCTAAAAATTGTAAAAAAATATACGCCTCCTTTTGCAGTTGAATTAAGACTTAATTATCTATAATATTTTGGGAGACATATCTATTAAGTATATTCTAACATATATCTTAATAGAAGTATCCAGTGTATCATTACATCATAAAATTTATAGAAACTTGTAGAGCATTAATAGAACTACTATCTTCTCCACACCTTTTTTTGTTTAAGTGTGTCTTACAAGAAAATTGTGTTAAATAATAATCACATGACGCGTGATTCTATGTAATTTATATTGAAATATAAGTACTTTAACCAATCACTAACAATTATACAAAGTATTGTGAATTCTACAACTTTCGCTTTCGAACGGTTTGATCTGTTATGCCATCGAAATATGTACACAACTTCTCATGTAAATTTCTCAAATAGAAATATACGCGTAATATTAAACACGAATACTTAGTTATCATATATTGCATTTTACAACTAGTAGGGATCTCACTGGAGAGAGTATCAGTCTAATTAAACTTGCCAATGCCGACCACATTTTTTTAGGGGAAGAATAGGGCAGTTTCTTTCTACGAATACACAATTTGTGGTGAATACTTGTCCTAAATAACAAATAAACTTTTTTTTTAGAGATTAGTACTTTCTTAGATATAATAGATTAATGTACATGATTATGAGAATACTTTACTATTTGTCCTCCCACTCTTGAGCTCCGTGAAGGATGTCATGTTTGCCCAACCTATAGGCTCTTGAGGAGGCCTTGTCGGTGTCACCACCGGGTGAGAATGAGTGAAAGCCGGCTCGGTAGCCACGGGTGCCAATCATTCTGTCACCAGGACACCAGGTGCACAACACAGCCACATGCTGCGCCAAGTTTTTCTACATCGTCCTTTGCCTAGTCATGACCGTCGGCGGTATTGACATGCTTGTCCTCTTCACGGTGACAACCCGAAGGGTATTGTAATGGTACTCAGTTTTCTAAGGGGTGAACTTGCTCCGGTTGTGGATTTTGCCCTAACTGGCTATGTTTGTCTTTTGTTTTTTCTTTTTTAATTGGATGTACCGAAGTGTACTGCCTATATAGATATATTATATTGGTCGGGGCCCTAAAAATCGGGGGCCCAGGGCGGTCGCCCCTCTGCCCCGCCCTCTAGGCCGGCCCTGAGCAGACGCTTGATGGTCGAAGGCAGCGTCATTGATGACCTCATTTACGCGTATTTATGCCCATGTGTGCATGGGCAGGGCAAACCTTAATGCATCCATGGTAAGCCGAGTTAATGGGAGTGAGAGAGATCGTGGGGCGTAGTGCAGTGATCGCCGCTACCAGTCGGGTACGGAGATCAACGATGGTGTGTACTTACGTACCCTGCACTGAAACTGTAATGCATTTGTCGTAGTTCGATCGAGGGGAAATAATGGAGGTCGTCAAGTTTCCAACTCGCATGCCCAGTGGCTCCTCCGGCCGGCCGTACTAGGGTGCACCAGGGTATTGCATATGCCCCTCGCCTTCGTCTTTGCTCCACTGCTCGGTCTCTCCGAAATGGGAAGGAGAAAACAGAGTCCTGCTGATCCTTTTGGTTGTTGGGATTGATCTCTGGTTGCAATTGCAACAAACCGAGTTCATTGGGGGTTACAGAGGATATGGTCACTGCTAGGAGTAATTTTCTCTGGTGTGGGGATATATAAAAAGAAAAGGAAGTACTATCTCCGTTCCAAAAAACAAAGGCGTACCGATATTTTCTCGAATCAAACAACGTAAAGTTTGACCAAGTTTATAAAAAAATATCATCAATTATAATATTCTATGGATATACTCTGAAAAAATATTTAATGATGTGTCTAATAAGATTGATTTCGCATTTTAGAGGTTAATATTGCTTTCTAAAAGTTCAGTCAAACTTTATGAGATTTGACTTTTGACATAATTTATATGCCTGCTTTTGCGGAACAAAGGGAGTATTATCCAGTCAATTGGGGGAGGTGTGTTTACAGAAAGATCAAGGGGTCATGGGATCCTTGATCTAGAGGTAATGAATATTGATTTTTTAGCGAAATGGCTTTGGAAACTCTTTAACGAGGATGGTCTTTGGCAACAAATTTTGTGAAATAAATACCCCGGAAGTATTACTCTATGTCAAGTTGGAAAACAAAATGGGGACTCTCACTTCTGGCAGGGCCTGATGGAGATCAAACACCTCTTCTTATCCTGCTGCGGAGTAAAGTTGGAATGGTGATAAATAAGCTTTTGGGAAGATCATTGGATAGCAGCTGAATGCTTGTCCAAGAAATTCGCAAAGTTGTTTGCAACGTCAATGAACAAGAAAATCATTGTCAAAACTGCTGCTAGAAATGGGTTTTCAACACTCACATTCGGGAGAGCGTTGGTAGGAGGTTTAGTGGAACAATGGACACACCTGAGAGGTTTGCTTGCATATGTGATACTAACTAGAGAACCTGGTAGGTTAGTGTGGAAACTCACTAAATCTGGGTTTTTCGGTTAAATCATTTTACTCAGCAGTGCAGATCCACAGACTGGTGCCTTATAAATTCTTGTGGAAAATCAAAATCCCACTTAAAATCAAAACATTCATTTGGTTGGTGCTTAAAAAACTGTGACCAGAGATGTGTTGTAACTTGAAACACAAAGGTGGGGAATGTGAGGAGAAATGCTGATTTTGTGGTAAAAAGGAAACGATTAACCATCTATTCTTTGAGTGCCCCCTAACTAGATACATTTGGAATGTGGTTAGTTGTGCCTTTGGAATTGACTGCCATTTTCATTCATTTTCATTCTGCTAATCACATTGTCTCCGTATGGGTGAGGAGGCAAAACAAGAAACATAGAAATCTACTATCGGTTGGGATTGCAACAATTTTTTGAGGCATTTGGAAAGCTAGAAATGCAGTTTGTTTTGAGAATAAATGGCCTCATGAGCCTTATGGTGTAGTTTTTAGAATATGCTATTGGATTCACGGGTGGAGTGTCTTGCAGGTGAAACATAACACAAGGGACATACTAGTATACTTCGCTAGACTGCTAGAGAAAGTTGCAAAGGAATTTTTTGGTGCAAGAAGGTGTTGGCTCCTTGGGTTCAAAGGTTGGGGATGCAGGGAAGATGGCTAGAAGAAAAAAGAAAAGGTCTGGGGAGAGTTGGATGTTACTCACCTTGTTTAGAAAAGGAGGGTAGTTAAGGTGGTGCTTTCTTTTAGCATGTTATCTTTCTTTGTGCCTACCTCTTTGTTTAACTTCTAGTAGTCGTGTAAGAATCAGCGCTCCTTTAAACTTCTCCTTTCTATCGCTTTAGTTTTTTTTCCACATGGCTGAATTCTGTAAATTCTGATTTCCTTAATGAAATTGGGGGTGAGCCCCCTTTCATCTTATTTTTGACAAACCGAGATGAGACGAAAGCTTAACCTTATGTATACGTGCTCTGACTGGGGGCACCAAAACCAACGATTTGGTTTCAGTCGTGGTTCCCATGCGCCACATATAATGGGGATTATTTGCCTCCTTTGTGGTGACACTGAAGTCCTAACTATCAACCCGAAAGAGGCGCCCAAGTGATGCAAAGACCGTCACCACGGCGGGCCAATGGCTACGAGGGTAGTGTCGGCAGCGCTGCAGCACAGTTTACTGGCATTTTTCCTTATGCTTCTCGGTAAACCTTGGGCCAAAAATCAACTTTGGATTTTCACATTTTACACAACTTTTATGTTTTTATAAGGTGCATTGAAAATTGAAAATTTCCGACCTTAATGCTTCATTAAAATTGAAAACTTCTGACCTTAATTGAGAAACAATGTGCATGTTTTATGTGCACAATGGAAATATTATTTGGAACTATTTTCATGAGATAAATTTCGATGCCATTATTTTGGCATTTTAAGTGACGATGTCTCTCTTTTTTTGGGGTATCATTTCAGTATTGAAATCTTAATGTAAAAGAAATGATACTAATATTGAGAGTGTGTATCTCCACTTGCTCGAAGACGCGCCGCTACGATGGATAGGATTCCATGTTAGGTCTTCTTCGATTTTCAAAAGTAGGAAAAAGATGTTCCGAGCGTGAAAGATTCTTGGTCTGCAAGAAGCATATAATGGTAATCATGTGAATCAAACAAACTAGGCATGAAAACATCAATCTAATGGGTCCAAAATGGGTTGCCTGGATATAAGATTTTTCTTTCTTCACAATCGTCATTCACGTGAAGATTCAATTACTTAAAATCACAATGACGCCATTATTTTCTTGTACCTACCGTCCTGTCAAATGGGCGAAGACGGAAGACTACATGGTGAAGAGAATTGATTGTACAGGTGGTACGGGTCGATTGTATGTCGTGGCGAGCAAGGCATGAGATCAACGGTACACAATTTGCATGCATCACTCTGCGGTAGGAAATCCCACCGCTGTAAATGCTGAGCAACAGCCGTTTTGTAATAAATTTTGGACAGCAACAGGTGCTGCATGCACATCCGCACACGCACGCAGTTTTGGTCTGACAGTTTGATCCGTCTGAATTAATTCGAGATTATTCAGTAACTTGATAATATCACGTCGATCGTGTGTGCGGCCATTTTTGAAGTTACAGACATGATCAAATGAAGCGTGTTTGGCCTTTCTCTGACGACGAGCGAGCTGATCGACAATCAGTTGCGTGTTGAGTGAACAGTCCGGCCAGCTGCATGGGCTGTGTTGTAGCGACAGCGATATGCTCCTTTACGAGATTTGGTTCTTAATTAACTGGGGGTAAATGGTTCGATCAATCAATAGATCATTTTTAAGGGTACGATGATGTTGCCGCGACATATATACAGGAGCAGATGATGAGGTTGATAGGGCGTCACGGTCTCGCAGAGTGGTGTTAGCTCACTAGCTAGTTCAGTACTTTGGTGTCAGTTAATTAAGTCAGTCTTCTTTTTTCACGGCAAGACGCAAGGTCATTCAGACTCAGGCTGGGCATATTTCATGATCCCGAATCCCGAATTTCCCGTTCCTGATCCCGAATTTCTCGAACCCGACAATCCCGAACGTTTTCTCGAGGAGCTGTTCTGAAATCCCGAATTTCTTTCGGGTAATTCGGGAATGTAGTGTTGAATCTCGAAAATCCCGTTTATCCCGAAATAATAAAAAGCTCAAAGGCCCAGGTGTGAAACGCCAATCTTTTACAGCCCAGCCGAAGCACAGTACACTATGTCCGGAGCATTCGTGACTAGGCCCGGTCTTTTTCCCATAGTGGGTCAGGAAGCCAGTAAGAACCCTAATCCCTCGTGCGAACCCCACCCCACTCGCCCAGCAAGCCGAAGCCCATGTACGCTGATGTCTGAACTTCGGGATATTCGGGATTTCCCGAACCCAATCCCGAATTTCCCGAATCCCACATTGTCGGGAATCAAATTTTCGAATGTAAATTCAGGAGTCATTTCGTGAATCCCAATTATTATTTTCCCGAATTTCCCATCCCGAAATTTCGGGAAATCCCGAACGCCCACCCTGAATTCAGACAGAGCTAACACTAGCCTACATGTGAGGGATGCTGAATTTTACTGCGATGAGTTAAGTTTTTTTTTAACGAATACTGCGTCGAATTAAGAATTTTTTAGCGAATACTTCTTTTTTAGTGGAATGGAAGCGAATACTTTTTTTAGCAAAGGAAGCGAATACTTAAGTAGGGTCAGGTTGAAGCAGTTTTACAGGCGACTTGAGGCCCGTGTTGCATGGTGACGGCCCGTGGAGCGATCGGGGCATCGGACGCAGCCAACTGTTCTGATACGACACGTCGCTTGGGCTTCTTTTCAGCCTACACATTTTCGCTATGCCATTTTCCATTTATTTTTTCTTCTCTTTTTCCCCAAAACATATACTCCCTCCGTTCCTAAATATTTGATTTTTTTTTCAGATTCACATATATCTACATGTATCTAAACATATTTTAGTATGTTTCTTTACTCATTTTAGTTCACATCTAATCAACATGTGAAATAGCTAAAACATTTATTTAGAAACATAGAGAGTATATTTTTATTTTCTTTTTTTGTACACTGCTCTTTTCATTTAGGTTTTTTGTGATGTGCAATACTCTATGGATTTTTAGCTGAGCAATGTTTTCTAACGATGTTCCAACTTGCAATTTTATTTTGTGATAACAGGAGTTTTATTGAATCAACTAGACACGGGAAGACAGTAAATTAATCTGTCCATCCACAGTGCAGAATTAGAATCTAAGTTCTTCTACTATGTAGAAAATAATCGAAGTATATGCTTAGAACCTTAGTTTTTACAAAACAATATATCAGTATCATAGTACTCCCTCAGTTTCTTAAAGTAACCCATATATTTTTAGTCAAAAGTGAACATAGTATAACTTTGACTGACTTTATTGATAAAATAGTAACATTTTGAATATAAATCAATAGACCCATCATACAATATATTTTCATTGTATGTCTATCAAATTTTAAAATTGTTCATGTTTTTGTCTAAACTGGTCAAAGTTAGATCATGTTGTCTTTTAACTAAAAATATGTGTCTTTTAAGGTACAAAGGTAGTATTAGGTGCCACGCTAAGCGATAATTTAGTTTTTCTCCTCTCTTAGTTTTCAAAAAAAGAATACCAGATCACTTTGTTCAATTCTTAAAAAATAACAGTTTTGATGATACCATGGTTTTTAAAACTGCATTGTTTGTTCGAACTAAACAATTCCAAGTATGTTAAATCTAGTACTCTAATAAAACTTTAAAATACTTGATACCATCATACCCTAGAATTATCATCTAGTTAGGCTCTCACACAATAGTAACATGCCCATGTCATCACGATTGTGGACAGTCAACTAAGTAACTAACACAAACACCTCAAGAAAGAATTAATTATAATGTATCCAAATAGAAATAAGAGTCAACATGCACATGCACATGCTTTTTCCACCGCGTGATGATAGTGTTTTCTGCCTCCCCAGACTATAGAGGACAGAATAGACGGTTTCAGAAAACTACCCACTTTCTATGTTTCCACTATGTAGTTTATTTTTTAATGTTGCTTTCAGATATCTCCATCCCTACAACCACGCGCACGGTCATCCGAGAGAGCAGACATCTGAAACCCCATCCTTTAGATACTGCATCGGGAGAAGTGTCGATAAACTTTCGGGCGGTAGCATCACTGCTTTCTTTCGTTCGACTACATTTTTTTCGAATGCTCGTCTATTTCGTCTTCACCGCCGACTACATTTTTGTCGAATGCTCGTCTATTTCGTCATCACCGCCATGACCACTGACAATGAACCTGCAGTGGGGATCTTCCTGCTCAACAAATATGTGATACTTTTCTCTTTGTTAGCACTAGTATTTAGCCCACGTGTAGATCTTCTAGATTTGTCTAGTGTGTCTTATGTGGAACTTTGTATGTTATGTTACTTTCGGTAATTAAACTCAACGGAAAATTGCTTGCTATTCCAACGGTGTGTAGTCGGCTCGGCTAGCATCACGCGCCACCAGGTGCTCCCTCAGATCTCTGCACCACTGGGGCGCCTCTCATGCCGCCCAGGATACCTAACGCCAAACGCCAGATCCATAGTTGGAGCTCAACTTTGGTCCCTTCTTACTTTCACAATATACGCTTCAAGTTGTGACAAATTAACTTATGTGGTTTACCTTATTCTTGTGGTGGTCATATTTTGTTTTGTTGTGATCCAATTTGATAGGAAGTCTATGCGGATAAAATGCTAACTTTTGTCAGAGCGAAGCAGAGACCCGTCACCAGAGGGCAGCAACAACCTTGGTTGGAATCAGTATCGACCTAGGTCACGCTTGCTTGCTATATGTATAAGTCGCCGGTGGGGATAAGTCGAGTTGTTGTAAATTCTGGCGCACGTGGTTTTTTAGCCTTCTCATTGGAGTAATTTTTTCACGTAAAAATCTTGTGTCCCTTGTGTTTGATCTTCCTTTTTTCATCGTTTATTGCCTATCTTCTATAACATCCTGTTCCAACGAAGTTATATCTAGAATTTTTGCATCATTTAGAGATGTAGTATTATAGGCCTTTTTTGACGGATTCAAACATTAACTGTGTGGTATGCGTGACAATAAATTTAAAACAACCAACACAAAAATTGAGTGTATTTATAACCAAAATAATCCTACTATTTTTTAATTATTTCTGTAAGACCGCACGGGCTTTATGCTAGCATGTATTATGTTACAGGCGCGATAAAGAAAAGTTTAATACCCGTGACAACGCATGACCATTCAACTAGTAGCTTACAAGACTTGAGGTCAAAATAGATAGGTATTCTAACGACAGCTTGACTCTTATCATATGAGTCGCTTGATACAACTGAGTCCTAACAAACTCTTAACAGTCATAGCACTATACAGTGTGTAGAAATATCTGCATATATCATACACATAAGGCCCAAAAATACAACAAAAAAGTCGTTACATGTATGCTTGTATTTTTGAACATTTTTGCCTGATTATGATAGTTTAATGAATAGATACTACTGATAGAGTCATATTTTTATTGATTTTTGTAATAATTACATCATACAAACCCAATATATTGATTTTTTTTTATATATAAAAGGTAGTCTAATTATCGAGATAAACGAGTTAAACGAGCAAATTATCGAGTTTTGGGAGCCAAGCCAGCTGACCGAGATTTAAAGAGTCATGCCGACCTAGATCGGCTCGAATTCCAGGCCTAGCGGACAACTAGTAGATCACAAGACTTGAGGGCAAGATAGATAGGTATCTTAACTACACTTGACTATTATCGTATGAGTCGCTTAATACAACATAGTACTAACAAATTCTTAAGTCATAGCACTATACAATATGTAATAAGATTAGCATATATCATAACACATAAGACCCAAAAATACAACAAAAAAGACATACATGTCATGGATCTACGCAGATAAACCCCAACGCTTCTTGCCTGAAAGGGGTGTTTCAGGCTTATCATCGACGCAACTTGGAACATACTGAACCAAGTGAACAAACTGAGTGTAAGGCGCTAGCCTTGACTCCCATGAAATCAGCTCAAAATTTTCCTTGGGTGGAACAGCATGGCCTGCCTGATCTGCTAGGAAGTCCCATTTAACTTTAGGCAGATTCTTACCTGAAACATTGCCTGGACTGCTAGCAGAGGGTAAAAGACACGATGGAGCACCAGGAGACAGAAGGTAGTGACCGTTGTTGTTGAAGTGCACCGGACGACCTCGGTCGAAAAGCTCATTTGGATGGACACCAAACATGGACATATTCAGCTTGACTATGACCCTGATCATGTTCAATTTGCAAAGCCAGAAATGTGCATCAGGATTCTTTCTCATCGCATGTGCAATCAAGTTTGCCGAGATGAGTGGTCCTCCCAACAGAATGGCAAACTCTTCCACTATCGCAGCTAATCGCGGGTGGTCTACTGGGTTTGCGCTTCCCAGTGCGAGTATCTTGAACAGATACCTGTACTCCTCGAACGGTAGGCAGTTCATAGAAATTGGCTCGACGGTACCTAATCTGCTCAGTTTTTCATCTCGGCCGAATACTATCACCTTGCATGCTCTGCCCTTGCTCCTAACAGATGAACGGAATGCCGCCCAGTCGTCATCGTCCGCATCTGAAACAAACTCGACCACTACCAATGTCCTCCCTGACAGCCTTTCATGGTCTGCCATTCTGGAAAGAGCAGCTCCCTTCAGGTGTAAAATAGTAGCGAAGTGAGAACGCACCCTCTCGTCATCGCACACATGCGCGACAAGAGTCTTCTTCCCAACTCCACGTCCACCGGTGACCGGTAGCACCGCCGGCGGGCCAGGCACGTCGTGTCGCAGCAAGAAGCCGATGATCTGCTGCTTCTCGACATGTCGGCCAAACATGAAGTTGTCGACGCGGAGATAGGCGTCATAGGGTCTACGGGAGATCCGCTCGCATCCGCCCAAAAGCACCACAAACTCCACCATGTTAGCGACGGCAGCTTCCAGATTTTGCAGCACACGTTGTAGCTCCGAAGAAGAACTAGCACCGTTGGTTGTACTTGTACTGCGAGAACGTTTG
Organism: Poa pratensis; assembly: GCA_947311845.1. NCBI lineage: Eukaryota > Viridiplantae > Streptophyta > Magnoliopsida > Poales > Poaceae > Poa > Poa pratensis. The sequence continues at coordinate 6,011,785 of CAMZMU010000020.1, read as the reverse complement.
AGAGGAGTATGATCAGAAGGTAAGGCAAACGGATCGCTCACCGAGTCCCTATGTTGCCTGCACGTGATGCTATCCAGCACACGGTACCCTTGGTACATGGCTGCCGATAGCGTCTTCAGCTGAAGCAGCATACAGGAGTTGGTGATGTATCGTCCGTCCGCCTCCTCCACGACCGTGTGGACTCTCAGCAGCAGCTGCTGTAGCCTCTCCGCCTTCTCCTCCGAGCATGCATAGATGATCCCAACACTTGTTCATCAGGAAAGAGATGAATCGGCCGGCGAGATCGCCTGTTACGGCAGATATCGCAAGATCCATCTCAAAATCTTGTGAGGTCGGTGAGTTTTTGAGGGACAGAAATCTAGCTAGCTATAGAGAGTGAGAGAGAGTTAGGTAGGTGCACAGCAGTGCTGCAAGTGGACTTACAGAAAATCCCCAACATGCATGCATGCACGCGGATATCTAGCTAGGAGGGAAAGGCCTGGTGGCGCCGATTCGAAGCGAGGGAAACGGGACGGATCGATGAGATCGAGACGTGCGTGCGTGCGTGTACCCGTCCGCTTTCTTCCGCGCGCGCGGATCAATCACCGCGCGCGTGAGCTGGTGGCGATCCCCGTTCCGCTCGCGTGTCAAGGTTGCAAGCCGACCGACGCATGCGCGCGCGACGAGAAAGAGATCATTTCTCCATCCGTAGTGCAGGCAGGTGCACACGTACGTGCCTGTCTTGTTCGCGCGCGCTACGTTTTCAGAGGGAGCGGCCTCTCCAGGGACGATTGATTGGTCAAAAGAGAAACGTACGTACGTGCACATACGATACGATGCGGCCTCTCCAGGGACTCAAACACCACTTTGCTAGCTGGGCCCAAAATTGAACACGGCTGCCTCAGATTCGGCCCAAAATTATCAGTTTAGTTTGACCTACCTACACTATATATGCATACTTCGTACAAGTCTACTCTACACGAGCTAAGTCACGAGTGCATGCATGCAAGCCACTTTTGGCAATCTTACTGCTCGTTTCATTTGGTCAGTTGTCCCACTCGTTTTTTTTGTGTGGCTATACCACACATACCCAGCCTTTTTTATGTGATTGGTCATTATCTAAGAAGCCATTATCTAGTTGAAAGCATAAAATATTATCTTTCCTCATACATGAAAGACTTGGCGGTTTTCCCGCCCTTTTCCATTTCGGTAGTGTACCCAAAATTTTCTTTTCGACACCTTTCCTTGTCAGTTTTTAGAGGATATAACACACCTAGTTTTGAGGTTGAACCGCCCAATTTTTGCGACAAGTGATTATGTAATCATGCAAAATTATCTTGTAAGCTTAAAATATCGATTTTCCAATATGTATCAAAGACTTGGCAGTTTTCCCACATGTTTTCAAGGGCTATAACACACATGCCTTTAGGGCTTTCTTGCCCATATACCCGCCCAAAATTAATGGAGTCGAGAGCTTTCATATTCCGCGAGTCATAATATATAACCTCTGATTGAGGCGATGTTGGAGACGTTGGAAAGCTCTCGGTGAATTCAAATTTTTCGTGCCTTGTACTTCTTATGGTCTCGCCAATATCGGTAGCACACACACATACTTTATAGGTTTTTCATCAAATATCAGCCACAGGTTATTATCTAAGAAGATGTTATGTAAATTGTAAGCACAAAATATTGAGTCCCTCATATATAAAACTTATGCCTCGCGGAATATTAGTCGTACGTCCACCCCAGTCTCAAAAAATTGGGCAAGAAAACCTTGTGGGGGACGCTGCAAATGAAAACAGTGTGGTCAAGCCCGCGGAAATTGGGCGGTAAAACTACGAAAACTGGTGGGAAAAAGTCAAAACAATGTCTTTTTAACCATCTAATGTTTCTCTAGAGATAGCATAAAATAACGACTATGATAACACGTGAAGATAACCGACACGTGAAATGACAGATAATAGTTTTTACTAGTAGAAAATAAGGACACTAGTATCCCACGACAAACTAGATAACACTTCGAGCGAGGCTCGCTGACAACTTGCCACACCCGGCAGAGAGTGCATCATAAAAATCGTGCAAACATATATTTGATTCTAAGGTACGGTTATTTCCAAAAATCAAGTGTCATGTTGTCATTGTCCGTTATTTGGGTACTTACTAAATACTAGGTTTGTTAGTTGTTGCATGTGATTGCACGGTTCGTGACGTTGCGGCGTATTACTAGTGTCATTAGTTTTTAGCTAGGAGACATTCGTGTGCTATGATGTTGACACGCGTTATTAGAGTCATTATTTTAGGCATCGGACGTTGGCACACGTTATTAGAGCCATTATTTTGTGCCAGTAGATGATTAATACACATCCTTTTATTTGCTACCAACTAAACCATGGAAAAAAATGGGCATTATCTTCTATCTTAGCATAAAATATTGATTTATTTGACATGCATGAAATATTAATTTACATACATAATAATAATTTTAGTACACGTGAAATAATATGCACTAACAGTGGTATACCACACATTACCGGTACGAGAACTGGTATATTGTGCTTAGAAAACCGTTTCAAAACAAATCCAACATATAGCTGAAGCTCATTTCATTCACCTAGGTTAGCGGGATCCTCCTTTTAGGTAGGTTGCTATTATTTTACGTGGCGAGAGAGAACTATTTTCTATGATATGGCTCACAAAATGATAACATAGCATTCGCTCGTTCTTGGGTTTTCTCGCCGTTTTTCGGGGGATTTACAACACAAGGTTTTCAGGGTATTTTCGCCCGTTCTTGACGTACACGGTTACCAAAGACGTCATTTTGGAAAATTCCGGCCAATTTTCACAGGCCTATAACATAATGTATTCCTTTTGGCAGCTTTCCCGCCCGTTTTTGTTTGTGGTAGTTTTCGTGCTCATTTTCTGGGAGTCTCATGCACATTTACATGGAATTCATGGAAACACATTTTACACAACCACCTAGCCATCTCGGTTCATGTGCATATGGGTCCCAAAAACGGGCGGGAAAAGGCCAGAAAAAAACGGTGTGCTATAACCCTATGAAATGGGTAGAAAAATGCTAATCCACATGTGAGCGTCTTTGTGTTCCACTTTTAACTAGTGTGTCTTGTAACAAGCAAATTGAATTAGTTGTTTATACCTCGTCAACTTTACTCTGTTGAGTAACAAGCAAATTATTTGGGGAGCAAGAGCATATTTTCATCCACACTTGAGCATAGATTCATGTTCCACTTTGAAATAGCATGTCCAGTATGAAAAACATTTGTTATTTGTCACATTATCACGCACAGAAATATCCAGAAGATATTGTCTAGAGTAACACCCTTGTGCACATCGTGGTGGCCGGCAATGGAGCATAAGCTATAGGGTCATGGTAGCCTCACATGCACGACCGACGACCACACGGACAACATTGAGCTCTCAAGAACCGGGCATCCGGCGGTGCTCAGCTCAATGTGTAGGAGGTCCCCTCAGTCATTCTTTTTCGCTGGAGAGGCCGCAATCAAGTCCCACGGGAGTTCTCAAGATTTCTGCCAAGAACCCTATGACCATGGGGATTCCGCGAAGAGGCCTCTAGAATGCTTCGAATTTATGCAGATGGCCATGGGATAATGGGTATCACTTGAAAATGTCCCAAACTTTTTTCAGAAACCGCATGAAAAGCATGGAAAAGACACATAGAAATGGCCATAATTTTGGGGAAATCAGAAGAAGGCGAGGAAAAATGGCCGTGATGTATGGTACGTGAGCACACTCATGCATGCACGTACGACTAAACTATCTCGAATTAACTAACCATGCAAGCGATCTAGACTAACAACGATATATAGTACTTTACACAACACATGGAGTTTACTAGTTGAAGGTCGATCGTGTCAACTCCGTACTACAGTAGCTAGCTTCTCTTTGGCCGCGCGCGACTACCAAGCAACCCCGGCCCGACATGCCTTGCCATGGCGCGCTGCTGAATCTGCAATCGCAGTACTGTACGTCGCCGTGATCGGCTGGGACACGCACACCTGCGACACCAATGGCCTCACTGTGCACGCATACGCCGCCCGTTAGATGAAATGGAATGCCGCTCGTCGCCTGGAGCGTCCACGTCGGCGCTCTGCAGGTGTTCGACGGAATGCTCAGCGCTTGACTGTGGGTCACATATCTCCTCGGCCGTCGCACTCAAAGATAGGATGCACTGCATCCTTGCAGCGCGAGCCGGAAGCTGGCGACGACGTCGGACTTAATGGCGGCGGCGCCGATGCTGCCGCAAGCCCGACCTGTCCGGCACGTGTGTGACCCAACGATGATCGATCGTGGAACCTACGACTTTTATTTTTACTGTGGACGAAATCGAGTGATGGAGGAGTGCTGGGCTTAAGCCTGGGCACAGTTTGGTCCGAAACTGGCCAAACCGTTAGCCCGCACCGCACCGCACCAGAATCAGTGGTTTCTACCGGTATGACCGGTTTCAAGATTCAGACCGCATAAGAAAAACCTTATGCTGGTTTGAGACGGTCTAGCCAGTTTCAACCGTCCCCAATCAGTGCTGGGATCCCAGGCTGGTGAATGAGACAACGCGAGCGCCCTGCGGGCCATCCAGTTCGCGGGCGACCGGACCAGCAGCGGCAACGCGCCAGCTCCTCCGCCACCAGCCGCAACACGCCTACAATCGTCGCCTTCGAGAGGCTGTACGGGAGCGCGGCGATCCGGACGAGCATGCCCGTGGTGCTCCCCGCCAAGGTCGACGGCGGCCATGGCGCCGGCACCGCGGACCCGGAGATGCCGTCGTTGCTGTAGAGCTGTCCAGCCGGCCGTCGCCCGCGGCACGCTTGACGCCAGCCACCGTGGACCGCGTGATGGCCGCCATGATGCGGTCGAAGTCGGTGAGTTCGACGACGGCCATGGCGCCGGCGCCGCGGACCCGGAGATGCCGGCGTTGCTGTAGAGGCTGTCCAGCTGGCCGTGGCGCGCGACGGTGAGGTCTACCGTGGCCGCGATCATCTGCGCCTCATCGGTGACGTCGCAGCAGGTGTCGGTCGTGCGCCGTTCTGGATCATGAACTCGACGGCCGATGCCGCTGGCCGAGCCGGTGATGACGGGCACCTTGCCGGCTAACCTCTGCCAGTTCGACGCCGCGGACAAGTCACGTAACAAGATTCCCGCAGCAATCGTTCTACGGTGCCAAACCATTGAAACCGTGAAACCAGACCGAACCAACCCGCGTATACGCCCGCCACCGACGCGTCTAAACCAACCTAGATCGACCAATCAAAACCAGGAAATATTTTGCCGGTTTGACAAACCAGTTAAAACCAGCTAAACCCGTGTTTGCACAGGCTTAGATGGGCTAGGATGACAAGATCACATCACACTAGCATGCACAGATCGCACGACTTATATTCCCTGGAGTAGTCCTTTACCACGTGTACCCAAGCAAGGCAATATGCATGCTGCATGCATGTCTCATTACACACTCATATTTAAATCAATTCGCAGTCACCACCAACCCATATCCTCTTGTCGATGGCAACGACAATTTCCTATTACCCTCCTGATTGTCTTATTGACAATGTTGATGATGCCCCACCACCACCGAACTCCTCTTGCGACCACACCAACAATTTCCCTCCACAACCAATCTCATCTAGCCGACACAACCGCGTTGTGATCAATGATGATATACCCATCATGCCTGTATATATTGACTATCGTCTTTGTGTCAAATCAAGATATATATATATACCTGCCATTTCATGCGCCGACACATGGCCACACGTTATAAAGACCCTTGTTTTATGCTAGGAGATATAAGTTGCAAATTTCGTTGTGACACATTACCATTTTATTTCATGTGTCATTTCATTGTCAGACGATATTATCCTATGCTTGGAGACGACTATCGTTTATCATGCCATTTCGTTGTCACACATTATCATTTTGTAGCTATCATTTCATGTGACGTCTTGTCGTCGAGGTTTCATATTAGTTTACCCGGATGTCCAGAGACTTCATGATCAATCCTTTTTTGTGCGTCGTAACTCTTGCATACGAGTTTCGATCAAGCCGATTTTGTGTCGTCTGAAATAACACGTGGAGTTACGATTTCTGAGGCTTTGTGGTATTTTGGATTTACTTGTTTCGCCATACACATGCAATAGGCCGTATAGATTGCCTCCTTCGCTCGAGGCCCAATGCAATTGCTTCTAGGCAATGCAGTTGAGATGGTGCAACTTCGAGGTTGGGGTCGGACGTCGTCATACCCCTACAGATCTCCTTTTGGTCATTCGTTTGGATCTTTCTACCCTTGCACTCGTGCTCGGGGGGTCTCGCTCGACGATTCCTTCTTCGGGGTCTCGCTCGACTAATCGTTGTCGTGGTGTCGACGAGAGGGGCGCCAGTCTTGATAGCCACGGACTCTCGTCAACCAATTTGTCGACCAGTGTGGCGATCCTTTGTGCGTACCTCGTGCGTGTCGCTCGATCTTCGGCATGGAATTTTGCCGTCACGATAATTAATGTCGAATTTTATTAATCTGGTCGTCGCTACCGACGTGGTAACACCTTGATCCTGCTATGATTATACCGGACCTAGCGAGCGGACCATTCGAGTCCTTGACTATGTGAAGATTGTCTCGAGAAAAAGAGTGCGTGGTCGTATGGCAATAAGAAATGAATAGTAGTACTATGTGAGATTTGTTTTTACCAAGTGAAAAGAAACTAGATGGCTTTTGGTGGACTTTGGGTTGAGCTAGCGGGAAAATCTTGCATGTACATGTAGGACGTAGCTTAGACAAATTACTACGAAAGATACGATCGATCCTTTGCCAAAAAAGAAAAGATAAAAAAAATTATGATGGATCCGGACCCATGCGTATAGCGACGATTGGTAGATCAGCCAATCGCATCACAGGAAGCCTCCCCCATGCGTATAGGGACCAAACGAAACTGCGCCTCCCTGATCTCGCGCGGCGAAAATTTTGGGCGCAAAAAAGGCAGCAAATTTCTGCTCTCTTGCATCCCTTATCTCCTCCTCTCCCTTCGCAGCAAATTTCCGCCGCCACCGTCGCCCTCGACTCCTCGCGCCGCGCGCTCACCACCTCCTCCTCCACCGACCACATCGTCGATTCCCTGCCCCCGAAGAACCCTAGCCGCGCGGGATTCCTGCTCGCCCCCTGCGGCGCTGTGCTCTGATCTGATCTGATTCGGCGTTCTCGACCTCTTCTCCGACTGGTGGCTGCTCCCTGGATGGCGGCTGCGGGCTCCCGATTCCGCCTCTCGGTATCGGCCTCGCCGCTCACCACCGGCGCAGCTAGCCACGGACGGGAGGAGTGGGACGGGCTGGACGAAAAAGTAAGCGCCTTTCTCTCCTTTTCCCTCCCCCTGACCTGCTGGGCTCGGATGAATTTTTCTCGGCTCACCTTCTTGTGTGGATTCAGATCTGGTCATTTCTTATCATGTATTGTACGTAGTAATAAGCAGTTCTGATTTCTCATATCCAATCCCATCTCGACCCTTCCATTTGTGGTTAACGGTTATAATTCCGTTAAAAAATGTCACCGATAAATCTGTGTAGTTATTCCCTCTCTCTGCGTGTCTCTGTGGCCTTGCTTGGTTCGATCCATTTTTTCATGCACGCTTCATTTCAGAATGCTACAAATGTACTGGTTCTCAAGGTGTAGTGAAACTTAACTATGTTTTTTAATTGCTTGCGAGCCGATTGGTTTTGTGTGTGAATGTCCTAGCCAGTGAATCAGATATTTGAGATTTCTGCAAAATCTTACAGGAGAAGGGCGTAGCAGATGGAGAAGAGCACCATCGCCGGCATGTGGCGACCACAACGGCACGCTTGCCTGGCGCCGACGCCACGACGTGCACCCTCCTGCTCGGGCCTCCCTGCCGCCCGGGCCAACAACGGAGCGGCGTGTGAGCACAACTGTCCGGACATAGCTGATGACGCAAGGCTTCGGTGGCCGCTCCGTGTCATCATCAAGTATGTTTCTGCCACTTTGAGTATGTGTATCAACTCTGAAACATACTATTTTAGTTAGTTTCAGAAATTTGAGTGTCCTGATTGGCGGCGCTTTTTGCATGTTTCAGTGTTGGTGCTGGTAAAGTGAAGCTTATGTGCCAACAGTTCCATCAGTTCTGATGCAAAACACAGAGATTGGTCAGTACTCAATACCATATTATAGATTTTGCACAGTAACTATTCTCTGTTCTCTGTGTTGTTCAAACTCTGTATGTAAACCTGCAAGCTGACCATGTGTTTAATGGCACTACATTTGGCTCATACCAATCTAATGATTTTTTACAAACTAATCTCCGTGTTCACTTCATCTACAATCATCTCCTAGTAATAAGCAGCGCTGATTTCTCATATCTAGTCTTCCATTTGTGGTTAATAATCATTCCGTTAAAAAATGTTACCCTTGAATCCGTATAGTTATTCTCTCTCTGTTTGTGTTTTTGTGTGTGGCCTCGCTTGGTTTGAATTTTTTTTTTCATGCATAATTCAATTGAGAATGCTACATGTACTGGTTCTCAAGGTGTAGTGAAACTTGATGATGGTTTTTGTAATTGCCTGCAAGCTGTTGGATTTGTGTGTGTTAATCTCCTAGTGAATCAAGATTTGAAATTTTTGTAAACTCTTACAGAAGAAGGGCTAAACAGATGGAGAAGAGCGTCATCGCCGGCATGTGATGACCACAGTGGCATGCTTGCAAGGCGCCGACGCCATGACGTGCACCCGCCTGCTTGGTCCTCCCTGCCGCCCGGGCCAGCAGCCAAGCGGCGTACGAGCACCCCTACCCTGACCTAGCTAAGGCTGCTGCGGGGGCGGCTCCATGTCATCATCGGGTTTGTTTCTGCCATTGGGAGGTGAATACTTCAGTTCTCGGTCTATTCGAAATGTGCTTGGTTTGTGTGTTATTATCTGCTATTTAGGTATTCTATGAATTACAAGATCCAATTCCAATATTTAGAACTTCTGTTCGTGCGAGATGCATTAGAACTTTGCAAACACATAATGGTTCAGAGCCTTGTTTGGAGTAGATGATCATGTCCTGATGCAGCATAAATTGTTTCTTCAGATTTGAGCACCTGTGGGACAGAGATTGAGCGGGAGCCACTGTGCAGTTCGCCTGGCAGGTGGCGCTCTTGCCTGCGCTGACACGCCGTTCCCTCCTGCTCGAGCATCTCCGCCGCCGTGACCAACAAGCCGAGAGGCATGCGAGCACCCCTGACCTAGACGACGACCCAAGGCCGCTGCTGCTTGTCTTCATCAAGGTGGTTCTGCCATTTGAACGTAGATCCTTCATTTCCAGGCCTGTCTTAAAGAAGGTGTTGTTCTTTGTGCTTACTGCTAGTTAGATATCATGGAATCAAAAAAGCAATGAGATTCCTGTCTACTAGCTGAAGGTAGATCCTTCATTTCTAGGCCTGTCTTAAAGAAGGTGTTGTTCTTTGTGCTTACTGCTAGTTAGATATCATTCCGATTGATTTGAGAATTCTGTAAAATCTTACAGGAGAATGGCGTAACAGATGGAGAAGAGCACCATCGCCAGCATGTGCCGACCACAGCGGCACGCTTGCCCGGCGCCGACGCCACGACGTGGACCCTCCTGCTCGGGCCTCCCTGCCGCCCGGGCCAACAGCGGAGCGGCGTGCGAGTACTACTGTCCCGACCTAGCTTACGACGCAAGGCTGTTGTGGCCGCTCCATGTCAACATTGAGTATGTTTCTGCCACTTTGATTTTGTGTATCAACTCTGAACACATACTATTTTAGTAAGTTTCAGAAATTTGAGTGTCTTGATCGGCGCTTTTTGCATGTTTCAGTGTTGGTGCTGGTGCTGGTGCAGGTAAAGTGAAGCTTATGTGCCAACAGTTCCATCAGTTCTGATGCAAAAAAACAGAGATTGGTCAGTACTCAATACTGTATTATAGATTTTGCAAAGTAACTATTCTCTGTTCTATGTGTTGTTCGAACTCTGTATGTAGACCTGCAAGCTGTGGCGCTACATTTTGCTCATATCAATTTAATGATTTTACAAACTAATCTGCTTGTTCACTTTATCTGCAATCATCTCGTAGTAATAAGCACTGATGATTTCTCATATATAGTCCCATCTCGTCACTCCCATTTGTGGTTAATGATGATCATTCCGTAAGGAATGATACCGGTCAACCTGTATTGTTATATATTCTCTCTCTGCGTGTGGTCTGCTTGGTTGGACTGATCTTTTTTCATGCATGCTTCATTTGATAATACTACACGTACTGGTTCTCAAGGTGTAGTGAAACTTAATAATGGTTTTTGTAATTGCCTGCAAGCTTAAGGAGTTGTGTCTGTTAATGAATCAGATATTTCAAACTTCTATAAACTCTTACAGAAGAACAGCGCAGCAGATGGAGAAGAGCACCATCGCCGGCATGTGACGACCACAGTGGCATGCTTGACGCCATGAGGTGCACCTGTCTGCGTGGTCCTCCCCGCCACCCGGGTCAACAGCCAAGCGGCGTGCGAGCACCCCTGCCCGACCTAGCTGACGATGCAAGGCTGCTGTGGCCGCTCCATGTCATCGTCGGGTATGTTTCTGCCATAGGGAGGTGAATACTTCAGTTCTAGGTCTATTCCTAATGTGCTTGCTTTATATGTTATGATCTGCTATTCAGGTCTTCTACGAACTACAAGATAGAGTTCAAATATTCAGAGCTTCTGTTCTTGAGGGATGCATTAGAACTTTGCATATAGCCTTGTTAGGAGTGGATGATCATGTCCTGATCCAACCTGGTCATGGTTTTATTGATTTACCATGTGCAAACATTAGTAAATCTGCCACAAGCAGTAGTTTTTCTCTTAACTAAAATATGCGATTCAAACATTCATATATACCTACTGTTGGTGAGGTGCATCACTTTTTTTTTTTGCAAAGCATGTAATGGATCAAAGCTCTCCTTCTTGTAAGGATTTTGTTTATTCAACTTCATTCTAAATATGGATGAAAAGCATCATTTGTCAGATGTATATTGGACGAGATCATACACACATCTCCATGCTTTACGCAATAGTTGCTATTGTGTTACCTATATTTTTTAGAGACATTATGTATTGCTTCGCAGTCTATGCCCAGCATGTTGAGAGTTCTAATTATCTCCTTCTCGTGCATAGCATGAACCCCTTCATTATCCCTGTTCTGAACCTTTGATCCTGATTCTCATTGTTGTTTGTTTTGATGGCATTACAGGAAAGTTGGTGACTGGTTTCTCCTCATCCCGGTGTACCACGGCTCCCATGGGCCCAAAAAGTCCTCTTGTTCTTGCTGCTGCCGGCGTCCTGCTGCCCAGCATGGACGACCATGACTTCCCAACAAGCACGGCGTTGAGGTAATCTCACTCTCTCCAACCCTGGTGGTCTGGTATGGTTGTTGTAGATGGTGATCTGTGTGCATCATCAGTTCAGGAGAATTGGTTAGGGAGGAGTTTGTTTGTGTCTTGAGGTGGTGCTCTGGGTCAATGCCTTCGTGCCATGGCTGTGTGTGCGTGTTGCGCTAGCCATTGTTGATCATGATGTCCTTCTAGATATGTTTCTATGCCCCTGTGACTTACCTCATGCTGTATATAAATATGGTGCTTGTGAGGTATAGAATTTGCTACTAGTAATATTGTCTGATCTGGTACTTTTTGTATGATCAAGTCCATGCTCATGTGTATTTATTTAGTCATCTTCTTTATCCTTGCTCCAAACCTCTGATCCTGATTTTTTATTTGTCTTGATAGCGTTGCAGGCATCTTGGTGACTCTGGTTTGTCATCATCCTGGTGCACCATGTGGCTTCGATCGGCCCGAATAATACCTCTGGTTCTTGCTGTGGTCCTCCTGGCCGACAGTGGATTGCCAGGACTTACCGGCGAGTAGGGCGTCGAGGTAATCTCATTCTCTCCAACCCCGTTGGTTTATGGTATGATTGCTGCAGATGATTATGTACGGACACAAATATGTTGTGCATATGCAGTGGATGTATAAGAAATGGGTGTGCTCGATTTTTGATTTGTTTGCTGCTCATGTATAGGAAGTGCTCCTCCATGTATATTTCAGAGTAATTTCATATGAAGTGATCGTCCATGTATTGTTGATAAATTGTGTTCCTTTGCTTCACCTATCTCTGTTTGCAATGCTTATATCTATGAACCAACATTCCTGCATTAGCAAAAAAATGCAGGCATTGAACCAACGACTCTCACTTTCATCTGCTTGTGTGTCTGCTTGCAGGCCAATGATGCGACCGTGGAGCCCACCGCTGGCAGGGGTCCGGCAAGGGCTCTGGCTGTGCTGCTGCTCCTGGGCTGGCCGTAGCCTCCTGCTACTGCCAGCAAGGAGCTTCGGCAGTGTCGTCCCAGATCACGCCCTTAAGCTGCTGCTACCGGCCACAAATCCGACCTGTCACAATTGTGAATGTAGTACTCTGCACAACACGGGAGGTATGCGACAAGATTCAGAACTTACACACGTTATCTCTAGTTTGCGGAGCACACTAGTGGCTGGTATGGCTTTCGTGTGTTGTGAGTTCTGCCCTTAATAAGATAATATCTTTGCTGCTCCTGAGTTGACTGTTGTGCTGTGCTACTTTGCGTATAAGCCTATAGTTTATTTTATTGATGAGAATTGATCCCTCTTGCTATTCAATCCATCAGCTAGCTTCTAGTTGCTGTTACTTTGTGAAAAAGAAGTGAAAGATTTGCTTTCCTTCTTTCTTTCAATCCATCCTAGCACAAGTGTTGTGATGATTTGCAAGCTTCCATAGTTACCCATCTTAGGTGAAGACTTTACATTGTTTTGATAGGCCAGTTAGTCTGCTCACAGGACTTGGACAATAATACTCCTAGTGTTTGCGTGCAGTTATTTGTTACTCTGAACAAAAGAGCTGCTTGAGCATGCATGGGAGATACTGTTGGGGTTCACCTGCAACTGCTGCGGGCGTCTTCCCCGACCATGTTCCTGAGCTGCTTCTGCCGTCCACCACTCCGACTTGCTGCTGCTGGTGAGGTCTCTCTTCTCCCCCTTAATGTATTTAGCTTAATTTCGTCCTTTCTATCCTGCTGAATGTGTATGCAGTCGAAAGCATGCATGTATGGATGCAAATATGTTATGTGCATAGGTAGTGAATTTGTAGGAAATGGGTGTGGATCTTTTGATTTTTTTGTTGCTCATGCATAGGAAGTGCTCCTCCATGTATATTTCATAGTAATTTCATGGAAATGCTCCTCCATGTATTGTTGATCAATTTTTCTCCTGATGAATGTGTTAGCAGTGGAGTGGAAGGTAGAAATCTATTTACTCAATAAAAAAACTTTGATTTGTGCCTGTTTCTTGCTGCCTCACATCAGGCAGTCTCTTCTACAGATGGTGAAGATGATCCTGACTGTTAGTCGTATTGATCTGTGATGCAATAAATTGTGTTCATTTGCTTCACCAATCTCTGTTCGCAATGCTTATGTCTGTGAACCAACATTCTTGCATTCGCAGAAATGCGGCCATTGAACCAACTCTGACTCTCAGTCTCATCTCTGCTTGTATGTCCGTCTGCAGGTCAATGATGCACCCCTGCAGCCCGCCACTGAGAGTGGTCCAGCAAGGGCTCTGGCGGTCCTGCTGCTCCTGGGCTAGCAGTAGCCTCCTGCTGTCGGCAAGGGCTCCGGAGCTTCTTCAAGTGTAGTCCTGGACCACGTCTTCGAGCTGCTGCTTCTGGCCACAGCTCCAACCTGTTGCCGCCGACCACTACAACACCAGGATCTGGCACCATATGTCCGACGAGTTCCACTGCGGCGTGTGGTGCTGATGCCGGTGGATGGGATCGGCCGTGGACGACCAGGGCTTTCCTTGAGCACGTGGATGGACAGGCTCACTGGCACCACCATCAGGTAATCTCACTCTCTCCAACCATGTTGGTTTGATATGGGATCTTCACATGGTGATCTGCTGTGTGCATTATGTTATGGCAAAATGTGAGGAATAGGTTAGAGAAGAGTAATATTTCCGTCAGAAATCTTTGTAGGGAAATTTTGTGTCTTGAGGCAACTATGAATGTACTCTGCACAACACAAGAGAAGCTCTTGTTTGCGACAAGATCCATAATTTATATACGTTTTATCTAGTACTAGTGGCTGGTATGGCTTTTATGTGTTGTGCCCTTCATGTCATTGCTCCGCCTGAGTTGACTTTTGTGTTGTGCTGCTTTGCATAGTATAAGCCTGTTTTTCCTTGTTGATGACAATTGATTTCACAATTCACACCAAACGGCAAGAATAAGAAAGCAAACATACTTGCCTCTTGTTGTTCAGTCCATCAGCTAGCTTGCTGCTACTTTGTGAAAAAGAAGCGAAATGTTGCTTTCCATCTTTCTTTCAATACATCGTAGCATACATGTGTGGTGATTGACAGCTGCCGTAGTTACCCAGCCCAAGTGAAGAGCTTTTCTGATCTTAAAATGCTGAGAGAACTTTCTAACATGTTGCTTCAGTTCATATCATTGCTTCATATAGCAGCAGCCATACACTTTTAACTATCTAATTCTGGTTGAGAGGCTCTTTTGTACTTCTACATTTGTCCGTCTTAGAGCTTTTCATTAATATACATGCTTGTGTTTCTCATTCTTTTCCTTGTGTACAATACTAAGAGTTGCTAGCTGACTGTCTTATGATTTACATTGAGCCTGGACACTGGATAGTTTCAACAAAATGCTGCCCAAGATGGTTTCTGTTGACGCATGTGCTGTAACCCATAAACCGTTGCCTACTTGTTGTCTTTGTTTAGTTGATCAATTAGTATATGCTTCAGTGCAATGAAACGCATATTCTTTTGGGTTCTCGAAAAAGTATCGACATATTCATAGTGTATGCCTAATTTCTCACTTTTGTGTTTAAATAATTTATCCATGTGTGAGTAGTGCCTTGTGTAAGTGTCCAATGTGAATTCTGTAGTTGAGTTGTACTTTTCTTCTTACAGGCAATACAGAACTTGATGAATGTATTTTCATGAGCCTTGCGAGTATCTGATACCAGTGGATAAATAGGTATGTGATACGAGTTCCGTTGCGGCGAATGCGGCGTGGTGTGCGGATGTTGGTGGAGAGGACTCTAGCTTCCGCTGCTCGGCCATGGACGACCAAGGCTTCCATGAGCACGCGGATGGACAGGCTCGCTGGCATCACCATCATGTAGGTAATCTCACCCTCTCCAGCCCTAGTGGTTTGGTATTGTTGCTTCACATGGTGATCTGTTGTGTGCATTATGTTCTGGATAAATGCGAGGAATAGGTTTGGGAAGAGTGAGAATTCCGTCAGAAATCTTGATAGAATTTTATTGTGTCTACAGGCAAGTGTGAATGTATTCTTGGTACAACATAAGATGTCTGCGACAAGATCCAGAATTTACACACGCTTTCTCTAGTTTGCGGAGCACACTAGTGGCTGGCATGGCTGTTGTGTGTTTTGAGTTGTGCCCTTCATATCTTTGCTTCCCCTGAGTTGACTATTGTGCTGTGCTGCTTTGCATAGTTTCCTTGTTGATGACAACTGATTCCTCCTGCTATTCAATCCATCATCTAGCTTCTAGATGCTGCTACTTTGTGAATAAGAAGTGCAAGGTTGCTTTCCTTCTTTCTATCCATCCTAGGACATGTGTTGTGATGATTGCAAGCTTCCGTAGTTACCCATCCCAAGTGAAGAGCTTTGTCTGATCTTAAAATGCTGAGAAAACTTGCTAACATGTGGCTTCATTTCATTATCATTGCTTCATATAAGAGCTACCATACACTTTAAGACTATCAAAATTCTTGTAGGTGTTACTAGAACAAATATATGATCAGTAATGCAGGCAGGTATTTTCCTCTCGTGTCACTGGCTCCGCTGCTATTGTAGCTGAGCTGGCCGTGGCCTCTCGCGCGCGGTGGTAGGCTTGGTCGCACCCCGGCTTGGAGTACCTCCTCGGTTCCCGAACGACGGCGAGAGGTGTATCGCGACGAGGAGTGCCTCCTAAGCTACTTTGACCGGGCGGCCAGGGCTTCCCCACACAACAGCCACGTGCTTGCTGCCTTCTTGAAGATGGCGTCTGACCCAAGACAGTGACAGCGATGAGCTACACAGGGTTAGCCGCCGCTGGTGCTCACTCGTCCATGGATTGGGAGACGAGCTGCTGCTTTGTCACTGAAGCTGAAGGTGATAGGAGCTCGTGTGGATCTTGTTTCAGTATTGGAGTAGATCCATAATAATTGTATCAACTCGTCGTAGCCTAATCCAGCTTATGTGTACTGCTTGGTTGATGTAGTGAACATTAAGATACCTGTCATTTCAAGTTTCATATCGCTATGATCTTGTAATATCATTGAAAAGAGTGTTTTGCTTCAAATGATTTATAGACAGGCATCAGTTGATCTGAACCAACCAAATTGGAAGAAATGCATGTTTAGTGAAGGAGCAATATAAGAGGGGTGTGTGTTTTCTTCAGGTTATACTCGCGGTTGTTTGCTAATACTCCCTCGGTCATAAAATAAGTGTTGAGAATATGGATGTATCTATCATGAATACACATGTATTTTACTACTAGATAAATCCATATTCTTGCTAGAAATATCCGTATTTGCAACACTTATTTCCGGATGGGGGGAGTAGCAATATCGTCATGATCTATCAGAGTGGTCTTTTGTATGAGTAGAGAAGTATAGGGAGAGATTGGGTTGTCCCCAGTGAAGAATAGGTCAATAATCACCATAACTACTCGCTAGAAAGTAGCCAAACAACCGATCGAGAGTTACGTTCCAAAATCGTGGCGCTTCTGTGGCATCGACGACGCAAGAAAAGGCACCGAACGCTTCGTCTTTTTTCCCTTGTACGGGGTTGATTGCAGAGGACAGTTTTGCACCGATCGATCCTTTGCATCGAGCGTTGGGAAGGTTGACGCTTGATGATTTCCTAATTTGACATTCTTTTTTTCCCCTCCATTAGAGGCAGCATAAGCGCCTGGCGCTGTGGATGCTCTAAGGAAACCAATCACTGTCAAAGGAAAAATAGGAAACTAATCACGGGATTTTAGTCAACAGAATAACTAACAGAATGAAACTTATTGTGATTCCTTACTACGAAATTAAAATCCCATAAAGTAACGGTACTACTCATTCTGCTTCCTATTACAATAAAATTACGGATGATTTTCGGGGAAAGTGATCGCTAACCGTGGCGGGTAAAAATCCCGTTTTTAAAGGAAAGTAATTATACCTCGCGCTTGCTTGTTACACCCGCATTAACAGGGCTTGAAATCTTCCCACCCTACCTCTCGTGCAAGCTGTTTCAGAATAAGTATAATGACGTCGCCGTTCCGCGTGATGACCCATCCTAGCGGTTCATTCCTTACATACTCACTCCGTTTCAAATTAATTGACACACATTTGTCTAGATATGGATGCATCTTAGATACTAAACAAGTAGTATAGATACATCCATATTTATATAAATGTAAGTCAACTAATTTGAAACGGAGCGAGTACATGGCTCAACAATCAATCAACGAAAGGAAGAGATACTACCGAAACTAGCAGCGCTCCTTTATTATTTTCTTCCCAAAACGTACGGACTCTGTAAATACAAGTCGCTCGTTTTTCCTCTTAAAACGTACCTACTCTCAAAAGAAAAAGAAAAATGAAGTCCGTCAAACGAGCCGAAATGAACGCCAAAGATGATGAGTAGTAGCAGCGGAGGAAGTTTTGAAAGGAAGCGTTGATCCCTCCCTGGTCGATTTGCAGAGGAAATAAGTAATCAAGTCGTTGATCCCTTCCCTCTGTTAGTTACTGCGTGCGACATGCAAGCAAATCAGGCGAGTAATTAATGCATTCAGCCACGTCACCGATCCGCGTGATGCCCATCCTAGCTAGTGGTTCGTTTTCCTTACGCGCATGGCTCAACAATCAATCAACGAAAGGAAAGGAAGAGATACGGCCGAAACTAGCGGCGCTAGCTCCTTCATTATTATTTTTTTGTTCCCGCCCGGAATACCGTCTCTTTTGGTTGAAATTTCAAAATCTCTTGCCGCCATCCACCAGCAGCCCTCTCCAGACCCCATAAATAAGAGGGCACCTCCACGAGAGCCGCGTGCGAGTTGCGCGTGTGACTTGTGACTTGTGACTTGTGACTTTGGCGTGGCGGGTGCGGGCACCGGGCGAGATGGATCTACCTAGGTAGGCGAGGTGTGTCCTCCTCTTGTCATGGCCATGTATTCCAGGAAAAGGCACTGGATAATTGTATTGAGACCCTTGTGGTTAAGTTACTGGATGCAACCAAAGATGCTGCCTTGAAGGTAATACTACACTGGGAGCGTTCTTTTTTGGGCTAACATGTAAAGTTACCCTCTCAATCCTTTATGTCATTGTCATTGCAGGTTGTAAATCAGGCTCATATCTGTCTGACAACCGTGGTTACTCAGTTTGATCCATTGAGATGCCTTCGGGTAAGATTCTTTCGTATGTTATCTAATTTTATGGATACTCTTAGCTAGGACTGTAAATGATAGATGCCTTGGACAACCTGTTGCTGTTACTTTTGTTTTATTTTTTCCTTTTTCATAGTTGTTGGTATCTAATGTTTTTTCATTTAAATACGCAGGCAACTACAGAGATCAGCTAATATGTATGAAGACCTCATAAAGTGTTGCATAGCAGATGCAACTAGTGAGGTATTTACACGTCTCCCTTTTTTTTTGGTGTCTTCGATGAGTATAAAGGCATATTTACAGTTCTTTGCCATTTTTGTGGGAGAGATACAGGTTGACATTTGGTTACAAAGCCATCTTGTGCTAGAATTGGGCACATTTTTTAAATAATGAAAAATGTCCATGCACCTAGTATCTTTTTTCTAAAGCAACTGCCTGTAGTATCTTTGTGTTATTATACACTGAACTGAAATGAAAAAAGGGAAAGTGTGCACTCTAAGCTATGTTCTTGTTGCAGATGTCATTTTCGAAAATGTTCTGTTTTCTAATCTACTTTAAAAAATCTGTTTTATTATTTGGTCATAGCCTCTAAGCATTTTTCTCAATGTGAAGGTCCGATCGGGTGCTAGAGCATGCTACAGGATATTCTCCAGGATTTGGCCTGAGCGTTCTCATCAACTCTTCTCATCATTTGAACCATCAAGGCATAAAGTATATACTCAAATCTATCTGACATTTTCCTAATTATTCATATGATTTGACCCTATTTGTGAATTTTTGTAGATGATAAATGATGATGATGCTGAGACAAATCAAAAACAGCTTTCTCCAACAGAAAGAGTTTCAACTGCAATGGACAAAGTTGTCAAGGTTGATTCCGCTACATCGTTTTCTTCTGGAGACCTGCAACCAGCACTGGTGAAAATATCTCTTAAGAATGATGATACGATCTCTGAAAGTTCAGCTATTGGAAGTTCATTCGAAGATACGAGCAGATCTGGAAAAGAAATAATTCTAGATCAAGACCCTGTTATATGGGATTCAGGTATATGTCATGGGAAATTACATGTTTATTTCTTCTTCTTTCTCAATTGGGAATACTCGGTTTGATTGGTCAACTTGCTGAATTCAGACCATAATGCAGGTATCAGTTCATCATCCTGTGATTTGCCCTCTGCCACTGCATTTGAACCAACTCCAGACATTTTATCGTCAGAAGCAACCGATGTAGCAACTTTCCAAGACAAGGCTGAGTGCAGGCCAAATGCTGAACAGATAACTTCTTGTAAAGTTCAAGCATCAGGGGGTCCTTCTCAGCTGTTGAGCCTTTCACCTTCCGCTAGTTTAGAAGATTCAGAAAACTTGCTAAACAAAATTCCTGTTAAAGCAAACTCTGATGGAAGCTCAGGTGGAAAATTAAGGACTCAGCAAGTGGAGAGGCACCGCGTTGGAACTCCTTGCAAGGGTGCAGTTCATAAGGAGCCAAAGAATAACTACACTACAAACTTCCGGCGACCACTCTTGAGTAAGCAGATGACCAACTGGTTTTATGGAAGTACAAGAGGTGATCTAGACAGTAAACAACTCATTCTGGGTGAGATGGTCAATAGCATGGATGTGCCCTCCTCTCTCACAGGGACACTATCTTTAGGTCTTAACCCAAAGTCAGATTGGATGATGAGGGTATATGCATTCAATTTCTTACAGCAGACTTTGCTAGAGCAAGCACCAAAAGGTATTCAGGAAGTTGCACAGAATTTTGAGAAGGTTATGAGGTTTGTTAGCCGTTACTTGAATGATCCGCATCACAAAGTGGCTCATGCTGCTCTCTCATCACTTGCTGAGATCATGCCAGTTTTCAAGAAGCCTCTCGAGCATTATCTGGACCAGATGCTGCCCCATGTTTTCTCTCGTTTAAATGACCCGAAGGGATCAATCAAGAAGCAGTGCTTACAAGTTCTGACACTTGCATGTGAAAGTTTTTCCATTGATTCTCTCTTACCTGCTCTACTTCGTTCACTGGATGAGCAGAAATCTCCCAAGTCAAGACTGGCAGTTCTTGAGTTTGCGAAATCCTCTTTTGCGAAATGCACAATCGATTCCGATATCAGTTCTAGCAGCAGTTTTCTTAAGCCATGGCTTGGAAAGCTAACCCTTTTGTTTAAGGATAGGAACAGCAAGGTGAAAGAGGCTGCAGTGATTGGTTTATCTTCAATCTATTCCCACTATGATCCTGCATCCATGCTAAGCTTTTTGGTTAGCTTGCCAATGGAAGAACAAAAGCGACTTACACGGGCAATGAAGCAGCTAATCCCTATGCTAGGGAGTGACTTGGAAGAGTTCTTGCAGCAAAAGAGACATAGACAGAAGGTGCCAAATTTTGATCGCTTCACTGCTACAGATCCTCATCCCAGGAGTTCTGCTGGAAAGCAAAATAAATGCCAGAAGCACGATGCATATCAAATGAATTATGATAGAGATGAGGATGCGTTCAGCTCAGCATTCCAGTATGTCCCGAATTCTCCTTTGAAAGTCCATGGTCGCCACCGTGCTGGGAAGATTGAACCTGAACCCTTTGAAAGTTTTGACTCACAAAGTAAGGCCATTAATAACGAAAATATTTGGTTTACACGTGGGTAATCTAGCATGCCGCCACGACGACATGCTCCTCCCTGAGGATCTCGAGTAATTTTGGCCGCATACTCCCGCTTTGGTCGTCGATGCCATGGCCTCCGTGCATCCCCGGGACCGTCGACCACCCCGTTGAGATCACGCTTCCTCGTTCTTGCGCCTTCGATTCCCGCGTGGTGCTCCGGCCGGTGTGTGTCGCCGTATGTACGTATGTGTAGGCCCTTCATGCATGTATTGGTGGTGAAGATTAAGTGCTGAAGGAGTAGTAGTTAGCAGTCGACGCGCGGGAATGGATCATGGTTGAATGGTCGAGAGACTATCGATGGGACCCAACTGGATACAATGATCAAAATCAGGCTTGATGCAATGCGTTCATGTAAGCTGGGTTGGTTTGCTTTTGTATTAGTTGAGTCCTAGGTTGTAAGAGACTAGGTTAGTTAGCTATTGTTTTCCAGCGCAAAAAAAAAAAAAAGCTACGTTGATTAGTTTTTTTTTTTTTTGCGAAACACAGTACAACGCAAGCGCTCATATACACGCGCACACACTCACCCCTATGAACGCACGCACGCACACCCTACCCCTATGAGCACCTCCGAGAGACTGAGCCGGCGGGTCGAGTCTTGAGATTGACGAAGTCACCACGGGCGCCTCGCTGTCGACGGGAACGTCGCCTCCCACTGAAGAATATTCCGCCTTAAATGAGAAACACCAGCGTCAAACCTGGGGTTTGAACTCTGGTGGGCTGGGGGTACAACCACCCACCTAACCATCTTGCCACAGGCAAGTTCTCAGCTACGTTGATTAGTTGGACCGGCTGGCGACCGGCTGGCGTGCATGCATCCATAAGCACGTGCGTTGATTAGTTGGATCGTAAGTGTAGTACGAGTAGTATTTACTAGTATTTAGCAGCTAGCCAGCATGCTAATACGCGGCGTCCAGCTTGTGGATTCCGGCTGCGAGACCGCGCGGGGATGGATTCGCTCGAAAGAACTCGTACGCGCGTTTCCGAAACCATCGGCGCATGCATGTGTGTCAGTGTGTGTACGTATCTGAAATATAGTGCTTTTCGAAAGAAAGATCGTCTGTTCATCAAATTCAGTCCCGAGCAGGGTAACGTTAGATTCTAGGGTATGCTCTTCGAGGTTCCATCCGTAGAAATAAAAAGACGGGCAGCCGAAAGGAGTTGTCAATATCGTCGGCGGCGGTTACTCGCGGTGGAAGCTCCGATCACTAAGAAATCTCAGGTGGGTTGGAGAAGAGTGTCGGGCGCCGATCATAGGGTCGTACAAACACAGGTCGCAGCGACGGTCGGAGTTGTATAGAGGCGGGTTTAAAAAAGTATGTTCGAGTAGAAATGGGCCTTCTCGGATGCCTTCATATCCCCGGTGGTCGAAAAAATGGTTGTCGGTCTCCTTCCACTCCTCGCCGTTGTTGCCCTAGGTCGTTCAAACACTAGGCTGGGTATATGAAAATGTACATATCCAAAAATATATTACGTAGTCTTTTTATCATATGACCTGACCGAGGACAAGAAATATCCATATAAAAAATCGGATTCCAAACTCGACAAATTCCTAATCACCACGTCGACTATGTCAATATGTGGCCATCCTCTCAGAGGCCTCCTTCGGCGGCGATGCATGTGTGAATGACACGCCGGCTACCCAGTGATGTTCGAGGATACATACCTACCTCCGCCATGGCAAGGCGACGAGGATACCAAGTCAATTCTAGAGGATATCGAAGAGGTTAGACGTCGAGGGGGCTAGGTGGTGGACCTGCATGTGGAGCAGCTAGCTAGTTAACATGCGCGGGGCTTGCTCGTATTCACGGAGGCAAAGACGGCGGGAGACGATGGCAAAGTTGGCGTGTTGAGGTGGTTCAGGGCTCCCACAAAGTTGTTGGTCTGGCGCGGACGCGAGGTGCTGACCGACATGGCTTCTTCTGTTGGCGGAACATTCAATCATGCATAATCTAAATATTTTATTCTTGCCTATGTGAGATTTTTTATTATAATTATTTTCCCCAAATAATTATTATATGCACAATACATTATTACAAAGAAAACGATTATATTTGATGTTCAAAAATACACTCTCTATTATTTCATGTGCTCTATTTTTCATTAAAGGAAGTGATCTACACTTTAATGTTAGTATTACTTACACAATAAATATTGGCCATCAAAGCTACCCGATTAATATTTTTTAGTAGCCACAAAACGTTATCGCACAAGAGACCATTACACACTAACTCAGACTAGTCACAATGGGAGTAACTTGAGGAGTAACATCAATGCCACGTAGGCAAAAAATCTGATGTGGCGGGTCATTAATGAGGAGAGAGATGGTTGTGGTAACTAGCTATGTTACCGTAACATCATACATTTCAAGGCAAGATGAGTGTATAACCTATTAAATATGACACTACACACATGTTACTCCCCACTATGGAGGTAGTAACTTAAAGTAGTAACATATGCATGTTACTAGTCTAAGTTACTCCCCATTGTGAGCAGCCTCAACGGCCTCTTGTGGACTCGCAACGAGAGGCAGCAGAGCTCAGTTGTGTGAGTCTCAATGACGCAATGGTGTGTGGTGGGGGGGGGGGGGGGATGACGAGGGTCTCCTTGGATGAGCACGAGAGGCGTCCAAAGCTTATCGAATGACAATGGCGCAGCTGGGCTCGGGCATACGCCATGAGCCTCTTCAGTTGAAAGGGGCACTTTTATATGGACCATGGCCAAGTTTTAGATATTGATTTTGCATTTTAGTCTTTTTTTAATGTGAAAAATCATCTACACAAAAAATGACCATGCATGTCTTCTCTGAGAATGACCATATAAGAAAATCATTTATGAGTACATAAGGTAACATTCATGCATGCATGACTAGGTGACCCATGCATGTTATAAAGTCTCATGCACATTTACATGGAATTCATGGAAACACATTTTACACAACCACCTAGCCATCTCGGTTCATGTGCATATGGGTCCCAAAAACGGGCGGGAAAAGGCCAGAAAAAAACGGTGTGCTATAACCCTATGAAATGGGTAGAAAAATGCTAATCCACATGTGAGCGTCTTTGTGTTCCACTTTTAACTAGTGTGTCTTGTAACAAGCAAATTGAATTAGTTGTTTATACCTCGTCAACTTTACTCTGTTGAGTAACAAGCAAATTATTTGGGGAGCAAGAGCATATTTTCATCCACACTTGAGCATAGATTCATGTTCCACTTTGAAATAGCATGTCCAGTATGAAAAACATTTGTTATTTGTCACATTATCACGCACAGAAATATCCAGAAGATATTGTCTAGAGTAACACCCTTGTGCACATCGTGGTGGCCGGCAATGGAGCATAAGCTATAGGGTCATGGTAGCCTCACATGCACGACCGACGACCACACGGACAACATTGAGCTCTCAAGAACCGGGCATCCGGCGGTGCTCAGCTCAATGTGTAGGAGGTCCCCTCAGTCATTCTTTTTCGCTGGAGAGGCCGCAATCAAGTCCCACGGGAGTTCTCAAGATTTCTGCCAAGAACCCTATGACCATGGGGATTCCGCGAAGAGGCCTCTAGAATGCTTCGAATTTATGCAGATGGCCATGGGATAATGGGTATCACTTGAAAATGTCCCAAACTTTTTTCAGAAACCGCATGAAAAGCATGGAAAAGACACATAGAAATGGCCATAATTTTGGGGAAATCAGAAGAAGGCGAGGAAAAATGGCCGTGATGTATGGTACGTGAGCACACTCATGCATGCACGTACGACTAAACTATCTCGAATTAACTAACCATGCAAGCGATCTAGACTAACAACGATATATAGTACTTTACACAACACATGGAGTTTACTAGTTGAAGGTCGATCGTGTCAACTCCGTACTACAGTAGCTAGCTTCTCTTTGGCCGCGCGCGACTACCAAGCAACCCCGGCCCGACATGCCTTGCCATGGCGCGCTGCTGAATCTGCAATCGCAGTACTGTACGTCGCCGTGATCGGCTGGGACACGCACACCTGCGACACCAATGGCCTCACTGTGCACGCATACGCCGCCCGTTAGATGAAATGGAATGCCGCTCGTCGCCTGGAGCGTCCACGTCGGCGCTCTGCAGGTGTTCGACGGAATGCTCAGCGCTTGACTGTGGGTCACATATCTCCTCGGCCGTCGCACTCAAAGATAGGATGCACTGCATCCTTGCAGCGCGAGCCGGAAGCTGGCGACGACGTCGGACTTAATGGCGGCGGCGCCGATGCTGCCGCAAGCCCGACCTGTCCGGCACGTGTGTGACCCAACGATGATCGATCGTGGAACCTACGACTTTTATTTTTACTGTGGACGAAATCGAGTGATGGAGGAGTGCTGGGCTTAAGCCTGGGCACAGTTTGGTCCGAAACTGGCCAAACCGTTAGCCCGCACCGCACCGCACCAGAATCAGTGGTTTCTACCGGTATGACCGGTTTCAAGATTCAGACCGCATAAGAAAAACCTTATGCTGGTTTGAGACGGTCTAGCCAGTTTCAACCGTCCCCAATCAGTGCTGGGATCCCAGGCTGGTGAATGAGACAACGCGAGCGCCCTGCGGGCCATCCAGTTCGCGGGCGACCGGACCAGCAGCGGCAACGCGCCAGCTCCTCCGCCACCAGCCGCAACACGCCTACAATCGTCGCCTTCGAGAGGCTGTACGGGAGCGCGGCGATCCGGACGAGCATGCCCGTGGTGCTCCCCGCCAAGGTCGACGGCGGCCATGGCGCCGGCACCGCGGACCCGGAGATGCCGTCGTTGCTGTAGAGCTGTCCAGCCGGCCGTCGCCCGCGGCACGCTTGACGCCAGCCACCGTGGACCGCGTGATGGCCGCCATGATGCGGTCGAAGTCGGTGAGTTCGACGACGGCCATGGCGCCGGCGCCGCGGACCCGGAGATGCCGGCGTTGCTGTAGAGGCTGTCCAGCTGGCCGTGGCGCGCGACGGTGAGGTCTACCGTGGCCGCGATCATCTGCGCCTCATCGGTGACGTCGCAGCAGGTGTCGGTCGTGCGCCGTTCTGGATCATGAACTCGACGGCCGATGCCGCTGGCCGAGCCGGTGATGACGGGCACCTTGCCGGCTAACCTCTGCCAGTTCGACGCCGCGGACAAGTCACGTAACAAGATTCCCGCAGCAATCGTTCTACGGTGCCAAACCATTGAAACCGTGAAACCAGACCGAACCAACCCGCGTATACGCCCGCCACCGACGCGTCTAAACCAACCTAGATCGACCAATCAAAACCAGGAAATATTTTGCCGGTTTGACAAACCAGTTAAAACCAGCTAAACCCGTGTTTGCACAGGCTTAGATGGGCTAGGATGACAAGATCACATCACACTAGCATGCACAGATCGCACGACTTATATTCCCTGGAGTAGTCCTTTACCACGTGTACCCAAGCAAGGCAATATGCATGCTGCATGCATGTCTCATTACACACTCATATTTAAATCAATTCGCAGTCACCACCAACCCATATCCTCTTGTCGATGGCAACGACAATTTCCTATTACCCTCCTGATTGTCTTATTGACAATGTTGATGATGCCCCACCACCACCGAACTCCTCTTGCGACCACACCAACAATTTCCCTCCACAACCAATCTCATCTAGCCGACACAACCGCGTTGTGATCAATGATGATATACCCATCATGCCTGTATATATTGACTATCGTCTTTGTGTCAAATCAAGATATATATATACCTGCCATTTCATGCGCCGACACATGGCCACACGTTATAAAGACCCTTGTTTTATGCTAGGAGATATAAGTTGCAAATTTCGTTGTGACACATTACCATTTTATTTCATGTGTCATTTCATTGTCAGACGATATTATCCTATGCTTGGAGACGACTATCGTTTATCATGCCATTTCGTTGTCACACATTATCATTTTGTAGCTATCATTTCATGTGACGTCTTGTCGTCGAGGTTTCATATTAGTTTACCCGGATGTCCAGAGACTTCATGATCAATCCTTTTTTGTGCGTCGTAACTCTTGCATACGAGTTTCGATCGAGCCGATTTTGTGTCGTCTGAAATAACACGTGGAGTTACGATTTCTGAGGCTTTGTGGTATTTTGGATTTACTGTTTCGCCATACACATGCAATAGGCCGTATAGATTGCCTCCTTCGCTCGAGGCCCAATGCAATTGCTTCTAGGCAATGCAGTTGAGATGGTGCAACTTCGAGGTTGGGGTCGGACGTCGTCATACCCCTACAGATCTCCTTTTGGTCATTCGTTTGGATCTTTCTACCCTTGCACTCGTGCTCGGGGGGTCTCGCTCGACGATTCCTTCTTCGGGGTCTCGCTCGACTAATCGTTGTCGTGGTGTCGACGAGAGGGGCGCCAGTCTTGATAGCCACGGACTCTCGTCAACCAATTTGTCGACCAGTGTGGCGATCCTTTGTGCGTACCTCGTGCGTGTCGCTCGATCTTCGGCATGGAATTTTGCCGTCACGATAATTAATGTCGAATTTTATTAATCTGGTCGTCGCTACCGACGTGGTAACACCTTGATCCTGCTATGATTATACCGGACCTAGCGAGCGGACCATTCGAGTCCTTGACTATGTGAAGATTGTCTCGAGAAAAAGAGTGCGTGGTCGTATGGCAATAAGAAATGAATAGTAGTACTATGTGAGATTTGTTTTTACCAAGTGAAAAGAAACTAGATGGCTTTTGGTGGACTTTGGGTTGAGCTAGCGGGAAAATCTTGCATGTACATGTAGGACGTAGCTTAGACAAATTACTACGAAAGATACGATCGATCCTTTGCCAAAAAAGAAAAGATAAAAAAAATTATGATGGATCCGGACCCATGCGTATAGCGACGATTGGTAGATCAGCCAATCGCATCACAGGAAGCCTCCCCCATGCGTATAGGGACCAAACGAAACTGCGCCTCCCTGATCTCGCGCGGCGAAAATTTTGGGCGCAAAAAAGGCAGCAAATTTCTGCTCTCTTGCATCCCTTATCTCCTCCTCTCCCTTCGCAGCAAATTTCCGCCGCCACCGTCGCCCTCGACTCCTCGCGCCGCGCGCTCACCACCTCCTCCTCCACCGACCACATCGTCGATTCCCTGCCCCGAAGAACCCTAGCCGCGCGGGATTCCTGCTCGCCCCCTGCGGCGCTGTGCTCTGATCTGATCTGATTCGGCGTTCTCGACCTCTTCTCCGACTGGTGGCTGCTCCCTGGATGGCGGCTGCGGGCTCCCGATTCCGCCTCTCGGTATCGGCCTCGCCGCTCACCACCGGCGCAGCTAGCCACGGACGGGAGGAGTGGGACGGGCTGGACGAAAAAGTAAGCGCCTTTCTCTCCTTTTCCCTCCCCCTGACCTGCTGGGCTCGGATGAATTTTTCTCGGCTCACCTTCTTGTGTGGATTCAGATCTGGTCATTTCTTATCATGTATTGTACGTAGTAATAAGCAGTTCTGATTTCTCATATCCAATCCCATCTCGACCCTTCCATTTGTGGTTAACGGTTATAATTCCGTTAAAAAATGTCACCGATAAATCTGTGTAGTTATTCCCTCTCTCTGCGTGTCTCTGTGGCCTTGCTTGGTTCGATCCATTTTTTCATGCACGCTTCATTTCAGAATGCTACAAATGTACTGGTTCTCAAGGTGTAGTGAAACTTAACTATGTTTTTTAATTGCTTGCGAGCCGATTGGTTTTGTGTGTGAATGTCCTAGCCAGTGAATCAGATATTTGAGATTTCTGCAAAATCTTACAGGAGAAGGGCGTAGCAGATGGAGAAGAGCACCATCGCCGGCATGTGGCGACCACAACGGCACGCTTGCCTGGCGCCGACGCCACGACGTGCACCCTCCTGCTCGGGCCTCCCTGCCGCCCGGGCCAACAACGGAGCGGCGTGTGAGCACAACTGTCCGGACATAGCTGATGACGCAAGGCTTCGGTGGCCGCTCCGTGTCATCATCAAGTATGTTTCTGCCACTTTGAGTATGTGTATCAACTCTGAAACATACTATTTTAGTTAGTTTCAGAAATTTGAGTGTCCTGATTGGCGGCGCTTTTTGCATGTTTCAGTGTTGGTGCTGGTAAAGTGAAGCTTATGTGCCAACAGTTCCATCAGTTCTGATGCAAAACACAGAGATTGGTCAGTACTCAATACCATATTATAGATTTTGCACAGTAACTATTCTCTGTTCTCTGTGTTGTTCAAACTCTGTATGTAAACCTGCAAGCTGACCATGTGTTTAATGGCACTACATTTGGCTCATACCAATCTAATGATTTTTTACAAACTAATCTCCGTGTTCACTTCATCTACAATCATCTCCTAGTAATAAGCAGCGCTGATTTCTCATATCTAGTCTTCCATTTGTGGTTAATAATCATTCCGTTAAAAAATGTTACCCTTGAATCCGTATAGTTATTCTCTCTCTGTTTGTGTTTTTGTGTGTGGCCTCGCTTGGTTTGAATTTTTTTTTTCATGCATAATTCAATTGAGAATGCTACATGTACTGGTTCTCAAGGTGTAGTGAAACTTGATGATGGTTTTTGTAATTGCCTGCAAGCTGTTGGATTTGTGTGTGTTAATCTCCTAGTGAATCAAGATTTGAAATTTTTGTAAACTCTTACAGAAGAAGGGCTAAACAGATGGAGAAGAGCGTCATCGCCGGCATGTGATGACCACAGTGGCATGCTTGCAAGGCGCCGACGCCATGACGTGCACCCGCCTGCTTGGTCCTCCCTGCCGCCCGGGCCAGCAGCCAAGCGGCGTACGAGCACCCCTACCCTGACCTAGCTAAGGCTGCTGCGGGGGCGGCTCCATGTCATCATCGGGTTTGTTTCTGCCATTGGGAGGTGAATACTTCAGTTCTCGGTCTATTCGAAATGTGCTTGGTTTGTGTGTTATTATCTGCTATTTAGGTATTCTATGAATTACAAGATCCAATTCCAATATTTAGAACTTCTGTTCGTGCGAGATGCATTAGAACTTTGCAAACACATAATGGTTCAGAGCCTTGTTTGGAGTAGATGATCATGTCCTGATGCAGCATAAATTGTTTCTTCAGATTTGAGCACCTGTGGGACAGAGATTGAGCGGGAGCCACTGTGCAGTTCGCCTGGCAGGTGGCGCTCTTGCCTGCGCTGACACGCCGTTCCCTCCTGCTCGAGCATCTCCGCCGCCGTGACCAACAAGCCGAGAGGCATGCGAGCACCCCTGACCTAGACGACGACCCAAGGCCGCTGCTGCTTGTCTTCATCAAGGTGGTTCTGCCATTTGAACGTAGATCCTTCATTTCCAGGCCTGTCTTAAAGAAGGTGTTGTTCTTTGTGCTTACTGCTAGTTAGATATCATGGAATCAAAAAAGCAATGAGATTCCTGTCTACTAGCTGAAGGTAGATCCTTCATTTCTAGGCCTGTCTTAAAGAAGGTGTTGTTCTTTGTGCTTACTGCTAGTTAGATATCATTCCGATTGATTTGAGAATTCTGTAAAATCTTACAGGAGAATGGCGTAACAGATGGAGAAGAGCACCATCGCCAGCATGTGCCGACCACAGCGGCACGCTTGCCCGGCGCCGACGCCACGACGTGGACCCTCCTGCTCGGGCCTCCCTGCCGCCCGGGCCAACAGCGGAGCGGCGTGCGAGTACTACTGTCCCGACCTAGCTTACGACGCAAGGCTGTTGTGGCCGCTCCATGTCAACATTGAGTATGTTTCTGCCACTTTGATTTTGTGTATCAACTCTGAACACATACTATTTTAGTAAGTTTCAGAAATTTGAGTGTCTTGATCGGCGCTTTTTGCATGTTTCAGTGTTGGTGCTGGTGCTGGTGCAGGTAAAGTGAAGCTTATGTGCCAACAGTTCCATCAGTTCTGATGCAAAAAAACAGAGATTGGTCAGTACTCAATACTGTATTATAGATTTTGCAAAGTAACTATTCTCTGTTCTATGTGTTGTTCGAACTCTGTATGTAGACCTGCAAGCTGTGGCGCTACATTTTGCTCATATCAATTTAATGATTTTACAAACTAATCTGCTTGTTCACTTTATCTGCAATCATCTCGTAGTAATAAGCACTGATGATTTCTCATATATAGTCCCATCTCGTCACTCCCATTTGTGGTTAATGATGATCATTCCGTAAGGAATGATACCGGTCAACCTGTATTGTTATATATTCTCTCTCTGCGTGTGGTCTGCTTGGTTGGACTGATCTTTTTTCATGCATGCTTCATTTGATAATACTACACGTACTGGTTCTCAAGGTGTAGTGAAACTTAATAATGGTTTTTGTAATTGCCTGCAAGCTTAAGGAGTTGTGTCTGTTAATGAATCAGATATTTCAAACTTCTATAAACTCTTACAGAAGAACAGCGCAGCAGATGGAGAAGAGCACCATCGCCGGCATGTGACGACCACAGTGGCATGCTTGACGCCATGAGGTGCACCTGTCTGCGTGGTCCTCCCCGCCACCCGGGTCAACAGCCAAGCGGCGTGCGAGCACCCCTGCCCGACCTAGCTGACGATGCAAGGCTGCTGTGGCCGCTCCATGTCATCGTCGGGTATGTTTCTGCCATAGGGAGGTGAATACTTCAGTTCTAGGTCTATTCCTAATGTGCTTGCTTTATATGTTATGATCTGCTATTCAGGTCTTCTACGAACTACAAGATAGAGTTCAAATATTCAGAGCTTCTGTTCTTGAGGGATGCATTAGAACTTTGCATATAGCCTTGTTAGGAGTGGATGATCATGTCCTGATCCAACCTGGTCATGGTTTTATTGATTTACCATGTGCAAACATTAGTAAATCTGCCACAAGCAGTAGTTTTTCTCTTAACTAAAATATGCGATTCAAACATTCATATATACCTACTGTTGGTGAGGTGCATCACTTTTTTTTTTTGCAAAGCATGTAATGGATCAAAGCTCTCCTTCTTGTAAGGATTTTGTTTATTCAACTTCATTCTAAATATGGATGAAAAGCATCATTTGTCAGATGTATATTGGACGAGATCATACACACATCTCCATGCTTTACGCAATAGTTGCTATTGTGTTACCTATATTTTTTAGAGACATTATGTATTGCTTCGCAGTCTATGCCCAGCATGTTGAGAGTTCTAATTATCTCCTTCTCGTGCATAGCATGAACCCCTTCATTATCCCTGTTCTGAACCTTTGATCCTGATTCTCATTGTTGTTTGTTTTGATGGCATTACAGGAAAGTTGGTGACTGGTTTCTCCTCATCCCGGTGTACCACGGCTCCCATGGGCCCAAAAAGTCCTCTTGTTCTTGCTGCTGCCGGCGTCCTGCTGCCCAGCATGGACGACCATGACTTCCCAACAAGCACGGCGTTGAGGTAATCTCACTCTCTCCAACCCTGGTGGTCTGGTATGGTTGTTGTAGATGGTGATCTGTGTGCATCATCAGTTCAGGAGAATTGGTTAGGGAGGAGTTTGTTTGTGTCTTGAGGTGGTGCTCTGGGTCAATGCCTTCGTGCCATGGCTGTGTGTGCGTGTTGCGCTAGCCATTGTTGATCATGATGTCCTTCTAGATATGTTTCTATGCCCCTGTGACTTACCTCATGCTGTATATAAATATGGTGCTTGTGAGGTATAGAATTTGCTACTAGTAATATTGTCTGATCTGGTACTTTTTGTATGATCAAGTCCATGCTCATGTGTATTTATTTAGTCATCTTCTTTATCCTTGCTCCAAACCTCTGATCCTGATTTTTTATTTGTCTTGATAGCGTTGCAGGCATCTTGGTGACTCTGGTTTGTCATCATCCTGGTGCACCATGTGGCTTCGATCGGCCCGAATAATACCTCTGGTTCTTGCTGTGGTCCTCCTGGCCGACAGTGGATTGCCAGGACTTACCGGCGAGTAGGGCGTCGAGGTAATCTCATTCTCTCCAACCCCGTTGGTTTATGGTATGATTGCTGCAGATGATTATGTACGGACACAAATATGTTGTGCATATGCAGTGGATGTATAAGAAATGGGTGTGCTCGATTTTTGATTTGTTTGCTGCTCATGTATAGGAAGTGCTCCTCCATGTATATTTCAGAGTAATTTCATATGAAGTGATCGTCCATGTATTGTTGATAAATTGTGTTCCTTTGCTTCACCTATCTCTGTTTGCAATGCTTATATCTATGAACCAACATTCCTGCATTAGCAAAAAAATGCAGGCATTGAACCAACGACTCTCACTTTCATCTGCTTGTGTGTCTGCTTGCAGGCCAATGATGCGACCGTGGAGCCCACCGCTGGCAGGGGTCCGGCAAGGGCTCTGGCTGTGCTGCTGCTCCTGGGCTGGCCGTAGCCTCCTGCTACTGCCAGCAAGGAGCTTCGGCAGTGTCGTCCCAGATCACGCCCTTAAGCTGCTGCTACCGGCCACAAATCCGACCTGTCACAATTGTGAATGTAGTACTCTGCACAACACGGGAGGTATGCGACAAGATTCAGAACTTACACACGTTATCTCTAGTTTGCGGAGCACACTAGTGGCTGGTATGGCTTTCGTGTGTTGTGAGTTCTGCCCTTAATAAGATAATATCTTTGCTGCTCCTGAGTTGACTGTTGTGCTGTGCTACTTTGCGTATAAGCCTATAGTTTATTTTATTGATGAGAATTGATCCCTCTTGCTATTCAATCCATCAGCTAGCTTCTAGTTGCTGTTACTTTGTGAAAAAGAAGTGAAAGATTTGCTTTCCTTCTTTCTTTCAATCCATCCTAGCACAAGTGTTGTGATGATTTGCAAGCTTCCATAGTTACCCATCTTAGGTGAAGACTTTACATTGTTTTGATAGGCCAGTTAGTCTGCTCACAGGACTTGGACAATAATACTCCTAGTGTTTGCGTGCAGTTATTTGTTACTCTGAACAAAAGAGCTGCTTGAGCATGCATGGGAGATACTGTTGGGGTTCACCTGCAACTGCTGCGGGCGTCTTCCCCGACCATGTTCCTGAGCTGCTTCTGCCGTCCACCACTCCGACTTGCTGCTGCTGGTGAGGTCTCTCTTCTCCCCCTTAATGTATTTAGCTTAATTTCGTCCTTTCTATCCTGCTGAATGTGTATGCAGTCGAAAGCATGCATGTATGGATGCAAATATGTTATGTGCATAGGTAGTGAATTTGTAGGAAATGGGTGTGGATCTTTTGATTTTTTTGTTGCTCATGCATAGGAAGTGCTCCTCCATGTATATTTCATAGTAATTTCATGGAAATGCTCCTCCATGTATTGTTGATCAATTTTTCTCCTGATGAATGTGTTAGCAGTGGAGTGGAAGGTAGAAATCTATTTACTCAATAAAAAAACTTTGATTTGTGCCTGTTTCTTGCTGCCTCACATCAGGCAGTCTCTTCTACAGATGGTGAAGATGATCCTGACTGTTAGTCGTATTGATCTGTGATGCAATAAATTGTGTTCATTTGCTTCACCAATCTCTGTTCGCAATGCTTATGTCTGTGAACCAACATTCTTGCATTCGCAGAAATGCGGCCATTGAACCAACTCTGACTCTCAGTCTCATCTCTGCTTGTATGTCCGTCTGCAGGTCAATGATGCACCCCTGCAGCCCGCCACTGAGAGTGGTCCAGCAAGGGCTCTGGCGGTCCTGCTGCTCCTGGGCTAGCAGTAGCCTCCTGCTGTCGGCAAGGGCTCCGGAGCTTCTTCAAGTGTAGTCCTGGACCACGTCTTCGAGCTGCTGCTTCTGGCCACAGCTCCAACCTGTTGCCGCCGACCACTACAACACCAGGATCTGGCACCATATGTCCGACGAGTTCCACTGCGGCGTGTGGTGCTGATGCCGGTGGATGGGATCGGCCGTGGACGACCAGGGCTTTCCTTGAGCACGTGGATGGACAGGCTCACTGGCACCACCATCAGGTAATCTCACTCTCTCCAACCATGTTGGTTTGATATGGGATCTTCACATGGTGATCTGCTGTGTGCATTATGTTATGGCAAAATGTGAGGAATAGGTTAGAGAAGAGTAATATTTCCGTCAGAAATCTTTGTAGGGAAATTTTGTGTCTTGAGGCAACTATGAATGTACTCTGCACAACACAAGAGAAGCTCTTGTTTGCGACAAGATCCATAATTTATATACGTTTTATCTAGTACTAGTGGCTGGTATGGCTTTTATGTGTTGTGCCCTTCATGTCATTGCTCCGCCTGAGTTGACTTTTGTGTTGTGCTGCTTTGCATAGTATAAGCCTGTTTTTCCTTGTTGATGACAATTGATTTCACAATTCACACCAAACGGCAAGAATAAGAAAGCAAACATACTTGCCTCTTGTTGTTCAGTCCATCAGCTAGCTTGCTGCTACTTTGTGAAAAAGAAGCGAAATGTTGCTTTCCATCTTTCTTTCAATACATCGTAGCATACATGTGTGGTGATTGACAGCTGCCGTAGTTACCCAGCCCAAGTGAAGAGCTTTTCTGATCTTAAAATGCTGAGAGAACTTTCTAACATGTTGCTTCAGTTCATATCATTGCTTCATATAGCAGCAGCCATACACTTTTAACTATCTAATTCTGGTTGAGAGGCTCTTTTGTACTTCTACATTTGTCCGTCTTAGAGCTTTTCATTAATATACATGCTTGTGTTTCTCATTCTTTTCCTTGTGTACAATACTAAGAGTTGCTAGCTGACTGTCTTATGATTTACATTGAGCCTGGACACTGGATAGTTTCAACAAAATGCTGCCCAAGATGGTTTCTGTTGACGCATGTGCTGTAACCCATAAACCGTTGCCTACTTGTTGTCTTTGTTTAGTTGATCAATTAGTATATGCTTCAGTGCAATGAAACGCATATTCTTTTGGGTTCTCGAAAAAGTATCGACATATTCATAGTGTATGCCTAATTTCTCACTTTTGTGTTTAAATAATTTATCCATGTGTGAGTAGTGCCTTGTGTAAGTGTCCAATGTGAATTCTGTAGTTGAGTTGTACTTTTCTTCTTACAGGCAATACAGAACTTGATGAATGTATTTTCATGAGCCTTGCGAGTATCTGATACCAGTGGATAAATAGGTATGTGATACGAGTTCCGTTGCGGCGAATGCGGCGTGGTGTGCGGATGTTGGTGGAGAGGACTCTAGCTTCCGCTGCTCGGCCATGGACGACCAAGGCTTCCATGAGCACGCGGATGGACAGGCTCGCTGGCATCACCATCATGTAGGTAATCTCACCCTCTCCAGCCCTAGTGGTTTGGTATTGTTGCTTCACATGGTGATCTGTTGTGTGCATTATGTTCTGGATAAATGCGAGGAATAGGTTTGGGAAGAGTGAGAATTCCGTCAGAAATCTTGATAGAATTTTATTGTGTCTACAGGCAAGTGTGAATGTATTCTTGGTACAACATAAGATGTCTGCGACAAGATCCAGAATTTACACACGCTTTCTCTAGTTTGCGGAGCACACTAGTGGCTGGCATGGCTGTTGTGTGTTTTGAGTTGTGCCCTTCATATCTTTGCTTCCCCTGAGTTGACTATTGTGCTGTGCTGCTTTGCATAGTTTCCTTGTTGATGACAACTGATTCCTCCTGCTATTCAATCCATCATCTAGCTTCTAGATGCTGCTACTTTGTGAATAAGAAGTGCAAGGTTGCTTTCCTTCTTTCTATCCATCCTAGGACATGTGTTGTGATGATTGCAAGCTTCCGTAGTTACCCATCCCAAGTGAAGAGCTTTGTCTGATCTTAAAATGCTGAGAAAACTTGCTAACATGTGGCTTCATTTCATTATCATTGCTTCATATAAGAGCTACCATACACTTTAAGACTATCAAAATTCTTGTAGGTGTTACTAGAACAAATATATGATCAGTAATGCAGGCAGGTATTTTCCTCTCGTGTCACTGGCTCCGCTGCTATTGTAGCTGAGCTGGCCGTGGCCTCTCGCGCGCGGTGGTAGGCTTGGTCGCACCCCGGCTTGGAGTACCTCCTCGGTTCCCGAACGACGGCGAGAGGTGTATCGCGACGAGGAGTGCCTCCTAAGCTACTTTGACCGGGCGGCCAGGGCTTCCCCACACAACAGCCACGTGCTTGCTGCCTTCTTGAAGATGGCGTCTGACCCAAGACAGTGACAGCGATGAGCTACACAGGGTTAGCCGCCGCTGGTGCTCACTCGTCCATGGATTGGGAGACGAGCTGCTGCTTTGTCACTGAAGCTGAAGGTGATAGGAGCTCGTGTGGATCTTGTTTCAGTATTGGAGTAGATCCATAATAATTGTATCAACTCGTCGTAGCCTAATCCAGCTTATGTGTACTGCTTGGTTGATGTAGTGAACATTAAGATACCTGTCATTTCAAGTTTCATATCGCTATGATCTTGTAATATCATTGAAAAGAGTGTTTTGCTTCAAATGATTTATAGACAGGCATCAGTTGATCTGAACCAACCAAATTGGAAGAAATGCATGTTTAGTGAAGGAGCAATATAAGAGGGGTGTGTGTTTTCTTCAGGTTATACTCGCGGTTGTTTGCTAATACTCCCTCGGTCATAAAATAAGTGTTGAGAATATGGATGTATCTATCATGAATACACATGTATTTTACTACTAGATAAATCCATATTCTTGCTAGAAATATCCGTATTTGCAACACTTATTTCCGGATGGGGGGAGTAGCAATATCGTCATGATCTATCAGAGTGGTCTTTTGTATGAGTAGAGAAGTATAGGGAGAGATTGGGTTGTCCCCAGTGAAGAATAGGTCAATAATCACCATAACTACTCGCTAGAAAGTAGCCAAACAACCGATCGAGAGTTACGTTCCAAAATCGTGGCGCTTCTGTGGCATCGACGACGCAAGAAAAGGCACCGAACGCTTCGTCTTTTTTCCCTTGTACGGGGTTGATTGCAGAGGACAGTTTTGCACCGATCGATCCTTTGCATCGAGCGTTGGGAAGGTTGACGCTTGATGATTTCCTAATTTGACATTCTTTTTTTCCCCTCCATTA
The DNA here is from genome assembly GCA_947311845.1 of Poa pratensis. Lineage (NCBI taxonomy): Eukaryota > Viridiplantae > Streptophyta > Magnoliopsida > Poales > Poaceae > Poa > Poa pratensis. The sequence goes on along the minus strand of CAMZMU010000020.1, from coordinate 5,973,689 downwards.
GAGGCAGCATAAGCGCCTGGCGCTGTGGATGCTCTAAGGAAACCAATCACTGTCAAAGGAAAAATAGGAAACTAATCACGGGATTTTAGTCAACAGAATAACTAACAGAATGAAACTTATTGTGATTCCTTACTACGAAATTAAAATCCCATAAAGTAACGGTACTACTCATTCTGCTTCCTATTACAATAAAATTACGGATGATTTTCGGGGAAAGTGATCGCTAACCGTGGCGGGTAAAAATCCCGTTTTTAAAGGAAAGTAATTATACCTCGCGCTTGCTTGTTACACCCGCATTAACAGGGCTTGAAATCTTCCCACCCTACCTCTCGTGCAAGCTGTTTCAGAATAAGTATAATGACGTCGCCGTTCCGCGTGATGACCCATCCTAGCGGTTCATTCCTTACATACTCACTCCGTTTCAAATTAATTGACACACATTTGTCTAGATATGGATGCATCTTAGATACTAAACAAGTAGTATAGATACATCCATATTTATATAAATGTAAGTCAACTAATTTGAAACGGAGCGAGTACATGGCTCTTTTTTTTTTTGAGAACACAGTACAACACAGACGCTCACAAATACGCACATACACTCACCCCTATGAACGCACGCACGCACACCCTACCCCTATGAGCACCTCTGAAGGACTGAGCCGGCAGATCTTGAGGTTGACGAAGTCACCACAGGCGCCTCGCTGTTGACGGGCACGTCACCTACCACTGAAAGAATAGCGCCGGATAATCCTGGAATAAATCCAGGTAAATGCAAACGCCCATGCCAAGTCTAGGACTTGAACCTGGGTGGGCTGGTTCCACCACAGGGAACCCAACCATCAGAGCCAAGCTCCGTTTGCGAGCGAGTACATGGCTCAACAATCAATCAACGAAAGGAAGAGATACTACCGAAACTAGCAGCGCTCCTTTATTATTTTCTTCCCAAAACGTACGGACTCTGTAAATACAAGTCGCTCGTTTTTCCTCTTAAAACGTACCTACTCTCAAAAGAAAAAGAAAAATGAAGTCCGTCAAACGAGCCGAAATGAACGCCAAAGATGATGAGTAGTAGCAGCGGAGGAAGTTTTGAAAGGAAGCGTTGATCCCTCCCTGGTCGATTTGCAGAGGAAATAAGTAATCAAGTCGTTGATCCCTTCCCTCTGTTAGTTACTGCGTGCGACATGCAAGCAAATCAGGCGAGTAATTAATGCATTCAGCCACGTCACCGATCCGCGTGATGCCCATCCTAGCTAGTGGTTCGTTTTCCTTACGCGCATGGCTCAACAATCAATCAACGAAAGGAAAGGAAGAGATACGGCCGAAACTAGCGGCGCTAGCTCCTTCATTATTATTTTTTTGTTCCCGCCCGGAATACCGTCTCTTTTGGTTGAAATTTCAAAATCTCTTGCCGCCATCCACCAGCAGCCCTCTCCAGACCCCATAAATAAGAGGGCACCTCCACGAGAGCCGCGTGCGAGTTGCGCGTGTGACTTGTGACTTGTGACTTGTGACTTTGGCGTGGCGGGTGCGGGCACCGGGCGAGATGGATCTACCTAGGTAGGCGAGGTGTGTCCTCCTCTTGTCATGGCCATGTATTCCAGGAAAAGGCACTGGATAATTGTATTGAGACCCTTGTGGTTAAGTTACTGGATGCAACCAAAGATGCTGCCTTGAAGGTAATACTACACTGGGAGCGTTCTTTTTTGGGCTAACATGTAAAGTTACCCTCTCAATCCTTTATGTCATTGTCATTGCAGGTTGTAAATCAGGCTCATATCTGTCTGACAACCGTGGTTACTCAGTTTGATCCATTGAGATGCCTTCGGGTAAGATTCTTTCGTATGTTATCTAATTTTATGGATACTCTTAGCTAGGACTGTAAATGATAGATGCCTTGGACAACCTGTTGCTGTTACTTTTGTTTTATTTTTTCCTTTTTCATAGTTGTTGGTATCTAATGTTTTTTCATTTAAATACGCAGGCAACTACAGAGATCAGCTAATATGTATGAAGACCTCATAAAGTGTTGCATAGCAGATGCAACTAGTGAGGTATTTACACGTCTCCCTTTTTTTTTGGTGTCTTCGATGAGTATAAAGGCATATTTACAGTTCTTTGCCATTTTTGTGGGAGAGATACAGGTTGACATTTGGTTACAAAGCCATCTTTTGCTAGAATTGGGCACATTTTTGAAATAATGAAAAATGTCCATGCACCTAGTATCTTTTTTCTAAAGCAACTGCCTGTAGTATCTTTGTGTTATTATACACTGAACTGAAATGAAAAAAGGGAAAGTGTGCACTCTAAGCTATGTTCTTGTTGCAGATGTCATTTTCGAAAATGTTCTGTTTTCTAATCTACTTTAAAAAATCTGTTTTATTATTTGGTCATAGCCTCTAAGCAGTTTTCTCAATGTGAAGGTCCGATCGGGTGCTAGAGCATGCTACAGGATATTCTCCAGGATTTGGCCTGAGCGTTCTCATCAACTCTTCTCATCATTTGAACCATCAAGGCAGAAAGTATATACTCAAATCTATCTGACATTTTCCTAATTATTCATATGATTTGACCCTATTTGTGAATTTTTGTAGATGATAAATGATGATGATGCTGAGACAAATCAAAAACAGCTTTCTCCAACAGAAAGAGTTTCAACTGCAATGGACAAAGTTGTCAAGGTTGATTCCGCTACATCGTTTTCTTCTGGAGACCTGCAACCAGCACTGGTGAAAATATCTCTTAAGAATGATGATACGATCTCTGAAAGTTCAGCTATTGGAAGTTCATTCGAAGATACGAGCAGATCTGGAAAAGAAATAATTCTAGATCAAGACCCTGTTATATGGGATTCAGGTATATGTCATGGGAAATTACATGTTTATTTCTTCTTCTTTCTCAATTGGGAATACTCGGCTTGATTGGTCAACTTGCTGAATTCAGACCATAATGCAGGTATCAGTTCATCATCCTGTGATTTGCCCTCTGCCACTGCATTTGAACCAACTCCAGACATTTTATCGTCAGAAGCAACCGATGTAGCAACTTTCCAAGACAAGGCTGAGTGCAGGCCAAATGTTGAACAGATAACTTCTTGTAAAGTTCAAGCATCAGGGGGTCCTTCTCAGCTGTTGAGCCTTTCACCTTCCGCTAGTTTAGAAGATTCAGAAAACTTGCTAAACAAAATTCCTGTTAAAGCAAACTCTGATGGAAGCTCAGGTGGAAAATTAAGGACTCAGCAAGTGGAGAGGCACCGCGTTGGAACTCCTTGCAAGGGTGTAGTTCATAAGGAGCCAAAGAATAACTACACTCCAAACTTCCGGCGACCACTCTTGAGTAAGCAGATGACCAACTGGTTTTATGGAAGTACAAGAGGTGATCTAGACAGTAAACAACTCATTCTGGGTGAGATGGTCAATAGCATGGATGTGCCCTCCTCTCTCACAGGGACACTATCTTTAGGTCTTAACCCAAAGTCAGATTGGATGATGAGGGTATATGCATTCAATTTCTTACAGCAGACTTTGCTAGAGCAAGCACCAAAAGGTATTCAGGAAGTTGCACAGAATTTTGAGAAGGTTATGAGGTTTGTTAGCCGTTACTTGAATGATCCGCATCACAAAGTGGCTCATGCTGCTCTCTCATCACTTGCTGAGATCATGCCAGTTTTCAAGAAGCCTCTCGAGCATTATCTGGACCAGATGCTGCCCCATGTTTTCTCTCGTTAAATGATCCGAAGGGATCAATCAAGAAGCAGTGCTTACAAGTTCTGACACTTGCATGTGAAAGTTTTTCCATTGATTCTCTCTTACCTGCTCTACTTCGTTCACTGGATGAGCAGAAATCTCCCAAGTCAAGACTGGCAGTTCTTGAGTTTGCGAAATCCTCTTTTGCGAAATGCACAATCGATTCCGATATCAGTTCTAGCAGCAGTTTTCTTAAGCCATGGCTTGGAAAGCTAACCCTTTTGTTTAAGGATAGGAACAGCAAGGTGAAAGAGGCTGCAGTGATTGGTTTATCTTCAATCTATTCCCACTATGATCCTGCATCCATGCTAAGCTTTTTGGTTAGCTTGCCAATGGAAGAACAAAAGCGACTTACACGGGCAATGAAGCAGCTAATCCCTATGCTAGGGAGTGACTTGGAAGAGTTCTTGCAGCAAAAGAGACATAGACAGAAGGTGCCAAATTTTGATCGCTTCACTGCTACAGATCCTCATCCCAGGAGTTCTGCTGGAAAGCAAAATAAATGCCAGAAGCACGATGCATATCAAATGAATTATGATAGAGATGAGGATGTGTTCAGCTCAGCATTCCAGTATGTCCCGAATTCTCCTTTGGAAGTCCATGGTCGCCACCGTGCTGGGAAGATTGAACCTGAATCTTATGGCCGCAGAGCTGAAATGATTGACAAAAGGTCTAGTACCACAAGGCTAAGCAGCGGTATCCCTGGGAGATCTGATTATGGTGTGCTATCAGAGAACACGGTTGAGAGTCGAAGCATTTCCCAGACTTATCATCAGGTTTCTAACTATTCAACTGACCTGCTTGTTGTTTGATAATTATTATTAGCTTGTTGCCTTGTTCCCATTTTGGCCACAGTCAGTGTCTTTTGAGGACTCTTCTAGGTAGTCAGCTAGATAACAAATATAATTTTTGTGAAAACAGGATGCGGCAAGTCTTCCTGAGATGAATGGTCGCCCGGTGTCAATCAAGGTTGGCTGATCTATGCATATTTTCTTATATATATTTTTCTTAGAAGGGTATTATACAGTTATACTCCTTTTTACGTTTATTGGTAGGGATGCTGCCTTATACTTGTTCCTCTTTCAGAATTTACACCAGATGTCCTCTTCTCTTCTTGAAATGCTTGATGATCCAGATGAATCCACACGAGAGTTTGCGCTCTCTCTATTGGTTGAAATTCTCGAAAAGCATGTAAGACTTTTTATTTCTGGTGGGAACATAAGCATTTCCGAAACTACTTAGCATCGAGTACTTGCACCGTTGTTGACCGTCACTTTCTATGAAAATGACCCCCGCTATGGCCATGTATTCCAGGAAAAGGCACTGGATAATTGTATTGAGACCCTTGTGGTTAAGTTACTGGATGCAACCAAAGATGCTGCCTTGAAGGTAATACTACACTGGGAGCGTTCTTTTTTGGGCTAACATGCGCAACCATAAAGTTACCCTCTCAATCCTTTATGTCATTGTCATTGTAGGTTGTAAATCAGGCTCATATCTGTCTGACAACCGTGGTTACTCAGTTTGATCCATTGAGATGCCTTCGGGTAAGATTCTTTCGTATGTTATCTAATTTTATGGATACTCTTAGCTAGGACTGTAAATGATAGATGCCTTGGACAACCTGTTGCTGTTACTTTTGTTTTATTTTTTCTTTTTCATAGTTGTTGGTATCTAATGTTTTTTCATTTAAATACGCAGGCAATTGCTTCTCAGTTGGTCTCCAATGATGAGAAAATTCTTATTGTCAGCATTAATAGTTTGAGCAAGGTAAATCCCTCCTAAGTTTTACTGTTGATGTATGCAAATATCGTGTGTGGACACATGGGTCGATCTGGTGTTAGCATCGAAACAGAAAAAAATAGCTAATGGAAGAATACATCTCCCGTCCCCTGCATACTAGGATATACACGACGACGACAAGTATTAGCATCAATAGCCTTCCCGTTTTATTGCATCCAATTATATCGTGCATTAGCTACATAGTTATGACTCGTTACTTTTCTTGGACCTTCGTTTTAGTTAGGTGAGTCACACAGTTCTTTTCCTTACTGTTATCTTTTCCATGTTTGATTTTTGCAGCTTGTGATACGGCTGTCACAGCACGACCTCATGACTCATCTGTCAGCATTTCTTCCTGCGCTGCTGGACGCCTTCGAAAACCATAGTCCATATGTTCGCAAGGTTCATTCATTCATTCATTCCCACTTACTTTTCTAGATTGTGTTCAAGATCATCTTCTATTTTCCGGGGAAACACCGCTCTTTTTTGTTTCATCTCCCCTGGATTTCTGAATCCTGAAAGCAAAAGGTCATGATTTATGAAAACAAGCTAGAGGCTTAAATTTCCAAGATGTCCAGTTGGACTTTGCAATTTGTCCAGGCCTTGCATGCATGAACCACAATTATCTAGACATTGTGCTAGAATCAAGTTCGAAACTGAGTCAGTTCTGAACCTCAGCTGTTCACGGCAAATTCATCAGGTCACAACTCAACTTGTTGAGGAATTCATGAGTAGCATTTCATAGATACATACACTTGGGCTGTCCCCTCGAGTTAGCAGTTATCTGGCCATCTCTATTAATACCTTTATTTGGATCCACCACCGGAAACCAGAGCTGCCAAACCATGTGGTGTATCATCCTGAACCGTGGCCCTGCATCTTCTTCTATACCGCTGCTGCATGCTTGCTACGCAGCACACAAATGGTCAAACCACTGAAATCACCCAGCAAAAACAACATTCAATCTCTTCTTAAAAGACAAGGAACACTTGTGCATCCCCCGCTGAGATAACAATGATTTGGCCATGTTCCTCTGGATCCAGCGGATATCAAAGCTGTGTCCACCCTCTGCATCTCGGCCTGGATCGGCACACGTACACCTTGTCTGTACTGCCGCTGCACCCCATGTGTGATGTGTACATACCTGAACCCTGCCTGACTTGACTCTGCATCCTCAGCACACCAAATGATCAAACAAACAAACATACATATGAATTCACCCAGTAAAAAACAAGAACACTCATTTCCTTCTTCTTAAAGACTGAAATAAGAACACTGAAAGACCTTTAAAACTCCTGCAGCGGTAGCAGCCGCACGTTCTCTTTCTGAATAACATCCACGGTTACTTAAACCTGCTTAACAATTAACTAACCACGTGCGGTGCTGCGTCTCGTGTTGCAGGCGATCTTGGTGTGCGTGGTGGAGGCGTACGTGAAGCTTGGCCCGGCGCTGCTGCCGCACCTGGAGCGGCTGGACGGCGCGCAGCTGCAGCTCGTCGTCACCACGTCCCACTCCCGGAGGCGCTCCATCGGCGCCGACAAGGACCAGTAGAGCATGGGAGGTGCCCATGGTTGTTTGGTTCAAGACGAATGCACGAGGCGGGCGTCATTCACTTTTATTTTTATTTTTTTGAAAGAGGCAAAAGCTTTGCCTGCTACATTGATAAAAGAAAAGTGTGACAAGGAACAGGGGAGGCCGACTGCCTAGGGACATCATTCACGCATTCATGCATTAAACTGTAATAGTGGATTGATAGGCCTTGATCACGGCAATTTCAATCCGTTGGAATAATGGTAGTGCATATATGAGACAGAGGACGTCCTGTGGTTCTAGAACGAATTCAACGCCACCCTGTTCCATGACGGCCTAGTTGGTTGATGTGACCGTTTTTGGCTATTAGCTCAGCAATTCTTACTCTCTTCTTAATTAGTGAAAATTGCAAATATTTCCCTTGTTTCACATATTCTCCAAGCCTTTGCCGCCACGAGAATCTGCACGGGAACGGCAATAAGGTTTCTGGGCGAACGCTCGCTGCACTGTCTTCGACTACTTGGTCATCCTGCTCAGCTCAATGCTGGACCAACGTTTTGGCTGGAGCTTTGGTCCAAATCTCTATCCTGGGTCTCCATTCCATACCAAGCACCTCTTGCCATGGTCGCAGATTCCGACCATCCCCTCACAACGGCGTTTTCATAACAAGTTTTGGCTGGAGCTTTGGTCCAAATCTCTATCCTTGATTTCCCTAATAAGCTTTTTTTTATATAACAAGTTTCCGCACCGTTTTCATCCCTACTCCCATGTGTCTATCCTGAACCCTGGCCCTGCATCGATGTTCTATACTCCCTCTGCATGCTACTCAGCACACAAACGGTCAAGCCGATCAAATCGTCCAGGAAAACAAGAACATTCAGTTTCTTCCTATCCTTCTTAAAAAAGGACAAGAACATTCAAAGGCCATGTTCACGCACGAGTACGTGACTTCATTTGGATACACCGTGCATCAGAGCTCTCTCTGCCTAGTGTCTGTCTACTCACCTCATCTCGCCTTGGATCACACCCAATTGGTGCACCCGGTGCACCCGATTTTGTTTGACCGCCCAATATGTTTTAAAAAAATCTCACAAAATTGCAAATCGAAATTCATAACACACATGAAGAAACAAAATAGACCAATCCGATTGTGAATAGTGCCGAATTGCAAGTTGGGCTTTGGATTTGGCCCATTGTCACTATTGATAAACATTTGTCATTTTCACTGTTGATGTTGTATTTGAAATTTAAAATTGAATTTTTGCGACCATGCATAATTATGTTATGTTAATGTCCACACTTTTTTCAGATTTTTGAAATCTTTTTAGATGGTAAACCGGGGAGGGGTGCACCGGGTGCACCAGGATACGTTCTCCAGAACACGTACACCTTGTCTGTACCACACCCCATGTGTCTACCCCAACATCTCTGCATGCCATTCACTCGCCCGGCCGTCCAGCTTGTAAAGCGATCAAACAAACAGATGAATTCACCAGGTAGAAAACAAAGATTGTTCAAAGACCTTAAAAACTCCTCCAGCAGCAGCTTCCTGGATCATCATATTCATATTACTAAGTATATGAAAGACGTACGATTTAGCGAGCTCTCAGCACTCCGGGCACTGTTCATCTACAGTTATGAACAGTGTTCAACAGTACCCGCCGCGTCTTTTGCAAATAAAACCTTGCGTTTTATGAAAATTACAGCTAGGTCCTTCGTACATATAGGCTGAGCCCTAACCCTAGATCGTGGGATCCTCTCATTTCCCCACCCGAGCTCGAGGCGGCGTCGACGACGGCGATGTGGTGGCGGTGCAGCGCCGCGCATCGTCCCCGGCAGGGTGCCGTCCCCGCCGCTCCTCCTCCAGCTCCACCCGCCTCCCCTCCCCTCGCGCCTCGCCTCCTCCTCGCCAGATCTGACGCCGACCATCTCGGGCCCGTCTCCGCCGCCGCAGCACCCCCCGCGTCCGTCCTGCTCCGTCCACCCCGCCCACGGACCCTCGAGGCAGGAGACGACGACGCGCCGATGCAAGACTGCTTCGACGGCGCCGGCGCCGGCAAGGGCAACAACGGCTCCGGCCGCGGCGGCGGCAACGTCGGGGGCAGCGGCAGCGGGAGCCAGAGCGCCAGCATGGGCGAGCACTACCGGAGGGTGCTGCGGCTGGAGCCGGACAACCCGTTGCTGCTGCGCAACTACGGCGAGTACCTGCACGAGGTGGAGCGCGACCTGGCGGGCGCCGAAGAGCACTACGGCCGCGCCCTGCTCGCCTGCCACGGCGACGCCGACCTGCTCAGAGGTGAGCCTACTCCCATGCATCCTCCACCCGTGCTGATGGGGGGATCATAACCCGGTAGGCCCATGAAGAGGAAAGCATGACCCGCTTGACAGGAGGCTTGATAAGGTCAGCTACCATCAGCATGGGCCGGGTTTCATTGATGGGCCAGCGAGCTTGTCAGTAACCCGGCTTATGGAGAAGATTCCAAAAGACCCGGAGGCGGTGCGCGCCACGGAGTCCAAGACTTGGAAAGCATGGAGATTAGAAGAGATAGAGTAGAACTCAGAGTTCGGGTAAAACCCGGCAGTCTTTATAAGCGGGTTCCTAGGTCATAGAGAGGGGCTGGAGTTTTACGAGAGACAAGCTTTAGGCGAGAGAACCAGAGAGAAGACCGCTGTCAAGCGAACCATTGTAACCCTAATATCGAGATCCGGCTCTGTTGTAGTAGCCGGGTTATCGAGATCGAGATCAATAAACACATAGCAGGAAGTAGGTCTTTATCTCCTATGGAGAGGCCGAACCTGGGTAAACCCTTTATCCCCGCAGAGGTAAACAATCTCCCAGACGCCAGTTTTGCCTTGCCCTACACCTCAAGTTACCCTATGGTAACATCTGCCGTGACAACCCCACGACACGTGCCTTTTCTTGTGGCACTAACCCCTTCGTGGTGCTTAGTGGCAGGCCGGCCGTGGTGTGGTGCCGCCAGATCGGGAGGAAGAGAAGGACGCAGAGAAGATGGGTTTGGGGTAGAATAGATGGAGTCGCTCGTGCTGGACGCCGTGCACAGCAGTAGCGCATCCGGCTGCTCGCAACCTCACAGGGAGGAGTCGCTGGTGGCCTACTGCTTCACTTTTGCACTCTGGTACACATTCTCTCTTGCTAACCTACTCTCTGCTTCATGAACATCTGAAACCATTGCTTGATGATGAGCCCTTGCATCCTAGAATGTTTGCGTATCAGTTTACTGAATAATATTTTCTCTGTAGAAAATTGGAGCTAGTGCCAGAAGTATATAATACTGCTATTGAGATATGCAGCAAAATTCGAGACCAAATTTTACCTAGCAACTATGTGGACGAGGTCCTGCGTTATATTAAATGTACAGTCTTGAATCTTGCTTGCATTGAATCCAGAAAATATCTTGATTTTCGCCGGTTTGGCCATAAGTGAGTTGGTTCATTGCTGCAGGTTATATTCTTGAGATAAAAGCTTGAGTCATTTCTGATTTTTTTATATAAAAAGATGAACCATGCCACATTCTTGGTCACCAATGATTTATTATTCATCATTCCAGGTAACTTCAAATTTTAATGATATTTCCACATTTCTTGATTTCATCTTTATCAAGAGAATTTCCTCATCATACGCACTTGGTTTCCAAACTTTGATACCGACCAATGAAACATACCATTTTAGAAGACTAGGAATATCACATTTGAATTTGTAATCCAGCAACTATTGCTGGTGTGTATCCACCGTCATTTATTTATGTACCTCCTACCCATTATTTGTACACAGAATTCATACATTACTAGATAACTCGGACTGGAAAAAGGTTTTCTGTCTTCTCTTTGTTCCAGTTATGTGCAATATGTCTCATCTTCGACATATATTTTTAAATGATGAAAATCACTTGATTGTAGTTTTTTTATTTGTTGCAATGCTCTTGCATTTAATTTTAGTGGGTTACCAAGTCATTGTTATTTCTTTGTTTTTTATTCCAATGAAGTGCTTGCATTGTGTACTTTAGAAGTCGAAAATGGAGAACAATAAGAAGACTTTGATATAATTGTATAGTGGAAGGTTTCTTTATGATGTAAGCAACTTGATTATATGTTGAAGCTACATCAGAATTTGGTTAAGGGTTAGTGGTGAAAACTATAGCTTTAATTTTTACCTAAACTTATGTCATAATTGTCCCTCCCTATAAGTTGCTATTTTGTTTGCTGATGCTTCTCCTACGGATTAGATTCTTAGCAGCAAATGCAAAGTTGGACCTTTAGTTTCCAATGGCAACTGCAATGTCTACTGGCCTGTGGCTTCATGTGACCCGTGTTTAAAACAGAAAAAGCTTTTCTAGCATTGCCCGTTGAAATTGGAATCCTGCATATTCAGTTAATTGCATCATACACTAATTTTTTTCTCTCTTTCTTTTCTTCTTACAATGGAGTGCACATTTTTAGGCATGTTCTCTTGATAATTAAGAACTATTGTTGTTTTTGTGTTTTCTCTGTCAAGCTAATCCATCAAGGATGTGAGTGCGGTGGGCGTGAAAATGCTTACTACTTTGGCTGGAAAAGTGGCTAAGTGGGTATTTGACACATTCTGGTTCGTGGTGTACATTAGGGAAATCTCCAACACATTGCTTGGTTCTGAAATGCAATACAGTATAGCTTTGCTGAAAATATGCGTATCTACATTTAATTGTACATGAGGGGCCATATTTATTGCATTAAATCTTCCATGTCCTCCTTGTGTTGATTTTATTAAGTTTGTGCATGCTGCTACAATTTCAGCTTCGATATGGTTTCAACATTGACAACATCAACAAGAAACTGTGAACCTGCAGTTCTCTGCGAGCTGCTGCTCCACAACGCTCAATGCCTGCTTCGTCAATATCCATCCCGGAGGTATACATTGGTACCTGGAATATGTGAATCAACTATTTTATTTGGCTGTTAAACATTTCAGATGGACGGTGGTTCTCTTACTTTTGGTTTATGTTATATTGATTGAGCATGCACGCTGGCAGCTACGTTCCTTAAGGATCTCTTGATAATGAAGCAGTACCCTAGCAATAACAATACCTATGTATGTGTTTTACTTTAACTGGCATATTGTTTTAGGTTGTTTATTTTGTTTGGCGAAGTACCATGTTTGTTTATAAGATGCCAAATTTATCTCTGTTAAATTCGTGCAACGTAACCTCGCTCACATTTCACATGATTTTTGTTTGAAAAAGACTAGGGTTTTCACTGCAGGGATGGCCTTTTTATACAACACACTGAAAAAACAAACGGCTTGGATGCGCTCTAAGGACTCTCCAAGCCTCTTTTCAAGCAACGCCGTCGCCAACCTACACCGCAAAATGAGACCGTCATTCAGCAGTGCTTTTTTGGTATCTTCCAGCATAGTGAGTCCATGTTGTATGCCCTTAAGTTGACATCCTTTGGAATAAATTGTTGAAACTACAGCCCTTCTAACACATATTGTGTGCTTGCACAGTCTGGTCATTTCTTATTCCTTTTTTCTTATAAACTATATGTTTATTGTTTGTATGCTGCAGTATGCAGAACATTGATATAGCCTCAGGTAATATCATTTTGTTATGGATAGTGTAAGCTATTATTTACTATGGTAAAGTAATCTTTTTAGGAACCGAAACTGCATGCCATTTGTGTATTATTGCCTCTATGTTAACTTTGATATAGATTGGTTTTGTTGCACCTTTTTTTTGGCAAGGAACAGTTACTCACTTGGCTTTTGGATCTATGTACCACTCCTGTCCTAGATATTTGGACCTACCTAATATGCTCTGCATGAAATTCTGTTAGATATTTTAACGAGTATAAATGGACAACGTTGTGCTTGAAAGCAGCTTATGCGTCTTCTTATATACAAGTTTTCCGACTTTTTCATCTAAAAAGAACTATTCCGAGTCGTAATGCTATGGTCTGTCAGCCCCAATTGTACTCATGATGCTTAAGAATGTACGAGTGGTATATATGTAATTAACATGTATTCTAGGTCCTGATTACTACATATTGGTGTCTACGTATGCTCTGAATGCCTTTCTTTGATGTAAAATTTTCCTCTTTTATTAGAATTGACACGGTATTGATTACTGCATTAGATGTTTTGTGGCTGATTGTTTTTCCATATCAATCGATATTTTCACTTAGGGCGCGGCGTGCCGCCGCGCCGAAATTTAACTAGTCCATGTTGACGATCGATCGATCTCCTGAGTAACTAACCATGTGGCGGAGGCGTACGCCAAGCTGGGGCACATGTTTTAGTGCAAGATTCATGTGAATCTTACATGAATCTTGCACTAAAACATGTCTATATACATATGTTTGGCAAGTAGGTAGAGTGACTTATATTTTTATACGGAGGGAGTAGTTCAGTACTTTGGTGTCAGTTAATTAAGACAGTCTTCATTTTTCACCGCTACTCATTCAGACAGAGCTAACACTAGCCCACAGGTGAGGGATACTGAATTTTACTGCGACGAGTTAAGTTTTTTTTAGCGAATACTGTGACGAATTAAGTTTGTTTAGCAAATACTTTTCTTAGTGGAATGGAAGCAAATACTTAAGTAAGGTAGGATCGAAGCCGTTTTAGGCCATGTACAACAGGGGTGCCTATAGGATGGGTGCTTAAGAAGAAAACCAGGTTTTTTCTGCTAACTCGGAACCGTCAGGTGCTAATCGAAGGCAAAAGGTGCCTCGTTTGGCTTTGATGTCTTTGTACTAAAACTGCGTCAATTAATTTGGAACGGAGGGAGTAGGTGCTAAACAGAAAAACTGTTCCTTTTTACGTACGGGATTGGAGCAGTGCCTGTGCCGGTGCTTGCATCCATCCAATAAATTTAGGCTTGTCCTACTTGCATGTTGGCTCTTCCGATTGGAAGGACAAGTGCTTGACCTGGGTGCTAACGAGACATGCCCACAACCGAAGCACCGGAGTAGGCTTGATAGCGTTGGAGAAAACGAAGTTTAGACAGGTGCTTTGTGACGTGGCAACACTCTGCATTGTGCATGCTCTTACAGGCGACTTGACGCCCGTGTTGCGTGGTACATAGGCGACGGCCCGCGGAGCGATCGGGCTCATCGGGGCATCGGGCGCAGCCACCTCCTCTTCTGATACGAAACGTCAGCTTGGGCTTCTTTTAGGCCTACGCACTTTCCCTATGCCCTTTTCCATTTATTTTTCCTTCTCTTTTTCCCCCAAAACATATACTCCCTCCATTGCTAAATATAAGATGTTTTTTATTTTTTTCGGATTCACATGTATCTACATGTATATAAACATATTGTATTATGTTTGTTTGCTCATTTTATTCCGCATCTAATCAACATGTGAAATAGCTAAAACATTTTATATTTAGAAACGGAGAGAGTACATTTTTTCTCTTCTTTCTGTGTGCAGCTCGTTTTGTTTTGGTTTTTTGCAATGTACAATACTATTTATGGAAGTTTAGTTGAGCAATGTTTTCTAACGAGGTTCCAACTTGCAAGTTTATTTTGTGATAAGGGGAGTTTTTATTGAATCAACGAGACACGGGAAGACAGTAAACAAATTTGTCCATCCACAATGTAGAATTAGAATCTAAGTTCTTCTACTATGTAGAAAATAATCCAAGTATATGATTAGAACCTTAGTTTTTTTTCAAAACAGAAGTATATCAGTATCATAGTACTCCCTCGGTTCCTTAAAGTAACTCATGTATTTTTAGTCAAAAGTCAACATAGTATAACTTTGACCGATTTTATTGATAAAAAAACTAACATTTCGAGTATCAAAATAAATAGACCCATCATACAATATATTTTCATTGCATGTCTATCAAATTTTAAAAATGTTCATGTTTTTGTCTCTAAAATTGGTCAAAGTTAGACCCACCAAAAGAACAAACTGATGATTATGTGTTCTGCCTCCCTAGACTATAGAGAACAAAACAGACGGTTTCAAGAAACAACTCACTTTCTGAGTCCCCATTACGTAGTTCCTTTTTTATGTTGCTTTCAGATGTCTCCATCTCTAGAAAACCGCGCGCACGGCCATCCGGGAGAGCAGACATCTGAAACCTCATCCTTGAGATTCTGCATCGAGAGAGTGCCGATACACTTTTTGGGGGAGCGTCATTGCTTTCTTTCGTTTGACTACATTTTTGTCGAATGCTCGTCTATTTCGTCTTCACCGCCATGACCACTGACAACGAACTCGCGGTGGGGATCTTCCAGGTCAACACGTATGTGATACTTTTTTCTCAGTCAGCATTAGTATTTGGCCCACATGTAGATCTTCTAGATTTGTCTAGTGTGTCTTATGTGGTTAGATTTATTAGTTTGTATCTTACGTTGCTTTCGGTAATTAAACTCATTTGAAAATTGCTTAATATTCCAACGGATGTGTAGTCGATCGGCTCGGCTGGCATCACACGCCACCAGGTGCTCCCCCAGATCTCTGCACCGTTGGGGCGCCTCTCATGCCGCCCAGGATCCCTGGCGCCAAACACCGGATCCGGACCTGGAGTTCAGCTTAGTGAAATTTCATGTCGAGCAGTTGTAAATTTCGGGGTTTGTAATCTCTTGCAATATAGTGAATTTTTGCTAGCTGTCGCACGTGTTTTTTTACTCTTCTCATTGAGTAATTGTTTCTACGTTAAAATCTTGTGTCCCTTGTCTTTGATCTTACTTTTTTTTTCATCATTTATTGCCTATCGTCTATAACATCCTGTTCCAAAGAAGTTATATCAAGAATTTTTTGCACCCTGTAGAATGTAGTCTGACTTATAGCCCATTTTTGTATGGATTCAAACATTAATTGTGTGGTATGTATGACAATCAATCTTAAAATTAAATAACTAACACAAAAATCGAGTGTATTTATAACCAAAATAATCCTAGTAATTTTAATTATTTCAGTAAGACCTCGCTGGCTTTCTGCTAGCATGTATTATGTTACAGGAGCGATAAAGAAAAGTTTAATACCAGTGACAAGCATGGCCATTCAACTAGTAGCTTACAAGGCTTGAGGTCAAAATAGATAGGTAATCTAACTACAGCTTGACTCTTATCATATGAATCGCTTGATACAACTGTAGTACTAACAAACTCTTAACAGTCACAGCACTATACAGTGTGTAGTAATATTAGCAGACCCAAAAATACAACAACAAAGACATACATGTCATGGATCTACGCAGATAAACCCGAACGCTTCTTTCCTGAAAGGGGTGTTTCAGGCTTATCATCGACGCAACTTGGAACATACTGAACCAAGTGAACAAACTGAGTGTAAGGCGCTAGCCTTGACTCCCATGAAATGAGCTCAAAATTTTCCTTGGGTGGAACAGCATGGCCTGCCTGATCTGCTAGGAAGTCCCATTTCACTTTAGGCAGATTCTTACCTGAAACATTGCCCGAACTGCTAGCAGAGGGTACAAGACACGATGGAGCACCAGGAGACAGAAGGTACTGACCGTTGTTGAGGTGCACCGGACGACCTCGGTCGAAAAGCTCATTTGGATGGACACCAAACATGGACATATTCAGCTTGACTATGACCCTGATCCTGTTCAATTCGCAAAGCCAGAAACGTGCATCTGGATTCTTTCTCATCGCATGTGCAGTCAAGTTTCCCGAGATGAGTGATCCCCCAACAGAATGGCAAACTCTTCCACTATCGCAGCTAATCGCGGGTGGTCTACTGGGTTTGCGCTTCCCAGTGCGAGTGTCTTGAACAGATACCTGTACTCCTCGAACGGTAGGCAGTTCATAGAAATTGGCTCGACGGTACCTAATCTGCTCAGTTTTTTGTCTCGGCCGAATACTATCACCTTGCATGCTCTGCCCTTGCTCCTAACAGATGAACGGAATGCCGCCCAATCGTCATCGTCCGCATCTGAAACAAACTCGACCACTACCAATGTCCTCCCTGACAGCCTTTCATGGTCTGCAATTCTGGAAAGAGCAGCTCCCTTCAGGTGCAAAATAGTAGCGAAGTGAGAACGCACCCTCTCGTCGTCGCAGACATGCGCGACAAGAGTCTTCTTCCCAACTCCACGTCCACCAGTGACCGGTAGCACCGCCGGAGGGCCAGGCACTTCGTGTCGCAGCAAGAAGCCGATGATCTGCTGCTTCTCGACATGTCGGCCAAACATGAAGTTGTCGACGCGGAGATAGGCGTCATAGGGTCTACGGGCGATCCGCTCGCATCCGCCCAAAAGCACCACAAACTCCACCATGTTAGCGACGGCAGCTTCCAGATTTTGCAGCACACGTTGTAGCTCCGAAGAAGAACTAGCAGTGGTGGTTGTACTTGTAGCCCGAGAACGTTTGAGAGGAGTATGATCAGAAGATAAGGCAAACGGATCGCTCACCGAGTCCCTATGTTGCCTGTAGTACGTGATGCTGTGGCTATGATACTATACTATATGTTCTATTCATTATAGGGGTAGTATCATATACGAGAGAAATCAAAGAAGGTCAAAGAAGAACAGTCAAAACTCACACGACCTGGTCGCCCCCGCGCGGGCGACTGGGCCGCGCGCCGCCGCGCTCCCTCTCCGACCCTCCTCTTCTCCTCCCCATCCGCCGTCGCCGGCGTTCGTGCCGGGCTAGGCCCGGGCGGCGTCGGCGGCGGCGGCCTCCTGCCTCTCCCCTCGCGGTGGCGCCCGCGCGCGCGGCGGCGCGGCACCGGGCGGTGCTCCTAGGCGGCGGAGGTCGGCGCGTCGGCGGGGTGACCTGTAGCTGCTCCGGTGGTGTGCACGGCGGTGGGCTACCGTTGGTAGCGAGGATGGCCGGGGCGCGCTCGGCCGGGCCCAGCCGGCCCAGATCTGAGCCCTTTGGGCTCGATCTGGGTCAAGGCGGGCCGGACGTGGCCCAGCTGCCTCCGGGTTGAGTACGAGCTACAGCTCCCGACATTGATGGCGGAGACGACACCGCCCCTGCTGCAGCGCGACGGCGGAGCTTCGCGGACTCGTCCGGGTCCGGCCGGACCTATGGTGTCGGTCAAGAGGGTAGCGGCGGCGTGGCCTACGTGCAGCAGCGTGGCGGCGGGGACTTTACGGGTCCTCATGGGACCCGGCCGGGCCTTCCCGGCATGGTGTGTCCTTGCTACCGCGTCCGGTCGGCACCCGCAGGTGGCGGTGGAGGACGTCCTCCAGGTGGCCGTGCTGCTGCCACCCTCCGGCTCCAATGGTCTGGTGTGCTCTTGTTGTTGTGTCCGGTCGGCTACCGCCTATGGCGGTGGAGGATGTTCCCTCCCGCGTGGTTGTGGTACCGCCACCCATTGTCTACGGCTGTCTCTTCTCAGTCTGGCCTCGTAGTGTTTGCCATGGTGAGACGACGTTCGTGACTCAAGACTGTGGTGGCGTCTGGTGGTGGGCGGCAAGATTTGGTGGAGCACTACAGATTGTCCGGGAGGTGTTTTTTTTGGGGGTCGGGAGAAATCCCAGTCGTTTTGGCACCGACGCGGTGACGCTTGAGAGTGTCGCCCTTCCTTCTTGAAGGGCGTCGGGTGTGCCCCTTCCCCACTCCTCGGGGCGTACCGGGGGAAACCCTAGGACCTATCCGGACAGCAGCGTCGTCGTCGTCGCTTTCCTTCTTGAAGGTGTTGTTTGGTACGCGGTGATTCAGAGCGCTAGGATCGGGGTGGGAATATGCCGGAGAGGACGCAACAGTTGAGAGTCACTTTCATTTTCGTTGATCCGCCGATGTCGGCGTTGTTTTCTTTTCTTTTTTCTCTTTCATTCCTTTTGGGCTGGACTGTGCTGTTTGCCCCAGCAATGGCCTCAAAGTTGTATCGGGTGGTTGCTATATTAATATAGCGGGGCGAAAGCCTATTTCTTCTTCATATACTAGTATCATATGCATATGCATGATACCGATTTATGATACTTTCATTGTGACTAGTCTAAAAGTGAGTAGCTCTGCCCAATTGATTTAAAAAGGAAAAACAATACTCACTTTGTTCTTGAATATAATCTTGCAGTTTGCATCTATATAATCCCACTATCTCTTCCTAAACGAGTTGATTAGATTTCTAACTCGTACAATGGTGCTAATTAATACGAACATTACATACATCCATAAAGAAAGAGGTATTAGTGTTGGCAGAAAACGATGCCATGTTGGGTACATGTTTTTATAGCGAAGAAAAAGTCGGAGTAGTTTACTACACCATAAACAACAAGAGGCACCACATGCTACATATTTAATTAGCCCGAAACATGAGAGATTTTCCACACAATTAATCATGCTACTCCCTCATCACGATATAGTGCATATAAGATTTTTCTAAAGTCAAACCGTGGTGTGCGTGTGTGTGTGTAGTTTGTGTGGGTAGGCAGGGTGGTTGTGTGTGCCCTCGCGACGGTCATGCTCCGTGACGGTCGTCGAGGGTGTATGTTCCAGTTTTTGGCAAGTATTTTGCCTCGTTTCAAAAAGAAAAAATCAAAGCGTATTAATTGAGAAAATAATCTATTTATAAAATACTAAATGTATACCACATGAAAATATACTTCATGAGGTATCCAATGGTACTCCTCCGTCTCAAGATACAAGGCGCGCTATTTTTAAGGTGGTATAGCAAAATATATAGAATAAGAATGTATACATGGTACTGTTGGATTCGTATTCCAAATTCTTTCATTTCATATATCTTTATAATAATCTTGGGTACATATTATAAGTATAAATTATGGTCAAAGTTACACGACGTTGACCAGCGTAATTAAAGGGTGGCTTATATTTTGAGACGGAGGTATATGTTAATATTTTTTCTTATATAAACTTGGGCAAAGTTCACACGGTTTGACTTTAAGAAAATATGCACTACATTTTAATTGGGGGAGCATTTATGAGTTGTGTTTGTCTTCTTGGTATCTGAAAAATAAGATAGTGGTCTTGTATCCAAGAATGGAGGAAACTTAGGCACAATAAATTGTAGATAAAGAGCGATTTTGTTAACTCAATTCGCAACAAGGCAACTCAACCAAAGAATTATACACAAACATATGCACCGATGCACACAACCCAAAACACATGGAATTTGACATAGACTACCTACCGGAAACCTAAACTAGGCCAAAATCACCGCCCATAGAGGCATCCTCGTCTCTAAACCGTAACCAGCAGCACCATGCTATCCTCCTACGCCAAAAAGAAAACCACCAAAAAGGGTAGAGTGTAAACATGACTCTTTGCCTCTTTGGCGACGCCTTCAGGAAGGAAGATGACGCCCTCGGGTTTCCTTGCCGTCGGTTTATTGTTTTGTTCAAATATTAGTCATTGTTTCTTCCACGAGCAATAATTTTTGTTCCACAAGCATTATATTTCTTTTGCACTTTATTTATTGGTTTTTTCAAACGTACTCGTCTCGTCACGTCTCGTTTAACTAGCGAGTCTAGAATTAAAACACGGCTTGACTCGTAGAACTCACGAGTTTTCTTGTTTAGCTCGGTAAAACTGTCAGAAAGTAACATCATAGTGTTTATATACAATTCTTTCTAATTATTTGATCATGTATGCCGTAATCATCACAATAATCAAAAACATTATGCGCTAAAGTACAATAATTTGGAACAATTGTTCACACAAACAAGAATGTTCGGTAACGCTCTTTTTTATCGATTTAAATGAGTTAAACAAGTAATCAAAAAACTCATCTAGTTTAACTTGAACTCGTTTAACATCTAAAATGAAAACTCGGATTGACTTGTGTAATTCACGAGTTTAAACCAAGCTGAGTTAAGCTACGAACTACTTGTCTAACTCACGAATTTCGAGTTTTAATTAGACGCAGTGCACGTACCACCTATGGTGAAGATAAGTCTCACCTGCTTAATCAGGATCCCAGATCACTAAGTAACGAGGATCAGAGCGAGACCGAGCGAGACATATTTACGAAGAAGATAAATTCTGGTTGCCAAGCACAACAGAGGGAATATTTTCACAGAAGATAGTTTTTGTTTTTTGGAGAACAAGACAGAAGATAGATGGGTCTTATATTGTCCGGCCTAACCAGGAATACCCGCGGCTAGTCCTAAGTCGTAGGAAGGCCCACTAAATTCAGAATGGACCAAGTCAAAGGTGGCGGCCTAATACTGGCTATGGTATCAGAAACAAAAACACACTAGAGACGTTTTGATAGGACATAAATTAAAACACAACACATCGGCAGAGTCTTCAGTACCGGGAGTTTTCGAGGGACTTTCAGCGCGAGATTAACAGTCACCTAACTACCCAGAGGACGTTGAAGGTAAGCCATCATGCAGCGCATGCGATCTGCTTAAGAATAAACACGCTTCGCAGACAGGAGGGCTACAGGGGTAGATGCATGCATGGATCCAGGAACGGATGCTAGTCCGGCCGGCCGTGTGATCGGTCGTTGAGAACGAACGCCGGCCACCGTCTGAAGTGCGTGTCTCAACGTACGGCGACTATAAGACCATCCGCGCGTACGCGTACACGTACACCGTCGATCGACCTGTATTTTGATGACAGTAGTGTCTGTTCGGTCGTCTACGTCTACTACAGCACACGACGACGACTACTACAACCTTCTTCTGTTGGGGGTCATCTTCGTCAGTTCGTCGAGTTCTTCCTTTTTATTCGGAGGCCAAGACTTCTTGCAACACGACAAGGGAGAAGATGCCCGGATTTCACGGATTTTTAAGTGGAATATTCCAAAACTAGCCTTCGTCGTTGTTGTGTTTTCTAACCTTTACTGACCCGATCGTTCGTTAGCTTCTAACCACTGCATTATCAAGACGTACCCAAACAGAAGTCTGGCCATAGATTTGTCATCTTATCGAGGTACCTAGCTAGCTGTGTCACTGTGTGTGGCTTGATGGTTCACACGCTGCCTCTCTCCCTGATCTCTGATACTGCGTAGAGATGTGCCCAGCTATTTCAGAGATGGTACACAAGTTGCGGTTTCCTTGTACATGGGCATGGTACACAAGGATCTGTTCCACACGACTTGGCATTTCTGATTCGGAAATAGCTACTCGCTCCGATCCGGAAAAAGCATCGGAACTTATATGTGACTAGTTGAATTTGGCGTGGCGTCACGCCACGCCCTTGGTGAGATTTTTGTGCATTATATTTGGACATGCACGCTCAAAGTTTCTGAACATTATCAGCATCCGTTAAGACACCTATAGAAAGCGGAACTTGTTGCACTGCATCCAAATGTAGCAAAATTAATCTGAACTCCATGAACCTCTAAATTGACCAATGTATGCAGTTAAAGAATATACTCTTTCTTTATGATTCCGGAATTGAAGAATAAACCATCTCTGCATAATTCCGAATTAGAAGAATAAACTTCCTCTTTAGTATCTGAATTCTCATTTTCTTTGCCTAGGTCAATTTTAGCACACCAAAAGGTATGGCCTTAAACTACTATAAATACGACCATTGCACATTCATTCCTCCCCTGAACCTTAAACTACTATAAATACGGCTATAAATACGACCATTGCACATTCACTCCTCCCTTGAAACCACAAGAAAAATATGTAACAATTGAAACTGAAAAGGTCGATGCGAAATAGAAGCATACCTGGAGCAGATCGTGAAGAACTGTCTGATCTGGTGTTAACATATTATAAACACGTTTGGTTTTTCAAGATCCAGAGCATCGTCAAGGACGTGCGGCACCATTCCAGGTACCGTCGGCATTGGGCTGGTCGTGGTCTTTGTCCTGCCCTAATCAAACCTATGATAGCTGTCGTTTTTCCGATCCATACCAACCTCAAGAAGTAGCGATCAATTAGAAACAGAAATAAGGAAATAAATTAGGCTAACACAGATGAGACTATAATTCTGAACAGGCAAACTATAGCCACAAGCAACCACAGCTATAGTTAGATAGATAAACTATATGGCAAGCATTTGGACTACAGAAATGAACCGAACAACATTAGGCATGAGCAACCATCTATTGTCTTACAATAGAAGAATTATCCTACCTTTAAGAGCTTTCCTTTTATCACCAAAGAAAATAAATAATCAGAGAATACCACAGGACTAATGAAAAGAATGATCGTGTTGCAAGAAGAACCAAACTGATGACTCGTCAATTGATTGCCTTCTCACAGACCCATGTATGGGTGATCTGAAAGAAAAATGGAAAATCTCAACACACCAGCCAACCACATGACTCAATTCTAGAGCAAAAACCTTAGGAAGACTTCAAATCAAGAGTCGGATTATAAAATAAATTAGTATAACATATTTATTTTTTTGTTTTTGTTGCAAGGATCATTTTAGACTTCAGAAGTGCACACTAATATCACGTTGTGTATAATAGGAAAATTAGGCAATTCTCTTATGATCTTATTTATTACTCTAAAATAAAAATATATTGCTTTCAGGAATTAAATGCGAGTTGAAAGCATGATTCTTAGATCGTAGAGGATGATTCTTAGATCGTAGAGAGCAACAGAGAGCAAGGAAAAATATGATAAAACAATCAAAGTTCAGGCTCTATCATCTTATTCGCAGAGCTATGTCCATCTTCTTTAGGTGCAGGGAAAAAAAGTGTTCTACGAAAAACATAGTAGGCTAATTCTGAACCTTTCCTCAATGCAAGTGCACGACACCAAAAAGGGGAAGTCCAGACATATGTGACCACCCCCTATATTGTCCAAAGTAGCTAGCTAAGCCAACTAATCAAAAAGGAAAAATGTATTCCTTAGACCAGAGCAACATTGTAGGCTCAGTTCCGAGTGGTTGAACTCATTTCATATAAAAATAATAATAAAACAGAAATAAAAATTAAATTATTGAACCAGAGCAACCGTGTGGGCTCAGTTTCAAATGGTTGAGTTCATTTTGAGTAAAAGCAGTAGTAGAACAGAAAATAGAATAAGCTAAGAGTCTAAGACACATACAAACTGTAATAATGTTGACTCGATGCACGTCTAAAAACCTGAAAGAGGAGACTTCTCTTCGGAATGTCTTCCAAGCTGGTGAATTATACATGATTAATGTGAATTATACATGATTAATGTCTGTCTATAGAACACGTAGGTGGTTATCCACATACTTAAGAAAAATATATATTTGAGATTTAGAACTGTCAACAGATGGCAGCATAGCATTTGTTAGATTCTACTGCTTTCCAAAGTTTCCTTATGTAGAATTGATCAACAAAAAAAGGACCTGGATAACAATTTTGGTAACCTCTGCCGATGAGAAATGGTAATACAACTTCTGCAAGGTAATCTGCGGCGCATAAAAAGGTATTGTTTTGCTCTAGCAGGGATTGGAGGACAAAGAAGAGGGGTTTTTTTCTTTTGCTCTACCAGGGCACACCTCAATAATCCTCCTAAGTTGTGTTTCTTATATAACACCACAGATCCAGCATGAGACTTGCCAGCTCATGAAAACTCATTTGTTACATTTTTTCACACCATGTAACTAACTGTGCTCCTTAGATATGTATCTACAACATCAAGCTAGTTCTAAATTTCAGAGATTATTCAAGGATAAATATGAAAGAAAGGAATGTAGCTGATTATCATGTTATAAGTAATCTACCTCAATACTTCACAATTTTTATCCTAATATGGACCGAGAGGCAAAAGAAAGGTGCTGAACAAATTTAGAGAACAATCAGCCATGCCATGTTCTATCATGTGAGGAAGTTATTTTCTTCCTGGAGGTAGTAAGGGGCAAATTGTTTCTCTCTCTGAATTTCAGAGATTATTCAAGGGAAAGATATCAAGAAAGGAATGTAGCATATTATCATGTTATAAGTAGCCCACCTCAATACTTCACTATTTTATCCTAATATGAACCGAGAGGCAAAAGAAAGGTGCTGAAAAAATTCAGAGAACAATCAGCCATGCCATGTTCTATCATGTGAGGAAGTTATTTTCTTCCTGGAGGTAGTAAGGAACAAATTGTTCTCTGAAAACATAGTACAACAAATCAACGTAGTAGAATGTCCAACAACAATGGCATACCTGCAAACAGAACCACAAATCAATTCTCCACACCCCGTTCCTCTCCTCCTCCTGTGCATCGATGGGCTCCCTGGTTGTTACACGGATCTGAGAGGGAGAGAGAGACGGCAGCAGGACTGATCTGAGAGGGAGAGAGAGACGGCAGCAGGACTCAGTTAGATGCAAGATGCAGCTAATCGAAGAGGGCTGGGGCAGAGATCTCACCTGGGTGGAGACTTCTCCTCCGTCGACGGAGGCGACGGCCGACCGGATCGACGCGATGAGCCGGGGGCTCAGCCGGTGCTTGCCGTCGCCCGTAAGGGTGAGCACGAAGACCCGGCCGCGCTGCTCCAGCGTGCACGTTGTGGACTGCGGCGACAACCTTGGTGCGGAGAAGGTCTTGAGCGAGCGAATCGCGCGGCGAGCGGCGACCGGTCGCGGGGAAAACAACGACGATCCTCACGGCTCGTTGGTCCCGGCTGGAGCTACTCAGGGAGGAGGTAGAGGAAGAAGAGGCGGCGGCCGGCTGCGCATAGGAGGAGGCGGAGCGGAAGCTCGCGGCCGCGGCGGAGCCGGCCGTCCGTCGCGCCGCCGCCCTCGCGGCCGTGGCGCTCGTGGTCGAGGCCGGGGTTCGCGCTCGCGGCCGGGGCGGAGCCCGCGGCTCGCGGCCCTCGCGCCTCGCCTCCGCCGGCGGCGGCTAACCCTAGGCCGGAGCGTGGCCGGCTCGCGTCCAGGCGCGTCGAACGCGGCGGCGGATGCCGAGCGCGGCATGCTACATTCCGGCGCCGACGGCGCGTCCCGGGACGTGGCGCTTGGCGAGGATGGAGAGCGCGCGACGGCTCACCTCGCCGTGACGGTCGATTTGAGTGGGGAGGCGCGAAACGGCCGCGAAGCGCGACGGCGGCGGCGGCGACTTTCCGCCGCGCGCGAGAGAGAAAGGGGAGAGGGAGACTGTGTGGATGTTTTTGTAAAAACGACCTTGATGTCTTCTGTAATTGCAAGTAGGTCCAACGTAGCGGGGAGTGCTGGAGTGCGGGTTGATTTGTCAGTTAGGGAGGGGCCTTTTTGCAAAACCGTCATGGTTTGTGTGTGCGGGCCGTCCGATCGCCGCGCGACGGCGCGGATCGGTGCACTGTTCAACACTGTTCATTACTGTAGTTGTACAGTGCGCGGAGCGCTCTCCGCTCGCGAAAACGTCCGTCTTTCATATACTTAGTAGATAGATATAGTTGTACTGCCCAAGTTGTTTTCTCATGACAGTTTTATTGGATCGGAGGAAGTAGGTTGATGCCTTTAAGGACGTGCAACTAGTTAAGCCAACACATACACTACTCTTTAGTACTGACAAATACGACACGTTCCACCGTCTACACTCACGAAGTTGCACACTTGCACTACACTTCTCCCTCCAAGAAAAACATTACAGTGCTGTGACGGGTCAAATAATGCACAAGCGACCATGCATAGAGTGCAAATCATTCTTAATATATAGGGCGGAGAGTATATTTGTTGTAAATCCTGCTCATTATGTTCAGTCATGTGTTCCACGTTTCAACCACAAGTTCGCACAACAAGACAAGATCGAACACTTGTGGGACGCATGTTCTTGCCAGGTGCTTATTAGCGCGCCATTAACTAAGAATATCTCGAGATCTAATACCATATGCTAATTTTAAGTCAAGCGAGAAACATGCTAGTTATAAATTATAGCTCGAGCTCTTGCCATCACAACAACGATGATACAACAACCGGCGGTTGATTGAACTGAATTACATTTTGACTAACATGCATGGAATAATGCTTATCTCCACCAACTGATTTTCCTTCATATATTTCTTTCAAATGATATGTGATATCATAATAATTATATATATGTAAAAAAAGAATCTTATTATATCACTTAAATAAAGAAAATTAACAAACATGAGATGTGCCATTTACCACACTAACGACAAGAACAATGCGAACATATCGCGTCGGTGTCATGGGTCGCTTCTGGCACTCCATGGATGACTTGAGCTTCGTGATCTCCATCTGCAAGCTCGTCGTTATACCCTGTCAAATGAACAGGAGCAACCAACGTTGGAGCATCTCGACCGGATGTTCTGCTCTGTTGATTGGGATGTGGGCCATCCGGATTGCTTTTTCTCGGGCGTGTTCACTTTAATTTCGCACTACACATCCCTCATGTTGCAAACTTCTTCCATTTCCCTTATGTAAAAAAAAAATTCTTCAATTTCCCTGCTCTATTAACGGTTTCACTTGAACATTTTTGGCTTGAACTGGAGGGATGCAACACAGTTGTTCAGTTGGCTTGGTCCATTCCAAGGAAAAACGGTCACCATCATGGACTGCAAGATGCGCCTGCTAGGGAAAGGCTCCAATATTAGAGTGATAAGGAGCGTGTTTGGTTATCTCCATGGTTTTTGCGCAATTTGCATATATGGTCTGGTAGGGTTTGGCTCTGAAAAACGGCGCATGAGCCCCATTGTGTAGCCCATTTGGTTGCAAACAATTTTCTAGCCTGCATAAGACCACCAAAATACGTCCAGTGTTTGGTAGCCTGCTGATCGGCGTTTCAGTGTCTTTCGTGCTATTGCGTGGTGTTTGATTATGTGCAAATCATGTGATGTGGTAACCTTCTCGGCTAAGTGGTCAACATACCCAACACTGGACCAAAAATGTCAACACAGAAAGCATATCAGAAAAAGTAACTCGACAAGCATAATGAATTAAATTAAACATGGCCTAAAAAGTTCAAAAAAAAGCCCGGCGCACCACAAATTCAGCACAACAAAAACTGGTGTACCACAGGTTCATCATCTAAGGGCGTTTAGCATATATTACCTCACAAAATATACAAATATCGCATCCGTTCTAGTATCTACTACATAATTGAGGGAATCTAGGTTAGGGAAACACACAAAACATATCAGGGACAACACCACCATCAACTTATCAACGGTAGTGCTTGCGAAGGAAGGAAGAAAATCACCGTCTCTTCCGATCAGCGGTCATCGCAAAAATTCTCTAGAATTAAATCTATGAAAATAATTTGAACCTCGCAAAAAAGTAGGCATACCTTGAACTTTAATGTAAACCTTGAAAGTGTCATACCCATCACATTGCTTTCTCGCTTTTTGCGAAAAAAATACTAAAGAGTACCCAAATCCATGGGTATTATTGACATTCTTACTAAAGAGTAGGTGAGAGGTAAAAGGCGTCAATGATGCAGTAGGGTGAACATCGACGCCGAACGAAGGGCAAGAAATAACTTCATCATTAGGTGAGCATCAAATGTAGATGCAGGGCAAGAATGAATGTTGGCATATAAGTTTGATCATTTGGGTGGTCACATGCGTGTGGTGAGCCACAACAGTCATTGGCATAAAGTTGTTCATGTAGGAGTGGACCCAGGATGACCGAGTTCCTGAGTATGCGGAATGACATATGTGGACGGGAATGATGTTAGTTACTACAAGATGCCCCTCGAGATGTAAAAAACTACCAAACCTCTAGGTACAAAAAACATGGGAATTTGAAAATGCACTATCGCAAATGTCCACTCAAATCCGACAAGACTGAGTTTGTACCAAATTTTAGTTGTTTGTTTTGAATTTTTTAACTAAATGATACTTTCAACGTCGTGCATAAGATTCCTTAGAGAAAATGTTGATAGGAATCAGATCTTTAGAAATCAAATACTCACTCCGTCCACAAAAGGATGTCTCCACCTAACCTAAATTTGTATGTATCTACACACTAAATTATGTCTACATAAATGTAAATTTAGGCTAGGTTGAGACATCCTTTTGTGAACGGAGGGAGTAACACATATATAATATAATATTTTGAATCAACTTTATGAAAACATTTTGAACCTCGCAAAAAAAAAAGAATATAATAAGCATAACCTAACCTTTAGTACATCAACTTGTCAAATGTCTTTTTTTTTTGCGGGACACCACTGATTACATTGAAGTCCAGAAGTTACAAAAAGACACCCCACAAAGATAGAAATAACACACAGGTCCTTCTGCAACACAGTGACGCCGACGAGGAACCAGACGTGCCGACGACGCGCCGCCCGCTGCATCTTCCAAACCTTGGAACGAAGATGATCCCCTGCGGACAGGAAGTTGACGAACCTCGAACTCCAGAGAGCCTCCATCCATCGCCAAGCCAGCAGCACCACCGGTCTTCAACATCAGAAGCTTCGATTTCTTGATCTGGATCCGCCGCACCGGAATCCAGCCGGGGAACGAGCGCGCACGGCGGTCTCCCAGGACCGCGAGCACGGAGGGAAGTCGCCTGCTTGATGGCGAAGCTCCAAAGAGCGACGACATCGGAGAGGAAGAAGACGACCCCAAAACGCCAACCACCGACGCCTCCGCCTCCAAGACGCCGCCGGTGAGCAACCTACTCAAGCCTACGCTATATACACGACGAGATCCGGGGTTCCCCCACCCTCCCGCCGCCGTAGCGGCCGGCGGAGGGAAGGGGAACCAGCGAATCGCCGCCGGCGAGGTGGATTGACTAGGTGGTTTCAAAGAATCGCCCTCAGGCACTGTAGCGGGAGAGGGGACGAGTCCAAGGTCTTGATTTCAACTTGTCAAATGTCAACCCATCACACTCACTCTAATAAAAAAAAAAAAAGTAACTCAACGGAACGCACGAAGTTTGGTCAAATTAGGCTCTAAAACCGCATCTATAAAACCATCGGTCCCAAACCAAAACTCCTCCAATTTCTCCTCTCTGTTTCCCTCCATTTAGAAATAATCGATCATCTCACACTGCTGTTAAACACTTCACACACATCGAACGCTCGCGACGGCCGGCGGTATGGCGTGCTCCGCCGCGGCAGCGTGGGAGCAGGCCCCAGGAATGGGAGCGGGGATCTCGGTGGCCGCACTCGCCGAGTGCTGTGCGCGCGTCCTTTGCGGCGGCGGGGACGCGGAGGCAGCACGCTCGGCGCTCGACGCGCTGTGCGCCGCCGGAGGGGAGGCGGTGCGGCCCCACGCCGACAAGCTCATGCCGCTGGTCGTCGGGCGGCTCGGGGACGGCGATGCGGCCGTGCGGGAGGCCGCCAGGAGGTTCCTCGTACTGCTCATGGAGGTATTGGCCTCCTATTGGGGTTTCCACTTTTCGTTTCCTTTTTCTTTCAGGGTTCAGTGCTTAATTATCAGGACAAGCAGAACATGTATTTTTAATTTAACAATGTACAGAACAGTTTACATGGATGTGGCGGCGTAACTAAGAATGCTTATCCAATATACATCATGATTTTGAAGGAAGCTGCTTGTTGTAAAATTT
Organism: Poa pratensis; assembly: GCA_947311845.1. NCBI lineage: Eukaryota > Viridiplantae > Streptophyta > Magnoliopsida > Poales > Poaceae > Poa > Poa pratensis. Next base: position 5,943,358 of record CAMZMU010000020.1, on the reverse strand, counting down.
TCACTAACTGTGCAAAAGAAGAAGAAAAATCCGACTAGTATGCATTGTGATGTTTCAGATGAAGGAGATGAATGCAAGATTGGAAAATATGCAAATAGATTCAAGCAAATCAGATGTCCAGCTCAATAATTCTATGTCAGCAGAAACTGAATCCACAGATACCAATCAATTAAGGAAAAGTCTCAAACAAAAGATCAGCACAAGGGATATGTCACTTCTAGCAGGTACACTGGACTTCATTTCACAGCAATCAGGCAATCATTCAGTTAATCCGATTTAGACGTCTAAGGTAGTGCATAGGATTACTCTGTTTTTATCAAACCACAACTTTCATAGAAAACCCACTGCGCTGTAAATAGTCTAGCTCGTACAATTAAGCCCAAAATTAATAAATAGTACTCCCTCCATATCAAAATATAAGTCGCACTACCAATTTACCACACATGTATCTTGACATGTTTTAGTGCAAGGTTCATTTTGAATCTTGCACTAAAACATGTCTAGATACATGTGTGGTAAGTTGGCAGTGCGACTTATATTTTGATACAGAGGGAGTATAAAGCAGAAATATATAAGCTATAAATTAGAAATCTGCCTTTGCAGTTTCAAAAGAGACGCCTCTGTTTTTCCAATGAAGTGTGTTACAGAGATCAGACTGAAGTTCAGTACTAAGGCCGGTTGGCCATCGCCCATCGGTCTGTTCATACTGGTCCTATTCTGGAAGTTCTTGGATAATTCTTACTGACCCCGGTACACTTAGATCAGTTCTCATGGTGAATCAACCTGATTATGTCGGTAACATATAACAGCAAGTATACCATGATTGTCTGTTCGTGAATTCTGAACCTCTGTCCTCTTCGGCCATGCTTCTTACAGTACTTTTAATCTTGTGATAAGCATTCCTGATTACTGCCAGGCCACTGATTACTGCAATGTAATCTGTCCATCCATATTTTATGCAGGGGAAGGAGATATTACAAGAAAATCAGTTGAACCTATAAAAGTCTTCTCTGACAAAGATCTGATAAAGGAAATAGGAAAAGTAATATCTACTTTACAGCCAGATAATGAGTGGTCAATCCGGATAACTGCAATGCAAAGAGTGGAAGGAATAGTTCTTGGAGGTTGCTAATACCTGCTTGTTTATGTTGGTTTTGCTATGCACATTAGACATTTAAACTTATAACTTGCGCAAGAGAATGACTTCTTCTGTGGGCACTTCCTTTTTTTGTACTACAGGTGCTGCGGACTATTCAGCTTTCCCCGTGCTTCTGAAGCAACTTGTGACCCCTCTTATCACCCAGCTTCTGGACAGGAGGTCGTCTGTTGTAAAACAGGTTTGGCTGTTTCCCTTTCTATGTCTGTAGTAATGAGACTTGTTACTATTTTGGAGAAGTGAATGCTGCATGTATGTATTGCAAATCAACATATAGTTGCCACAGAAGTAGCAGAACAAGGTTGTGTGACCCCAAAACACATATTATGTGTAATCATCCACGCGTCTATGCCCCTATCCCTATGTATCGTATGACATTCCGTAACATTGTTTTTGTACAACCATTGAAGCGTGACTTTCTATTTCTTTTTTGATATTTGTAGGCATGTCATTTGCTAATTTTTCTATCAAAGGAGCTACTCCGCGACTTTGAACCATGTGCTGAATTGCTTATTCCGGTATTTTGTTGCCTTCCTTTATCTATGCATCCTGTATTTATTGGTTTAATACCCATCTGATTATATCTCCTTTCTGTAGGCCCTTCTTAAGAATGTTGTAATCACGGTTCTTATAATTGCCGAGTCTGCTGATAACTGTATAAAAGAGGTAAATACCGAATGTTTTCTTTGGCCATTTGATTATACCATATTTGATGCACAACGTTTGTCCGTACAGATGCTACGAAACTGCAAAGTAGCTCGATTCTGCCAAAAATTGTTGAATTCGCAAAGAATGACAAAAGTGCAGTTCTTCGTGTCAGGTAAGAGGAAAGCATCAAGATGTAATATATAGATTAATTAATCTTGTATTAATGCTTCCACATGAGTTCCTGTCGTAGGTGCTGTGAGTACGCAATTCTGATGCTAGAGTATTGGGTTGATACTCCCGAACTACAAAGATCAGCTAATCTGTATGAAGACCTCATAAAGTGTTGCGTAGCAGATGCAACTAGTGAGGTAGTTACGCGTTTCTATTAATCTTGGTTTCTTTTATGAGTACGAACGCATATTTACATTTCTTCTCTTTGACAAGTTTTTCGGGAGAGAGAGAGGTTTTACATTTGGCTACAAAGCCATCTCTCGCTACTATTGGGGAATTTTTTGAGATAATGAAAATGTCCATTCCCTAGTATGTTTGTTCTGAAGCAACTGCCCGTAGTATCTTCGTATTACTATGCACTGGTCTGAAATGAAAAAAATGGAAAGTGTGCACTCTAAAGCTATGCTCTTGTTGCAGATGTCCTTTTCGAAATGTTCTGTTTTTTTTCTACAAAAAAAATCTGTTTTGATATTTGATCATAGCCTTTAAGCAGTTTTCTCAATGTGAAGGTCCGATCGGGTGCTAGAGCATGCTACAGGATATTCTCCAGTATTTGGCCTGAACGTTCTCGTCAACTCTTCTCATCATTCGAACCATCCAGGCAGAAAGTATATACTCAAATAGTATATCTGAAATTTTCCTGATTGATCATATGATTTGATCCTATTTGTTAATTTTTGTAGATGATAAATGATGATGGTGCTGAGACAAATCACAAACAGCTTTCTCCAATAGAGGTTGATTCTGGGACATCATTTTCTTCTGGTGACCTGCAATCGGCACTGGTGAAAATATCTCATCAGTATGATGATATGACCTCTAAAACACCAGCTGAAGATAGTAAGGATGGAAGTTTAGCTATGGGAAGTTCATTCGATTATACAAGCACATCCGGAAAAGAAATAATTCTAGATGGAGACCCTGATAATTGTGATTCAGGTATATGTCATGGGAAATTACATTTATATTTGTTCTTCTTTCTCAATTGGAAATACTTGGCTTTATTTGTGAACTTTCTGAATTCAGACCATAATGCAGGTATCGGTTCATCATCCTGTTATTTGCCCTCTGGCCCTGTATTTGAACCAACTCCGACATTTCATTGTCAAAAGTAACTGTAATAACTTTCCAAGACAAGGCTGAGTGCAGGCCAAGTGTTGAACAGATAACTTCTCGTCAAGTTCAATCATCAGGGGATCTTTCTCAGCTGTTGAGTCTGTCGCCTTCCGTTTGTTTGGAAGATTTAGAAAAGTTGCTAAACCAAAGCCCTGTTAAAGCAAGCTCCGATGGAAGCTCAGGTGGAAGACTAAGGACTCAGCAAGGGGAGAGGCACTGTGTTGGAACTCCTCGCAAGGGTTTAGCTCGTAAGGAGCCAAAGAATAACCACACTGCTAACTTCGGCGGCCTCTCTTGAGTAAGCAGATGACAAACTGGTTTTATGGCAGTACAAGAGGTGATTTAGATAGCAAACAACTCATTTTGGGTGAGATGGCCAATAGCATGGATGTGCCCTCCTCTCTCACAGGGGCACTTTCTTTAGGTCTTAACCCAAAGTCAGATTGGATGATGAGGATTTATGCATTCAATTTCTTACAGCAGTCTTTGCTAGAGCAAGCACCAAAAGGAATTCAGGAAGTTGCACAAAATTTTGAAAAGGTTATGAGGTTTGTTAGCCGTTACTTGGATGATCCGCATCACAAAGTGGCTCATGCTGCTCTCTCATCACTTGCTGAGATCATGCTATTTTTCAAGAAGCCTTTCGAACATTATCTTGACCAGATGCTGCCCCATGTTTTCTCTCGGTTAAATGATCCCAAGGAATCAATCAAGCAGAAGTGCTTAGCAGTTCTGACACTTGCAGCTGAAAGTTATTCCATTGATTCTCTCTTACCTGCTCTACTTCGTTCACTAGATGGGAAGAAATCTCCCAAGTCAAGACTGGCAGTTCTTGAGTTTGCAAAATCCTCCTTTGCAAAATGCACAATCGATTCGGATATCAGCTCTGGCAGCAGTTTTCTTAAGCTATGGCTTGGAAAGCTAACCCTTTTGTTTAAGGATAGGAACAGCAAGGTAAAAGAGGCTGCGGTGATTGGCTTATCTTCAATCTATTCTCACTATGATCCTGCATCCGTGTTAAGCTTTCTGGTCAGCTTACCAATGGAAGAACAAAAGCGACTTACACGGGCAATGAAGCAGCTAATCCCTATGATAGGGAATGACTTGGAAGAGTTCTTGCAGCAAAAGAGGCATAGACAGAAGGTGCCATATTTTGATCGCTTCGCTGCTACAGACCCTCATCCCAGAAGTTCTGCTAGAAAGCAAAATAAATCCCTGAAGCACGATGCATATCAATCGAATTATGTTAGAGCTGAAGATGTGTTCAGCTCAGCGTTCCAGTATGTCCCAAATTCTCCTTTGGAAGTCCATGGTCGCCGCCGTGCTGGGAAGGTTGAACCTGAATCTTATGGCCGCAGAGCTGAAATGATTGACAAAAGGTCTAGTACCACAAGGCTAAGCAGCGGTATCCCTAGGAGATCTGATTATGGTGTGCTATCGGAGAACACGGTTGAGAGTCGAAGCATTTCTCAGACTTATCATCAGGTTTCTAACTATTCAACTGACCTGCTTGTTGTTTGATAATTATTATTAGCTTGTTGCCCTTTTCCCATTTTGGCCATAGTCAGACTTATCATCAGGTAGTCTGCAAGATAACAAATATCATTTTGTGGAAACAGGATGCGGCAATTCTTGAGATGAATGGTCGCCCGGTGTCAATCAAGGTTGGCTGATCTATGTGTATCTTCTTATGTATTTTTTTCTTAGAAAGGTTTATACTTCTTCCTTTGCTGTTTATTGGTAGCGATGCCGCCTTATACTTGTTCCTCTTTTAGAATTTACACCAGTTGTCCGCTTCTCTTCTTGAAATGATTGATGATCCAGATGAATCCACCCGAGAGTTTGCGCTCTCTCTATTGGTTGAAATTCTCGAAAAGCATGTAAGCCTTTTTTTTATTTCTGGTGGGAGCATAAGAATTTCTGAAACTACTTAACATCGAGTACTTGCGCCATTGCTGAACGTCACCTTCAATGAAAATGACCTCTGTTATGGCCATGTATTCCAGGAAAAGGCACTGGATAATTGTATTGAGACTCTTGTGGTTAAATTACTGCATGCAACCAAAGATGCTGCCTTGAAGGTACTACTGCACTGGGAGCGTTCTTTTTTGGGGTTGCATTGGCTGACATGCTTAACCATAAAGTTACCCTCTCAATCCTTTATGTCATTGTCGTTGCAGGTTGTAAATCAAGCCCATATCTGTCTGACAACCGTAGTTACTCAGTTTGATCCATTGAGATGCCTTCGGGTAAGATTCTTTCGTATGTTTTTAATTTTATGGATACTCTTAGCTAGGACTGTAAATCATAGATGCCTTGGACAACCTGTTGCTGTTACTTTTTTTTCATTTTTTTCACAGTTGTTGGTATCTAATGTTTTTTCATTTTAATACGCAGGCAGTTGCTTCTCAGTTGGTATCCGATGATGAGAAAATTCTTAGTGTCAGCATTAATAGTTTGAGCAAGGTAAATCCCTCCTATGTGTTGACGTATGCAAATATTTTGTGTGGACACATGGGTCGATCTCAGTGTTAGCACCGAAACAAAAAAAAAAAGATAATGGAAGAATACATCCCGTCCTCTGCGTACTAGGATGTACACGACAAGTATTAGCATCAATAGCCGTCCCGTTTTATTCCATCTGATTATATCGTGCATTAGTTATATAGTTATGACTCACTATTTTCCTTAACTGTTAGGCGAGTCACACAGTTCTTTTCCTAACTGTTATATTTTCCATGTTTTGATTTTTGCAGCTTGTGATACTGCTGTCACGGAAGAACCTCCTGACTCATCTGTCAGCATTTCTTCCTGCGCTATTGGACGCCTTCGAAAACCATAGTCCATATGTTCGCAAGGTTCATTCATTCATTCCCACTTACTTTTCTAGATTGTGTTCAAGATCATCTTCTACTTTCCGGGGAAACGCCGCTCTTTTTTCTTTCATCTCCCCGGGATTCCTTGAATCCTGAAAGCAAAAGTTCATAGAACCAGCTACGAGCTTAAATTTTTAAGATGTCCACTTGGTCTTTGCAATTTGTGCAGGCCTTGCATGCATGCATGAACCACACAGCATCTAGATATTGTGCTAGAATCAAGTAGGAAACCTGAGAATTTGTTCTGAACCTGAGCTGATCATGGAAAATTCATCAGGTCACAACTCAACTTGTGGAGGAATTCATTGGTAGTATTTCATAGATACATACACTTTTGCTGTCCTCTGGTGTTAATGATCTGGTCATTTACATGAGGTACCTTTATTCGGATCCACCAGAAAATTAGAGCTCTCTCTCTCTCTGAACTGTAAAACCATGTGTCTATCCTGAACCCTGGCCCTGCATCTTCTTCTATACCTCTGCTGCATGCTTGCCACTCAGCACACAAATGGTCAAACCAATGGAATCACCCAACAAAAACAACAACATTCAATCTCTTCTTAAAAAAAGATATATACACTTGTGCAACTCCCGTTGAGATAACAATGATATGGCCATGTTCATCTGGATCCAGTAGACATCAAAGCTCTGCATCTCGGCCTGCATCGGCACACACACGTACACCTTGTCTGTACTGCCGCTGCATCCCATGTGTCTCTACCTGAACCCTGCAACTTCTATGGCCGGCTCGTCGCTCCTCAGCAGTCAGCACACGAAATGATCAAACAAACAGATGAATTCACGCAGTAAAAGACAGTGACATTGATTTCCTTCTTCTTAAGGAAAAAACAAGAACATTCAAAGACCTTAACAAGCTCCTGCATCAGTTGCAGCGGTGGCACGTTCTTCCTTAAACAAACCTGCTTGCTTTCTTAATTTAACCACGTGCTGGTGTTTGTTGCAGGACATCTTGGTGTGCGTGGTGGAGGCGTACGTGAAGCTGGGACCGGCGCTGCTGCCGCACCTGGAGCGGCTGGACGGCGCGCAGCTGCAGCTCGTCGTCACCACGGCCCACTCCCGGAGGCGCTCCATCGGCGCCGGCGAGGACCAATAGAGCGGGGGAGGTGCCGATGGTTTGGTTGGTTGGATCAAGACGAATGCACTAGCGTGGCGCGATCCATGCATTAAAACTGTACTAGTGGATTCATAGCCCTTTATCCCCTCGAGTAGTACTAATAATCTGGCCGTGTTCTCTCTTCAATTGGAACCACCGGAAATCAAAGCTCTATCTGCATTGCATTGTAACCCATTACCCATGTGTCATCGATGTTGTATACTCCCTCCGCATGCTAATCGAAAAGGAAAAACAACAACATTCAGTTTCTTCCTATCCTTCTTAGTACAAAGGACAAGAACATTCAAAGGCCTTATAAACTCCTGCAGCCGCGGTGCTCGATCATGTCCACGCTGACGGTCTGAGTTAAGTTCCCCAATAATTAATCATGTGCTGCGCTGTGCCGCACTGTATCGCAGGCCATTTTGCTCGCTGTGCCTGCATTAGACTTGAGGCTAATTACTTCTTTCTGAACCATAACTTTGCGTAAAAGGTACAACTCAACTTGTTCATTAATCCAACAGCTAGCACGACTCAACTTGTTCACGAATCCATTCAATACCATCTCATCGACACATACATATGCACACTTGTGCCACTGATTCTGTCCTCGGAGTCCAAAGTCTGGCCATGTTCACGCACGGGTACGTGCCTTCATTTGGATCGACCGGGCATTAGCGCTCTCTCTGCCTAGTGTCGTATTTTTTGCTAAAAATGACCCCTGGCCTGAACTAATAAGCATCTAATCATCCTGCAAAACTATTTTCATATACGACACTGACCTTGACACTAGATGGTTTGACGCCGACGTTGTGCTGCTCGGCGCTAGGCGATGTGGCGCCGAACCAGGGGCAGCGCCATGGACAGTGGCGCCGAACGCTTGGACCGATCTAGTGCCAAATTTGCTCGGCGCCGCGTAGCACAACGTCAACGTCGAGCTCAGGGACCAGAAAATAGTTTTGGGGGACATGCTGATGTGTGATTAGTTTTGACCAGGGACCATTTTTGACAAAACAAAATACCCTAGTGCCTGTCTACTCACCGCATCTCGCCTTGGGTCGGTACACGCACACACGTACACCTTGTCTGTACCACGACCCATGTGTCTACCCTGAATCTCCTTCTACACCTCTGCATGTCATTCACTCGCCCGGCCGGCCAGCTCGCAAACGAACAGATGAATTCACCGGGTAGAAAACAAAGAAGGTTCAAAGACCTTGAAAACCCCTGCAGCAGCAGCTTCCCGGATCATCATCTCCATGGTGACGATCGAGCTCCTGCCCACGAATTAAAACCTTCTGAGTAATTAACTAACCATGTGTTGGCTGCAGTCATCGGGTAGATTTGCAATGCCTATGTTTTGCAAGGCGATCTTCGCTGAATCTGAATTGGACTAGACCGCCTGCTTGATCAATCCTCATGTGCTGCACTGCAGGCTGTCTTGCTGCTGCTCATCTTCGTGACCACGTCGGCGGGCAGGGTTGCGCACTGCAGGGTGTCTAGCTTGCTGTGTGTGGCGGAGGCGTACGCAAGGCAGTGGCCGGCGGCGAGCCAGCTCGTCGTGGCCACCACTAGTGGAGACGAGGCCTTTGGTCCCGGGTGGTAGGGGCCTCTGGAGCCGGATGTCCACCCGGGACGCCCCAGTCGGGACTAGAGGCCCCCCCTCCCCTCTAGTCCCGGGTGTCCTACGACCCGGTACTAGAGAGTTCCACGTGGGGCTGGGGCACAGCATGTGGCAGAGGACCTCTAGTCCCGGGTCGTAATACAACCCGGGACTAGAGATTCTCACACGTGGCGGCTTCTGTTTTTTCTTTTCCCTGCTGAATATTATGATTAATTTTGTAAAATATATGGTTAATTAATTATAAATCAGAAACATACATATAGCATAACAAAATATTCATAAAAGAAAGCTTTATGAGAATTCGATCATTTTTAATTGATTACGCGGAGATCACAACCGGAATAGAGCCCGTCTTCGGCTAATTACATGGAGATTACATGGAGATCACAACCGGGACTAGAGCCCGTCTATTCGATTAATTACATAGAGATCATATATAACAGGGACTAGGGCCCGTCGTCTATTCGATTACATAGAGATCATCGCCGGGACTAGCAGCGCCCGTCTATCCAGTGGCATTTTATTTTCTCTTTGGGTCGATTACATAGTTCATCAAAAATCCTGCAATTTCCTCTCCAATTGGTCGAAAGCGGTCTTCTAGTTGCAGGTCCCTCCGCATTCCATCCATCTATAAAAGAAGGGAGATCAATCTGAATATCAATCATCACAACAGTAATTATGAATGACACTCAACACAATTGATGGTTATAAAATAAAATTGTGAATATATTTGTTCACTTATTTCGATAAATGTCGATGGGTTCCGCTCAGTGACCAGCTGGCGAATCCACCAGCTGGTGAATCCACTCGCAGACGTAATATCCATACAAATTGGTCCCCATTGGCTGCCTTTCCAAGTACTTTACGAGAATCGATTTCAATCAAATACTAATCAAGCATGGTATGACGATGGTATTGAAATTTGAATTAAAGAGATGCGCGAACCTAGCTCGTACTACTTACTTTGGGGTAAACAAAACTAAGCTCCTCTTTAAAATCACCAGATGTACTCTTTCAGAAATCTTTCCAAACCCTGCCCGGCAAACAAATGAATAAATAAGTTATTAATTAGTTACTTGATATCTCAGGAATTGAACAAAAAAGACCGATATAATACGATAATGATTGAAAATACCCTTGGAGCACATCTTGAATATATTTGTACTTCTCTTCGGGCCACCGCAATGAGTCACGGATTTTAACTTCTGCTCTATCAACTTCTATGATTAGCAGAATGTAATGGTCGCTGCGCATGTTTATATATGTCAGTAACTAATCAGTTACACTTAACATCAAGTAAGCAAAAACCAATGTGTACAAGACAATAACTCTCTTACCTGAAATGGTAAGGAAACAATATCTTCCTTTTATAATTTTGCCTCTCTATGGACCTAAGCAAGTTGTCCACCGTTTCCTTGTGGTAGCGGCCCCGTAGCATTTTTTCATTAATTCGGGTTGCGTCAATGAACCCAATCTCAAAGATGCTTTTTTTTTCACATTCATCGCTCTTCATTCTGCATAATAGCGTAGTGAGCATAATTAGAACAGGCAATGACCGAGCTAAGCTATAGACTTTATTTTAGAAAATAAATGAAATGAATCACTTACAGACAATAGGTACTGACGATACTCAAGTCGAGGGAGTCAAGCTGGTATAACTGATAGAGTTCTTCAAGATAAATAGTTAACTCGTCTCTACCGTTGAAATGTTCATCTGTTACTTGCACAAGGAGCACTTTTCGATCTAGCTTTGTGACTTGCATGTACCATTTAGGCAGTCTTAGCATCTGTGTTGGTAGATTCTCGACCTGATCAGGTGGCAGTAGAGGCTTTCCGTATTCCCAGGTCCATCTATCAGGTTGACCAAAGCCAGGGAGATGATCTGCATCTAGTTGTGAAACTGAAACAGCAATTTCTGCAGCAAATTGCGCACGGTAAGCTGGATCCTCCGTATCAGTGGGCACCTTAAGCGGGGAGATGGACTGTTTTGACTGGTTTCCGAGCTGGGCAACCTCTCTTCTTCTTTTCCCGCCGGAGGGAGTTCTCCTTATAGCACGTGTATAGTCATCTGACCTATTTATCGAAATTTGCGATGGTTGTTTAAGAAAACCCGTAGCCCAGCCTATTTGCTTTTCCGTATGCACTTCCTTTGGCGGGGGTTTTCTTTTCGCAGACAAAAATTTCCGCAAACTGTCTTCTCGAATCGGCTAGTAGCCAAGCCTTGTCTTGCTCTGGAGTCGACTCGACGTCGTAAGGTCTCGGGGGAGGAACCTTAGGTACTTTTGGGAGGGCTCAAGTCGGGGTTTGGGTCGGGAACCCGAGGCGGTCTTCTGCCCCTTTTGACCCTTAGACTTAGTGGGCGGAGGCGGTGGAGACGGCTGAGGAGTCGGCTGACGCTAGGGGTGGGCATTTTAACCGAGGACCGAAATACCGAACCGAAAGAACCGGGGCCGACACCGAATTAACCGGAACCGAGTATTTCGGTTTTTAATTCGGTCAGCAGTTCTGAGAAACCGAAATTAATTCAGTTCTTTCGGTTTTAAACTCTGGATACCCGAACTGACTGGAAGAACCGAGAAAATAAGTTGATTGTCTGAAATATCTCTAGCCTAGCCCAATACGTCCAGCCCATCTAGCATAAGCGATCAGCCCAATTCCTTTGGTACATCTAGTCCAACTCCATGCCATCACCCGCAGGACTCAGCCCCACAAATTCGCATCTAGAGTTATCCCTGTCCTCCCTTCCACGAGTACAGTGCTCGCCCTACCAGCCGCCGCCCTTCAGCTCTCTCTTTCTCTATTTGTCTTGCATCGCGCCTCAAGCCAAGCTAGGTCTCGACGGCTCTCGCAGAATAAGACGGACAATGACAAGACTGGGCAAGTCAGAGCTACCGCACGACGCCCTCGACCTCTCGTGACGACCATGAATTTCTGTCAGCTTTTCCGATACACACGCTGACACGCATCTCGGTTAATTCGGTGACAACCGAGGACCGAACCGAATTCTGCATGCACCGAAATTGTCGGTTAGCAATTTCGCACATGACCGATCGGTCATCGTTTTGTCAAAACCGAACTTTGGAACAGACCGAGGAACCGAACCGAATAGTTCGGTCTAACCGAATGCCCAGCCCTAGCTGACGCGGTGGCGGAGTCGGCTGACGCGGCGGCGGAGTCGGCTGACGTGGAGATCGAGATGGACTCATGTCGTTGTGGTCGTGACTGTCGTCATCTCGTCTCGGAGGAGACGATGGTGGCCTTGGTGTCCAGCCTGGAAACTTGATTAATTTCTTGGGCCATAGAATGAGTCCACCCTGCACATCTCCCAGTTTCCTCTCATCATCATCTCCAGGGAAACAAAGGTCGAGTGATTCAAATCCGGGTTCAACTTGATCCACGCCGACACGAGCATAGCCATCTGGAATCTCATTGCCACGATATTGTGCTGTAGATTCACAAGTTAAAGCATAGCCGTCCGCCGCCTTCATGGTTATGTTTCTCACTGCCTCATGTAGCTCACAAGATGTCTTCTCAGTGATTAAATCCACGGGGTATGTTTGGTTCGATGCCTCATCAGCACCGACCGTCGCGTAAGCCACGCTGCTTTTCCGTTGAGATGGATCACCTGCTTGACTATCTTGCAGCTGCAGCTGATGAGTTGCCCCTCGAGAAGATTGAGCGCGCCGCAATTCATCTAGTTCCCGTTGTTGTTGGCTAATGATATTTTCTACTTTGCTCAGCCGGTCATTGTTTTCCTCATCCTTCCTCCTCTTTGCTCTTGCTCGGCTTCTATAGGAATCACGGTCCTCGGGAAACCCTTCTTTCCAGGTCACACCTCCCTTGCCTCGAACACTGCCTCATTTTTCTTTAGTACTGAGGGCCTTTGACAGCTCGTCTCTTTCTCTGTCGGGAAAAAACCTTCCCTCACGGGCATCGGTGGTTGCATCAAGAATTGTTTGCCGGGGTATAGGAGTTTCTTTCGTTTCATCAACTATTAGATCACCTGATGCGTCATACTCCGCCCCATGAGTAAGCATCCAATTTCTGACCCTACGGGGCCAGTTATCTGTAACTGGAATGATCCCTTTTTCGCGCATAGCGGCCTCAATCAGATCCCACTTAGGCTCGGTGACGAGGATATACCCTTCGGGTACCCTGGCGTGAAGGTACCTGGTACAGGTGAAGCCCAGGAGAGGCCCCGAATAGAAGAGGCCCATGAAGAAAGTAGCCAGACGAAGAGAAGATTTCTAAATAGATTAGGTCATAGTCGGTTAGAACTTTCCATATGTGTAAACCTAGTCGGTTACGTATCCAGGACCTGGCCTCCTATATAAAGGCCAGGAGGGTGACCGATTAGGTTGAGCGATTCATAGCCATCACAATCCCGACGAGATCAACAACTCGCCGGACCCCTGTAACCGCATATTCGCAAGATCAAATCCAGACAGGCAGGAGTAAGGGTTTTACCTCAATCGAGGGCCCCGAACCTGGGTAAACTCTCGCTTGTCAGCCGTCGTGTCCACCAGTACTACGCGTTCTCTACCACACAATCAACCCTAGGTACCTAACCATGGGATTTGCCGAGGACACACCTCGTCAATTGGCGCCGTCTGTGGGAACAGGTAGTGCTGGATTCACGGCCTCGCCGGCTTCATCATCAGGTGGTCACTCGACAACCTCTCCTTCACACGGTAATTCACCGATCACCTCACCAAACGGCAAATCGCCGATCATGACCTCAAACGGCAACTCGCCGATTCCATCGACTGGAACCAAATCAAAAGGCGAACACTCGCCAACCTCTCCAAGAAGACTCAAGCCATATTCGATTGAAGCTCAAAAAACCTTTGCTGGCCTAGAATCAGGTTTGGATGTTACTGTTGGCGATTTCAATTTTTTCGTTGACAAAGATGGTGTGCAGGATCTGTTAGACCCAGTCGACATGGAGATACTCGACAGCTTGGCGACTACGTCTGCGACACCTTCGATCTTGGCAGCGACATCATCACAGATCGCACCGTTCCAGACACCAAGTGACTCTGCAACTTCAGAGGACGACGTGGAAGAGTTTCGCAGAGCAGTGGCCAAAAACTTCGGAGGAAACGAAGTCGAATCTGTATTCCGTCCAAGCAACTCGGTTGGGTCACTCGAAGGCACTTTCGATTGCGCAAACCTCTCAGAAAACGAGGAAAACCTTGATGACAGCATTTACCTAGCCGACCTTAGTGGCCCCGAGGTGCAGGCCAACCATGAGATCTTCATGAGTGACGCCGGAAGCTTGGACAAGACAATCGACAACCCACTCGACCACGGCAAAACTAACAGCAAACCAAGTAACTCTGACATGAGTTTGGACGACGACGCCGAGTCCATGGTACGTGTCAACAGCATAGGGACCGCGGGCCAAGTGATACCTTACCAAGTGTACACCGCAAACGCCGCAGGACCATCCCCCGCAGAAACATCCGCAGCAGCAGCATGTCGTCGACCCACACAATTCCCATGCACAGTTACCATGCCCGATGGAAAAACCACCCTGATCATCACGGCTGAAACAGCAAAGAAAATAGATCAAATCATAAAAGATTGCGCGATGATGCCAATCGACGCAACTCCAGAAGAACAGATGACTTATGCATACTTCAACTGGCAAGAAAATATTCGTCTGAACAATTATAGAGCGACATTGGAGGAACGCAGAAAACAGGCGAGCATATCAAGCGCCAGGCGAAGGGCACTTTCCATGAGCTCCACTGGGAGGCACAACCCTGCAAATAGGTCAAGGCTCGACCTGGGAGAAGCGGATCGAGCTGCAATCACTCGAAACCTTGACCCAGCTTTTATGGAAGTCGATAAAGAAGGCATGATCATATCGACTGAGCCAGTTGGGGCGCTGATGACGTTGGGCAACTATCTCAAGACAATCGAACCCCCAGTGGGAGACCCAAAGAGAGATCATCATCTTCAGCTGTACAAGCAACTAGCAATTGCAACAAAAGCCATACAGCCAACACAAGCTACCCCCGCACGGGGAACAGGTCGGGACCGTCGCAGTCGAAGCCCCAGGGGAAGAAGCAGTCGAAGAAGCTCGCGCCATCGAAGGAGCCGATCCAGAAGGTCATACAGCAGCAGCTCTGATTCAGGGGCTGACATAGGGCCATGTGGAGCATTGTGTTTCACTCGACGGATTCGAGAAGCTCGTATGCCCAAGAAATTCTCGCTTACAACAACGCCAAAATTCAACTGCAAGCAAGAACCCTCAGGTTGGTTAGAAGATTACAGATTAGCTGTCGGCTGTCAGCGTGGCACAACAACTACAGCGATGCAGTACATACAACTCATGATGGAAGGAGCAGCTCGCGATTGGCTCAAATCGTTACCCGAATCGTATTACGACTCGTGGGAACAATTCCGCGACGACTTCGTCAGGTACTTCGGACCTTTGTGTGACAGGCCCAAAACATTTGAAGAACTCAAAACATGTAAGCAAGGCCCGATGAATCGTTGCGATCATACATAAGGCGATGGACTACCATTCGCAACTCGATAGGACATGTATCAGAAGATAGGGCAATCGACGCCTTTAAGGAAGGCTATGGAGGAAAGATTTCAGGAGATGCTCGGCCGAGAAGACCCAAAAACAATGGCAGCACTAATGGCAATCGCAACAAAGTGGGCGAACGGAGAAGATTCAGTAAGAGGCAATCAACCCACGCCGTCACGCGACAACCATGACAGGGACAATCGAGATCGTCGAGACAACTACAGGGATGACAGAAGGCGCAAATGCAAGTATCGTCACTATGATGATGACAAGCCAAACTTCGTAGGAGCAGGGTTCGCCCAGCCGCGCGACAGTCGAGACCAAACTGACAAACGTCCTGAAGACAACCGTGACAATCGAGATCACCGTAGTAGCGAACGCAGAGACAGTCGAGATCATCGCTCAGATGACCGCCGTGACAATTATCGAGGACGTGATAATCGTGACAGTTACAAAAGACCTGAATGGCGCAGGCGAACAGATAAGGAGCCAGAGCGCTCAGTCGAAGAAAGAATGGATGATCACTGCAGATTTCACTTATACAAAGGAGACGACGGTAGGTTACGTTCTAATCATTCGTTGAAGAACTGCAGGGAATTTGACCAATTGGCGATCGAGTACGTACTGCAACTACAGAAGGAAGGACGTGCTCCGCCGCAACTGACGCAAGCCCAACCAATCGCAGCAACTCACACGCAAGTGGCACCAGCTCAAGTGTACTCTGCGCCGCAGCATGTACAACAAGCTCAGGTATATTCTGCACCGCAACAAATACAACATAATCAAATGTATTCTGTTCCACAGCAAACACAGCCTACTCAGGCATATCCAGCGCAAATGCAACAAGCGCCAGTATACATGGTACCCGCACAACCTAACGGAGGAGCACAAGTGGCAGCAGCCATACATCAAGTGCCACAGGGAGAAGAACAGCAATACCCTCCCACTCGAGGCCAAGTAAACATGATTCAAAAGGGGCGACCATCCAATCGACAACAGAAGTTGCACACACGACACGTCAACATGGCAGTCATGGCACCCCCAGCAATTCCAGAATTTTTGAAAGGATCCGAAGTTCCAATCACCTTCAG
Source organism: Poa pratensis (assembly GCA_947311845.1). NCBI lineage: Eukaryota > Viridiplantae > Streptophyta > Magnoliopsida > Poales > Poaceae > Poa > Poa pratensis. The sequence continues at coordinate 5,926,958 of CAMZMU010000020.1, read as the reverse complement.
CCGAGAGGATCACCCGCCAGCAGTGTACCGCCCAGGGCACGCAGCCCTTGTACTCGACGCGCAAATTGGCAACTACGCCATGACCAAGGTCTTCATGGATGGAGGCAGTGGCCTCAACATAATATTCACGGATACCCTGCGACGGATGAACAAGGCAGTCGACAATCTTCCAGAATCGACAAGCACCTTCCATGGCATTGTCCCAGGCAGAGCAGTCCACCCGAAAGGTACAATCCAGCTTGACGTTACGTTCGGAACCCCTGAGCACTTCAGAACGGAATCGATTGAGTTTGAAGTAGTCGATTGGAAGTCACAATATCACGCCATACTTGGGCGTCCGACGTTCGCAAGATTCATGGCTGTCCCACACTACGCTTATCTCAAGCTCAAGATGCCAGGGCCAAAGGGAGTAATCACAGTCAATGGCAACTTCCAAAGATCAGATTCATGTGATCGCGAATTCAGCAAAATCTCCGAGATGTACGGAATGGAGCAGGCACTCGCCGATCTCGATATCTCCAACGATCGCACACTTCTGCCAGAGCACAAAAGATTGGCAACCGACAGAGAATTCAACGCAACAAACGACACACGAACGCACCAGGTCCATCCGACTGACCCCTCCAAGACGGTCAACGTGTCGTCAAGCCTTACTGACGCATAGGAAAGCGCGCTCGTCAAGTTCCTCCGTGAGAGCTGGGAAATATTTGCATGGTCTCCATCTGACATGCCAGGTGTTCCCAGGGAATTTGCCGAGCACTCTCTACAAATTAAACCAGGTTTCAAACCAGTCAAGCAAACTATGCGCCGTTTTTCTGATCCAAAAAGAGATGCAATCGAAGCAGAAGTCGATAGGTTGCGTGCAGCCAACTTCATCCGAGAACTCAAAAAAGCAGATTGGATAGCCAATCCCGTCCTGGTGGACAAAAAGAACACAGAAATTAAGCGAATGTGTGTGGATTTCACATCCCTGAACAAATGCTGCCCGAAAGATCACTTTCCATTGCCTCGAATCGACCAGATTATCGACTCGACTGCAGGGTGCGCGCGATTGTCCTTTTTGGATGCATACTCTGGTTATCACCAGATCCGGATGAAAAAGGAAGATGAAGAGAAAACAGCGTTCATAACTCCACTCGGAGTCTACTGCTACACGACAATGCCGTTCGGTCTCAAGAACGCGGGTGCAACGTACCAACGTATGATGCAAAACTGCCTTGCTGAGCAAATTGGGAAGAACGTACAAGTATATGTGGACGATATCGTCGTCAAAACTCGGAATGAGGATACTCTGATCAAGGACCTCCAGGAAACATTCAATAACCTCAATCGATACAACATCAAACTTAACCCGAAGAAGTGCACTTTTGGTGTGCCAGCCGGTCAACTCCTCGGTTACCTGATATCAGCACGAGGAATAGAGGCAGATCCCGAAAAGATTCAGGCCATCCTCACGATGAAGAGACCTACCAAGCTTCATGAAGTACAACAACTAGCTGGTCGAGTGGCAGCACTCAGCAGATTCATCAGCAAGTTAGGTGAAAGAGCGCTCCCGTTTTACAAACTGATGAAGAAGGCAGAAAAATTCGAGTGGACGGACGAGGCAGAGACAGCTCTGCAAGACCTCAAAAAGATGCTCACAAGCCCTCCGATTCTGGTGGCACCTAGAAAACACGAACCACTCTACCTCTACGTCTCAGCTACCAATCGAGTGGTCAGTACAGTATTAGTAGTCGATCGCATGGAAGAGGGGCATAGCCAGAGCATACAGCGGCCGTCTACTACGTAAGTGAAGTTTTATCCCCATCCAAGCAACGCTATCCGCAATACCAGAAATTGGCATACGCCGTGTTCATGACTTCCAGGAAACTAGCACATTACTTCTCAGAACATCCGATTACTGTGGTTAACAAGTCTGCAATCGGGGACGTCCTCACAAACCCCAATGCAACAGGTCGAGTAGCAAAATGGCTCGTCGAGCTAGGGCCACTGGGCATCAAGTATGAACATCCGAAGGCCATCAAATCGCAAGTCTTGCCAGATTTCCATACCGAGTGGATTGAAGCCCAACTTCCAGGGGTACCCGACGTCTCCAACTCATGGACGATGTATTTTGATGGATCCAAGAAAAATGAAGGAGCAGGAGCAGGAGTGGTGCTCATCTCACCAAAGGGAGACAAGCTACGCTACGTGCTACAAATGGGATTCGAGTTCCCATCAAACAATGAAGCAGAATACGAAGCGCTAATTCACGGCATGCGTATGGCAAAAGCTATGGGGTGCACTCGACTAATGATTTATGGCGATTCCAAACTGGTGGTGCAGCAAACAATGAAGGCCTGCGACTCAATCGCAGATAATATGACGCTTTACCACGACCTCTACAACATCATGGAGGGAAGCTTTGAAGGATGCGAGTTGCGGCACATAGGAAGGGAAAGCAACGAGGAGGCAGACAAACTCGCGAACATCGCATCCACAAAAGCTCCAATACCACCAGGTGTTTTCTTCGAAAGAATCGAGCACAGGTCAATCGACAAACGACCATCTGCATCGGCACCCGCCACGGGTAAAGGTAATATCTCAAGCACAAAAAACCCTCCAATCGAGGCATTACTCATTGAACCTACATGGACTCAACCTTTCCTCGCGTACATGCTTCGCAATGAACTACCCGAAGACATAAACGAGTCCAGACGCATCATACGGCGAGCAAAATCATACACCATCATTAACGGTGAGCTGTACAAACGCAGCACGTCAGGTATGTTCCAACGGTGCATTGCATTCGAAGACGGCAAAGATCTCCTTCGAGATATTCATGCAGGTACTTGCGGACATCATGCAGGCAGTCGATCCATCGTAGCCAAAGCCTTCCGAGCGGGGTTTTACTGGCCAACAACGTTAAGTGACGCAGAAGATATTGTCAAAAGGTGCATCGGGTGCCAGAAGTTCGCCTCACGGCCCCATGCACCCGCATCGGCACTCATAACCATACCACTGGCGTGGCCCTTCGCCCAGTGGGGTCTTGACATGGTAGGGCCACTCAAAAAATCATCCAAAGGAGGTCACACTCACCTGCTCGTTGCAGTCGACAAATTCACAAAATGGATTGAGGCCATCCCTATCACAAGCTCGACAGCGTCCACGGCGGTTCGTTTTATCCAATCGATCATATATCGGTTTGGGGTAATGGACAGTATCATCACGGACAATGGAACCAACTTCACAGCAGAAGAATTTCAATCTTTCTGCAAGGACCAAGGTGTCAAACTAAACTACGCTTCAGTCGCACATCCGCAATCGAATGGACAGGTCGAGAAAGCCAATGGTCTCGTGTGCAATGGCATCAAAAAACGGCTGCTGGTACCATTAAAAAGAGCTGCAGGTGCATGGGTTGAAGAGCTCGACGCGGTACTATGGAGCCTGCGCACTACGCCAAACGCTTCTACCGAGTACACACCGTTTTTATGGTCTATGGTTCAGAAGCAGTGCTGCCTTCCGACGTCAAGTTTCATGCACCACGAGTAGAAGCATACGAAGAAACGGATGCTAACAAGGCACTCGAAGACGCAGATGATCTCCTGGAAGAGGCACGCAACACCGCTTTGGCGCGAACAGCAGTTTATCAACAAGACCTCCGCAACTACCATAGTCGTCGATTGCGCACACGATCCTTCATGGTGGGAGACTTGGTGTTACGCGAGAAGCAGAAAAAGGTTCACAAGTTAGCATCACCATGGGAAGGACCTTACATCGTCACAGAAGTTATTAGTGATGGAGGAGCTTATCGACTGAAGGACGCCAAGACTGGAGAGGAAGTATCAAATCCATGGAACGTGGCGCACTTGCGTCGGTTTTACGCATAGGTCTCCTAGTCTTATATGTATCTACTCGACATGGCGGAAGAGCCAGCAGGTTTCAGACGCGCTCTTTTCCTTACCAGGGTACCTAAGGGGACTGGAAGGTTTTTAATGAGGCGGCCTGCTGGTCGAATATCAAAAGTGGAAATAAAATCATATGTTTCTCCATATCTGTCTTGCAATCTTTCATATTTCTGCAAAAGTAACAGTCGAAAATACACGTCTACCAAAATAACGTAAAACCCACTCGATATACTCGGGGGCTGGGTTCACACACAAACCCCACTCGATATACTCGGGGCTGGGCTCACACACAAACCCTACTCGATATACTCGGGGGCTGGGTTCACACACAAACCCCACTCGATATACTCGGGGGCGGGGTTCGCACACAAACCCCACTCGATATACTCGGGGGCTGGGCTCACACACAAACCCCACTCGATAGACTAGGGGGCTGGATTCATACTCAAACCCCACTCGAAATACTCGGGGGCTCGAGAATACATATAGTCATCCACAAATCATATACATCAAAAAAGAAATATACATTCGAAAATTGTTTATTCATCTTTTATCTCCGCTAAAGGACCAAACAATTGATCTTGGCAACGGCTTATAAAATCCTCAGCCACAGGGGATGTCTCAGCCAGACGCGATTGAGGGATAAGTTCACCTGGAGCAGGTGGACGCAAGGTAAATTGAGGCCTACGACTGCGTATATAGGCCATGGTAGCATTGGCTCCAAGCACCGCAAGGTTCATCAAGGACTCTTTAACGTGCTCCGTTACTCGAAAAATGTCAACCAAATGGAATAATCCTTGCGGTTGAGGACCTGATGGGAAGAGTGCGCCATTCAATTGAGCAAAGATGCGCCGGCACATTTCGAGTACTTGGGAGTTTCGCCACACTCGATCTTTCAGGGTAAGAAGAGTGCGGGCGTGCACTTTGTCCAAATGAAAATGCTGCCTGCCAGTCATCGGCACCTCAACAAATTCGTCAAGGCGTCGACTGACCCTCACCTCTTCCTGCTTGAAGTCAGGAACAAAACCTGCAGAAGGCAAAAGTTACCAAGCTTAGTAAAAACAGCTGCATATTTTCCAGCAAAAGAAGTGGGGTCATAAACTCACAATCGAGTTCCCTGTTTATGTTGTCCATCTCGCCAAGAATATATTCTTCGCGTTGGGTAGCAAAACTTGGCCTGGAGCGAAGTAGCTCCAACTCAGCTCGAGTGCTCTTGAGTTCTTGCTCTAGCTCACTCACTCGATTCTTCCAAAGAGCGAGTGCCCTCGTCTCATTTCTAGCTTGACCAGACGTTCGACTGCGAGATGGCGGAGTTCTGCCGTACTCGCATTCCTGCGGCTGGTTCATAAAGCATAATGTTCAGACACATGAAGATTGCAACATTTAGACGATTCAGCAAATTACATTCAACACGAAGCAAAAGTGAGTACTGGCATAAGTAGCAAAATCATACAGGCCAAGGCCAAATAATTAGATTACATAAGCAAATGTTTCCTAAACTTGCGACACAGACTCTGCCCTATTTTTACGTGACTGAGCCTTGACAGCCTCGGCTCGGCGCTCCATGGTTTGGACGCAGAGCTCGCTCAGTCGCGTAGATGGCTCGGTAACACCCCTGAATGATAGTGGCTTTCCATCGTGCTTTTTCGGGTAGTCTGATAAAGCAGAGTCGAAGTCAGCCTCTACACCGTTGCCTAGCAAAAGCTTGAGGGTGTACTCCGAGCCGCGTACCGTGAGTTCACGTGCAAAGTCCGCCACAATCGATGACCCTTCGCCAAACGCTGCAGCAAGCCCTTCCGCAGTCGATGGTGCCGCAGCTGTAGGACGCATCCCTGCGTGCAGGTTACCAAGGGTGCTGGTCGCGACAGCAAGATCCCCTTGGGTCTTGGACACTATCGCTTCAAGTTCCGCGATTGCACTATCGAGTGACAAAGAGTCACTCGATGGTTCAGTGGAAGTCGATGTGCCTTCGGAACCTTTAAAAATTCAAAACAGAGGCTATAAGCAAAAATTATATCAAAGTAATGGTATTTATAGAATAAGGTCACTCACCTTTGGTCGCGTGAGCCAGGCTCGCTAGGCGTGCAGCAAAATCTCTCTCACGGCGAGTGGCGGCCTTTTGGGCATCCTCAAGTGCTTTCTTGGATTCAGACTGCTGGGAGGAGAGCTTCTCTTGCAAGTCCTTGACTTGTTTTTGCAGGTTCTCCACTCGCTCGTCAGCAGACTGTTTGGCTTCTGCAGAGTTCAAACATATTCTCGATTAATGTTATATTTTCAAAAAAGAGAGGTGAAGTTTTCAGCAAAAACTACTCACTTGTAAGCTCCGATGAGGTCGACTGTAGAGAGTCCCTCTCGCTCTCCACCCGAGCAAAGGACTGAATCCAAGGAGCTATGGCCGCAAACATTGGCTAAGAACAGAATGTTCACGCTATCAGCATAAACATAAGAAAGAAAAAGCATGGGCAAGAACAAAACAAGCACGCTCACGTGATCAGTCCAAGAGGTGGAAGAAGAGGCTGTAAGATCCGCAGACGGAGCAACCTTCTCTTTGTTCGAATCAGCAGCAACCACCATGGTTGTATCCTGGGCTGCTTCAGGGGTAGAGCCTGGTGCTGCTTTTGGGGGAGAGGATGGTTGCGCCGTAGTCAATGTATTTGCGACTGGAGGTGAAGATGGCGTTTTACCACTGTAATGATTAAGCAAAGGCAAAATCAATCGAAAAGCAAAAATCATAAAGAGTAAGCAAAGAAAGTAGTAGATCATAAAGCGCACCTTGGTTCCTCCTCTTCATCTGACTCCGGATCGGCGCCAAGGGTGAAAAAGCCTAGGCGAGATGCTCCACTCGAAGCAGTGGAGGGACGAGATGCGAGTGGAGAGATATTCAAAGGGCAGCTCTTTGCAGGCGATTGGGTGTTAGAGTTGCCGGTGTCACCTTGTTCTTCTTCCTTGGACTCTGTACTCGAAGACCCAGGAAGATTGAGACGCCGACGCTTGGTCTTCACTTGTACTTGCTCAGCATCAGACTCGACTACGTCATCCGTTACCACCTGCTGTACCTCTTCCCCCGGTTCCTCTTCAAGGTTATCCTGAGCGGTCGAGTGGGCAGAAGCAGGGTCTGTAAGGGGCGCCTGGATTTCCTCCTGCATCGCCGTCTCAGATGTAGGTCCGGCTTCGGGTAGAGGTGGCAGGGAGGAAGTGGTCGGGTGACCCTGCAAATCAACATTCAAAAATGCAGAGCAAATAAAGATGATAACTCATATACGCATAATACATCGAATGGTATAACATACGCATATACCTCGGGTAGAGCGTTGCCTGGCCCATAAGGTAGCACCTTGAAGGAGAGGTCAATCTTCGCAGAAGTCTTGATGGTGGTGATCTTCTTCACCTGGGCACTAAGCTCCTTTTCAGATAACTCCGATTGACTCATTCTGGTTGAGTCGTGTGGCCCTTCATATTGCCACATAGGATGGGCGCGGAGACGCAGGGGCCACACTCGCATCTTCATAAAGGTACTAATCAGCTGCAGTCCAGGCACGGTGGTCAGCAGATTAGGTAGCTTCTCGAGTAGAGGAGCGGCTTCCTTAGACTCGGCCTCAGACACCAGATGGTCCCAAGCCGCCGTCTTGGATGGCTGAGCTTTAATCGAAAAGGCGGGAAGAACCGTCTGGTCGATTGGCACATAGAACCATCTGGTCCTCCAGCCTTGTGCAGAGTCGACTGATTGCAGGTCGAAGTAATTCGACCCACTCAAGGCTTGGATGTTGAAACCACCGACAGGGCAGGGGCGCCCTCCTCTGCAGTTCGGGCGCACCTGAAAGAGATGTTTCCACAATGGCCAGCTAGGGGATATCCCCAGGAAGCACTCGCATAGCACAACGAAGCAGCTAATGTGCAGCAGACCATTGGGGGTCAAGTCATGAAGCTGTATGCCGTAGGCATACAGCAGCCCCCGCACAAAATCATGCAGAGGGAACGAGAGGCCGCGGGAAGAAACTCTGCGAAATATACACGCTCGCCGGCGCGAGGCTCAGGGCGTACCTCCAAACCGGCGGCGCGCGCAGCAACTTGTTGAGAAGGAGGTAGCCAGCCTTTCTGGCGAAACTCCTCCAGATGGGCTTCGTTAATGGTGGATCGTGACCAATCGCCTGGCAACTTGGTGCGGGCAATGGTTGGACCGCCGGTGGAAATCGCATCCTTCCCCTTCTCGCTCGCTTCGGCGGTGACACCGCGTTTGATTTTCTTGGGTGCCATGGGAAAGAAGCAGATGGAGACAAAGCTTGAGCGCGAAGCGACGGTGGGCGATGAGCGCGGAGGAAGAAGAGGCAAATGGCAGGGTAAGAAAATCCCGGGGAGGAAGATTGGGTATTTACTGTGCTACGCAGAAGAATCACAGCCGTCCGAGCCAAATCTCGATGGCACATGTCATTCATGGAGAGCAACCGTCGTCGCCCACGCCGCCCACTACGCACGCAAAACGAGGGGGCCATCATTATTCTGCGAAAATTTCGCCACGTCTGGTCAAATCAGAGCAGAAGTAGCGTCTTCTGGTGGTCAAAACCCTGGCAGCGGGCCCGCAAGGTCATGTCTTGTCATAAAACATGTCAGGCACGCCGCAAGTGTCACGCCTGACGTCAAACACACGAGCAGAACAAGCAGTAGCATAAGCGCAATTCGATTGGATTCATATATCGATTGGAATGATGATCAACAGGAGAACTCCCATGGGAGCATATGTCAAAAATTTCTTCGATTAAGGATAAACAGAACATAATGAATTTGAGATTGTCCTCTATTGCAAACAATAAACCACAATCTCGGGGGCTACTCCCATGGGAGCGCTGTCGCGCTCCCATAAATGATTTCTAAAAGGTAAAAACTACTCACTCGACAAGGCATACTCGACTGATTTATTTTGGCAAAATCCTTTTATTTTACAAACATAATTCATAAAATTCCCGGACTATGTCAGTCAAAAAAAAAAAGTCTCGGATGCTGCATACGCAAATGCAAAGGTAAGACCTGCCGATTTAATCGAGCTGGGCTAAGGGACACTCCAGCAGTGTTTCCCTTATTTTTTCCATGTCAACAGACATGATGAAAATCCTGACGGACGCGTCGGGTAGCAAATATGATCTGCAGAACGAATCAGTAAGACCCCGAGCGGCCTGAGTCGAGTCTGTCCAGTGTGTTCCAGGTTCGAGTCCGGGGACTCGAATTTGATTGAAGGCTAGTATGGTGTTGCCCTAATGAGCAGTTAACTGACATCGGTGACTCGAGTAAGTTCAGGCCTACTAAGTCAAAATCCCTAGGCAAAAGTTGTATCAAAAGTGTTCCAGATTCGAGTCCGGGGACTCGAGTTTGATTGAAAGCTGGCATGGTTTTACCCGAATGTGTAGTTAACTGAAGCTTGATCTTATTCGAGTGAGTCAGGCCTGCCAAGCTATAATCCCTAGGCAAAAGTTGTTTCGAATGTATTCCAGATTCAAATCCAAGGACTTAAGTTTGAAGATTGCATAAAAACATACATACTTGCCGAAAGAATAAAGCTACATATGTTGGAGGGAGTGCATCCATGATTTTCCGTAATCAAGCAAGCACTCGGGGGCTACTGACGAGGATATACCCTTCGGGTACCCTGGCGTGAAGGTACCTGGTACAGGTGAAGCCCAGGAGAGGCCCCGAATAGAAGAGGCCCATGAAGAAAGTAGCCAGACGAAGAGAAGATTTCTAAATAGATTAGGTCATAGTCGGTTAGAACTTTCCATATGTGTAAACCTAGTCGGTTACGTATCCAGGACCTGGCCTCCTATATAAAGGCCAGGAGGGTGACCGATTAGGTTGAGCGATTCATAGCCATCACAATCCCGACGAGATCAACAACTCGCCGGACCCCTGTAACCGCATATTCGCAAGATCAAATCCAGACAGGCAGGAGTAAGGGTTTTACCTCAATCGAGGGCCCCGAACCTGGGTAAACTCTCGCTTGTCAGCCGTCGTGTCCACCAGTACTACACGTTCTCTACCACACAATCAACCCTAGGTACCTAACCATGGGATTTGCCGAGGACACACCTCGTCACTCGGCACTTACGTAGCCACCTCCACCCAAATGATGGTGATATTTCTTTTTTGCTGCATTCAACTTATTCTGTGCCGATCTTTGCTGCGCTAGTTCTGAATCCTTGTATTGCAGAAATGCTTTCCAGTGAGCCCGCTGCCTCTCTAGTATTCCAGTGAAATCTGGAGCTTTCTTTTTCGAGTTCCACTCACGGTATAATCTGTTCTTCCAGTGATTGAATTGTTGAGCCATCTTCTACAGAGCCCAATGCTTGACTGCTTTCGTCATGGCTTTTGTCCTTTCGGGAGAATCCAACGCCGGCAGGGTGAAATGTGTTCTGAGCTTCTCCCAAAGCAATTCTTTAGTTCTGTCGCTGACATAATAATCGTCTCCCTCCATGTTTTTGAGCTTATTCCATTCCTGAATGCTGATCGGAACATTGTCCCTAACAACAACTCCGCATTGATGCACAAACTTAGATGTGTTCGCCGGGAGATCCATCGGTCTGCCATCTGCAGAGACAACATCAATCCTGAAATGCGCATGTGTCGTGGTGGTGTCACGGCAGATGCCATAGGATGGCTTAAGTTGGGGCTCGCTAGGACGTTGGGGGAATCCGGGGAGGGTGTGCGCACTTAAGAAGCACGCATGAAGAACAACAAAGAACAAGCAAGAACAAGCAAGAAGGAATAGAATCAAAAACAACAAAGCACACCACGATGTACCCTGCTTCGGGGCCCTCTTGTGGAGGTAACACCCCTACTGCAGCACTATCCTACTCTCTTTATATCTCAAATGTCACAAGTACAGTGTGCTCCTTGAGCTGTATAGAGCTACAATGGTGAGAGCTCAAGGATGAAGATGGAGCAAGGGGGAAATGAGCTAGGGTTCTCTCGATCTCCTCCCCTGGAGGAGGTACTGGTCTACTTATACACTATCCGAATTACTATTTTGCCCCTGGCCGGATAGGAGAATGGCACGGACAACAGGAACAGGACAAGCTCTGGCCACTGCCAGCCCTACAGCTGGACTATCAGCCTAGCTGCAGGCCTAGCTTTCCTCTTCGGGTGACTGAACCGTAGCCGCCCAGGGTCTGTCCTCTGCCTCTTTCCCGAATTAGCCGAGTCAGCGCCTAGGGCCTTGCGATCCGGAAAACCCGTGGCTCGACCTCGCTGTCTTCTGAGCCTCGGGCAGGAGAACTGCAGGACCCGTGAACTTGCTGCCATCTCTTGGCTGTTGTGCCTTAACCGACTTGATACTGATCCGGATAAGTTAGCCGGATCCCTTCCCGTGATACGGAGAAACTATGCCGGATCCTCTCTGCCTCTTCCTGCACTTAAACCAGAATGAGTGCTAACCGACTTCCCATGAGATCCGGCGAAGTGATCCGGCCAAGTGATCCGGCCAATGAGATTTGGCCCAGGAGACCCGGATTGACCTTCTTTACATCTGTTATCTCCACCTGCTTGCCCTACCCGGGGGCAGCCCCCCGACAGTAGTCCCCGAAGCTGGTGCGGTCCTACAGCCTCGGATGAAGGGCCGTAGCAGGTTAAAAACAAACATCCTTAACCGAATCACATATCACGCAATCTTGTCTCGGGATTTCCCGGGACATCTGGCAGGGAATCTCTGCGCCAGGCCCCAAAATCCGGGTCTCTGATCTGTCATGTCACTGACAGCACATTATCCGGATCCATCAGGTACTTGAGTTCATTTGACTAAATGACCACGTCTCCTCGGTTTCTTCGCTGACCGGCGCACGCGATCCACCTGACCGCTTCCGATTCCGTAACTCACTATGTGTTCAAATAAGCGGCCACAATTGTCGCCACAGAGTTCCTGGCCACACCTGATCCGGCCACGCCGCGAAAACCGCGCGGTAGTGCGCCGGTTACCTCTCTGCGGCTATAAGTAGGGGCGTGGGGGTTTCTCCTCTTCTTCCCCACCCTTCCTGCTTCGACGCTTCCATCTGCGCCATTGCCGCCGTTGCGACCTCGCCTTTGCGCTCCTGCCGCGCCGGAGACGCTGACCACGCCGGAGATCACGCGCCCCTGCCGCGTACCACGCTCTGCGCCGCCGTTTCTTCGCCAGGCTTCTTTCTCGCCGTACTGCACCGTGAGTTCCTCATCTCTGGCCATGTTGCCCTCGAGCGAGTTCATCTTCTGCTATGAACTTGCGCTCATTTCTTCTAGATTCACTCGCTAGGGTTCATTGCCATGCCTTAGCGCATTCCCTAGATCTCCTTTCTAGGTTTTGCACTAGATAGCCCTAGTTTTGCTTGCGACCGCCTGGGCAGTTCCGCCATGCTTTTAAGTTAGGATTTTACTTCTATTTTATCACCACGGTAGATCCTGCGAAACCCTAGATTCACACAAAAACCTGTTTGTAGTTACTAGCCGAGTTACTTTTTCGAGGTCACCGGATAAGTCAAACCGGGTTAGCCTCTACCGAATCACTTAACTCGGTTAATTCGGTTTCGCCATTATCCGATTTCTCCTGGATTGGAGATTCCGAATCACCTAACTCGGTTAACTCTGACCTCTTGCAGGATTGATTCGGATATGCCGAAGGCGGCCCCTGGCAGCTGGGAAGGTTCGGATGTTACCCAAGATGATCTAGACTGGCTGCTGAGCACCCGGCGTATAACACGCAATGTTATATGCCGCAAACCGGGGAAGGAACTCGTACCGGTTCCCGAATCGGGTGAACGAGTAGTGTTTCTAGCGCACTTCGAGCGCGGATTCGGACTCCCGGCTAGCGCCTTCTTCCGGGAGTTCCTTGACTTCTTTGGCCTGCAACCTCACCACCTTCCGGCCAACGCCATTGTCTCTCTCTCAGCCTTTGCTTCCTTTACCGAAGGATACCTCGGTCTCTGGCCGACTACCGATGCTTGGTCAAAGTACTTCCACCTCCGTAAGCAAACAATCCCGGGCAGTGACCCGAAGGTGATGACCGCCTGTGGTTCGGTTAGTATTACTCCGAGGGTGGGCTCCGTCTTTCCCCGGATCACCGGCCTGGATACTTGCAAGAAATGGCAAAGGTCCTTCTTCTACGTGAAGAGCGCCGAAGGCCCTGATGCTCTCAATTTGCCCTCGTTCAGGATCGAGCCCCCACACCCGAATTAAACTTCAGATATGATCCGACTGATTCAGATCCGGAACTTCAACTCATGCATGAAGCTCTGCAGGAATATCTGAAGAAGAAACTGTGCTCTGACGACCTTCTCTGGGTCTTTGTCTCTCGCCGGGTTTGTCCTCTCCAACAACGGTTGCACAAGATTTGCCATATGAGTGGCTTGCTAGATCCTACCCGGATCAGCAAACATGATCTTACCCGACCTTCCATCAAGAGACGGGTAAACGCCATTGCCTACACCGAGATGTCGGACAAGTGGCAGTGGGGCCTGGAGCCGTTCCACCGAAACAAACTTCCACCAGCGGTTAGTTTACTACTTCCCGAATCGCTTCATATTTCAGCGTGGCATCACCTGATTAATCTGGATTTGCTTGACTTTTATTGCAGCTGTTTGAACGCCAAATTACCGAAGACGGAGATCTCTCCACCCGAGAGTGGACATCGGATCGCAGCCCCTTGCGCGAGGGCGAAGAAGATGCGGATATGGATGACTATTTGCCGATTCCGCGCGCCAAACCCATCCGCAAGGGTAAGCATCCGGTTTATGGCACCGTTTACCACATTTCCGACGATGAAGATGATGAAAGCCTGATCCTAGATCTCATTGATGCTATTCCGATTTCATGGTCACCACCTTGTGTTCCAGCCAAATCAGATGTTGCTAACACGTCTCGGAAGCGGGCAGAGGCGCCCGGATCAGATGCTCCTTCGGCTAAGAGATCCAAGAAAACCTCTGCCAAGCCCAGCCGACTCAAGACCCTGCCGACCAGCAAGGGGTAAAGCCAACTCTACTTAACTTCATTTGCTTTCTTTCTTCCCTTATCCGGGTCATCTTTATCCGAGTTAACTGTTTACTCTACTATATGCAGTGACGTCATCGTCACCGCGCAAACCCATTCATCTATACATTCTCCCATTACTCCACTTGATACGACGATGGAGAACCCCTCTCCTGAGAGGACTGTCGCCTCTCCCGCGCGTGCCACCACTGCCAAGACTCCTCCACCGACTCTCGTTCCAGAGTCGGTTACTGAACCGGAGAAGGAGGTAACCACGGCTCCTATCCGATATTCAACTTGGCCGCTCCCTCTAAAGGAGTTGGAGAAGGAGAAGACCAAGACTCCGGCTAAGGATTTGCCTAAGCCGGATCCTCGTCCTACCCCTAAAGCTCAAGCTCTGCTGAATCAAGAGCAGCAGAAGAAGAAGAAGCTGCAGCAACAAACTCTTGAGAAGCAGCTGAAACCGCAACAAGAAGTACCTGCATCACCACCACCAATGTCCCGGCTAGAAAGGAAGAAGAAAGCTCTCCGGGATTGATGACCCACAAGTATAGGGGGTGTATCGTAGTACTTTCGATAAATAAGAGTGTCGAACCCAACGAGGAGCAGAAGGTGTTGACAAGCAGTTTCAATGAAGGATTCACTGTAAATACTCACAGACAAGTTTTTAGGGATTTTTGATATAGCAGATAAATAAAATACAAGTAAGTAAAATGCAGTAATAATAATTGCAGCGAGTGGCCCAATCCTTTCTACAGCAAAGGACAAGCCGGTAGGTTTACTTATGATGACCAAACGTTCTTGAGGACACACGGGAATTTAGTCTAGTGCTTTCGTTTCATATAGTTGATTAATCTTCATTGTTTTGATAAGTGTTGTGTGGGTGAACCTATGCTAATGCACCGCCCTTCCTAGGACTAATACATACGTGTGATTATACCCCCTGCAAGCATCCGCAAATACAAGAAAGTAATTAAGATAAATCTAACCACAGCCTTAAACTCTGAGATCCTGCTATCCCTCATGCATCGATATACCAACGGGGGTTCAGGTTGCTGTCACTCCGGCAACCCCACAATTGGCAAACGAATACACAATGCATTCCCCTAGGCCCATAAAGGTGAAGTGTCATGTAGTCGACGTTCACATGACACCACTAGAAGAATAACACCACAACTTAAATATCAAACCATTAAATATTACTCAACATAATTCACTACTAGCATTTAGACTTCACCCATGTCCTCAAGAACTAAACGAACTACTCACAAGACATCATATGGATCATGATCAGAGGTGATATAATGATGAATAACAATCTGGACATGAACCTTAATTCCACGGTTTCACTCAATAGCATCAACCACAAGTAGTAATCAACACCGGGAAAGTTTCCCCTATGGAATACACAAGATTCAACCCTAAATGTTACAGCGGAGCGGAGTGGAGCGGTGAAGATGGTGGTGTCAGCGGTGGAGATGATGATGATGATGATCCCAATGAAGTCCAGCTCGATGACGGTGACGATGGCGATGATTTCCCCCTCCGGGAGGGAATTTCCCCGGCAGATTTCTCCCTGCCGGAGAGCTTTTCTCTCTCTGGTGTTCTCCGCCCCGTGGAGGCGGTGGAATATTTCCTCGATGTTCCCCTCTGTCTTAGGGTTTCCTGGGGATGATGTACGCGAAAGGGTGATGGCTGAGGGGGGCCTGGGCTCTCTCCCCACACTGTGGCGCGGCAGGCATGGGGCCCGCGCCACCCTATGGGGAGGGCCCATGGTGGCCCACCTTGGCCTCCCCTTTTGGCTCCTCCCGGCATCTGACAAAATAGGAGGTCCTGTATATTTTCCGTCAATTGTTGATCTTCAGAAATAATGTATCTTGACGGTGCTTTTTCCAGCAGAATTCTGACTCCGGTGAATAATCCTCCAATAATCATGAAACATGCAAAATAGGTAAAATAACATAAGTATCATCTCTAAATATGAAATATATCAATGAATAACAGTAAATTATGATGTAAAATAGTGATGCAAAATGGACGTATCAGGGATCAATCGCAGAACCAACCGAAGCAGCCAGATCCAGCCTCGGCCAAGACCTCGGGCGCATCACCTCTCGCTAAGCCGAGTCAGGCTGCCTCCGGTCCAACTAAAACTGCCTCGGATAAGCAGGTGATTGCTAGCAAGCAGGTCACCGCCATTCCACCAACGACTCGGGCGCATGATCAACTTTCTGATATCATCAGCCGCGCCCGAATCAGCGGTCAGGTCCTGCCGAGTCTCCGCACACCGAGCGGCGACAACCTCGGCTCGGCGGAGCAATACGTTAAAGCTTGGAACGAAGCGGACCTCGCCGAAGGCTTCTCTACTTCAGTGCCGCCACATCCGGCTGGCCCTAGCCGGATGTTCCAATCGCTACACACTGTGCAGGCCTCGGTTGCTGACGCTACACAGGTCTTGGACGTAATCTTTACCGAATCTTGCTTTTACTTTATCATGATCAATCTCTGCACTATCCCCAGTCCCCGAGATTCGAGTTGAATGACTGATACTCCTCTGAGTAAGAAAGTCATTCGGCTTGAATCTCTAAAAATTGATCATGAATTTTGCCTTAACCGAAAGCTCTTGGGACTCCCAGTCCCGAGTCTCTTTTCTAATTGATCCGGTTAACTCTCTGCATGAATCTCGGGCCTCCAGTCCCCGAGATCTTTTTGGCTCCATCTTGCTAGCTTTTGTATTAGTCTCGGGTGCCAGTCCCCGAGATTCTTTTTACGCCATTAACATTTTTCTTTCAGGAAAGCACGACTGCTCGCAGCCGGATCTTTAAGCAGCTAGTCCTACAACATCGGGACCTCCAAACTTCCTTCGAGGCGCAAAGTGAAGAGATGAAGAAGAAAGATCAGGAGCACGAGCGCGCTCTAGGGGAGGAAAAGGCCGAAATAACTCGGCTCCAGCAGGAGCTTGACCGGGTTAAAAAGGTGAAGGACAAGGTCAAGAAAGAGCGTGATGCGCTGCACAAGGAAAAAGACGCCATTACGAATGAGCGAGATACTCTCAAGGCCGGGCTTGCGAAGCGGGCTGAGATGGATCACCAAATCAAAATGATGGTTGAAAATGCTCAAACCGAAGAGAAAACGGCTAAAGATGATCTGGCTGCCCACAAGGCGGTCAGCGCGAAATGGCTTGCTGATCTTGCTCGCCTGAACGAAGACATGGATCGTAAGTTAACCGATTTGCCCTTCTCTTATCCGACTCAAAATTCTATGTACTCTCTTTTTTAATTCGGTATTAGTTTATCCGAATGCAGGAGAATTTGCCCATATCCGGCTCCTTGCCGCCAAAGCTGTGAGAGATGCCCGAGCTGAGAGAGCGAAGGTAGCCAAGGCTCCCCTACCCGAGACGTGGGATATTGAAGATCATATTATCGCACTCAAAGCTCGGGTTGCTCCTTTGAAGGATGCCCACCTTGCTCTGCTTAATGTAGGTCTCAAAGTTCACCGAGTCTTGTTCCCTGAGGCTCTGCAAGCCCGGTCTGCGGACGAGTTAATCCGAAACTTGGATCAGGCGAAGACCCGGTTACAGCAGTGGAGATCCTCGTCCGCCCGTGCCGGGGCTGATGCCGCCCTGATTTTCATGATGTCCTGGCATGAAGAGATTGAGCTTGAGAAGGTTCGCTCTTTCCGCGAAGGGTCTTCCTGGGCTTCAGATCCGGACAAGGTCAAGATCCGCAAAGAAGCTGCCAACTACATGGCCGAATTTGCAAACACGAAGCACCTTGACCTGGACGCCCGGTCTACCCTGACGAAGGGGACGAGGCTCACACCGAATCTGAAGCAGAAGAATCGGATGATGGCTCCAGTCAAGAATACGCCGAGTCTGATGGCGAGTCCAATCTCCTTCTAAGACTTCCAAGATGCCAGATTCGGCCAAGACTTCCCAGGCTTCAGCTTCCGATTCGGCCGAGCCTGACGAGCAAGCTCAGACCAAGACTTCCAAGACGCCAGCTTCGGATTCGGCCACGACGGATGAACAAGCTCCGGCCAAGACTGCCAAGGTGCCAGCTTCCGATTCGGCCAAAGCTGATGATCAAGGTTCGTCAAAAACCACCAAGGCACCAGGTTCCAGCTCAACTGACCAGGTCACTCCTGCAAGTGAGGTTCCTCCTTCATCCGAGGTTCTTCCATTATCCGAGCCCGTGCCTGCAACCGAATCTACCCCTGCGACCGCATCTACTCCTGCAACCGAGGCTCCTGTTGCCTGAACTCATTTTAGATGAAAACATTAAATCCCCGGTACGCCGGGTGCAGATGTAATATACAGTTTAAGTTCTTCCGAGACAACTTTTATTTTGCTTAATGTGATCCGGACGAGGTTTATGTTGGATTATCTTAAACCGAGTCCCCGAGTTTGTTTTCTTGTTCACTATTCTTGCCGAACCTTTGCTCTTGTCTACCTTTTAGGTGTCTGACAGTCGAGTCACAAGATAGGAATCATAGCATACAATACTTAAACACGCGAGTTTTGGTTTAGAATCATCTAACATAAACAAAAAAAAAATAACAGGGGTTAGTAGACGACATGTGCCGAATCGGTTTTGGACCGAGTCCCCGAGTCCATTTTCATGTTTCCCATATTTTCCAACCTCTGCTCTTGACTACCATTTTGGTGTTTGTCAGTCGAGTCACAAGATCAATCAACACAGCATACATTACTTGAATTTTGGGACGAGGTTCAAAACAATCCGACACACGAACGGTATGGACAAAACAGTAATAAAAAACACATGCATACGGACAAGGCAGTCCCCGAGTCCAGACTCGGATTGCCGAACATTTTATTCAAATAAACTGAGATACATACATTGCGTCCTTAAGAGTAAAAGGGTCGAAGCAGAGCTACATTCCAGGGTCGCTTGGTTTCTACTCCGGGTCTGTCCAGGCCATCCTTCCTTGGTTCCTGTGCATCTACAAGGTAGTAGGAATCATTGTGCATAGCCTTGCTCACAATGAATGGTCCCTCCCATGGAGGTGACAACTTGTGTCGGCCTTTGCTGCGCTGCACCAGCCTTAGTACTAGATCTCCTTCATGAAATACACGAGGGCTGATCTTTTACTATGATAACGTCGGAGACCCTGCTGATATACTGCTGTCCGGATAGGGCCAATTCTCTTGCTTCCTCTAGCAGATCCACTGCATCTTCCCGGGCTCTTTTGCCTCGGTTTCGGTATACATTGTCACCCTTGGTGCATCATATTCTATGTCAGTGGGTAGCACTGCTTCTGCCCCATAGACCAGAAAAAATAGCCAGTTGACCGATTCGGCGTGGTCCTTAGACCCCATAGTACTGATGGTATCTCATCTATCCAGCACCCGGAGTCTTTACCAGAGGTTCTATTAACCGGGCTTTTATCCCAGCTAATACCAAAGCATTTGATCTTTCCACCTGTCCATTGGACTCTGGGTGTGCCACTGAGGCTATGTCTAACCGGATCCCCTTATCCATGCAGAATCGGGCAAACTCTCCCACAGCAAAGTTCGTGCCATTATCCGAGATGATGCTATGGGGGTAACCGTATCTCAAAATGATTTCTTTCAGGAAAGTTACAGCCGAATGACCATCCACTTTCCGGATTGGTTTCACCTCTATCCACTTGGTGAACTTATCCACCATCACCAGCATATGTGTCATGTTACCTCTAGCCGGCTTGAATTCTCCCACCATATCCAAACACCACACAGCAAATGGCCAAGTGATAGGAATTGTTTTGAGCGCCGATGCGGGTAGGTGTGTCTGCTTGGCAAACCTTTGGCATCCTTCACATTTTCGGACTATGTCCTCTGCATCTGCATGAGCAGTGGGCCAGTAAAACCCATGCCGGAATACTTAGCCACCAGGGCTCTTGTACTGCAATGATGCCCACATTCTCCTTGATGTATCTCCAGGAGCATCTCCTTGCCCTCGGCTGGCTCCACGCAACGCTGTAGCACCTCGGTTGCACTCCTTTTGTATAACTCCTTGTTATGATGGTGTAACCCTTGGACCTCCTCTGCACTCGCCTAGCTTCGGTTTCATCATTTGGCAAACTCCCTCCGACATGAACTTCATGATTTCTTCAGCCCACTCCGGTACTGGATGCAAAGGGAATAAGTGCTCATCTATTTCCACTGGTTCGGCCGCCATTATTTCTTCTATCAGTTCTGTCCATTCCCTAAGATTCGGTTAGCACCATCTTCCTCTCTTCCTCTTCCCTAAGATTGGTTATTCCCGAGTCTCGGTGCGCAGTCCCCGAGTCTCGCCATGCAGTCCCCGGGTCTCCCAAATGACCCGAACATTCAGATTCTTGCTTTGGGATAAAAATTGACTCGGAATCAGGCGAAGGCTTGATTGAAGGGATCCTTAGGTGATTCAAGGATATCCCGGGTGGGATTGCATCCCTAGACGACCCGAGTTTTGACAGGATATCAGCAGCTTCGTTCTCCAGCCGAGGTATGTGCTTGTACTCGCAGCCTTCAAAAAATCCTGAAATTTTCTGGACATGAAATCGATATAGTGCCATATTGGCATCAAGGGCATCCCAATTTCCAGAAGACTGCTGCACCACTAAATCTGAATCACCAAAACATTCTATCCGGCGGATGCCGATGTCCTTAGCCACATTAAGCCCATGGATCAGTGCCTCATATTCGGCCACATTGTTTGATGCTGAGAAATGAATCTGCAACACATATCGCAACTGATCTTGCTTCGGTGATGTGAGTACTATCCCAGCACCTAGTCCGATTTTGGTTTTGGAGCCATCAAAGTGCAACTTCCAGTAATTGTAATCCGGCTTGGGTGGCTCATACTGCATCTCGGCCCAGTCACAAAGGAAATCCGGTAAAGCCTGAGACTTGATAGCATCTCTTCTCTCATAATGCGGGGTGTAAGGAGACACTTCTATTGCCCATTTGGCAACTCGGCCAGTCGCATCTTTGCACCCAATGATCTCCGAGATTGGAGCTTCGCATACTACGGTGATCGGGTGCTCCTGGAAGTAATGTTTCAACTTCTTGGCCGCCAGGTATACACCATATGTCATCTTCTGGTAGTGAGGATAATTCTGCTTTGAGGTTGAGATCACCTCGCTTAAATAGTACACCGGTCTCTGCACGGATTTACCCTCCTCTTCTCGCTCTACCACTATCACCACACTTACGACCCGGTTAGTGGCCGCAATGTAAAGTAGCATTGGCTCATTCGGCAAAGGTGATGCCAAATTGGTGCAGTGGACAACATCTTTTTTTTCATTGAAAGCCGAGTCTGCCTGCGGGGTCCATGTGAACCCGGTGCTCTTTTTCATCAATTGATACAAGGGCAAGGCTTTTTCTCCTAGCCGACTCACAAACCGACTCAACGAGGCTAGACACCCGGTGAACTTTTTACATCTTTTAGACATTTAGGCAATTTCATGTTTTCTATGGCTCGGATCTTAGCCGGATTCACCTCAATACCTCGGCTCGATACAAGGAAACCGAGCAACTTTCCAGCCGGGACACCAAAGGTGCATTTATCCGGATTCAATTTTAACCGATACTTTCTCAAGTTCACAAATGTTTCCTCGAGATCCTCGAGGAGAGTGCGTTTTTCTTTAGTTTTGATGACGATATCATCGACATACACTTGCACATTTTTGCCCATTTGAGAGTGTAAGCATTTCTGCATACATCTCTGATAAGTTGCACCGGCATTTCTCAAACCGAAACACATGACACGATAGCAATACGCCCCATACGGGGTAATAAAAGCAGTCTTTATTTGATCTTTGGGGTTCAGTGGTATCTGGTGAAAACCAGAGTACGCATCAATAAAAGACAACAACTCACACCCAGCAGTAGAATCGATCACTTGATCAATCCGAGGTAAAGGAAAGGGATCCTTCGGGCACGCCTTGTTCAGGTTGGTGAAGTCGATGCACATACGCCACACCTTGACCACGCTGGTTCGTCCTTCTTCTTCTCTACCAGAACCGGATTGGATATCCAGTCTGGATGCAACACCTCCATAATGAATCCGGCTGCAAGTAGCTTAGCCAGCTCATCAAGCACCACTTTTCTTCGATCGTCTGAAAGACGACGAGTCGGTTGCCTCACCGGCTTCACATCCGGCCTGACAAATAAAGAGTGCTCTGCCAACTCCCTCGGAACACCAGGCAGGTCCTTAGCCGACCATGCAAAGATATCCCGATTCTCACGGAGGAAGTGACAGAGCGCGCTTTCCTATTTCTCGCCCAATCCGGCACCAATGATGGCCATGCGCTCCGGATTCTCCGGGTCAATGGGGATCTTCTTTGTCTCCTTGGGCACCTCAAATGTTGCACCTGCATCCGGATTGGTCATAGCCAGCACGCCGAGCTGAGCTGACTTCGCCATGCCACTACTTCATGCATCTTGCTCTTCTCAGCTTGGATCACCAACGACTCGGCTAAGGTGGAACCAACCGTGGCACACTGTATGGCCTTCTTGTAATCTCCCGCAACGGTGATGATACCATTGGGCCAGGCATCTTCATCTTGAGGTAGGCACATGAGTGGATATCATGAACTTGGCTAATGCCGGCCTGCCGAGCAGAGCATGGTATGGGCTCTCCAAGTCTACCACCTCGAATTCGAGACTCTCAAGTCGGTGATTGTCCTTGGTACCAAACAGCACATCTACCCAGATCTTACCCATTGGGGAACAAGACACCCGGGTACTATACCATGGAAGGTACAACTGCTCTGCTGCAACTGATTCGGCGAATAACCCAACTTGACCATTGTGTCCCGATACATGATGTTTATAGCACTGCCATTGTCAATCAAGACTCGGTGAATTTCACATTAATCTTGGTCCAACCAAAGTCGGATCCACCACCAGTGCATAGTTTCCTGGGCTTGGCATAACCCTGGGATTATCAGCCCTGCTCCAAGTGATCTCCTGCTCGGACCAGTTCAGGTATTTTGGACTGCTGGTGTGACTGCATTCACCTCCTTCGCCCTTCGCAGCTGACTTTTCTTGTCAGTTGGCTCGGTCACAAAAACCACATAACTTTGATGAGCCTCCTTGTAATCATTTCCGGGGTATCCACCTTGCCGACTCGGACCAGCATGTTGTTGTTGCCTCCCATATTTACCAGGTTAACCGGCTTTGTGGCTGCCGGCCTTGGAGCTCCTCGTTCACCGGGGTTGCATTGGCTCCGGATAAAGGCGTATTTGGCCTGAAATTCGGTCTAGGAGCACCTCTCTGAGGTGGCCCTCTCTGACCTTCGCCTGGATGCGATGATGCCAGCTACAATTCCGAGTTGAATGATTGGCCGGCTTGCGTGGGTCTGTTGTGTGATAACGGCAAGGCCCATCTATCATTGCCTCAAAAGTTAGAGGTGGACTCGGTCCATCCCACACTTTCTTTGCCCAGGCACCTTGATTCGGCCTCCAAGCTGGACCCTCATTTTTTGGTTCTGGCTATCTCCTTCAGGATGATCCATATTTACTGCAGCAACCTGATCTGAACCGTATCTGTAATCCGGATCTCTCCTCTTATAACCGAACTCATGTCGGTCACTGGGCCTCAATGGTCCTGGTTGTTGACCGGTTGCCTCCTGCTTGTTCCCACCGCATCCAACGCTGGCTGCGTCGGATCCAAGAGCATATGTATCTGCTATCCGGATCATTTCCGCCAGGTCTTTGGCATATCCCTCTGGAGCTTCTGCCAAAGCGGGGTGCCATGTCGGCAACCCTGCGCAAACCAAGAAATGGCCTGCTCCTCCACGACACCTTCACAAGAATTGCGAATGTTGCTCCACCGAGTCAAAAATTCTCGGTCTGTTCCCGCTCTTCCTGCCTGCACGCAGACAAGAGCTGAGGTCGGTTTGGCCTCTTGTAAGTGCTGGAAAGTTGCTGTAAAACTGCTGCTCCAATCCATCCAAGATTGATACTACCCTCTGGTAAGTTATTCAGCCAAATCCGGGCTGGCCCTTCCAACATATGCGGGAGATACCGGACCGCCCATCGGCGATTGCCCCCGCAATGTGCACCGAGGATACATAGTCTATCAGCCAATCCTGCGGCTTAGTGCTGCCGTTATACGGCTTTGTGATTCGGCCAAGCTGAAACAATGGCACATTGGCTCGTTCATGATCCGAGGCCCAAAGCATGGAGGACCTGGTGGGCCTTGCTCTTCCAGCTTCTCGGACTGGTAAATCTATCCAACTTGAGACGCTGATCATCCGGATCCAACATCCGAGGTCCAGCCTGGACGCAAGTGCATTGTCATACACTGGTATCCGGCTCGCGCCATAGCCGAATTACCATCATCGTAGCGCCCACCTCCTTGCTGCTGCGCTTGCACCACCACCTGCTGCTCCTGCCGGGGTTGATTTTGTCCTGGAGGACGAGGTGGTTGACCTTGGCCAACCGAATTGCCCCTTCCTGCTCCCGGATTGCCTCGACCACCATTGTTTCGGCTCTGGCCACCTCTGCCTTGAGCAGCTAACTGCTTACCAGCGTACTCAGCATCATAGGCCTGCAGCTGCTTGCTCTTGCCCGAATTCACGCTTCGGGCCCGGTCAACTCCGACATGCGGCGAAGACGCTTGCCCCTTGGACTTCTGGCTAGCGGCCTTAGCCGACATCACCACCCGGGAACCACCAGCATCCGGATTAGCTCTCCGGTAAGCTTCATTCTGCCGGTTACACACATCAACCAGCTCATTCACCCTCTCTGCCTGCTTGCGCCAAGCGTCCCCGGTTAACGTGGACAACTCAGCTCGCGCTGCTGCTGCAGCCCTGAGATTCTTGGCCGGGGAGCTGTACACCGGCTTGCCTGTACCCGATCTATGACTAGTAGTCTTATCCGAGCTTGATCTCGCGGCTCTAGCTAACTCGTCATTGAGGTCCTTACCCCGGTTACGCAAATCTGCTCTCTTGCGAGGGTTAACCGGAGTGAAGCCATCCGTGATACCATTAGCAGCATTGTAATCTACCACTAACCGGGCTTCTTTTTGCAACCTCAGGCGTTCTGCCTCTAACTCGGCTATGGTAAGCTCCACGTTTGCCCCAGGTGCCACTGGCCGAGCTAATTTTTCCAGGACATCTTCTAAGGGAGCCTCCCTACTTGACATGCCAAGAGGACCAACCTGATCCGGTTTCTCCTTGGGGAACTTCGCTGTCCGAGTTGGCTTGTCAACCGGATCGGTTAGCGTGGCCAGGACCTCGGGCACGCCATCGCCAGCAACTCCTTTGCTAGCTCCAGGCCTTGATCCGGCCATCATCACTTCTATGCTACTCCCGGGGCGAGCGCTACACCGTCCGAGAGCTGCGCGGTAGGAAGGAGGGTCCTGTGCCACGAGCACCTGCGCCGGGTACTCGCGGACATGCTCGGTGGCGACGTAGGTGACGAAGCTGCCAAGCATCATGAGGAAGCCATCGGTGGGAAGGGCTTGTTGGCGAAGCACCCCGCATTGTCGCTGATGAACGAGAACTCGCCGATCTTGCAAACGAGCCCAGAGAGGACAAGCTCGCCGGAGGATGAACCCGTCCGGATGGAAACCCCACCCAACGCCTCAACATGCCCCACAGTGGGCGCCAACTGTCATGGTGGTGTCACGGCAGATGCCATAGGATGGCTTAAGTTGGGGCTCGCTAGGACGTTGGGGGAATCCGGGGAGGGTGTGCGCACTTAAGAAGCACGCATGAAGAACAACAAAGAACAAGCAAGAACAAGCAAGAAGGAACAGAATCAAGAACAACAAAGCACACCACGATGTACCCTGCTTCGGGGCCCTCTTGTGGAGGTAACACCCCTACTGCAGCACTATCCTACTCTCTTTATATCTCAAATGTCACAAGTACAGTGTGCTCCTTGAGCTGTATAGAGCTACAATGGTGAGAGCTCAAGGATGAAGATGGAGCAAGGGGGAAAATGAGCTAGGGTTCTCTCGATCTCCTCCCTGGAGGAGGTACTGGTCTACTTATACACTATCCGAATTACTATTTTGCCCCTGGCCGGATAGGAGAATGGCACGGACAACAGGAACAGGACAAGCTCTGGCCACTGCCAGCCCTACAGCTGGACTATCAGCCTAGCTGCAGGCCTAGCTTTCCTCTTCGGGTGACTGAACCGTAGCCGCCCAGGGTCTGTCCTCTGCCTCTTTCCCGAATTAGCCGAGTCAGCGCCTAGGGCCTTGCGATCCGGAAAACCCGTGGCTCGACCTCGCTGTCTTCTGAGCCTCGGGCAGGAGAACTGCAGGACCCGTGAACTTGCTGCCATCTCTTGGCTGTTGTGCCTTAACCGACTTGATACTGATCCGGATAAGTTAGCCGGATCCCTTCCCGTGATACGGAGAAACTATGCCGGATCCTCTCTGCCTCTTCCTGCACTTAAACCAGAATGAGTGCTAACCGACTTCCCATGAGATCCGGCGAAGTGATCCGGCCAAGTGATCCGGCCAATGAGATTTGGCCCAGGAGACCCGGATTGACCTTCTTTACATCTGTTATCTCCACCTGCTTGCCCTACCCGGGGGCAGCCCCCCGACAGCATGTGATCCCAACCCTTTAGCATGGCCTCGTTTACTAGTTTGGGTCGATGCAGAGGTCTAAAAAGAAGAAACATTTGTTAATATACATATTGCATCAAGAATTGTGCATCTGATCAACAGAGGCTTAATATACCTCGCCGGACTGCGGGGTTATCACCAAGTTGCAAGTCGTCATTGCACTCTGTGCTCGTTTGCGCTTCGACGCTTCGTTCCGGCTCCTCCATTCCCGGACCGGACTCGTTCAAAACTGTGAGCCATCTTCTGCTCCACTGTCTTCAGCACCATCCGGGTTGTGCCGCAAAAAGCCGAAAATCACTTCTTCCCCTTCTCTGCTTGTGAAGGGAGGAACATCCTCATCCATTGCCGGAGGAACATCTCCATACATTGATTAACTAATACAAAATAAAAATAAAACAATGATAGCATTAGCAGAATAATTCAAAGTTGTGAACTTTACAATAATACATCTTCCTCTCACATGCATTAACCTCTAAAACTAACTATGACCGAGTCCTAAGCCGCGGGGTGCTAAGCGGCCGGTGCTGCGGATCCAAAGAACATGAACCATCACAGGGTCATAAGGAACCCTATGAAGTACCTGCCATCTACTGTCATACACCGCTGGAGTATCCAACAAATACATGTAGCGACGGACGCGCTCGTCCTCCTTCCTGATACGGCTACGTACCACCTCCTCGGGGGCCGGCTCCCTCTGCACAGAGCCTGGCCCACGCGACCTCCACCAAAGAAGATCCGGGTCGACGACGACACGCGGATTCCTCACCAAGCTACGCGTCCCGGAAGTTAGCACCTCCCAGTGGCAACCCGTAGGAGCCCAGCCCGGGACACCGCCCCTCTGGTCCAACAAGGACATCGTCGCCGAGAACAACAAACTAAAAACACAATTTTTGTAAGACCTAAGCAAAATGTTTACACTTAGCAAAATAATTACAGTTAGAAAAAATAAATCTACCTAAGAAAAATAATTACACTTAGCAAATTTAAATTACACTTAGCAAAATTTAAATCTACACTTAGCAAAATTTACACTTAGCAAAATTAAATCTACACTTAGCAAAATTTACACTTAGCAAATTAAAATCTACACTTAGCAAAATTTACACTTAGCAAATTTAACTAACTTATCTAACTTAGCTAATTTAACTTATCTAACTTAACTAGCAAATTTAACTTAGCAAATTTAACTAGCAAACTTAACTAACTTATCTAACTTAATTATCTAACTTAACTTAGCAAATTTAACTAACTTATCTAACTTAGCAAATTTAAGTTAGCAAATTTAACTAGCAAATTTAACTAGCAAATTTAACCTAGCTAATTTAGCAAATTTAAACTGGCAAATTTAACTTAGAAAAAAAAGAATAAGAAAAAAACTAGCTAAAATTTAGCAAAATTTACACTAACTTAGCAAAATTTACACTAACTTAGCAAAATCTACACTAACTTAGCAAAATTTACACTAACCTACACTAACTTAACAAATTACACTAACACTAACTAAAAAATTAACTTAGCAAAAAAGAAAAAATGTACCTTACGGTGGTGCGGGCGGCGCGGCGGCGGAGGAGCTAGAGGGCGAGGCGGTGCGGGCGGCGCGGGCGCGGAGGAGCTGGAGGGCTAGGGGGCGGCGGAGGAGCTCGAGAGGGCGAGGCTCGGGCGGCGGCGGCGGGCTCAGGGGCGGCGGCGCGGAGGAGGAGAGGAAGGCGTGGGCGTGGAGGAGTGGAGGCGAGCGGCGGCGGCGCGTGGAGGAGAGGGACGGCGGCGCGTGGAAAATTTCGGCAGCCTGACGGCCTACGGCGCGGAGGAGGCGGTGGCGCGGGGGCGCTGGGGATTGAGTTCCCGGGTCGTGGTTCGACCCGGGGTGGAGGCGTGGGTATATACACCAGGGACCTCTGGTCCCGGGCGGAGCCACGGCCCGGTACGAGAGGGTACCCTCTAGTACCGGGTTGTGCCACCACCCAGTACTAGAGGTGTTTTCGCACGAGCACCCCCCAGCGCGCGCAAAATTACCTCGAGTACCGGGTGGTGGCCACCCGGTATTAGAGGTCAATTTTTTGCGTTCAAGTGCCCAAAATTTTAAAATTTTGCGCGCAATTTTTAGAAAACTTAATTTGAATATGAATTTGAATATCTTCTGCATACTTTCGAATCTGAAAAAAATTCAACATGAAAAGTGTTTGAATTTAAATAACTAATTCAAAGCAATTTTCTGTTTTCGAAAATAATTGTTCTAACTATTCAAACAACTATTAACCATTTTGCCATTTTCAATTTAAAATGCATTAACTAATATTGTTTAAATTTCAAAGTCATATTTTTTCACATCTTCTCGCGTGCCATTTTCAATTTAGAATGCATTAACTAATTTAACCATTTTGAAAGTCAATTTAAAATGCATTAACTAATATTGTTTAAATTTAAAATGCATTAACTAATATTTTTTAAATTTAAAATGCTTCAAAAGTGTTTGCATTAACCATTTTTGCTGGTTCGGAGGCCGTAGGATTAGGGGGAACGGCGGGAGGAGCCAGCCCCGTTCTCGCGCGCACGTTTGCTGCGGAACGGCCTTTGGTCCCGGTTGGTAACACCAACCGGGACTAATGAATCACACTGATCGTGTGTTTCTTTCCAACGCTTGTGAGCCGTTGGATCGAGGGTGTGTTTCTTTTGAGGGCTTGTCAGCTGTTGGATCAGCACTATCACGACCACTTCGTGAGTCACATGACCCTATATATAGCCCCCCTCCCGGACATTTTCGGCACTCACTGTCCACTCATTGTAGTTCGTTCTGGTATACGAAGCATTCAGACTCGCTGCATATGTCCAACGGTGCATTTGATATGCGGGCACTCAGGAGCCACCGTTGGGCTGTATGCAGGGGAAACCGTGTGTTTTGTTCAATCTACAAAATACTTCAGTTCATGGACCGAATACCAAATCATTCGAATTCCCGTCATACAGCCCGACGGTGCATTTGATATGCAGGCAATCCCGAGCTACCGTTGGGCTATATGACGGGGAAACCGTGTGTCTTGTTCTCAACAGTACATTAATTATTACACGTCAACAAGAACTTCCCTATCTAGTCTTCACTTTTTCTTCGTGTGTGTCCCTTTCTTCTGATTGCACCGTAACCATGGACAAGGTTCTTCATTTAAATTGAGGCTTGGGTCAATGTTCACTTTGAAGGGCGGAATTTCATGAAACTTACTGTAATCTTCTGACATGTCTGTCTTGTCCTGCACTCCCACGATGGTTCTTTTTCCCTGAAAGAACTATGTGGCGCTTTGGCTCATCGGCTGATGTATCCGCTTGCTTATCTTTCCTTTTTTTGGGTTTGGTAGACATGTCCTTCACATAGAAAGCCTGAGCCACATCATTGGCTAGAACGAATGGTTCGGTGTCGTACGCAAGATTCTTGAGATCCACTGTAGTCATTCCGTACAATGGGTCTACATTTACCCCGCCGCCTTTCAGGTTGAACCATTTGCACCAGAACAAAGGGACCTTAAAAAAATGTCCATAGTCAAGTTCCCATATCTGCTCTATGTAAACATAATATGTGACCGTGACCTTTCGCCCATTGATGTTTGTTGAATCATTTCAACATGAAAAGTGTTTGAATTTGAATAACTAGTCCAAAGCAATTTTCCGTTTTCTAAAATAATTGTTCTAACTATTCAAACTATTAACCATTTTGCCATTTTCAATTTAAAATACATTAACTAATATTGTTTAAATTTGAAAGTCATCTCTTTATTTTAAAAACATCTTTAACAACAACCCACGGACTTACATAAAAGGATACATTATTACACATCACTAACAATTACATTACTAGCTACATAAACGGACTTGTTGGCTCGGAGGCCGCGGTAGGATTAGGGGGAACGGCGGGAGGAGCCAGCCCCGTTCTCGCGCGCACGTTGTCGGCGGAGGGCACGAGCCATTGAGGATGAGTCTTTCAGCGCCCAAGCCAGCTCGGAAGCCTCCTTCGCCTTGAGTTGGCAGGAAGTCCTGGCTCGCTGGACACGGTCATCGTGGATGGACTGCAAGGAGACTTCAATGGCCTCCTGCATCTGCGGCCCGCCGCCCTCTTCCCCATGGTCGCTCCAGTCGAAGTCGTCGTCGTCGTCCTCCTCCTCGTCGGGACGGCGGCGGCGGCTGGTGGAGGTGCGGCAGGCAAGTCACCGTATGCGGCCGCCGATCCCCATGCCACCCCTGCAGCGTACGCATCCTCGTCAGGGTCAGGGACGTCGGACCACGCGTGCTCGTACGTCCTCCGCATCCTCCGGCACCGGAGCAGGAGGCCGGTAGCATGGCATTCCTCTCCACGCTGGGCTCGTGGGCATACGGCGGGATAGGCTCCCGCGGTAGCGTCCAAGCGCGCTCTGCCGAGCATGCTCGACCTGGTCCAGAAGGCGCTGCGGCGGCGTGGCAGATCCATTCGTGGATACGATGCCTTCGTGGCTTAGGGTTTACGTACATATATATAGATCTTGAGGGCACGTCGCTGAGGTAGGATACGTGTGAGCAGGGCAGCGCTGGAGTTGGACATGTGGCTAGGGCAGCGCTGGGGGAGGACACGTGACGGACCCGCCTTTGTCACACGGATCGTGTGTTTCTTTCAACCGCTTGTGAGCCGTTGGATCATGGGTGTGTTTCTTTTGAGGGCTTGTGAGCTGTTGGATCAGCAATGTCACGACCACTTCGTGAGCCACATGACCCCTATATAGCCCCCCTCCCGGACTTGTTCGGCACTCACTCTCATTGTAGTTCATTTTGGTATGCGAAGCATTCAGACTCCCTACATACATCCAACGGTGCATTTGATGTGCGGGCACTCACGAGCCATCCGTACTTAGACCAAACCTTAAGTTCCTTGCGTCACGTGCAAATTCCTTGAACTCTGTATCGATTTTTCTCCACTGCGACCCATCAGCCGGGTGTCTCAACATCTCGTCACTCTTGCGGTCTTCTTTGTGCCATCGCAACAACTTGGCATGCTCTTTGTTTCTGAACAAACGTTTCAACCGTGGTATTATAGGATTGTACCACATCACCTTGGCAGGAACCCTCTTTCTGGGGGGCTGGCCCTCAACATCACCAGGGTCACAATGCTTCAGAAAGCTTGCTCACATCATACTTAAACAGGGATATAATTAATACAAATAATAGTTCAGATATCCATTAACATAATTGAAGATACACACATATGAAACTGCAAACATATACTCGTCCGGATCAGGAGACCCAAGCTACTAATAATAATAGAGATAAAAGTTTTCGCCATTGCAAACACTACTCGTCTTCCGGATCAGAATTCCCCCAAGCAGGAGACCCATGGGGCACTGGTGGTGGTACTAGGTGACGCTGCCCATAGTTGACGATTCTAATCTGCCGGTACACCTCGTATGCAACGTACGCATCTATTGCTGCATATTCAATGTTGATAGCGTCAAGTGGGGTCTTCTCCCAGAGTTTGTGCTGATCCTTGTGGAATTTTGTCTTCATATCAGCGTACTCCTCGTCGATCAAGGCAAATGCCATTTTAGCCATCGAAGTCTTGTCATCCTCAAGCTTGAAAATGCGCTGGAGATCAATGGCAGGCATCTGGTATCTCAATACCCCAGGTGCGCCTCATCTTGATCTTGTCATTCGTTATATCAACGCTAGCAAAATGTATGCCGCTGCGAAGAAGGAACTCCATGAGTTCTGGACATTGCTTGTCACTACTGCAACAACAAAGTGGAAACACATGTTAAATACTGCTGCAACAAGTATATTTCGGCATGTACAAGTATGTATAATAAGAATCATGAAGTATATATATTTATTTTGGCACAAGTACTATATAATAAAATTTTCCCCATACGATTCAAATGGACATGTGCTTTCCTATACAATTTTCCTATCAGCATATGAGAATCAAAAGAAGCCCTAAATTCTTTCACCACAATCAAATAGGAATTGCTCTTCCCATAGGATTCAAATGGACATGTGTTATCCTATACAATTTTTCTATCCGCATGTTGCTATCCTATATATGCAATTTTCCTATCTATCCTATGAATTAACCAAAGAAAAGCCCCAATTAAAACTATAACAAGAAATTTCGTATTACCTTGCCCACTGGAAGACCATGACATGTTTCTTGAAACAAAGTTGGATGACGGCAACATCTCTTTGATCGGCCGTGTACTCGAGATCAAGGCCCATGAACTTCTTGTTGTTGTCTTCCTCCTCTTCAAGCCAATACTCGAAATCGGAAAGAAAAACCGCATCTTGGCATTGTCGTTCGTGTAGACGACATTGAGATTGGTCGTGCCATGTGCGAGCACCTTCCCGTAGCGAGTGATCGGTGGATTCATGGTGGAGGGGATGGGGAAGAACCGAAGAGGAGAGAGGGAGACGAAGAGAAATTGCCGCGGTTACTGTAGCAGATCGTTTTCCCTGTTTATTTGATCGCGCGAACGGGCGGGAGAGGTTTGGACTAGAGGGACCTCTAGTCCCGGGTGGTAATACTACCCGGGACTAGAGGTGCTCGCGCCAGGCGAACAGTTGCCACTACCCCTCTAGTCCCGGGTGGTATTACGGACCGGG
Source organism: Poa pratensis (assembly GCA_947311845.1). Taxonomy (NCBI): domain Eukaryota; kingdom Viridiplantae; phylum Streptophyta; class Magnoliopsida; order Poales; family Poaceae; genus Poa; species Poa pratensis. The sequence continues at coordinate 5,893,919 of CAMZMU010000020.1, read as the reverse complement.
ACCAGAGGTCCCGTTCGACCCGGACAACTGCTCTGCGGCCTCGTAGCCATTGACCCGGGACTAGTGCCCCCTCTAGTCCAGGTTCGAAGCCACCTGGGACTATAGCTAAAAACCAAAGGCATGGTTTCCACTCGTGCACGTCGGCGATCAGGCCGTGTGGACGTCCGGATGCAACAGTTTGTATGGGTAGACAAGGTGGTTGTGTGTGCCCTCGCGATGGTCGTGCTACATGACGGTCGTGGAGGGTGTCCAGGTCGCCACCGTGCGAGAAGACTGAACCTGAACCTTATGGTCTCAGAGCTGAAATTATTGACAAAAGGTCTAGTACTATAAGGCTAAGCAGTGGGAGATCTGATTATAGGGTGCTATCAGAGAACGCAGTTGAGAGTCGAAGCTTTTTTCTTTTTCTTTTCAAAGCAACGGAAGGGTGGAACACCCTACCTTATCTTATATTAAAAAGGAGCTAAGGCAG